>JAPFRF010000004.1:20492500-21692500 GCA_029282475.1 Phrynocephalus forsythii
CCTCAGTGTTTAACATGCCTAAGTGATGAAGCTGAGCTAATTTCTCAGTTGCTAATTAGAAGATAGAAACAGAGGCAGATCGATACAAGGTCAGGGTAGAAGAACCAGTCTTTCAAGGGAGTTCTTCTAATGAAATTATGTTAACTGTATCATCTAGTTCAGGCCTCACTCAGAAAGGAGAAATAATCCTCTCTCCTGTCAAGGCAATTGGCAACGCATTGCCTGTTTATTTACACACGCTGCTGGCGTTTCTGCAGCCTATGTTGTGGCAAAGCTGTGAATGTCATCTGAGTTGTCTCAGTAAAGTGGATATGTTGCAGGAAGACTTACTCCCTTTGTATTGCAAAAACTTTTTTTTTTAATTGAAAAGTTGGACACTTTGGGTTGGCATGCGGGGATTAATACATTCAGCCTTACAATTCTCTTCAATTGCAATCTAGATATTTGGGGGGGGGGGAATGTACTCAATGATCCACAAGCTTCCTTCCAACTCTGCAGTTTTAAGATTATAAGATTGAAAACATGAACAAACCAAACCAAACCAAACCAAACCCCCACAAGATCGAATGTGGACTGTGGACAGAGCTCCTTTATGCTGTTATTTTATTAGCAGGGTAGGTTAGCATTTTAATGACCAGGCATTCAAACATACAAATTATTTCCAATACTCATATGTGCGTGCACACTCCCTGCCCCTATTGACAGTCCACAAGGGCATGAATAGTTCTTATCACTGAATTCTGTTGAATCCATAAACAAGTTCTAGGCACTTTGGACTAATTAATCTACAATATAGAAGTCAGCCTTGTGTCTGTAGTGGAGAATTATTACATGGCAATTGAAGATGAATTGTTCAAAGGTCCATTGAGCAACTGAGAAAGTGCCACAAGAAATAAATATCTCTGTCCATACCTGGCTCTTGTATTTTTACTTTCGAATTGCTTAGTACAGTTTCATTTTTACCTGTAAAAGTTATTTGGCAGTACAATTTTTTTTAAAAAAGGAACTCTACTGGTTTTCATAAAGAGACAGTTCTCTTTTCCTCCCAAGAAAATAAGGTGGGATTCCTAACCAAATGTGAAAAGAATTTTTTTGATAAATTGAGGAAATAGATAAAAAAAAATGATCAAGATATGCTGTCAAGCAAAGGTTAAGATAAGATAAGATAAGATCTTTATTGATCCCACATCTGGGGAAATTTACTTGTTACACAGCTCCCAATATAAAAAACAAGTAAAGATGGCTAGGTGCACAAAAAAGTGTAATGTGTGTGTGTGAGAGAGAGAAAAAATAGAGATTAAATAAAATAAAAAATAAAAAAAAAAAACCAATATACAAATATTACACTAAAAATTTACATATAAAAATAAATATATATAAAGAGAAGCTACAGTATACCCTATATGAATATGTTAAACTGTAGAGTTGAAGAGTCTCACAGCAGTGGGAATAAAGGACCTGCAGTAGCGCTCCTTCCCACACCAGGGATGTCTGAGTCTGCCACTGAAGGAGCTACCCAGAGCCTCCACTGTCTGGTGCAATGGGTGAGAAGTATTGTTCATAATGGATGTCAGCTTGGCCAACATCCTCCTCTTACCCATCTCCTCCACAGAATCCAGAGGGCATTCCAAGACAGAGCTAGCCCTCCTGACCAGCTTGTTCAGTCTGTTCTCATCCCGTTCAGTACTACCCGAACTCCAGCAGACTACAGTGTAGAAAAGAGCTGAAGCTCCATAACATAGGCCTACACACTCCGAAGGACCTCAGTCTCCTCAGGAGATGGAGGCAGCTTTGACCCTTCTTGTATAGGGCATCAGTGTTATGAGTCCAGTCCAGTTTATTATTTAAGTGAACACCCAGGTACTTGATGCTGTTCACTATCTCAATATCTAAGCCCCGGATGTTCACTGGTGTAAAAGGTAGTGTCTTTCTCTGGAAGTCAATCACCATCTCTTTCGTCTTGCTGGTGTTTAAGCACAAGTGGTTGTTTTCACACCAGTCAACAAAGTCCATGATGGTTGACCTATACTCCAGCTTTCTTCCAAAATTTCTGAACAATGAAGCATGTTGCTTTTAGAATCACAAATACTTGACTTCATCTCAAAACAATGTGTAGAATCTTAAAGAGAAGGCATAAACAACCTTCCATAGAACCCACCTGTTCTACCTTGATCTCACTTTGGGATGTGATTTCAGACTAGAAACAAGGAGTCGTGCAGAGGTGCAGTGGGCAGGCTTCTTTGATTGGGTAAAAGGTATACGACATCTCTCTGGGTTGTTATCCAGTATCACATGTTGAGCAAATCCATAATGGAGGACAATATTTCCATCCCACCTAACTGACATCAATGGGCAAGGGAATGACTTCTTCAATAGGATGTACAGATGGGCTTTTTAGATTGCTCCACTGCAGTTCTTTGACAGTGGGGGCCAGGGCTCCAGATTTTGCCTCCCCTTGTTTTTTCACTGAACCTACTGAACTTTGTTCAGGCAATCACATGGGGTTCACCCTTTACCCCTTCTACCAGCTAAAATGCCTCAGCACCGGAGAGCTTACTAGAATCTCTCTTCTGAGCAGCACAGTGGGGTGTCCTTCCCATGGTATTCTGTTCTGAGAGTGTAACGGGATAGTATTGTGATTGCTATTGGTTGTTTCAAGATTTTTCTTAAGGGGGGGAATAGCTTTTAAATCTACTTTGGAACTAGTATAACCCTTTCCACAAAACAGCAACACCAAAAACAAAACAGATAACAAAAGCCACTGGATGAAAAACCTGAGACAGGCCTTCCATCCAGTCTGTGTTTACAGTCCCAGGCACCTCCCATTAAAATACCTGTAGGAAGTAGATGCTTTTACTGAGAACCTGAAGAGTAGCTGCCATTAATAAGAGAAAGTTCTGAGGTAGATGGACAATTAGCCTGATTTTGACATAAGATAACGTCCTGTAACCCTACCAACTCATGGCACGGACATATCATTGGCAGCCTATTCTGTTGACGGGTTTTGAAGCTCACAGGAAATTAATTTCTCACACTTCACAAACAGTTGCCTTGTGTCACACAAACTGAGAAGTAATGGGTCCAGGCAACTGCTTAGGAAACACGGGCAAACATGACACCTACCCAATACACCTCATTATTTCTACTGCCCTGTTCCCAAACAAATGTAATACCCAAACCTCCCTCAGCCCTTTTCTGCTCTATGCTCAAATCTTTAGTGAACGCTTTGCTGGGGAGAAATGTCGATGCCAGGCCAGGCCTGACAAACATCTCTTTCATATTAAACTGTGTCTGGAAGTTTAGTTTTCTTTTGATTTCTTTTGATTAAAAAGAAAGAACGAACACCACCTCCTCCCAAGCTTTGAAAGGTGAGCAGAAGATCAAAGCCTCCCGTCTTGGAGTTGCCAGACGACTAGGTCACGAAATGCAGATGGAAAATCCATTCTACTAAAAACAAACAAAAAAAATCCAAGCAAAGTAAAGCCTCGTTTAATGGGTTTTTTGGGCTCGGTTGGACAAAACATCAGGAGCTATTTACACATCTCAGCCATGTTGTTTGTTCTGCAGAATATTGTCCTCACATCCTGCCAGCTCAAGGCGGTGGGCTGGCTTTATACTCATGTGGCTCACAGCTGCTTTAACACAGCTGTACTAATAGTCAACGTTGCATGATGGTCATGTTTCACTGCCTCCCTGCACCGTCTTTTTTCCATAGGGGGAATATGGAGTTCAGCTTTATGGCTTTTGTTAGGAGAGCAGAGATTATATAGGGATAGGGTAGATCCCTAACAGCTGGACATGGTGCTGTCATGGTTCGCTAATAGGAAGGAGCCTATCTGCCCCTGATGGCAATTAGCATTATCTACCTTGTGGTGAGTAAATGGTACCCCCCTTTCTTTCACCCTGGTAAAAGTGATGGGCTTCAGGTGATGCTGTCGGCTACTATACAAGATGGCCCTGTAGGACTGAACCAAAGGCCCATCAAGTTCACCATCTTGTGTGCCACAGAAACACAAGATGCATCAGATCCAGGCAGATGCTCCCGACACAAAACATATATATGCATATAGGACAGATGGGATGCGTTTGACCCAAGCATTCACTGTTACCACAGGCATTTTCTTTGTTTTAGCAAGATGTAGATAAAATACAGTGAGCTCTTTTGCTGAATTCTTCAGGCCTTGAACCCTTCTAGTTATGGAATAAACTACCCACTGAAATATTTTATTTATTTATTTTATTTTGAATATTTTTACCCCACCTTTCTCCTTGGAAAAGGACTCAAGGTGGCTTACAATAATGAGGGACAATATACAGCCCAGAACATTTAAGACATAGTCAAATTAAGAACAGGGAATTAGAAGAGCCATCTTAGAACATTAAAAGGTAACATCAAAACTACAAAGAGCACGCAAAAAGAACAAAAAATCCTTTATGAGGGTTGAAACTAACATGGAAAACACTGGTGTTCTTATAAAATCTGTCAATGTAATCTTGCATAGTAATCTATATAAAAGTCACATAGTAGGTAGCCCATCATTCAGGAAAAACCTGCCTGAAAAGGAAGGTCTTTGCCTGCTTCTGGAAAGGCAGCAGAGATGGGCCAGTCCTGGCCTCCAGCAGGAGGGAGTTCCAAAGTCTGGGAGCAGCAACAGAGAAGGCCCTTTCATGTGTTCTTATTCAGACGCACCGGTGAAGGTGGTGGGATGGAGAGAAAGGCCTCTCCTGATGACCTTAGCACCAGAGCCGGTCCATACTGCGAGACTGATCTTTGAGGTAGCTTGGATGATAAAAGATGATCAATTGTTCCATTTGAGGAAATGAGAAATGAGAATATTCTAGACTGATATACACTTGACTCCCACACTCAATCACTTTAAACACCTTTTAAAAACATGGCTATATTGGGTAGCTTTCCTGGAAACTTGATCTTTCTAAACTACAATATCTAGAAACTCCCCCCTTCGCCTCTTGTCATGTGTCTCTGATTTTCTTGATTGGCTTAGCTTATTTATTAATTTTGTTTGTTTTTATTATAATTATATTTGATTATAATTATACATGATTATTTTTGTATTAAACAGAATATAGTTTTCATATTACATGTATTTGTGTATTTTTACTGTATATGATTTATAATTTGTATTTTTCACTTTGTAAACTGCTCAGAGTAGCCTTCAGACTGGATGGCTTGGTATCTCACTAACTAACTAACTAACTAACTAACTAACTAACTAACTAACTAACTAACTAACTAACTAACTAACTAACTAACTAACTTAATGCTTGTAGGGCTACACAATTCAAAATTTCAAGTATACCCTTTCATCCATGAGAGAATTTATTTTCCAAAGCATTTGTGTTTTGCATTGGGGGGGGGGGAGTCTTCCTTCCTAACCTTTAACCATACAATGTGGAAATAGTAATCTGACTATAGTGCCAACCTGTGTGGCCTTTGGCAAGCTGTACAGTCCCAGGGAGTCCCCTTCCCAAAGAAGGAAGTGGTGAACCACGCCTGAGGAATCTGCACCAGGAAAACTACAAAAAGGACCCCCATAAGTCAGAATTCACTTGATGCAGGATGATGATAATTATAACTAGTATAGCTTCTTTATTGGATTGAATAGATTGTGCAATGAACGGCATCCTAAACAATCAGGGAATTGTGATAGTGGGTGGGAGGGGAAGGTTTATTACAGGCATGTCCAAACTTCGGCCCTCCAGATGTTTTGGACCACAACTGCCATAATCCTTTGTCATTGGCAACCTAAGCTTAGAATTCTGGGAGATGTGGTCCAAAACATCAGGAGGGCCAAGGTTTGGACACACCTGGTTTATTAAATTTGCCACACAAGGCATTCTATTTGCTGTTTTTATTTTATTTTTTTAATGGAGGCCTTAGGGCAGCCACACCAAGGTCCCCGATATAAAGTGACTATTTCCTGTGCTCTCAAGGGACCCAAAGATGCCCCTGGCAGCCATGCTTTGCTCATTCCTGCTTTAAACCATGGACAGCCTTTCCATGCTAGTTTCTAATGGGTGTCAGCAGAAGACATTCACTCAGTGTGAAGATCTTTCTGTATGCAATTAGTTCATATGGCATGATGGTTCCAGATGCATGAACCCACTAGCTCTCTCCTTACAGCCTTCCTGTTGCTCCTGTGTTATTATTGTTATTATTATTGTTGTTGTTGTTTTGACATGCAAGTGCTGAACCATTCATGGCATCTGAGGCAGGGCAGGCAACTTGAGCAACTCAGCTCATTAATATTATAGTTGCATTAGTGCTGGGAACCATAGAGTAAAGCCTTCCTTTACCAATATTTCAGATGTGATAGAATTCTCAAATTCTAAACAGGGAAATAAACAGAGGATGCTGTCCATCCATCCATCCATCCATCCATCCATCCATCCATCCATCCATCCATCCATCCATCCATCCAACTTCTATACCACCTACCTAGCAACCAGGGTGACTCTGGGCAGTTCACAACACAATTAAACAATGAACACATTACTAAAACTAAATATGATAATTATACAGAACCAAAATAAGCACACCGATCTACGTACACAAGAACAACATCAGAATAACTACAAATGAGTGATTTAAAAGACAAGATGGCTGGACAGATGATATGAGTGCTGACAGTTCTGCCCACACAAATCTCATGGAAACAGTTAAGTCCTGCTTAACCACAAGGTGGAAAAATAAAGGCAAAAAAGAAAAAAAATGTTTAAATGCCACACGGATCTTTGAGAAATAAAAGCTTGAGATAGAGACATCACAACCCTCTATGACCCAATAAAGCATGCCATTGCATCCATGACATTATGGAAACCATTTAGAGTCAATATTTGCAGAGTGGAAAGACCATTCAAGCCCATCGCACTCAAGACACCAAGTTACTCTACATTTATGTGAGAGGTAGGAAATGCTGTGTATTTGTCACTAAGCTTTGAAAGTGCCTGCAGATCCAAAGGAGATTTCTTAGCAGTCCTTTCATACCAGACAGCAAACATCCTGTTGCTAGCTGCAGCGAGAGGCAGCTGATTGATGCCATTAGGAAAGGGCACCAAATTGTTAGTCATTTGAGTGTATCCCTGTTAGAGGCAGTGAAACCCAGTGGTGGGGGATTTCTTCAGAACAACCTGGCTACCATGGTGGATTATACTGCCCATCTTGGCTAATGACCAGGGCTACGGTTTTCACCCTGCCCCAAACGACCTTGGGTCAGCCTTGCTGGCTCAGCTATTGCGGGTCTGGTCCATTCTAAAATTTCAGCAGTGCCTGGCACCTGAACCAGAGAGGGCCTGGTCTCCTGGGTGACTAGGCTCTGCCCCTGGTAGAGGTGACTTCACTAGGTCTCAGTACTAGCAAGCCATGTGAATGAGCAGTGCTATGCTGAAACCAGTGGGGGCCTCCAAAGCTTGTGTGGTATCCTTCTACATCTGGCCAGTCTAGTTAGTTAAAGTGGGCTGCTTATATACCACCCCATACCACTTCAAGTAGTCTGTGGGCGGTTTACAGTTTTAATTACCGTATGCAGGCTGCACACTGGCCCCCCCAGCAAGCTGGGTACTCATTTTACCAACCTCGGAAGGATGGAAGACTGAGACAACCATGAGCCTGCTACCTGGGATTGAACCCTAGGTCGTGAGGACAGTTTTACCTGCAGTACAGGCATTTAACCTATATATTTAAGCTATATGGTTCTTAAGCTGGAGGTTCTTCTGGGTTTGCGGACTTTGCTCAACTACAGTCAGAGGAAGGTTTCTCTGCAGTGCTCATATTTTTCATATTTACACCTTTCACAAAAGAACAAAATATAGATGCAAGGCAAAATACCAAGAGAAATAACAACCCACCAGCCACTTACAACAGAATGCAGTCACCAGGACCTTCAGTAATTATAAATGCTGTAGCTTTTGCCTTTTTGGACAATGGCTCCGGCCTCTTTTTCCATTGGCGACAGACTTTCTCTTTATTGAGTGAGATGGATAGATAAGTAAGACAGCACACCGTGCTCCCCTTGTTCACTTTGCCTTCATCCAGAAAGCTTTGCATGCAATTTTCCTTTATGATTTTTTTTCTAGACCAAATTTTATTGCTTTTATGCTCCCGAGGCCTTCACACACCGTTTAGCTCTCTCGTGCACTGCCTCAATCACATCACGAGGGGGTCCTACTCTTGTGAGGGGGCAAAAAAAAGTCTGAATTAGAGATGGGCACGACTAGGGAAAATGACATTTTCGAGTTGTCGTGTGTCGGAGGCAGTCCGGGACCCCCAAAAAGTTGTCGGTTCGTTTTTTCGTTTTTTCGTTGTTGTTAGTACTGGTTTTGGGGGGGGGATATCAGGCTCCTGGAGGGAGCTGCAGGAGTCAGCCAGAGCCACAAGTGATGGACTGGCAGACTCTTTGCACCCGCTGTGTCTCACGTACTTGCATGTAGTGCAATGCAAGTAGATCTGGCTTAGGGTTAAGACGGGTTAGCGCAAGGGCTAGGGTTAGGCTAGTTACGGGTGAGGTTAGGGTGAGTATTGGGGTGCACCTCTGGGTGCCTCTCTGACCCACTTAGAAGGACAGTGTACTGGCGTATGGGTTAGGCTTAGGCTTAGGGTTCGGGTTTGGGCTACGATTAGTGGGCTGTTTATGCCCGATTGGCACATCCCAGAAGTCTCTGTGGTCAACCTGGCCAAGTGGCCATGCGATTGGTGGAAAATTTGCATGGTCCACTCCCATGGGCGAGCCCATCATTGCAAATGTGCAAGTGTAAAAAAATAAAATAAAATAAAATAAAATAAAATAAAATAAAATCAACGGAGACTTTTTTTTTTGCAAGAAAAACCCACTGCTGCTACTGTAAAAATTCAAGCATTTAAAATAGCTAATTTTCGCATGTTTCTGTGGTGCTTTGGTGGGGTTTTGGGCAACGATTTCAAAAAAAAATTGTGGTTGCCATTTTGGATCTCCCGCACTGCATGGCAAATGGATGCGCCCTCCCAGCCTGGTACCAGCAGCGCAGCAGTAGCAATAGCCAAGGAGAGGGGAGCGGGGAAAACCCCCCCCAAATAAAACACCCTTCTGGCCTGGTAGCTGCCCTCAGACAGTTTTCGCCTACTTTTAGGGCCGGGAATCGGGGTTTTTTTTAACTTTTAAAAACTTTTTTTCTGTGCCGCTTGGCATTGCGCGATCGCCGCAATGCAAGTAACGTGTACGACAAATCAGACCAAAATTGTTTGTTCGTCGGTTCGAGCTCGAAGTCTGGCGGAGTAATTCCCGTTACCGTTTCCGTAGAGTAACAGATACGAGTAACGGAAACGGAAACGGGAATACCGCTAAGTCGTGCCCATCTCTAGTCTGAATATTGCATAATGCTTTCAATTTACTTGTACTATATCACGCCTCATGTGGGCCTTGGAAAAGTTAGTTTATATGCTTTATCTCCACCCAAATTCCCTAGATACCAGGGATTCTTTTGCAATATGTTCTCTTATTGTATCTTTCTTAGTGCGTTTTATAGTGTCTTATGACCAAATTTGTTTCAGATAACTCTCCAGGATTCTTCATTCTTCTTCAGCCACCATTCTTCCAGGTTTTCTGACTTTTTTTTACCTCCATGTACCTGTCTGCATTTCTCAACTTGTCCAAATCATATTTAGTACTTTTCTATAACAATTCAGTCCCAGTCAAACTAATGACTCCACTTCCCTCACTAAAGGAGGATGGTGAATACTCTGAGTGTACTGTACCCTTAGCAGCTCAAAGGTGAATTGTTCCATCCTATAATGCCAGCTGTAATCGTGCGTGACTGAAGTGCAATGCAATACAGATCATACAACTGGAACAATATATGCAGTGATACTACAGTATATACAACAAAACCCTCATTCATATTAAGACTAGTATTGTTCCAGATCCATTCTGAGCTTTAAAACTGCAAAGACCTGGGGACCTATGCAAACATATGAGTCCCTTTAAGAATCTTGGGAAGTTAAAAGGGGAGAAGAAAGCAGAAACAGGGATACATATGCATATACTGCACATGCATGTGTCTGTGTGTCCTGGTGAAGCATAATTATGCTTGAGCCCTACAAAGGAGAGCACCCTTTTTATCATTTAGGAATAGTTTTGTTTCCTTTTAGCACAGTGCTGCACTACAGCTAAACTGTGTTTACAACCTGGTGTTCAATCCCAGCTCAATGTTCACTCAGCCTTGTATCCTTCTGAGGTTGGTAAAATAAATACCCAGCTTACTGAGGTGGGGGGCATTGTGTAGATTACATTGTGTAGATTAAAGCCCAGAGAGTGCTTTAAGTGCTTTGGGGCAGTACATTTAAGCAGCACACTGCTTTTTGCTTTTTCCTTGTACACAGCTTATTTTTGTTTCTAATCTTACATTGGCTTTTATTTCTTACAGTGTTTTGGTTCTACAGCATCCAGTCTTTGTATGCTAAACAGATTTATTAAATGCTGAATTCCATATGGTGCTTCCAAGTCTTCTGTTAGACATATATCCTGTCATAAGGCGATGACTCAGCAACATTACAGATGATTTTCATTCATAATATGCAGCTGTTTGAGTTTTGGCCAGAACAAAGTTCCCAAAAACTCTCCTAATATGAAGCATCAAGGATAGCCACGGTTTCTAGTACAGATATCTAAAGGGCAGGTTAGGAAACCATGATGGTTTACACACTCATTCTTGTTTGTCCTTGCAGGTGTGTATTTGTCCCTGTTCCTTCAGAGTTCCTTTGTGAGGTAGTCTGGCACAACACCTGAGGCTACTATCCTTGCTGAGTTTTTGACGGGAAGCCCAACACTTAATAGGAATAGCTAATAGCCTCCAAAAATGCTAGACAAAATGCAATTAAGCACGAGCCAGGTCTCTGGGAAAATGGTTCTGAGAACCGCTGTAACATCTATGGCTATGAAGTTTGGAAGCAACCCCTCTGTGATGTATTAATCCAACAAGGGAGAACAAAGCATAGAATGTTGGATTTATGGCGAATAAAAACAGACATGGAAGAGGTGCTTGTGTTTGTTTTCATCATCTTTCATCTCTTTGGAGGAGAGCTTTGGAAATACTACCACTGAATGAGAGGGTATATGGATTATTCCTCTGGATCACTCCACCCTGCCCACAGATTGAGGGAGTGTAGGAAGAATGGCCACTAGCTTGCTGGTGGCATTAGTGGCCACAAACGAAAGGTGCCGTGGAAAAGAGAAAAAGTAAAATGAAAAGATTTGTGAGGTAAACAGAAAAGAGTCATGGTGGAAGAAGGTAAACTGAAAACTGCTGTAGTAAGACAGTTAAAGTGAAAGGACCTGTGAGAAGAAAGGTACAATGAAAATATGTAGGGGGAATGTACCTTTTAAACATTTTTTAAAAAAGAACTGAAAAGTTATTCCCATAAGAATAACATAACTTCTACTCACTCTCTATCCCAGAGGCTGTGGTCACACCTGGGTTTCGATCCTGATCTTCTGAAGGTCTGGCTTTTCCTCTTCGTCCCATCATGTGATTTAATATGTGGGATAAGAGTTCTCATGTCAAAAGCTGTTTTTTATTTTATTTTAAAGTGCAGTTCAACCCCCTTGGCCAGCAGGTGGCACTAGCACTTGAAAAAATGGACCACTTTACTGGGGGAAATTAATGCTTGTAGGACCAGATAGAGCTTCCTGTTTCTCTGAAGGTGAAAATAAATTTAAAAAAACACAGCCCATCGGCCCCAGGAATAGCCAAAAAAAAAAAAAGAAAGAAAGAAAGAAAGAAAGAAAGAAAAAGAAACCCAGATCATCTGCGTGGTCCCACAGCGTCTGCCTCCTTAAAACCTGGATTTTCAAAGCGAGGCAAAAAATTCTCTACCTCGTAGGTGAGTCACAGAAACCTCGCTTAAGGGATCATTACCGGGTTTTCTTTTTTCATTTTTTTCAAAAAGCCTGGTGGCCATGGGGACGGCATTTTTTGACTCGGTTTACTTAGTAATTTAAACTGCTTTTAAAGGGACGTGGGACTGAGCCCAGATATTTTTTTAAAAAAATACACAGAGCCCACTATGGACAGCTGCTTCACTGTGGCATGGAAAAGTACTTTATTTTTCCATCTATAACAGGCTCCCATGTATAAGACAACCCCCCTTACCAACATTAAATAACAAAGGATCATGTTCCAACAAAACTCATGTATTATGCTCTCAAACTAACGGGATCTCCCATAATTCCTGAAGTGTCCGGGTATGTGCTCGTAGGAACTCCCCTTCCCATGACACAGTGTCCCGCAGCATGGATGCCGCGCCCATTGGGGAGGCTCCCAATGCTCCCTGAGGGAAAAATTCATCCTTCACTGCATTGGGCTGGGACCACTCCATGCAGGCGTTACCGTCACCCTCCACTCTAACGGTCCAACTGTCATTTCCCCCTCAGTTTGTACCCCTATCGCGCACATCTCCTTCATAGGTCCCTCCTCCTTCCAAATCTCCTTGTTCGATCCATCTCCCCCCATTGATGGACACCCACATCCCTTCGGTCACCTCTTCCATTGTTAACCGTTTATTTTCTGCACCCGCGCTTAGATTGTTTTTTCCCTTTGTGTCTTCCCTTTTCTCATCTTCTTTCCCTGACCTTTCATCTTGTGATCCCTGCCTCTCCATTATCATTTGCCTGTTGGACGGCACACCATCCTTATCCTCCTCACAGACTCCCCCCCTTTCCAACCCAAAATTACAGTTTCACAACTGCACAGGTCTCTCCTCAGCTTACTTCCATATATAAGACAACCTTCAATTTTCATTCTAACAATTTTAGACAAAATTATAGTCTTATACACAGAAGAAAGGTGAGTTAGCTGTATTTTTAAAGGGCCATTTGTTGTTGGAAACCATCCAGAGTGGCCTTGTTGCCAGGTGGACACTCTAAAACTCTTAATTAATTAATTAATTAATTAATTAATTAATTAATTAATTAGTTAGTTAGTTAGTTAGTTAGTTAGTTAGTTAGTCTTCCTCTTTCACTCCAAGTTTTGAGAATGGAGAGCACACGTGCAGCGGCCGCATAACGGAGTGAGAATCAGAAGATTACTGCTGTCCGACAATGGCATTGGCAATCCCAATTTGCAAGGACAGAATTGTAGATGTAAACAGGAAACTGTTGGAGAAGGACCACAGAGCATGGGATCCTAGAGTGGTAGGAGGAGGAAGAAGGACACAAAGAGCCACTGTGCTTGATGCTCAAGCTTGTCTATCCCAGGAGAGGATACCAGTTTGGTTCATTCTATCTGTGCAATGTGTGTGTGTGTGTGTGGCAGGGCTGGATGCAGGGTCTTCTTGTTTGTTTGTTTGTTGTTGTTGACTCAGTCTGTATAACTGTTTACCTGTGAGGATTTTCAGGTTGTCTCTGAGCTTTCTGTGATGCCACACTGGACTTTTTTGGCTATCTCCCACTTTTTTTTTCTTGTTGGCAATGTCTGTAGTTGCGCCTATAGTATTTCATATATTTTTTAGAAACTTTCACCTTTCTTTGACATCTTTTCTTGTTAGGATCTTCTGTAACGGGGTTTTATTTATACTTGTTCTAAGTTTATTAAAGTTGGCTTTTTAAAAATGCAGCATACACTCTGCTTTGGTTTCCTTTGAAGTTCAGGTTTCTAGTAGACCACAGATACCCCCTTCATCAGGACTTCTTTTTCTTATTATAGGCTGGCAGACTTCACTCCAACCTTTTTAAAAAAAACCAAAAACTGATCTGTTAGTGTAAAGCATGGAGTGCTGGTGTGGGGAAAGAGAGAAAGGAATCTTTAATTGTATACACTGCAATCTCAAGATTCTTCCTTGCCTCATGCAATTTTGTCCAGGACCTAAAATTACCTAGCAGCCTCATTATCTCTGCAATTGGATGGGAGGAGAAGAGTGTGCCAAGCCTGATTATCCTAGCTGTTGAAAGAGTTCCAGTCTACTTACTTACTGTTGTCTTGAGATTTACTGTATATATTTAAGCTTTTCTTGAGATAAATAATTAAACAATAAACTTTCAGCTTATTTTATTATAATCCAAAATCCAAATACATATACTGACACATGCCGTTAAACAGACAATGTAACAGTCTGGAATGCCAGATCATGGTATAAATCTGGATGATCAAAAATGGATGACAATCGGTTCATAACAGGAGCAATTGGTTTGTTTGTTTTTAATTTCTAGTTGTGTACTTTTTTGTTTAGCTTGAGAGCTCTCAGAGGCACCTGGCAGACTATGGGTGGAAACAGAATGCTGAGTTTGAGGATGTAAGTCTGAAAAACAATGCAACAGTCCCTCTACTCTTAGGTCGCTCTGGAATTCTTCTGAGTATTTATATTCCATGTTTGGAAATAGGCAATGCATTTTCCTTTTTGATTACAGTCATCTTAAAAGTAAAGTTCATTTGGGGATGCCATAGGCAGTCCTCCTTTCCACTCCCCTGAAGCTGGCAAGAAGGTTCATAAGGAACACATTATTTGATTGTTTAGGGTTTTGAGTGGGTGGGTGGGACTTCCTCCTGTTAACTGCTTCCAAATTTCCCACCAGTTTACACTCCTTTAAAGTATCTTGGCCCTCCCATCCATCAAATTAGCCTTGTTGCTTTGGAGTCATTTTTGGCTAGTCTGAAGTCATTACCTTTTGACCTCCGGTGTGACTGTCATGAAAAGGTTCATTTACTCTATCTTTAAAATCTCTGCAGCTTCATCCTGGACAGAAGCCAGTAGATGTGACGGATAGAGAGGCAAAGTAACAGAAGTCTGCTTTGACTTAAACTTGCTGTTTCCCACCCTCCCTCTCTGCCTTCCTGCCCTTTTTTTCCGGATGCTTTTGTCACTTTGCCTGGGTGAAGGTCTTTGAACACCTGTCATAGGGTGGAAATATATTTATTTATTTATTTTTGTACTTATTTTCCCTCAGGAACTCAGGGCGGTATACAACAGATTGCAGAAAACAACTTGCCTGATAAGCACAACCCCCATAAAATTTAAAAATAGTAACAAAAAAAAGAACAACAACACAGAATCCAGCAAGAAAAGAGGAAGGAAAAAAAACAGCTGGTGCAAACAACACAACCTAACAACCACGCAAACATATGATCAGCAATCTCCAAATCTCTCCCTGAAAAGCCAGGTCTTTAATGCTTTCCTAAAAGCCGGCAGGGATTCCGCCAGCCCAATCTCCTTCGGCAGTTTGTTCTAAAGTGCCGGGCCAACCACCAAGAAGGCCCGGTTGTGGGTAGAAACCCTTCGGGCTTCCCTCGATGTGGCCACCCAGAGCAAAAAGGCAAGCAAAGCTCTAGTAGGATGGGACACTCCGCCAGATAGTGAGGTCCCAAGCCATAGAGGGTAGAGATGGGCACAAAACACTAAAATAGGGTTTAATTTCGTTTTTCATTTCCTTCAGTTCTGTTTTGTTTCATTTCGTGTGAATTTTTTTAAAAAAATAATTTTGTTTTTTATTTTGTTTTGTTTTTCGTTTGTGTACTCTCTCTCTCTCTCTCTCTCTCTCTCTCTCTCTCTCTCTCTCTCTCTCTCTCTGTGTGTGTGTGTGTGTGTGTGTGTGTGTGTGTGTGTGTGTGTGTGTGTGTGTAACTTCCTGCACCAATGGGGATTTGTAATTTTTTATTTTTCTACCCCAAGCGCTGATCAACTGTAGCGTGGGCAGCAAAAACAAGCTTTAAAATTCCGCCTTTCCCCCCATCCGATTGGGCATAGGGAAACTTTTTTTTTTTTGCTGAGCCTCAAGCGCCGATCAGCTGTAGCTTGCGGCTGGCAAAAAGGTAATTACAAATTGCTCCTTTCCCTCCACCTATGGGGTGGGATTTTTAACCCCTCCATTTTTTGCTGCCCCTGCCCCAAGCACCCATCAGGTGGGGTGGAAAGGAGCGATTGTTAAACTTTTTTTGGCTGCCTCAAGCCCGTGCTACAGCTGATTGGCGCTTGGGGCTCAACTAAATAAATAAATAAACAAAAATCTCACCTTCCCCCCCTTCCTTCCCCCACCCAATGGGATCGGGGAAAGGAGTGATTTTTTTAGTTTTTATTTTGTTTGGCTGAGCCCCAAGCGCCGATCAGCGCAGGTGGCTGAGGGCACTTTGTTTTTTCTTTATTAAAGAGGTGGTGCAAAATTCTGGAAGCCACTGCCAGTTGGGATCGAGAAGACTGGGCTCCATAATGCTGATGCAGCTATAGGTTTTCCTTTGGACCTTAGTCCAGGGCCACATAGCTCCTAAAAGGCTTTGGACAGAAAGTGATGGGTGATGGCAAACAGGAATTGGATCAGCGCCTGAGCAAATTCCTAGGGTTGGGGTTGCTCAGTATGACAGCCTTTCTTTTTTTCTTTTAAATTCTAATGGGGGTAATCATCTGGGCAGTTACATGGCAGTATATATATCTTGTCTCCTATAAGATTGTGTTTATAGTCAAGCCAATTTGTTTACCATCAGGATGAAAAGTAAACATAGTTTTATCCCTGTAGTCTTGATGGTCCTCTGACTTAACGTCGGTTCATATTGCAAAAATTGCACAGGCGTAAAGCTTTAGTTTGGTTTTCTCTGCACGCAGTTTGTTTTGTTTCTGGTTTCCTTCAGAAATGGAGAAGCGGTTGTAAGCCAGGGAATGACCATTGGGGGTCAGGGGAGGCAAGATCACAGTTTGAAGTTCTGTAATACATATGGCCAGTTAAGACTTGGCCAGATGATCCTATATTCCCCCTCCTTCCTCTGCATCTGTCCATTGATAATATCATTATTTTTCCTGTATGGGGGAGGGAGAAATGCTCTGTTTGGATGAGCGGGAACAAAATAAACATGTGGCCAACATTCAACCAAAGGTATGAAAAATGTGTAGGCAAGACCTTGGGATTTAACTACCAAGCCCCCTCCCATGTCAACCTACTGTGTGTTGAACCACCTGGTTTTATATTAAAAAAATGGAACTAGAAGTGGCCAGACATGTTGTGACAAGCCCCCCTTTTGGCCAGATTTAAGCACAGAGTGCCTCTGGCTTTATTTCGATGGAGCACCGCTGCTCTGGAGGGGTTTCATCATCCACCCTGTAGTCTGTTTTCTTTAGGAAGACGATTCAGAGAGCCTGCAAGAAGGGCTGCAGGACGTACGCCACCCATTCCTGGTCCGTATTTACTTAACTCAACCGCTCTAATCTGTGGTTTTTATGGTAACTTGATGAACCATTGCAGACCGAAAAACCACATTCTAATCTTATTACATGATATCTCATGTAATTGATATAGAGGCTGAACTTCACCCTTGGCTCCTGGATTCAAATTCCAAGTGTCATAGGCTCAGCTCAGCTTCTCTTCTAAAAATATGCCTTGCAAGATTTCGCAGAGGATGAGTGACTTATTTCACCACTGGGCACCTTTCTAATCATAGTAGTTCATTATCAGCAGAGGTGCATGGTCAGGAAGTTGAGTCATGGCAACTGGACTTCTTGTGAGATTGATACATTTCACTACTCATCTAAGTAACTTCATCAGTCTGAGGAAAGTTGATGTGAGACCTCCAATTTATAGTTCACCTTAGTTGTACCCCACACTGGTCTAAATAGGCTCGTTAGGTGGGCAGTGGCCTGAATAGGCTTGTTACATAGATGATGGCCTAAATAGGCTTGTTAGATGTACAATGGCCTGGGATGTATAAAAGTTCCACCTATTCAACCCTTCCCAACACCCATTAAGAATGGGTCATTAGCTGTGGCCTTCCAGGTCAAGGCCATGGCTAAATTGGAGGCCTTAGCCAAAGCTCTGCCCGTGTTACTCGTTTGTCTCAGGCAGGTCATCTAAGGGTACCGACACTGAGGGAGGCCCCCAAGGCAACAACAAGGAGTCAAGCCTTCTTGGTGGTGGCCCCTATACTTTGGAATAAACTTCCCTCAGAGATCTGCCAGGCCCCCACGTTACTGACCTTCAAGAAAAGATTGAAGACTTGGTTATTTAAATCTGCTTTCCTCAGTTATTAACTGTCTTGCTGCTCTATTGATTTTCTGTTTTTTTGTCTGCCCTTAGCCCATCTTATTTACCTCTGATATTTTTTCTGAATGATGTTGATTTAATTATGTTCTTATATTTGTATTACAGCATTTATCATTTTTAATCTGCCTTGCATTATTGTATAATATTATAACAGTCTGTTTTATGATGTGGACCACCCAGAACAGCTTCCTGACAGATGGGCGGTATATAAATAGCATAAATAAACACACTTTCCTTAGATTGACGAAGCTACTTGAATGCATATTGAGTAGTGACACATTTCAATCTCACAAGAAAAGTTGAACAGTTGCCATTACTCAACTTCCAGATAGCCTCACCTGGATGGCTCAGGATCTTCACACTGAGGTTTAGTAGGTTTATATTGATTTGGAACTGTTATAGCTGCCTTCCTACGAAATATAATGTGGCAAAGGTGCAGAGATCTTTAAAAGATCCTTTGGAAGTAGAAAAAGAATGTTGAAAAAAATTCAAGATGACTATGCTGGCTTGGGGATTTTTTTTTTTTTGGTAGAGTATGAGTAGGAACTCAACTTTTATCAACTCTGTCCAGAATGGCTCTAAAACAAAATAAATAAATAAGTAAAGTTACTCCAGATGCTTCTTCACATCTCAAGCAGAACAGTGTATTTGCAGAGCTGAGAATAGCAGCACAGAAGTAAAATGTAAGAACTACAGCTGGGGTGGGGGTGGGGGGTTAGAATCTGCTTAGGCTGAAGTTGTAGACACACCTGACAGGAAGCCCCATTGAACTTTGTGGGGCTTCCTCTCTGGTTACATATGTGTGGGATGTCATCGTTAGTATGTTAAGAAGTGTCTGGAAGTAGAATTCTAATGCTCAGGCAGACTGTTCCTATGGAGTCTTGATTCCCTGATCAAAGGATCAAGGCTTTCTGTGTGACTCATTGTTTTTTGTGTTCTTGTGAACATTCTTTTTTTAATGAAATGTCATGCCCTTTGAAGTCAGTTCCTACTATTTCTGGAGGATCAAGGACCTGTGTTAAGAGGGTGATTCACTGACCACTGCCACTGCTGCAGCCCTATGAAGATGAATAATATACAGTGGTACCTTGTATAAAGAAATTAATTCGTTCCAAATGAAATTATGTTAAGCAAATTTTTGTTTAAACAAATTTCCCATAGGAACGCATTGAAAATGGAGTAATCCCATTTTTATGTTGTATGGATTCACCCCATAGGCAATTCTGTTAAGCAAATTTCCCCTATCAACGGAATTTTTAATGTTGTACAGATTTTATGTTATACAAACCATTTGTTATACGAGGGTCCACTGTATATCCAAGTCAGTGTGGCTTCACCCTGTAAGCAGAAACCAACTTAGAGCCTGTCCACTGGAATATAGTGTAGTTAGGGTATAGGATTCCTTGATAGCGCTGTTTGGCATGGATTCCTTGTCTGCTTGCGTTTCTACTTACAGTTATCTATCCTTCCCATTTAAGAGCTGGCCCATATATTTTTGGCACAGGACAAGGGCATGCAGTCTTTTGGGACTATTCATTGAGATACAAAATAGCTCTTTGTTCTGTCTTCACAGACACATAAAGTTACAAGAGATTGCACAGAAGATCGGGGGACCTTTTGAGCGCTGACTGAATTGCCCGAACTTTAACAATGTGGACAGACCCTTAATCTTTCCCTCCATGAGAAGATGACACGTATGTGTACAGAAGATCTTTCTCCTTCATAAAGAGGCAACACACATTGCATCTACAATTTAAGGGATCTGTGGGGGGGGGAAGCTGTGTGTCTTAAACATGAATCATTGACACTGCCTGGATGCTTTATGACGGTCGTAGCCAGCAAAATTGTCTATTGGACCAGCTGTTCCATTAGGCAGAGTAAATCAACTGTCTCAAAGAGCAGATTTTAAGTATCCACAAAAAGGCAGTGAGTGAACTGTTAGCTCTTTAATTTGTTATTATTATGCATTTGCTGCCAGCGATGAATGACCAACAGTGCTTTTGGGATTTTCAGTTTCATGTGTCAAAGTAACTTGGCTGACCTTGGGTGTTTGGGGGTAAGAAGCATGTTTTCTTGATGTCTTTGGACTGTAACTCTTATCCACCCTCATATTACCTTCTTTCCAAACCTCAGTCTTTCTGAGTTTTCTTTGCTATTTGTCTCCACTTGGATTGCTGACGGAAATAAAGGTATAGAAAACCTTCAAAACTGTACTTTGGTCCCCCCCCCCTTGTCAATGTTAAAAACCATATATTTAAATTTTCTGTAGTTATAATTCTGTTATTTTAACAGACATCTGTTATTTAATTATACTGTCTTCCTTAAATTTTATCAGGCCTTGTTCAGATTATTGCTGTTTTCTGCTAGCAATGGCATCTGCATTTTTAAAATTGTTGCTGTTTCTCCACCAATGTTTACTTCTCCCTTTTTTGAATTTAATTCAGCTTTCCATAGGATGTGTTGGGCATGCAGATTGAGCAGGCAGGAGATAAAGCATCCCTTTGCCTTTTGCCTATGGGAAGCCATCCTGTTTCTCCACATTACACTTTTTCGGGGGAGCATTCCATATCTTTCACTGATCCATATAGTCAGAGGCTTTGCTGTAATCTATAAAAGACAATTTTATTTTTATTTTCCTGAAGTGGTTTGACATGCTGTAGTCATGCCCTAGCTAAGGGACAAGATTTGAGTCTATGATAATTAGAGATGGGCACGAAACAGAAAAATGGCGTTTCGGTTTTTCGTTTGTCATTGAGAGGTCTGTTTTGGTTCGTTTCCGTTTGTCGTTAAATTTTTGAAAAATTTCATTACCGTTTTTTGTTTTTTCGTTTGTCGTTTCTACCCACTTTTTGCACAATTTTTAAAGCATTTCCGTGTGCAGGCATCCCCCAATGCCCCAGACCAGAGGGAAAACACACACCAAAAAAGGATGCTGGCAGAGACACAGTATAGACTAGGTATGCAGGGAGGCTGCAAAGGCAGCGGTGGGCGTTGCCCAGGGTGCAAGGCAGCTGCAGAGTGACTGCACTGTGGGACAAGGGAGGGTACTCACCGAGAGGTACGCAGCATGCACGCACACAGGGAGGCTGCAGGACTGAAGCTAGAGTTGCAGTAGAGACAGCAATCCCACCCTAACTCCCACCAGAGACTGCAAAGAGGACGGGGCTGCCAGAGCTTTTTATGCCCTCTGTGGCTGCCAGACCTGCCCCCCCAGTCTGCAACCTGGGCATGGTATTGATTGAACATGATCCCATCACATGGCTTGCCTCCATTTTGTGGCTGGTGGCGACATCCATTTTAAAATACATCGCGATGGGAGAAAACAAAAACAAACGTTTTAAGGACCCCAACCCCCTGGTAGGTATTTTTAGACAATATAAATAATTATCGCTGCATTTTTATGGATGTCCAGGGCATTTTTAACATTTAAAACAGCTCATTTCATTGCG
The DNA here is from genome assembly GCA_029282475.1 of Phrynocephalus forsythii. Lineage (NCBI taxonomy): Eukaryota > Metazoa > Chordata > Lepidosauria > Squamata > Agamidae > Phrynocephalus > Phrynocephalus forsythii. The sequence goes on from JAPFRF010000004.1 coordinate 20,513,958, forward strand.
CATCACCATTAACGGAAACAAAACGTAACGACCACAATTTTCGTGGTTCTGTTCGTTTTGTTTCATTTTCATCACAATTTTCGTTTGTCATTTCATTGTGTAATGGAAACGACAAACGGTAACGGAAACGAAAAAATGTTCGTTCCGTGCCCATCTCTAATGATAATAATCAAACAAGTTACGTAGCTAAATGAGAACTTGAACCTGGGTATATCAAGGTTTTGGACTAGCACTTAAACCACACGGTCAGTTCACAGGGCCAGTCTTTGTTATGCAGTGGATTTCACCATCAACCAGATTTAGCTAGAATCAGAGCTAGAAAGGCCTTGCACCAAAAGCAGATCTTAGAGAGTAACTTTTTTGAACTATGACTTTGTGAAGATGGATGGGTTCCAGTTATAAGCAGCTTGCATTTGGTACCAAGTGAAGTTTCCAGGGTGGCTGCAGAAGAGAGGAGAAAGTAATAATTTCAAGCTATGTACTGAGGTAACAGATATTTGAATCTGCAGACAGAACAGGAGTCACTATGCAGAATTGAGGTCAGTCTCTTAACCATTCAATTTCAAGCAGTGCTGAGACACCACAAGGCACCTGCTTAGTCTTCTGTCAAGATCATCATTATTCATTCAACTTGATTACACATCGGTCACGCTTCCTTCTCTCTTTGATTATCAGCACAAGATTTGGGAATGTACTGGAGGAGGTCTGCATTTTGCATTACCAAGTATACCAGAAGAGTTCATAACAAGTGGATGTTTGACCTCTCTGTTTATTTTTCCAGTAGTTTTATTGCAGAGTAAATTTGCCCAAGAAGACAGCTCAGTACCATCAGGAGAAAAGACACACCTGATAGGTACAGAACAGAACTTAACCTGGGTCAGATTTCGCTTGATTCTCAGGAGTGCCTAAACTATACCCAATAGAGAAATAATGCTTATGAAGCAGTGTTGGGATGTTTCAGGTCCCAAGTCTGCAAAAACTTGGAATCCAAATAGCACAATTCCAGTGAAAGGTATTTTACCAAGAATTCCCACCAACTGATTCCTAATACGTTCAACATCTGAGAAGGTCACTTGTTTACTTCAGCATTTTTGATCTTGTTTTGTTGATACATCCCAGGTTAATTTTGCATTTTGTTTGATGCATTTTTATTGGGCACTATTAGCAATTTTATGCAGGAGAAATCCATTGCCTTGAGCGGTGGAACAGGAGTAGCAGAAAACTATGACTTCATTGTTGCAAATTTTCCTGCCACCTCAGATAGGGGCTATGGTGGGAATTCTAGAAAGTCTTTTACCAGCCAGATCCCCTTGTGCCCCTACTCTTTCCCAATGGCTGCTGATCCATTTCCTGGCACAATTAAAAGTGCTGGTTTTAACCTATATGGCCATAAACAGCTTGAACCCAAGCAATCTCAAAGTGTCCAGACCAGATCATCAGGGGAAGCCTTTCTCTTGGTTCCAGCACCCCACAAATGTACTTAGTGGGAAAACTGAACAGCAACAATGACAATAATGTTAGTAATAGTGTCATTTAGTAATGCACTCTATGTGGGGCTACCAATGGAAAGTCTCAGGAAACTTCAATGGGCCCAGAGCGCAGCAGCCAGATTGCTGACTGGGGCAGGGTACAGAGATCACATTACATTCATAGTAAAGCAGCTCCACTGGCTGCCAGTCACCTACTGGATACAATTCAAGTGGCTGACCTTAACGTACAAAGCACAAAACCGCCTGGGTCAAAGTTACCTCAAAGATAGAATCTTGCAGTATGAACTAGCTCAGGTGCTAAGGTCATCAGGAGAGGCCTTTCTCTCCATCCCATCACTTTCACAGGTCGTCTGAATAAGAACACAAGAAAGGGCCTTCTCTGTTGCTGCTCCCAGACTTTGGAACTCCCTCCCGCTGGAGGCCAGGACTGGCCCATCTCTGCTGTCTTTCCGGAAGCAGGCAAAGACCTTCCTCTTCAGGCAAGCTTTCCCTGAATGAGGGACTTCCTACTATGTAACTTTACATGGATTACCATACATGATTGCACTAACTGATTTCATAAGAACACCAGTGTTTTCCACGTTACTTTGCACCCTTCATAATGGATTTTTCTTTTCTTTTAGGAGGCCAGGGCTAGAATCACTGCTCAGCAATGGGGCATGGAAAAGGTAAAAACACTCTTTATATATCTTACTTAACTTGAAATTACTTGTAGAGTTGTTATTAGTGGGTTCCAACTAGATGGAACACAACAACATGTTGGTAATAATTACACTGCTTCTGCTTCTGCTGCTGATAATACTGTTAATAATACTATTGCTCTTGTGAATGAGTGTTCAAAAGTCACAGCTTTGGGAGTATTGATTTGAGAATGTTGTTGTCACTTGCCCTACGGAACGCGACTGAGATGCGTCATCCCATCTTTCTTTTAATATATAGCTCTAGAAAGTTACACCTCCCGCCTGAAGCAGATATACGCTGCTTAGAGGATTTTTGCCAACCCGGTTTGATGTACAGGCCATGTATTTTCCTTTTTAGTACTTCACTCTATTAACAGAACCATGGTGCTTCTGATACAAATAAAGAAGATGGCCCATGTGATGTGTTATTGGTACATCTCTTCTCAATTCCTATTAATAATGTGCCATCATGTCAACAGTGACCCTTTTCAGGGTTTCCTAGGTTGAGGAGACTCAGAGGTGGTCTACCATTCCCTCATTCTGGGGACCACTGGAGACTGCGCAGCTCACCCAAGGCTACACAGGCTGGCTGTATTCACAGTGTGGACTTCTAACTTCTGGCTCCACAGCCAAATACCTGGACCACCGAGCCATGCAGCCATGTCTTTTCTTAATTTAATTTTAGGGAGGTAGGGAAAATCATTTTCAGTTTTGTGCCATTCTCTTCCCTTGTTGCAAGAATAACATCTTGGAATTCCTCCTTCTTTATGCTATGATGAGAGGATCGAAGATTTGTCTCATGGAGAGCTCTGTCAAACACCAGCCTTTACAACTCTAGCATCCCCTAACAGATATATCCCATTGCCTTGTTTGCTATTACTCTTCTAGGAGGAACTATCCAACATTCCTGTTTTTCTTTGCCGCTCTAAGTACCAGCCAAGCTGGGCTGATTTGCTAAGCTAATTTAGATCGTTTTGGTCTGTGAGCCAACAAATTGCCATCTATATCATCGGTGTTCCGACAGCAAGAAAACAAAAATCGCTTTCATTCACCACGCTGTGCACGCTCAGCGATGCAATTACGTGGGGTTTTTAGTGGCCAACACCGAGGGCTGGAATAAAAAGCCGCAATGTGTGAGGCCAAACAAACAGCCCCTTTGTCCTTTGGCGACCTCAAAGGCTGGTGTCACAGCGATTATCTGCTCTTATGTCAACATTACTTCAACAGGATCTCTGTGGCAGTGAGAAGCTGTCAGAAGGGGCCAAGCATTGCCAAATAAAGACAAGGTGGTGGTGGGGAATGGTTCTGGAGAGATCCCTGCTTTGCATGCTGCTACGCCAAGTGAATCCCGCTGCCCACCTCGTTCCAAAGAACTTGATTAGCATCTGGATTAGACTGTGCAGCCTATTATAAAGAGGTCTGCCAGGTTTTCAAGGGCTGTTCCAGTCAAGACCAGCACGTACCTGGGCACGGCTTTGCTTGTCTCCTTTTCCTCATATCTGACTCCCCATGCTCTGGGACCTTGAAGGAGACCTACAGATGTTGGGAATGGTGGTGGTCATTTAAAAAAAATTGATGGCTAGCTGGTATTTTTCCCAGTGTGGTGTAGTGGATAGAGTTATGTATTAGGACTCAGGAGAACGGGATTCAAATCACCGCTTAGCCATAAAAACGGGCAAACCCGTTCCTGAAATGTCTCATGTACCTTGAAAGTCCTATTAGGGCTGCTATAAGTCAGTTCTGACTTGATGGCACATTACGAAAGAGCTCAAAAGTGTTACATTTTGGGGGCTACAACCCTCAGAATTTTGTAGTGAGCATATAGCTGATGTCAATACGGTGTGAGATTTTGGGATGTGTAACCCAGAAAGGCTGATTTTTACAATTTCTAATGGACTATCAGCTGGAGGCTAACTTGGCAGCAGCCAGTATAATTTCCCATAGTGCTCCTGTTGAGTGCCTGGAGTGCATTGTGGAGAAATAAAATGATAATTCCCCATCCAGCTGCCTGACCAAGGGGTCCTTAGGTGCACAAATGACAACTATAGCAGGAGTCACCACAGTGTTGTGGTCTAGTCAGTGCCTAAAGTTGCTGGGTTCTGGTGCTTGATGGTGGCAGTGGGGGATAGAAGAGGCATCCTGGAGTCTGGATTTAATTGTTCTTCCCTCTTTAAAAAACAATTACAAGGACTTAAGTAACAGAAGGCTGTTCAAAGGCTGGCAAATATTTTTGCATGCAATCATCATCAACTTTTCTCATAGACCACATATTTTATTATGTGTTTATCTGCTAAACTTACATTAAGAATCCATGACTGATGTCTGTTTCCATTAAGAACTTCTGTGGAGTCTGGAAGTTGAGTCATGGCAACTGGACTTCATTTCTTGTTAGATCGAAACCTTTCACTAATCCAAGTGACCTCTTCAGTCTGAGGAAGGTAGGTAGGAGACTTCCAGTTTATATTCCATCTTGGTTTCACTTCATGCAGGTCTGAATGGTCTTATTAGATGGATAACGGGCAGGGGTGTGTAAGTCACACTTATGCAGCCCTTCCCACATCCCATACATGTGGGTCGTTAGCAGTAGCCTTCCTGATGGATGTTTGAAGTGGCCCTGATTCTTTTGGGGATAGATGAAAAGGCAGCATGGTACAGTAAATAGGAAAAAGATTGTGCCTAAGCCCCCCATCTCTGTAAACACATGAATGGCTTCCCTGACCCCTCTCTCAAACCACCTATCTTCTCTGTCTAAGATGTGTACATATTCCTAATTGAATGAGTGTTATCTATCCCCAGAAAAATAAGAATAACTTCACACCACCACCAGGAAGGCCCCTCTTCTTAGTGCGGGGGTGAGGGGGGCACATTGGGGCTGTGCAGCTTGCCCAAGACCACATTGGCTGGCTCCTCCCAGGAATATGTCTGTGAAGATTCTCAGTCATCCAGGTGAGTTTATCTGGAAGTTGAGTCATGGCAACTGGACTTCTTTTTCTTGAGAGATTGAAACTTTCGCTGCTCGTCAAACAGCTTTTTCAGTCTGTGGAAAGCTAGTTGTGGGACTCCTCCATTTTATAGTTCACTTTGACCTCCTGTCACCCTGGTGTGAAATAGGCTCATAAGATGAACAATGGCTTGAATAGGCTTGTTAGGTAGACAACAGTCTCAATAGGCCTTTAGGTGATCAGTGGCCTAAGGTGCTGAAACCCATAAAGTACGGGTTGTTAGTTATGGCCTTGGTGGTGGAAGACTGAAGTATTTTTTATTTGTCTGGGTATTGTTGAAATCACTGACTGATAAGTGATTCCAGGAGGCAAAATGGGGAATCAAACTCTCAATATATGGCTCCTCAGCGAGATACCTAAACCATTGAACTATCCAGCCAGTATAATAATAATAATCATTGGCAATGAAATCAATTCTAACTTATGCCAACCAGTTTCAGGGTTTCCTAGGTAGAGAATGCTCACAAGTGGTTTAACATTTCCTTCTTTGGGGGATGCCCTGTGTGGCCATGGGCGAGGTGGTATGTAACATGACACAGTCTGGTGTTACTACTCACAGGTGGCACAGTGAGGAATTTAACTCCCAACCTGTGACTCTGCAGCCAGAGACCTAAACAAACCACTATCTAGCCAGCTTTCTAAAAGTACAGTCCGCGAGAAATACCCATGGGTACTGCAGTCTTGTCCTTGTCTACAAAACTGCCTAATTCTCTTTTCTGTCTGAATGCATCAGAACTCTATGCCTGGCAAGGTTAGATAACTTGTTCCTTTTTGTTTTCCCATCCAATCTGAGGTATGGTAGCTGCTTTGCTTTACATAGAGAAGTATTTAAGGAAACAATTGCTTACCTGGAAGTGGCGTGGGGGGGGATTCCACGATTGTTAAGGAAACATCTTGCCGGAGCAGATATCTACTGGCTAGGTTATGCCTGTCCTAATCTGTGGAATGGCCCCATTCATGGACTCCTACTTGAACACTGTTGGCACAGCTTATCTGACTCTGTAAAATAAAACCTTCCCTAAGCACAGAAGGTAAAATAAATGCTGAAGCTGATCTTTTGCTCTGATGTTTGGAAATACATACTAGTTCTGCAGTATTCTGCCTTTTCACAAAATACGTACCGGTTGGATCTTCCAAAAGAGGAGAAATAATGGGTTCCTTAATTCAAACTGATGCCAAATACATATACCAAATTCTTTTGGAATCAACTGGAAGATCGAATGTATTTTCAGTTCTGGAAAATCCCTGCAGCAACATTTAATCAAAGCATCTAAAACCTTGTCATAATAAACAACTAATGTACAGGGGGGGGGGGGAGAAAGAAAAGAAATTTAAAAAGGACTAGCCTTAAAAATGGTTGCATTTGAGTTACATTTCAGACCTTTCAAATACTGGATGGAACAAAAAGCTTCGCATATACTGAATAGCTAAAGCTGAACAAGGGAGGAGCTATTTTGATCTCCTGAAAACGGATGTTCCACAGTTAGGAAATATCCTAGGGAACCACCCAGAACTCCTTGTATCACTGCTGCTAAAGTATCTGCAGTAGTGCTTACTGTCCCACTGCAGCTTACAGGTCTAACCATGGAGGAAAAGTGTGTTCGTTGTCTAATAGAATTTTTTTTAAAAAAGGAACAGAGTAAAGGAAGCACAAAACCATTTGTGCTTCATGTTCCTGCAGGTTTATGTAATAAGTGAGTTACGTCTGGTGCACAACACAGCTAATGCTGCCTTTCCCTTTCACCGCCTGGGATTAGGTCTTTCTGCTGAGTGTTCTGAGGCAGTGATAGTCCATCCCTCCACACGGTAAGACTGGAAACTGCCCCCATCCAGGCTGGTGCAGAGATAAACGTGGACTTCAACATGAGACGTAGGCAAAAGGCTGGTTGGTAATTTTTGTCACAACAGTTGCATCAAAACCACTGCGTTGGCATTCCCCCTAGCCAACGCATGCTGGCCCCACCTTCCTGACATGAGAAGTGGGCAAGGGCTACCAGTGTGGGAGCAGGACTGATTTAAAAAGCTAGCTCAAAGGAGACCCAAGCCGCTGCAAATTGCCCACCCCTCCTCCTGCTCCAGGGCCCCTACTTAACCCTTCTCCTGGGCTCTCATGCTGGTGGGGGACTTTGGGGGTGGTGGCGGCAGCAGCAGTGCGGCATACCGCCAGGCCGCTCACCCTCTCGGGCCGGCCAGGGGCTTCAGTGGCGCGGGGGATAGTCTACTGCCGGGCTGCTCAGCCTCCCCAGCCAGCCAGGGCCTTCAATGGCGGCGGGGTGGTCTACTGTGGGCTGCTCAGCCTCTGAGGCCAGCTGGGGCATGTGGCGGCAGCGGCAGAGAAGGAGGAGGAGGAAGAGGCCTAGGCCAGCCTGCTCAGCCTGGCTGGACCCCCATGGTGGTGCTTGCAGCGGCACTTGCGGCGGCACTTGCAGCGGCACTCGCAGTAGCAGCGGCCTTGGCGGCATCAGCGGTGGACGCCCTGGCTGGTCTGCTCAGCCTGGCTGGGCCCTGTGGCGGCACCCACGGCAGTGGCAGCAATGGAGGAAGAGGAGGAGATGGAGGCCCAGGCTGGCCTGCTGAGTCCGCTCTCATCCTCTGCAGCCTGGCTGGTTGGTCTCGGCAGCGGTAGTGGGACACCAGCAGGTAAGGGGCCAATTTACAGACAGAACAATATGGTTTGTTTCAATGAAAAAACCCACACCATTTCGTTTCATCTGTAACGAAATGCTGCTTCCTCGTTTCGTTTCCTTTCATTTCATTTTGTTACGTCATGACACGACAAAAAGTATTTCATTTTTCATTTTGTATCCATCCCTAACTATGTATCTATTGAGAGTTAAATCCTGCTGCATTCAGTGGTGCTCATTTCATGTAAGGATGCATGGTTGTACAATGACAATAAAAGTTATTATTATTAGAAGATTGTAGGCTCCAAAAGGAAGACAACAAGAAGGGAAGAATTGGTCACAAGTCACCATCTTTGCACAGTACTTGGGGAAAGTTCCTTTTTGGGGACTACAGTTCCCAGGCTGTAGTCTTGGGAACAGTCTTGACTACAGTCTTGCCCACCATCGTCATTGAGATTTTCCATGAGCCGAAGAGCAGAACTGCTAGAACAAGATGAAAGGTCAATTGGACGCCACATCCGTTTTTCAGCATGAGCTGGATAGGCAAAAACTGAAGTTTTCCTACCTCCATTGGAACAATGTTATATAGAAGGTCCAGCTGAGCATCTACCAATGGGTAGGGTGGGGTGGGGGAACCCTTGGCCAAAAGAAGAAGAAGAAGAAGAAGAAGAAGAAGAAGAAGAAGAAGAAGAAGAAGAAGAAGAAGAAGAAGAAGAAGAAGACAGAATTATGCCAATTTTTAGCAGAACCTCCTGATCCAGTTTTCTGATACCTTATGATTTATCTCCACCCCACCGCAAGTCTTGAGAACATGCATCATATCTATAAGTCACAAGTCACCATCTATAAGTCAAACATTTGACTTTTATTTTTCACTTCTCTTCTTTTGCAGTTTGTTTTCCGTATGGGATCAGATGAGGTTTTTGAACCATCCGGTTATGCAATAAATCAAAACTGGAACTGGAACTGGAACTATCCACTGTGAGTTGAACAAAACATAAAACAAAACAAAATAAAAACCCCAACACTTGTTGTAATATATATCCAAGACATTTCTTGTCCTGCCCTGTGCCATATATTTACTGTCCAGCTTTTCCTAGAATGCTTCTCTGCTTCCAAACTGCACATTCAGCAAGATGGCCTATGCTGAATCAATTCTGAATCATGGGTAGGGTGGGGTGGGGGACCCCAAATCTGGAAGAATTATGTTTTGGCTTAAAATTCCCAGGGTCTCCTGATCATGGTGGTCAGGGACTGTGATGGGTGGTAGCAGTTATCTTACAAATTGCATTCTTAAGTTTTGGAAGAAGAATGGTAAGCAGCAGGGAGATGGGTCAAGGTAGCTCTTCCTCATATTCTAAAAGGTTACTAGTGGCCAGGGTTTATGGCTGTGCTCCAGTTGGTCTGATATGTTATAAAGTAGCTCCTTAAGCCCAATAAAAAGAAACATAAGCTCTGTTTAGGCATTGTCCATATATGGTAGCCAAGGATAAAGCCTTTCAAAGGACTATTTCACAGGGGTCACCATGAGCCAGTGAAGAAAAAAGGCACAAACGGCTTGGGTCTGGAGGAGGAGGGGGAATGTAAGGGGGGAGAGTGAGTTACAACTTGATAGGTTGGAGTGGGATGTCAGTCAATGGCACCGGAGGCTGCGATTGGCTGAGGGTGCCTGGAGAGGGAAGTTCTCTATGGCACCTGCAGCAGCGGCCTGCCAAAGTGGGGCTTGTGGCCTCTTCCAGGCAGGGCAAGGAGTTGCCACAACACAAGGAACTGTATTAAAGGGTCGCAGCATTAGGAAGGTTGGGTACCACTGGATAAAGAGCGCTCTAGGCTCATTCATTCATTCATTCATAACATTTTAACCCCACTTTTCTCCTTGAAAGAAACCCAAGGTGGCGTACATAATTAAAAGACAACAACAAAGTGAAGAACAGCAAGCATGCAGATCTTAGAGTCAAATGCTATACGACAGCACTGTAAACAAAAGTATTTATTTATTTATTTTTAAATTTATATACCGCCGGATTTTTCCAAACGGGAGCTCAAGGTAGTTAACAAATATAACATACAATAATTCCAGGAAAAAAGTAATAATAATAATAATAATAATAATAATAATAATAATAATAATAATAATAATAATAATAATAATAATAATAATAATAATAATAATACAAGAAACATATTCAAAGCAGTAAGAGGCAGGGGTTGTTTAAATTTAAACACAGAGAATTGGCTGGTGGCCTGTTTAAATAAATTTAAATAAAAGAGGTTTATGGGTAAAATAAGCCAGATCTTACTGTATTCTCTTGATTTCATATGATTTTTGCATGGGATCTTTCCCAATCACCATAAAATCATCCTCCACACTGATATATCTGACAGCCCATCTCTTTCCAGACAGCCCATCTCTTCCCATTTCTTCCCAGATGGACCACTATATCTTACTGGTACATCATCTATTCCTAGATCCCACCTCTCTGTGCACAGATTGCAATTTCTAACCCGCTGCCCTGACTCTTAAGCTATCCACAAAATTGGGTGCTTCTAGGACCCAGGGGAGCAGAGCCATATAGTTATAGTATAATGAATTATTTTATATTAAGATTTTTTTTTAAAAAAGTTAATAATGAAGTGAAATAGCAAAGGAAACAAAATGAAATGTGCCCATCTATAGTTTGGATTCAAGTTGATTCAATGCTTGGACAGCAAGCTATGCCACATTTAAAAGACTTTTTATTATTACCCAAAACAAAAGAAAATTCAAAAGGCCCTCATTATTTGAGGCCCTAAAGCAAAGGGCTCTGCTTATATACCGCCCCAGAGTGCTTAAAGGACTCTTTGGGTGGTTTACAATTTATTTAGGCAGGCTACACATAAATGTAAACAAATGTAACTTATTTAATTTGTGCAAAATTCCTGAGCTGGATTTTAATATTTTAACAAAGAAAGGGGGCAAGAATGTCAGAGATACGGTTTATGCTGTATCTCACAAGCTTGTTCCTTATTTTTATATTTATATGTCTTAGTGCTGAGCTTGCTCTAAACACCAATACAGTAAACAGATTGTGCATCACTGGCATTCATAAAAGAGTGCAAGCCTCTAGATATCACACAAAACCAACCCCACCCCCAGTGTGAACAGGGGTTCAGAACAGTTTAAGTGGCAGAAAACACTTGAACACTGAACAGGCCTCATGGGTTGACGTCAGAAGCTGCAGTAGCCATTTTTGAACGGCCAACATTTCCACCCAGGCAAAGGGCAGCCAAGAATATTTAAAACCTGAAGAAGACATAAGTAATATCCTCAACTTTACAATGCTGTGTGCAATATTTGTGAAGCAAGACAAACCTTAAAATAAAGCCTACCTCTTGGATTGTAGAGGAGGGCATAATTACAGACTACGCCTGGAGTTTCTAGAAGTCCGTAGGTGGTTTCCTTCAAATTGGTTCTGTTTTCTTTCGCTGAGGCCCTTCCTATTTCCCTTTCTGTTTACATATTGATTCCCTTTTAGTTTCGATTCTTCTCTTGCCCGCTGAGAGGTTTGTTTTCACAGCCACAACTTATGCACCATCCATTGACACATTTTCCTCCTTTATTTGTCTGAGCCCAAGAGAGGTGCCTTCCTCTTGGCACTGCATAATAGCAATATACAGAATTTGAGACCCGCTCTCTTCAATGCTATTCTTCTTTGTTCTTCTCTTCTTGGGAACCCTTTCCTGGTCTCCCCCGCTTTCCTTGAATGAAAAGAACCCACTTTCTTGCTCTGTCTCCTAGGGTTGCGTTGCTTTGAAGGGAATGAATCGACCACAGAGGCACACAGCTTAAGCCTCTAATGTCTTGGCATGGGTGCCGATCCCAGAGGCTGCCGTTGGATTTCATTGGCAAAACCTTCAGTAAGGCACCAGGGAGGCCAGTGATATCAGCAGAAATCCTCCTCCAAGAATGCACAGCCTTTTCCTTCCAGCCGAGTGTCCTTCAGCATTAAGCATACTTGATTGTAGTGCACTTAGGGTGCTTTTACACGACCCCTAAAATCCGATGCAAAGGGCTCCCAGATGATGAGCTTAAAATTGTTTTCCCATCAGCTCCGGACTTTAAAAAAAATTAAGTACGACCACATCCAATTAAGCGCTTCCCAGCGCATTTTCCAAGTACCTGGTCTCCGAAGGTGAAAAATTTCTGATGCGGATTGGAAAGCAGTGAGTTCCGGGCTCTCCTCGCCTTGTTTTTCTTTTTTGCCCCCCCCGCCCCTTTAAGACACTGGAAGAGGCTGGAATGCTTCCCGGGGCAGCTCCCGACAGCAGAACGGAAGTGAGCCTGCATTCTTTTCTCCCTTTTTTTCTCCCTCCCCTCATGCAGACAGGATCAAGGGAGTGCAGAGGGGTGGGAAGACAGCAAGAGGAGCAAACCCCCAAGATCTCTGGTCCGAATTTAAGTTGCCAGCCGATCTTAGGGGTCGTGTAAAAGCACCCTTAATTGCAGGTTTCCTAATTAGCCTTCTGCTTCTGGCCTCGGACCGCTTTGATGTCAAAGATCATTACAGTGGATGTAATAAGGATGGTTGCAGGCAGGGTTTTCATCTCAGTTACCAACCATTTCAGCTCTAGCGGTCTCCTCATGTAAGTGCGATGGCCTGCCTCCACCTGATACAATTGCCGTGAATGATCCATCAGTGGCCTTTTGAAATGTTAGAAGAGCAACCAGCATTTTACAGAATGCCTGTAAAAATGGAGATACATAGCTATGTACCTGTGATTCTCCGTCTTGGAAAAAGTATCCTCCCCCAATTCTTCTTTCTGTCCTGTTTCAGAATAGAGGCTCTTTGATGGAGAGATTGCTGGGTGGGGCATAAGGAAGCTATAGAACCACTTCAGTACAGTATTCTGGGCTGAGTTCAGCCACTGTTGAACCTCTTGGTGCAGTGGTTAAACTGCAGCATTACAGTGAAGACTCTGCTCACAATGTGAGTTTGATCCTGGGCACAGGTAGTCAGCTTGAGGTTAATTCAGCCTTCCATCCTTTTGAAGATGGCAAACTGAAAGCTCGTTTGTAGTCTGCATAATTAAATTGCCAATGGCCCAGGGCGTGCTTTGTATACTGCTATGTGGCCAGGACCCCCCCCCCACAGGGCAGGATCCCCACCCAGCAGTCTGGGGCATTAGAACCTTGGTCCAGAGGCAGTCAAATACTTAACCCAGCTCTATACAGCTCTACTGAGGATATGGCTTGGCCTTGAGAAAATGTACACCACAAAGTATTCAGTTGCATCTGAAGCTAGTGCTCTTTATCTAAGACAGTTACTTCACTCTCGTCCCTGGAGGAAGTTCGTTGTGTGTTCATGTCGGTCATGGTCACATGGTCTTCTTGCAGTTCTGTCCCTGTTCCCGTGTATGCACGGGTGTGATTGATGATACCGGCATGACTGTTTTTGCATGTCCTCGTTCCGTGATAAGATGTGAAATTCCATGCCTTTGTTCTCCGTTTTTTTTTTGGCCCGACCTTCCATTTTCTGATGTTTCGATTATCTGAAGCCTTGCCTTCAATGCGTTACAAAGCTAAGTTTGAGGCATTTGTCTTTTAATCTCTCTGCACTGCATTGCTGACTCCATAGGGAATGTACTGGTGAATGGCACTTCACACTCCTGCCACTAGATGGAGAATGGCACATTGCGTGAGGAGCCTTACCTCACGGGCACTTGTATCGGAACGAGAAGTGAGACAAGGAGATTCCCAAGGCCAGGGAGGGGACTCTCTCATCCCGTTTAGAACGCAATTCAGGGGTGGTGGTTGGGATGAACTCCCCTCGTCCCACAATGGACATGTGGTTAGATTTCTTCGTACCAGTCCCCAGCAGGACTGCGAACAGTGATGAGATGGACATGAAGTATCAGCATAAGAAGGACCAAACGGGATCTCCCAGCTCTGCTCTTAACAGACAGAATTAAGCCTTATTTAGTTGTTACCCCAGTGCTTGTGATAAGCTGGCTTAGAGAGGAGCAACCGGCCCCTTTCATCTCTGTTCTTGTTTGCTCCATGGAAAGCCAACATGCCAGAAGAAGAGAAGATTGTGTTCAGGTGTAGGGTATACACAGGAACAAGAGCCCAGATGTTCCAGGGTTCTTATTGAAGAACGGATGACAACTTGTGACTACTATGCAGTTGGAAGGAAAAAAAAACATGTTTTGCATTCAGCCTCCTTTTATGTGTGGTTTGAGGCAGAAGGAGTCTGCTGTGCCATGGTTGAATGTGCATATCCTAATCAAAGTTCCTACCAGATGTATTTAACAATGTTTAACAACAATCTTAGAACTGCAGAGGGGGAAGAGACCCTATGGGTCATCTACTCCAACTCTGCAGTTCTAAGACCACTATTAAGCCTTGCTTAAATCAATCAGGCTTTATTCTTAAACCATAGGTCATGACAATAACATAAAAACAAGTGCAGACACAGCATATATGTACATACAGTGGACCCTCATATAACAAATAGTTTGTATAACATAAAATCTGTACAACATAAAAAATTCCGGAGATAGGGGAAATTTGCTTAACAGAATCGTCTATGGGGCAAATCTGTACAACATAAAAATGGTCGCGCGATTAGGGATTACTCTGTTTTCAATGCATTCCTATGGAGAATTTGTATCAAGGAAAATCTTCTTAACAGAATTTCATTTGGAATGAATTAATTCCTTTATACAAAGTACCACTGTAGATATAAAATATAAAATGATATGGCTTCGCTCCTTAATGCTTCTGATGCTTGGCCCATATTTTCTTTGCTGCCAAAGCAAATTTTCTATTTGATGGGTAATAGCTACAGCCATACCCACAAGTAGACATGGGCACGACTCAGTGAAATTTTGTTTTCATTTCCTTTTTTCTTTTCAGTTACATAACGGAAACGGTAACGATAATTAAGCCGTCAGAACACAAACTCGAACCGAAAAAAGAAACATTTGGTCGGGTTTTTCGTTTTCGTTTGTGGCATCACGGCGATCGTACAATGAGAAGCACAGGAAAAGTTTTTAAAAGTTTTTTTTTAAAAACCCCGACTCCTGGCCAAAAAAACCAGGCAAAAATATGCCTGCCTGAGGCTTTGCCACCTACCAGAGGGGTGGTTTCTGGGGGGTCCCCGGCCTTTCCCCCCCTCTTCTCCTGTCCTGGGCTGCTTGCACCAGGCTGGGGGGGTCATCCTCGTCGTCTGTCTCGCTGCATGCAATTTTTCTTTTGAAATCATGGTCAAAAAACACACCAAATCACCACAGAAACATGTGAAATTTATTTATTTTAAATGCCTGACTTTTAATAGTAGCAGCAGTGGGTTTTTTATAGCAAGAAAACATCGTATTGATTTTATTTTATTTTATTTTATTTTTTATTTTATTTTTTTAGACCTGTCCATTTGGGCTGGGCATGGGATGGGACCATGCAAATATTTTGAACCATTCCACCAATGGCATCGCCAGGTTTTTGACTGACACTTCTGGATGTCTCAGAGGGCATAAAAAGCCGAGGCACCTTCCAGAAATCGCAGTCGGGTGTATGGATGTGGTTGAGGGAGGAGGGCAGGCTGCTGGTGCTGGTGTGATCCGATCAAGATTGAGGACGGAGGCTGGAGGTTTTAGGATTTAAGTTAGGCAGGCAGGGAGGGAATTGAATTTAGAAAATAATTTCTTTGATTCCCTGCAGCTTTGTCTGCTGAAGGGAATAGCAGTTTATTCTTTATTTCTTCTCAGGCAGTTTGTGAGGATTTTTTTCTGATATTGGATAAAGGGGGAGGTTCGACTGGGAGTGGGAGGTGTGGATTTATTTTAAAAATATATTATATACTACCATTTATTTTCTATTTTCCCAACTTCAGTTTGCTTGCACACACACACATTTGGGGTGCAAGCCAAGAACAGAACCTCTATCCTAAGTGATATCCTAACTGCCCACTCGCCCGTCCGCCCGCGCCACCACCTGCCCACTCGCCCACCCGCAGCTGCCGCCCGCCCGCTCGCCCACCTGCGCCTCCCCCCGCCACTGTCACCGCCCACCCATGGCCCCCTGCCACTGCCGCCCGCCTGCCGCCCCGCCCGCCACCTAGGGCGCAAAAACACCTAGCGCCGGCCCTGATTGCGGGACGCCCCTATGCTCTGGGGAAAGTCAAATCGCGTTAAATCACGGTGGAAATGACAAATGATAAACAAAATGACGAAACGACAAATTTTTGAATTTTTTTGCGACAAACAGAAATGACCCGAAACGGACCCGTTCCAACAAACAAAAACTCGAAACGTCATTTTTTTTCTGGTCGCGCCCATGTCTACCCACAAGTAGCATACAGAGCTGAGCCTAGGGGTCGGGGGGTGCCTTATTACCCAGAGGTCTAAGGATTCCGGCAAGAAGTTGACTTTTGGGCGTGCTCCTATAAAGGGCAACTGAATAAATAATAGAGAGCATCCTCAATTTCCCCCATCCACAAAAGCAGAGTCTTTGGTGGAATTGATCATTGCCGTGCCTCCTCTCCAAGATGGCAGATGGAGTGCGCTGAAATCGCAAAGCTGCGAAAGCGTTGCTCAGGGGACTGACAAAATAGTTTTCCAAGGCTGAATGATGTTTCATACAAACAAGGGTAAGCAACCAGAACAGGACATACGTGAAACAGCAGACATAACCAGCCACATATAAAGATAGATTTTTTTCTTTAATCATTTGCTTAACTCAGCCAGAGGCAAAAGTGAGCAAGGACTCTGTGTCAATCCCATAATTCTGTAGTATGTGTCTAAATGAATTTACCCAAGACTCTTGAGAAGGGCTCTGAAGTTGTTCTTTATAACACTTCTTTGGTAGAACGAGAGTCACTCATACAGGGCAGTTTCAGCCAGTACATTGCCAATGCAACGTGACATGAGTTTCAATTGGGATTAGTCCTACTTCAGCCCTTAAATATGCAGCAGGTGTGCCACGGGGAATTATTAGAAGGGATCAGATAAAAGAGTTTTGAGCCACTTCTAGAGCCAGTATGTTTGTATATCCCCATATCCCTGTCCCATAAAGGTATGTTATTTGGGATACTATTTTCTTAGAAAACACCTCAACTGCAAGTGCACCCTAATTTCCCAGTTTAGATTGTGGTAAATCTCAAGAGAGATTGAATGCAATGAGATGCTTTCAGGTTGGTTGCTTTCAGATGATATTTCTGTGAAAGCTGGGCATTTAGGCAAAAGCCAAGGTATCTGAAATTACTTAACTGCTTGACTGGCTTGTTATCCAGCTTCCTTCTATGGGTTTTTCTCTTCCTCCCAAATATTACTACTTTGGTTTTGGTATAATTAATAGTCAGATGTTCTCTTACACAAAAATGGCTCAATTTAACAAAAGTCTTTGCATGCCAACCTGTGTCGTGGAATGGTTGAATGTGGAGTATATGTTTTTAAAACCCTAGGTGGGGTGGGGGGAGACACAGGGATTTATCCTCCCCCCACACACATACACACCTGGAAATATGCAACTGAAAATCTAGTCCTGCTAACCAAAGGAAGCAGAATCTACCACAGCTGGAAAGATAATATACGTTATTCCTGGCTCAGTTTTTAGGTTCTGTTTCCATAAAGCGGGAATATAAAAGATGAAATATTGCCCAGAGTAACCATGTGATCCTCAGACTAAACAGCAGTCTGTCTCTCAGTATGGGTTTGCTTGCTTTGTTTAACCAAATGTGAAAGTTCATTTGTTGTTCTAAGCTAGCCCTTCTAATTCTCACATCCACTTCTAGTTTTTGTAGACTGAGCTGAGTCCTCCGGGTCCTGAGAGCTGTAAAAAGATGGGAATATGTAGTTTGGGAAAGAATGCAGAGTAATCTACCTGGGGCCATGTCTTTGTTTGTTTGTTTGTTTTCAATGTTTATTGTAAGCTGTTGTTTCTCAACCTTGGGTCCCAGGCGAACAGCAACTTCCAGAGGTCTTGACCATTGGCTGTGCTGGTCAACATTTCTCGGGGTTTAGCACAAGAACATCTGGGGAACAGTTTGAGCAGCCGCTGCTGTACAAGTATGATAAAGTTAAAGTAGCTGTGTAATATTTTATTGATGCCATGAGTTGTAAATGTAAAGAAATGTCGAGGGTGGGTGGCTTCAAGGATGTGGATTGCGGTAGAAGGTCATTGTGAGAGTGAACAAGGAATAAGGTGTGTGCCATCGACTCCTAGGAAGTCCCACGATATCACCCCTGTATAATGAACGAACTGATGAACTGGGGACTTGGGTTTCAAAGAGGAAGAGAGGAATATAAGGGGAAGTGAAGGGAGTGAAGGAGGCAGGTGAAGGGGTGGAAGCTGTGAGGGAGGAGGAGAAGGGGATAGAGGAGACAGAGGAAGTAGAGTAAAGAAAAAAATTGAAGAGGGCTGGGTGGAAATAGTAAAAGATGGTCCATGGACAAGGGGGTGGAAGATAAGCAGGCTTGCCAAAACCTTACAGTCAACATCATTCACCTAAGTGAAATAGTGCATGCTGCTTGGCCTACTCCCTCTTTATAAACTTAAAAGCAACTTCTGCCTGTTTACAACAGAGATGGACAGACACACCTTGATGTATGGACCAATGCAGCCCCCAATGTTTTCCCTTCTAGCCTGGCTGTTCTGCTGCTGTCTCTGATCAGCGCTCAGAAACAAAGGCTGTTTTGAAGACTGTTGTGTGGGCCTGGAGTGTTGCCTCAGGCCTCTCCGTTACTAGTGACAGCCGGGTCCTGTAGTGCCACCTCACAAATGTAAGTGTTGCTACATCGTTATCACCAGGTTAAAGCTGAAAATGACAAAACACAAATAAAATGTGAAGATATAGAGCAGTGGTGGTGAATTTTTGGCACTCCAGATGTTTTGGACCACAACTCCCAGAATTCTGAGGCTACATTGTTAATGACTAAGGTCTGTGGGAGTTGTGGTCCAAAACATCTGGAGTGCCAAAGGTTCGCCATCAAAGTAATTTTCAGAGACAATGTTTGCAGCAAATATTCCCCCTATATGATCAAATTATGTGTTCCAGAAAACAAGGGCTAGAGTGATTATTGGCTCTTCTGTCAGTGTCTCCTGTCTCCAACTGTTCTTTAGATGTTGCCTTAGTCCCATACGATTTGTGACAAACCAAAATAAACACAGCCCATTTGCTGTATGTTGTAGTGTTATAAAAATTTAAAGGGTCCCCCCTCCACACGTGTGTCCGACTCTAAGGGTGGTGCTCATCTCCATTTCCAAGCCAAAGAGCTAGTGTTGTGCAGCCATGTGGCCAGCGTAGCTGAATACATTTCTGCACACAGAACACTGTTTACCATCCCATTTTTTACAGCAGTACCTACTTATCTACTTGCATTTTATATGCTTTCATACTACTGGGTTGGCAGAAGCTGGGGTTAACAGCGGGATTCGAACCACCGAGCTGCCGACTTTGCAGTCAACAGTTTTCAGCGCTCTAGCTGGCTGAGCCACCACACCCCATTGTAGCCTGGCAAATTCAGTCCTGTATGTGCTGTCTCAGGTTACGACTACATGATCAAATATTGCAAGTACAGATGGGCACGAAACAAAAAAATGGTGTTTTGGTTTTTCATTTGTCGTTGAGAGGTCTGTTTCGGTTCGTTCCCATTTGTTGTGAAATTTTTGAAAAATTTCATTACCATTTTTCATTTTTTCGTTCATCGTTTCTACCCGCTTTTTGCGCGATTTTAAAGCATTTCCGTGTGCAGGCATCCTCCAACGCCCCAGACCAGAGGGGAAACACTAAAAAAAATGGATGCTGGCAGAGACACAGTATAGACTAGGTATGCAGGGAGGCTGCAAAGGCAGTGGCGAGCATTGCCCAGGGTGCAAGGCAGCCACAGAGTGACTGCACTGCAGGGCAGGGGAGGGTACTCACCGAGAGGTACGCAGCACGCACACACACAGGGAGGCTGCAGGACTGAAGCTAGAGTTGCAGAGACAGCAATCCCACCCTAACTCCCACCAGAGACTGCAAGGAGGACGGGGGCAGCCAGAGCTTTTTATGCCCTCTGTGACTGCCAGACCTGCCTGCCCAGTCTGCAACCTGGGCATGCTATTGGTTGAACATGATCCCACATCACATGGCTTGCCTCCATTTTGTGGCTGGTGGCGACATCCATTTTAAAGGGAAAAGAAAAATACATCGCGATGGGAGAAGACAAAAACAAACCTTTTAAGGACCCCAACCACCCTGGTAGGTATTATCAGACAATATAAATAATTATCTCTGCGTTTTTACAGATGTCCAGGGCGTTTTTTAACATTTAAAACAGCTCATTTCATTGTGCGTTGCCATTAACAGAAATGAAACATAATGACCACAATTTTCGTAGTTCTTTTCATTTCGTTTCATTTTCATCACAATTTTCGTTTGTCGGTTCGTTACGTAATGGAAACGACAAACGGTAACGGAAACGAAAAAATGTTCGTTCCGTGCCCATCTCTAATTGCAAGATTTTGCTGCAGTTACAGTAAAGTTGATTCAAAGGTCCGCCCCCCCAATCACAGAATACAAAGGCTGATTTGAATTTGTCCAGCCATTTTTGATTCCAGCGCAGCTCCCCCCATCCCAAGCCATGGGGGCTTCTACTTTTTTATGCCAGAACAGTTCACACTGACTTGTAACTGATCAACTAGGAAATAGCACCGCTTTTGTTTTCATTTTTGATATCTCCGTATAGCACTGAAACGTTTGCATGCTTCAAGAGACAATCTAAGAAGAAAAAGGGTGACCACAGGGAAGACTGCATTGGTTTTTTTTCTCAGTTGCATCTGAGGGTATAACAAGAACCAATGGGTGGAAACTCATCAGAGGGAGAGCCAACCTAGAAATAAGGATAAATTTCCTTACAGTGAGAGCTATTAAACAATGGAACAGCTTGCTTCCCAATGTTGAGGGTGCCCCATTGCTGGAGGTTTTCAAGAAAAGATGACATGGTATGGTATGAGGTCTCCTACAATAAGAATTGGTTGCGACCAATGTTCCCTGTAAGCTGTATGTTTGCACAAGTGCTCTGACCATAGCTGTCAAGTTTTCCCCAATGCTGGCCGGGACAGGAGGAGAGAGGTGCAATGTGTGCGCGTGTGCTAGTGCACATGCGTGCAAACACACACATGCACACACACACACACACACACACACACACACACACACACACACACACACACACACACACACACACACACACACACACACACGAGCATGCATGAGCATGCATGCGCATACACACACACCACTCACTTTGTCCCTCCCATCCCGCCGAGCCGCCACCGCACCAGCTCGTCCCCCCTCTACCCAGTGCCCAGCCAAACCTGGGGCAGCTTCACAGGCACCACTTTCCCTGCTCAGCGGCTTGGGGCTATGTCAGCAAAAAGCCTCTCTGTCAACTGCCACTGCCCGGGACATTTCCGGGAAAATAAGTGTTCCGGGAAGAGAGCGGGAAAAAGGCTGGAAAATGGTAGTGTCCCGGCCAAAATGGGACACTTGACAGGTATGGCTCAGACTTTCATCTGCAGTGCTCAGCAGCAGCCAAAATTGATGCCCATTTATATTTCCAGGTTTTGGCTGAAACCCTACACACCACAGACACACAGACAAGGCTTCTGCTCAGCAGGAAAAAAAAAATAGTGGGAACATTGGTTGCAACAAGGGAGTCGACCCCAACTAAGTCACCAGAGTGAGATCATTCTGTAACATTGTGGCATCTGCCATCAGATGCATCTATGTCTCTTATAGGAAGCCAAGTTCTTAAGGATGAACTAGCAGAAGTATTCATGGGGAGAAAAAAAATTACTAGATACTACATGATAGGTCTTGTTGAGTTTCAGAAGGAGCAAAATAGACATAGCAAATGTCTTCTTTTTTGTGCATTGCAGCTTACAATAATATTTGAGGAGACTTAATACACACAGAGGGCTAATATATCAGACTACTGTATTTCCTTTTCTATATTAGGCTTGGCCTTTGTCCGATTTGCGTGCTGGCAGATACACTAATACCGCTTACCTTGATTCTTTTCGTTTTTGCAGGGGGGTTATCCCATGTTTCTTCCTCTATCAGTAGATATACTTTTCCATAAAATGATAGATTAAATGCTTGCTTTGGGGCTTACTTTCCTAATGCTCAGGTGGATTTGTTCCAGATACCTCAAGGCGGATCTAAGCAGTTAATCCCACTTTTTCTTTTTCTTTCAATTCACGAGCAACTACTTCATTCAAAGGCAGAAAGATCCTGCCACAGGTTTCTGCTTCAGCTGGATGACCCAATGCACTGTAGATTACCTGCTTCTGAAAAACTCAGACAGACTGTAAATAATGTTTTGGGCAAGCGCCCTTGGGCTACTCAGCTTTCACAGAACACTGGCTCCTTTCTAGACATTTGCCCTTTAGTTGACTGCCGCTTGGCATCCTTTGGTGGGGGATTAAAAACAAAAGATAAGGAAAAATGTATTTTCACTTCCTCTGAGTGGTTGGATGTTCCCCACACAGCTCTTACCAGTATAATTTATTTGGAAAGGGAAGAAGAACACCCGAGATGGATGCCCTTTTCCTAAAAGCAGCATATTCTATTTATACACCCCCTAGATGGAGTAGGAAGCTGCCTAGATGCCCTAAGCACATCCGATCTCGCCTGATTTCGGAAGCTAAGCAGGGTCGGCCCTGGTTAGTACTTGGATGGGAGACCACCAGGGAATACCAGATGCTGTAGGCACCTAGAGTAGGAACTGGCAAGCCACTCCAGTATTCCTGCCAAGAAAACTCCATGGACATGGGGTCACAAAGAGTTGGTCACGACTGTAATGACACAACACAGATGGAGTAGGAAGGAGCAGACAAGCACACAGAACCACAGTGCTAATCCTTAAAGGTGTATTAATTCCTTCAAAAACCTACAGCGGAATGCTAGAAAGAAAGCCTTCCATCTATGGAAGTGCCATTGCTAAGTGGCATAGCATCTGCTTTGCACGCATGAGGTTGCAGAAGTTGCAGATTCCATCTACAGTGCCTTTCCCCAGTAGAGCTGGGAAGAAGGCCTGCCTGAACTCATAGAGACCTTCTGATTATAATCAATGTGAATAATAATAGGTCAGGGGTGTCCAAAGTTTGGCCCTCCAGATGTTTTGGACCACAACTCCCAGAATTCCAAGCCTCTGTTGCTAATGCCAGACGACTATGGGAGTTGTGGTCCAAAACATCTGGAAAGCCAAAGTTTGGACACCACAGGGCTAGGTGGACCCAGTTTTTGATCCCAATATAATGCAACTTCATATGATCCAGCGTTTCCTTTGCCTCTTGTCCTTGGCACATCAAAACATGTGGCTAGTTTGGGGCAGCAAAGCCTTTGTTTGTATGGACCACAATAAACTATGGCAAGTTCTTCAAGGAGTGGAAGTGCCTGACTATCGGTCTCCTAAGAAATCTACATGTGGGACAAGCAGCAACCATCAGAACAGGATATGGAACAACTGACTGGTTTAAAATTGGGCAAGGAGTACGACAAGGCTGTATACTGTCACTGTACCTATTTAACTTATATGCAGAGTACATCATGCGAAAGGCAGGGCTGGATGAATCACAAGCTGGAATTAAGATTGCCGGAAGAAATATCAACAACCTCAGATACGGAGGTGATACTACTCTGATAGAAGAAAGTGAGGAGGAATTAAAGAACCTCTTAATGAGGGTGAAAGAGGAGAGTGAAAAAAATGGCCTGAAGCTCAACATCAAAAAAACTAAAATCATGGCCACTGGTCCCATCACCTCCTGGCAAATAGAAGGGATGGAAATGGAGGCAATGACAGAGTTTATTTTCTTGGGCTCCAGGATCACTGCAGATGGTGACTACAGGAATGAAATTAATAGAAGCCTGCTTCTTGGGAGGAAAGCGATGGCAAACCTAGGTAGCATCTTAAAGAGCAGAGACATCACTTTGCTGACTAAGGTCCGGATAGTCAAAGCTATGTTTTTTTCTAGTAGTGATGTATGGAAGTGATAGCTGGCCACAGAATTGATGTTTTTGAGCTGTGGTGCTGGAGGAGAGTCTTGAGAGTCCCCTGGACTGCAAGGAGATCAAACCTATCCATCCTGAAAGAAATCAACCCTGAATGTTCACTGGAAAGACAGATTTTGAAGCTGAGTCCCAAATACTTTGGCCACCTCATGAGGAGAGAGGACTCCTTGGAAAAGTCCCTGATGTTGGGAAAGATTGAAGGCAAAAGGAAAGGGGGATGGCAGAGAATGAGATGGTTGGACGGTGTCATCGATGCAATAATTGACGGAGTTCCAGGAGACAGTGGAAGACAGGAGGTCCTGGCGTGCTCTGGTCCATGGGGTCAAGAAGAGTCAGACACAACTGAATAAATGAACAACAACAACAAAAGTACGGGGCAGAGCCACAACAGCAACGGCATTCTCTCTACAACGGCCATGAGATTGGCTGTCCTCTGTTTCAAGTCCTAGTAGCGAATAGTCCTCTCTGCTTTGCCTGTTTGAAGGGCTGCCCAGTGCAAAAGTGACTTAAAGATAAAGCAGGATAAAAAGGAAATGCTGGAGGGCCCCCGAAGTTGCTTTGCAAGAGCTTGCAACTCCGCAAATCAATTTCCTCTTTTGTCATCTCTTTAGATGGTGCATGGGCACTTTTTCAACCATGTGAAAGCGGCCATTTGACCTCCTTACAACTCCATCAGGGGTTCAGTTTCAGCTCAAAGTCTTGTGCATGCCTTCAGCCAGTCCTGCCAAGTCCTCTGAACTGGGCACAATCGATCTTTTTCCATGAACACCCATGAAAAGCAATTGTTCATCTTCTGTGCAATTCTCATTGACCCCCCCCCCGCTTTAAATCATCTTCCATTTGTCCAAAGCACTAAGCCGTCCACCACCTCGTGGCAGCCTCCTGTGCAATTTTATCCTGTAGGGAGGCCAGAGGGTATTAGATCTTCGGAAATAGGTCAACTCATGCAGCATTGTGTATGTGGAACTTCCAAGGGGAACTTGCAAAGGAAAACAGAGACATGGAAATGGATGGCAAAATAAGAACACTTAGATGTCTGTGCCCAAAGAGTGAAAAGTTTCCACCCACATTTTCATGAAGTAATGGTGAAATGGGTTTTGTAGGCATACAGCTGGCCTGTATTTAAATGATTAAGGGAAAGCCTCTGATTAACCTCTCTTGGCTCAGAAGCTCTCTCTCTCTCACACACACACACTTGTTACTTGTCTGAAACTGATCTAAAGTACTGGCTTAATGCAAGAGAACTGCTACAGGGCGTAAGGATAAGTCAGGGTCAACAGGAGTTACTGTTCTTCCAGTGAGCAAACCCTTGCCCTGGGAATGACATCATCTGGGAAAACTGTTTCAGGTTGAACAGAGCTATGCTAATCGATACCCACTGATCTCTGCCCATTGATGTCTAAGGGCCTTTTCACACAACCCCTAAGATCCGCTGGTCCCTTAAATTCGGACCAGAGATCTTGGGGGTTCGTTTTTGTTCCTGCGTCCCCACCCCTCAGCACTTCCTGCTCCTGTCGGCGTGAGGGGGGGAGGCAAAAAAAGGACAAAATAAGCCTTTACTAACCTGCCTGTGCCGGTCGAACCTGCCACGAGCCCCATTACTTCCTGCTTCCATCTCAAGGAGCTCTTAAAGGGGCAGGAGGCAAAAAAACAACAGACAAGCCAGGAGAGCCCGGCACTCTTATCCGCATCTAATTTTTTATCACCTCCAAAGAGAAGGTACAAGGAAAGTGCGCTGGGTCGCGCTAAAGTGGGCGGGGTCGCACTTAATTGTCTCCAAACTCCGGAGCTGGTGGGAAAACATTTATAAGCTCCGGAGCTGGGAGCCATTTGTAGCACAGCTTAGGGGTCGTGTATAAACGCCCTAAGTCGTATGGCAAGTCAAAGGAAAGTGATATGCCCCAGTTTTGATAAATATAGACATTAGGCATGTTTTTGCAGACATTTGCAAAATATGAACATGGGATATTGTGCTTCTGTGCCCACGATTCAGAAAGCCAAGGAATGATCCAATATTTCTGCACAATATTGTACCCGCATTGCCAGGAAGAAAAAAAGATGCCAAACTTTACATAGCAAAGGGCAACCTGAATGTTGACAATACCAATGGCAGCATTAGAAAAGGGACCTAGGAGAAACACTTTGAAAATTTGGAAGAAGTGACAACCAAAATGGTTAAAAGGTATATCCAGATGGGCACCAATAGAAACATTAGAAAAAGACAATACAGATCCTGGATGGTGGGATTTACTCAGGCAAAAAGGATTTAGAAGAATAAAAGATTTTTACAATGGAGAAGTGTTGAAAACAATTTCAGAGTTAGAGAGGGAAATAGGCCCACAATATTGGCTAAAAATAGCTGGCCTATATAAGAAGGCTTATAAATTAATCGAAGAAAGGGATATAGGTACAGAAGAACCCATAGAAGAAATATACAGAATAATGAATCAAAATAAAAGAGGACTAGCAGGTCTCATATATAAGAAAATGACTACGGACAAGGATCATGCAATTAAGCAATTACAAAAAAATGGGAGATAGAAATGCAAATATCAGAGCAAAAAGCTATAAGATTAATGAATGGAATTACTAAAATAAAACTATACAAATTTAAGGAACTAGAATTGAAATTCTTTACTAAATGGTACAGAACCCCTGCCATGCTAGCAAATATGTTCTCAGGACTAAATCCCAATTGTTGGCACTGCAAAGAAACAAAAGGATGGTATTCTCACATGTGGTGGGAGTGTTCGGAAGTTAAAAAATTTTGGGAAACGATTGTTAATAAAATAAATAAGTTACTCCCAGTAAATATAAAAATAGATGCTGAACTAATGTGCTTAAGTTCAATTGGAATAGATATAATAGAAAAGAAGCAGACAGAACTACTAAAAGCAATGTTATTAGCAGGCAAAGCAGTCATAGCGGCAGGATGGAAAGACAAGAGCAAATGGACTGAAAAGAAATGGCATAACTATTTGTTTGATATCATTCAATCAGATGTAATTTTTATTATCGACCAAGATATGCCGTGGAAAGACAAAATAGAGAAAATCAAGGAGAAATGGACTGTGTACCAGAGATGGATAGAGGAAGAAGAGATCGAAGACGTTCGGTGGAAGCTCCAGACCTTGTGCCCCTGGCTGAGAGAAAAAGACTGAAAATAATGAAATAGGGGGAGGGGGGATGATAAGAGGGGGAAAATGTAACCTTAAAGAGGATAAAAATGTATAATTGAAGAAGGTTATCAATAAAAAGACATTTTTTTAAAAAAAATACCAATGGCAGCAGTCAAGTGGACTACAGGACACCCTCTTCGGCTCACTACCATTCACACTTGTTCCACAGCACCACTACCCGTCACAAAGGGACACCGTACAAAGGAAAATCCCAGAAGCTGACACCATTTTTCATCAGTAAACCACTTATCATATGAAAACAAAGCAATTGTCAGGGCTGCCTTTCAACCTGTGTGAATGGTCAAGGCTTTGCTGTATGATCTCTGTGGTTCGGAAACATTTCTATTAGTATCCCAACTACCCTGGTGATATAGCTCTTCCCAGTGTTTTCAGAGCAACTTTCACTTCACTTTCTGGAACTGAAAGTATTTCAGTCTTGTAACCCAGTGGTTAAAGCACTGTACTGCACCCAAAACTGTGCTCATGACCCACGGTTCAATCCCTGGTAGCCATCTCATGGTTGACAGCCTTCCATCCTTCTGAGGTCAGTAAGTTGCGTACCCAGCTCACTGGGCGTGGGCGCAATGTGTAGCCTGCATAATTAACTTGTAAACTGCCCAGATAGTGCTTGAAGTGTTATGGGGCAGTATATAAGCCGCACACATTGCTTTCATCATAGGATTTCTATCCAAAATCTGACATCCTTTTACCTTATCTGTTTAATTCATCAGTGTAGTGTTTTCACCTTCTGTTTATTTTCTCTTGGTCAGATAGTGTTGAATGCTCAATGGTCTTTCAGCATTCCTAACCTAGGCATAAATTTCCCTTGATTTCTTGGATCTTCTGGATAAACATCTTTTGGGTTTCCCCCTTTTGTTGTTGCTCTGTTTCTTATACAGAAAATATGTTGTCGGTGCCTTGATGGACAGGATTATGTCAGTCTTTAGCTGCCACCTGTGCATGTGCCTAATCTAACAGAAAATATCCTCTCTTTGCCATTCCTTGTCCCTTCCAGCATTGTACTGATAAACGCTGAAGTGCAGAAACTCACCGCGGCAGTCCCCTGTAGACATGATGCAGAGCGAATTCAAAAATGCACCTTTGATAAAGACCTTTCATGATGCCATTGGCTCTTGTTTGTGTGTTGAAGGCCAGGCCACCTTGAATTGTTTTGTGTTACAGCACAAACAGCTCACAAAGTTTGCCACTGCCAGGGAGGTTACTGATTACTGGGAAGAGTAGAGTTGTATGCGGAGATGCCAAGGATATTTGAGAAGCAAAGCAGGTAACTTTTCCCCAATGAACAACAGCAGACAACATTTTCTCTGCTTGTGTACCCCAGTTATGAATTTGGTTTCCTTTTCTTTTGGACAAAAATGTGCCAGAATCCATACAGTTTGAATGTGGAAGAATACTAAACAGATACATCTGCCTATGGATGGGTGAGAATTTAGTTTCAAGGTGGTTTCCTTTTTCAAATCAGAAATGCCAGCATTCAAATGCTAAAGAAAGGGATGCTGATCCGTTCGCCCGTTGCTAAAAAGCTAGCATATTTGGCTTGGATTTGTTGCTCGTAAAGCCTTTTTCTGCTTCTGCCTCCCCAGCAGATTGTGCTTGATGGGAAGGGCTGGTAAAACCGCAAGGGTCTGGGGGATGCCTGGTGAACAGGTGAGATCTGGATTTAGAAAGGAGATTCCATTCCAAAACAGATGTTCATTTCAACCTTGGAAGCCCAGAGCCACATATATAAGAGCGCAGTCCTCTACAGGGATACCTGAGAATACATGCATTCAGACCAGTTGGACAGAACTTGGGAGGTTTCCACCCAAAGCAAATGGGGGGAGTGTTTTTCCTCTTCCTACGAAAGTTTTACGCAGGCTTGTTCTATGAATCCCATGCAGCAGGAAGAATCCCTGAGCCAGATCATTGTATGCCCTATAGGGAAAGAAGGGAAACCAAAGAATGTCTTATTCCAGGATGTCTGAGCTTCTTTATCCAAGAATATCTTGTCACTTCTACCAGCTGTGGCTGCACCTGCTGGAGACGACTAACACGATCATCTTACTAGGAGCCCTTCAGCTGCTGCTGTTCTGACTCAGCCAATGACAAACACTCTTGTTCACTGGGTGTGGCTGTCATTTTAGGCTGTCTTGTCCCGAAAGAATATAATCTGGACAGCAGTAGAAACCAGGGGCAGAAGTAACCAGTAGTTACCAGAAGAAGCACAATCGATCTCCCCTCTTTTTATTCGTGTTCTCCTAATGGGCATTGTACATCATTGTGAGCATGCTGATTTTGGGGGTCGCAGTTTTAAGCGATGATGTTGTAGTACATCCAAGCCAGTTGCTCAAGCAGAATGATGTGTGTTGCAGTTCCCCATTCAAATTCCATACAGTACAGCCACAGCTTGGGAATGCATGTTCTGAACTTTTCCTTTTCAGACAAAATCATCCCTGCAAGTTAAGGAATCACACAGGCATTACCTGTAGCACACTGAGTTGCATACTGTGGGGTAAACTTTCCACTTGTACCTGGGCAAATGGTGTAACCTTTGGCAGCAAATTGCCTCAAGCCGTTTCTGTGAACGTCATCCGTTGCATCCTGAGTGGTTACTATTTGTGCAGGCACCAATGAATGCTGTCTGAAGAAGAATCTCCACGTTTTAAAAAGGAACTGGCAAGAACCGCTGAACTGGTGGTTAAAACGAGTAATATTAGCCATTGAAACAAGATGGGGGGGGAGGAGGCATCTTGAGTAATTCAGTTTTGCATAAAATGTGTGAATAAAAAAAGAAAGACATTGGAAGTAGGAAAGAATTTCCCTGGAATCCAAGGTCAACATCAATCATACTATGGTGAAGAAAGACAGAAAAGAAAGGCTGGTAATAACAAGAAGCCCATTTGAGTCCTGGTGTTGGTACAGATCCTAAAGACAGCTTGGAAGAGCAGAAAAGTGGGCGCTCAATCAAGTCAAGCCTGAATTCTCACATGAGCAAAAATGAGTAACCTCAGCCTTTCCTCCTGTGCACATACAGTGGTAGCTCGGATAACGAATTTAATTCATTCTCCGAAGCAATTCATTCTCCGAGGCAATTCATTTTCCGAAACATGGTTTCCCATAAGAATGAATGGGAAACCAATTACTCTGTTCCAGAGCCTAGGAAAATGACACAGACACCTGATTTTTTTGCTCAAAACTCTTTATAAACTGCACTTTAAAGGTACAGATGCAATGCCACCCGGGATAACTCTTTTTTTTACTGATGCATGCTGGAAATTCGTTATCCGAGGCAGTCCATAGGGAAAATTCATTATTTGAGGCAGAACATACCTAGAAATTGTGATTCGTTATCTGAGGCAGCCCATTGGGAACATTCGTTATCCGAGGCAGCCCTAAACCTGGAAATTACAATTTGTTATCTGAAAAATTTGTTATCAGGGGCATTTGTTATCCGAAGTATTACTGTACTTGTATGTAGAATGGAAATGCCAAATTGACCAGTAGAAAATATATTGTTGGGCAAAGTGGGCCAAGGGGAAGCTTGAACATGAGATGGGTTGACTCGATCAAGGATGTCACAGTTGTTAATTTGCAAGCTCTGGGCCGAACTTCATGCAGTATTGCTAGGAAGAGATGCAGAGGAGGGAGCAGCAAGAGAACATCCTAAGGTGAGATGTTGCCTGTTTGAAACATCCGAGCAGACCTCCTATTGATAGGATACAGTACTTGGAAAAGCAGTGAGATTGAACCTAACACAGACTCAACAATCCCATTGCCTAAATATAAAAACAATATAATATAGAGCAAAAGGGAAACTGTGTAAGACTTCTCTCGGCTCTAACAGGCTTCCTGGGGTGCGCCCAGTCTCGGAATGCTTGGATGCAAGCGGTCATGCCAAGGGATGTGTGCTGAATGGATTGAGTGATTTCCCTTCTACTTTGTGCTGAAGCCGTTGGAGTAGAAGAGAAACATCTGGGAGAAAGGAAGCCCACCTGTCCATGGCTTTGGGTGATGAATGTTTAATTCTTGAATCTCTTTGCATTTGACTGTAGTTTTGGTGCTCAGCTGGGATTGCTACCTGGTCTTCATTTATTTCTGATGGGGTTAAAAAACCCAGAAGAAGATAAACATAAAGAACACCAAAAGGGTGTGGTGCTTTAGAGACTACCTGTGATACTTCTGTGTGAGCTGTTGTTGTGGCCAAATCCGCTTCCTCAGTCACAACAGTGGGACTCCATGGCAAGGCTGATACATTTCTAAATGGCCCCCAAGAAGAATCTGTATTTGAGCACATTTTGTTGACCTGGCAATGACCGTGAAAAGTGGTCTTGTCAATATTCAGTACCCTTGTCAGGAAGCATTGTTTTGTGGACAATGCCAATGACGGGTTGCTAAATTAATCCCAGGCAGGGCTGGATTAGGGCCAGGAACTAGACATGGGCACGACTCGGCGAAATTGCCGTTTCCGTTTTCGGTTATCGCTTCCGTTACGTAACGGAAACGGTAATGATAATTAAGCTGTCAGAACACAAACTTGAACCTAAAAAAAAAATTTGGTCGGGTTTTTCGTTTCCGTTTGTGGCATCGCGGCGATCGTGCAAGGCGAAGCACAGAAAAGTTTTTAAAAGTTTTTTTTAAAAAAAAACCCGACTCCCGGCCAAAAAACAGGTGAAAATATGCCTGCCTGAGGCTTTGCCACCTACCAGAGGGGTGGTTTCTGGGGGGTCCCCGGCCTTTCCCCCCCTCTTCTCCTGTCCTGGGCTGCTTGCACCAGGCTGGGGGGGGGTCATCCTCGTCGTCTCGCCATGCCATGTGGTGGTGGGGATCCAAAATGGCGACTGCAATTTTTCTTTTGAAATCATGGGCAAAAACACACCAAATCACCACAGAAACATGTGAAATTTATTTATTTTAAATGCCTGAATTTTAATAGTAGCAGCAGTGGGTTTTTTTATAGCAATAAAACATCGTATTGATTTTATTTTATTTTATTTTATTTTAGACCTGCCCATTTGGGCTGGGCATGGGATGGGACCCTGCAAATTTTTTGAACCATTCCACCAATGGCATCGCCAGGTTTTTGACTGACACTTCTGGATGTCTCGAAGGGCATAAAAAGCCGAGGCACCTTCCAGAAATCGCAGTCGGGTGTATGGATGTGGTTGAGGGAGGAGGGCTGGCTGCTGGTGCTGGTGTGATCCGATCGAGATTGAGGAGGGAGGCTGGAGGCTTTAGGATTTAAGTTAGGCAGGCAGGGAAGGAATTGAATTTAGAAAATAATTTCTTTGATTCCCTGCAGCTTTGTCTGCTGAAGGGAATAGCAGTTTATTCTTTATTTCTTCTCAGGCAGTTTGTGAGGATTTTTTTCTGATATTGGATAAAGGGGGAGGTTCGACTGGGAGTGGGAGGTGTGGATTTATTTTAAATATATATTATATACTACCATTTATTTTCTATTTTCCCAACTTCAATTTGCTTGCACACACACACATTTGGGGTGCAAGCCAAGAACAGAACCTCTATCCTAAGTGATATCCTAACTGCCCACTCGCCCGCCCGCCCGCGCCACCACCCGCCTGTGGCCTGCGCCACCACCCGCCCACTTGCCCGCCCATGGCCGCCGCCCGCCCATGGCCCCTCTGCCACCACCACCCGCCTGCACCTCCCCCCGCCGCCCGCCCCGCCCGCCGCCTAGGGCACCAAAACACCTAGCACCAGCCCTGATTGTGGGACGCCCCTATGCTAGACTGGGAAGTCAAATCGCACTAAATCGCGGTAGAAATGACAAACGACAAACGAAATGACAAATTTTTGAAAAAATTTGGAACAAATGGAAACGACCCGAAACGGACCCGTTCCGACAAATGAAAACTCAAAACGTCATTTTTTCTGGTCGTGCCCATGTCTACCAGGAACAATATGGGAAGGAACACCTCTTCTTTGACTTCCAGTTCACAGTTCCATGGTGAGGAAGATCTCCCCAGAGCTTACTTTTTTTTATTCTGTAGTAGTCTAAACGTGGTGTGATCCACCCATATCTTCTGATGGGGGATTGGTTCATTATTGTCTACTCTGTACATGGCAACCCTGTTATTGAGCAAGGGCAAATGGGAGCAATGTTCCTTTGGGTGCATTTTCAAAGCATTTGTTGGTGATGAAACATTTTTTTCTTATTTGCAAGGATGCAATCTGAAGGTTTAAAATATATTTATAAGAAAATGGCAATGGTAAATTTTTCTACCTTCTCAATGTCACTATGACTTTTCCCCTTCTTATTGCATGTTCTAATCTAAAACATTTTCTGTTAATATCACTATCTTCATAAAGAT
Source organism: Phrynocephalus forsythii (assembly GCA_029282475.1). NCBI lineage: Eukaryota > Metazoa > Chordata > Lepidosauria > Squamata > Agamidae > Phrynocephalus > Phrynocephalus forsythii. Next base: position 20,547,293 of record JAPFRF010000004.1, read on the forward strand.
GAATATCATATTGTGAAACATTGTCGTTGCCATGTGCCATCAAGTAGTCTCTGACGTACGGTGACCGTAGGAATGAGCTGTGGCCAAAATGACCTCCTTCCAATAGCCCTGCTCGTCTGTTATCAACTCTGAGCAGTGGCTTCCTTCTGGAGTAAATGCATCTCAAGTTTGGTCTTCCTCTTACCCTACTGCCATCCTTCTTTCCCAGCATGACAGTCTTGTGCGAAGAATCTTGCCTTCTGGCGATATGCCCAGACTGTGCATACCCACAAGGTGCCTGTCACAATCCCAGAACACTTTTAAGAAAGCAAAACTTTTCAACACAATCACTGTACAGACATTCAGGGAAGCTTGCCTGAAGTATGGGCCTCCAGTGGGAGGGAGTTCCAAAGTCTGGGAACAGCAATAGAGAAGTCGCTTCCATATGTCTTGTGTCAGTCACAAGGATGCTGCCATTCCTCCTGAGCCAAGACCTTGACCCAAAAGAGATGCTATGGAATGACCAGAAGAGAGCCATCCGCAGGTGTCGTCGAAAGAATATGACCGAGCTAAAGTAGTTCTGCCAGGATGAATGGGCTGAAATGCTTCCTGAATGATCTACAGGTCTGATCCACAGTTACAGGCAATGCCTGGTTGAGGTTATTGCTGCCAAGGCAATGGCTGTGGGGGTTGTCAACCAGTTATTGATTCCATGGGTTCACTTATTATTCCCACTAGCATTTTGAATGTTGAATGAGTGTGTTCAATAAAGACGTGAAAGATCTGATTTTTGTGTGTTATTATTTTAGGCACCTTAAATTAGTCAATACACTTGACTTAGAGGAAGATCAGATCTTGTTGTATGGCACATTAATGCAGAACGCCTTGAGATTCCAAAAAGATTCCCATACTTTTTCTTGCAACTGTAACTTCTCATCTTGTCTAAACAGGGCACAAAAAGGGTTGGAACCTTGGAACAGTTCTGCATTGTCCAGTAAACAAAGGGCTTTCATCTATTGTTCTGTTAGTCCAATGTGCCCATGGTACTGGCTGCAAGGGCATTTGTTCCTCTGGTACGCCTTCTCTCCAAGCCCGCCCCGGGTCTTCATCCAAGCGTTCCCAGGCCTTTCCCTCCCTCTCTCTCTCTCTCTCTCTCTCTCTCTCTCTCTCTCTCTCTCTCTCCTCCCTCCCCCTCTCTCTCTTTCCATATGTTACCCCCCCCATTCTCTTGCTTTTTTCTTATACCAATCAGAAGATCCTTCTGTCCGGCTTGAGGCAGTGGAACAATACTGCAACCGCCAAGGGTGCAGATCCTAGATCAGCAAGATCTAGGGCAGTGATGGCGAACCTTTTAGAGACTGAGTGCCCAAACTGCAATTCAAAACCCGCTAATTTGTTGGCAAAGTGCCAATATGGTAATTTAACCTGTATACAGGTGGTTATGAAGGGGCGATGTCGGGTGCCCACAGAAAGGGCTCCGAGTGCCACCTTTGGCACCTGTGCCATAGGTTCGCCATCACTGATCTAGGGTGATGAAGGAAGGGAAGGCAGGAACGGGAAGGGACAGAACCGGAGAAGGGTTACTCCCTGGGTAACAGGAATTCAGGCCAGGAAGAAGCAAGAACACTGGAGCAGGAGCCAGAAGCTGTGTGGCTGAGGCGGGTTCTTATTTTGCCCAGCCCTCAGGCTCCACCTGTGGCACTCCTGAGGAGCTCAGTGACTGTGGGAGGGAGAGGGCCCGATCCTGGAAGTTCAAAGGTGGCTTTTTCCCACAAGAGTGGAACCGTCTTGCTCACACTAGAGTTGGAAAGTTCAGGCATGGCCTCAATCCTGACAGTGCCCTCCCCCAAAGAGAAGGGGAGTCCTCCCCCTTTCAAGGCAGAGGTTTGTCAGGATGCTGCCAGTTTTCAGTTTTCAACTTTAGTAGGAACAATGTGTAACACCTCATTTTAAGCTGTTAACTTCTAAACTCTGAGCAGAGTTAAAATTACATAGCACTATACAATTACTGTATATACTTGAATATAAGTCTACTTTTTTAGCCCTAATTTTGGGTTGAAAAAAGGGGCCCTAGACTTATATTCTGGTAAATACTTTTAGCCACTGAGGCAAGTGGTTGGGTTGGTGGCTAAAAGTCATTTTAAACATTGTATGCCGCTTCTCCTGACCCACCCACCCACACGTTGCGGGGGAGTGGTGTGCAATGTTTAAAATGACTTTCAGCCACCGAGGCAAGCGCTTGGGTTGGTGGCTAAAAGTCATTTTAAACATCACACACCGCTCCCCCAGCTCACAAAGGAGGAGCTGCCAGGCCCTGCTGCATTTCCCACTCTAGACTTATACTCGAGTCAATAAGTTTCCTCAGTTTTGGGGGGGTTAAATTAGGGGCCTCGACATATACTCGGGTTGACTTATACTTGAGCATATACGGTATATATTCTCAATATGAATGTTAAGCTTTTATTGCATATTACATTCTGAGTCTTCCTTCCAATTTCAAAGCCAGCTGCGTTTTTGAAGTACAGCTCTCAGAAGCCACCAGTAGTCGCTGGTGATGAGGGAGCAAAAGTCCGAATTAACATGCACATCACTGCAAAGCAGCATCAAATGCCAACGTGTGTGCTTTCTCTCACAGCGTCAGTTTTTCCCCAGCTGCTTTCCCTGCCCACAAGGTCAAGCATGTGGAGACACGTCTCCCACTGATGGGAAAACAGCTGGGGAGACCTCCTTTAGGTTAGAAGTCCAGAACAAAAGCATGGGGTCAAGTGACCACGCATACGCCTACAGTGATCAGGTCTACAGGCTCTTGTTGAAGCATTTTGAGAGAGAAGAAAATGTGGTCAGCCATAATTCTAAAGTTCTTTCTCTTCTGTTTATGAGGAAGAAAATCTGGATTTGGATAATTTTGTACATCTAAAACAAACAAACCAATTCCAACTCTAGTGTTGGGGCAGACAAAGGAGCTACTGCCAGGGGAGCGGGTGTGGGGGAGGAATGAAAAGTGGACGTGTCAGGAAGCCCAGTTCTAATTTGATTAAAAAAAAATACAATATACTAACAGGTTGGGCAGTTTCACCTTGTTCTCAAGGTAAATTGCTACTCTTGGAGCATGGAAATTTCTCCTCCTCCCTCTTTGACTACAACTTCCATAAACTCTCAGCCAGCATGGTTACTGGCTGACAAGGCTCTGGTTTTAGAGCTGCCTAATAGTTGTGAGGGGTTGCCAGTGGATAGAGTGCTTGATAGATAGAGTGTTGGACCAGGACTCTGGAGGACAGGATTCAAAGCGCTGCTCGGCCACGGAAAATGGCTAGGGGAACTGGACAAGTAAAACCTCTCCTTAAATATCTTGTTAACCTTGAAAACCCTGTTCAGCTCACTATAAATTGGTTCTGACATGACAGCTGTGAGGGGGGGTAGAGTGCCACCCCTTTCTATAGGGAGACATGAAAGACTTATAGAACTCAAGAACAAAAAAATACAGAGTATTGGTGAGGTCACTCTTCCCAAAGACCAGAGGAACACTGAGGAAGGAATGCAGGTGAAGGAGTTGGAAGGGTCAAATATCAAAGAAGGAGAGAAGAAAGTTAATAGAGAAGAAAGGGTGACACCAGATGAGAGGAGGAAGAATGACAGAAAAGTAGAAGAGGCAGGTCATGTAGAAACCACATGAGAAAGGAAGGTGCTGCCCCCAGGGTGGGAGTGGGTATGGATGGAAGACTCGTGGACAAAAAAATAGGAGAGGATGATGATTCCTCCTGAGGAGGCAAAGGGTCAAAGATGTGAGGTGTGTCCAGTAAAACCCTCATATCGAGGAGAAAAAGAATCCAGGAAGTGGAGCAGTAAAATGAGAGGAGAGAGCTGAGGTTTCCAGAGAGTGGAGAGAGCAGCTGGGATGGCCCAGAGTCAGAGTTAGAGAGATGGGATAGTTTAGGATCCCGACCCATGGATGTTATCAGAAATCAAAGACAATGACCCATATCCAGATGGACCCATCTGGGAGACGTTGCCCCAGCTGCCACTTCCATAAGGATAAAATTGAACTTCAGGTGGATCTGGGACATGCTGAAAACTGTTGAGGACTCTTCATTTGGTAAGAAAGAATCGAACCCTTTCTTAGTGCCATTGTATGAGGAAGAGACGTTATATGTTACCTTAGATGGTCAACATTTTCTTGATCCATCAGAAATAAACGTTCCTTGTTTGAAAACTTTGAACCTTTATTGTATTTGAACTCTACACCAGATGGTCAGGGGTATTTGCCTCACAACTACAAGAAGACCCTCACAACAGCAAATAAAAAGCAAAGTGTTTGACTTATAGAACAGTCTCACCACTGCTCACTGCTCTTGTAAAAACAGAAACAACAGAAGCAGCTATGAGTGACTCAGTGCTGGATTAAGGCAATGGTGAGGCTCTGAGATGACACTGGTTGCGCTGCACAATAACTTTTTAAGGGGGACCAATTGGGGAGGATCTATCTTGTTGGCACTTCCTGATCTCTCAGCAGCTTTGGATACTGTTGACCATGGTGTCTCATGGACAGCCTCTCAGAGGTGGAGATTGGGGAACCATCACTGAGCTGGTTCTGATCCTTCCCCAAGGGCCATGTCCGAAGAGTTCTACTATGGGATGAGCTAGCCCCCCACCCCCAACCTTCAATTGCGGGGTTTTCCCAGTGCTGTCAATATCCATAATGCTGTTCAATATCAATGTTAAGCCACCTGGGGAGGTCATAGGAGATTTGGATACTGATGACACACAACTCCTATCTCTTCATCCTCTGCAGTGGGATGCACTCTGGATGCTGACATGCTGCCTAGCTTCAGTCTCAGAATAATCCAGGGTTAACAGGCTCAAACTGCAATGTTCTTGGAGGGGGGGGGGACAGGTCACTCAGAGAAGTTGGGTGGGATTACCTGTACCCTGGATAGTGTTGCCCTCCCATTAGGGGATCTTGTATGGGTTGCATGCTTCCGGACCTGGGACTGTCTTGGGATTCTCAGATTGCTGCTGTGTCCAGAACAGCTTTCAACCAATTTAGGCTTATTATGGCCCATCTCCACCCATACCTAGACAAGGGAGCCCTCAAGACATCGGTATAGGTGGTGGCTATTTACCTGTTTGATTCCTGCCGTGCTGTTTATGTGGGACTTCCCTTGATGCTGACTTGGAGGCAGCCAGAGTGGTGGCTGGGGTGAACAGGTTCCCATCGTATCACAGGTTTGGAAGGGGGGAGAACGAGGAGGTTGAAGTAGTCTACCTAGAATGGAGGCTGCTCTGGGAGTCACTGAACTCTAAACGATGAAGGGGACCTGAGGTGAGGTCCAGGTTCAGGACTAATCCAGGAGAGACCATTTCCCTTGTTCCTGGCCAAGCCGAGCCCTGGGATTCTTTTTGTTCATCTTGCAGAACACCACACACAGACATATACACACACACAGAGAGAGTGTGCGCGCGCGAGAGAGAGAGAGAGAGGCAGAGAGGGGGGGGCTAAGAGACAAATTTCCTTGGGCTGGAGGAAAAGAAAGGTATCTGTCAGGAAGCAGAGTTTCTCCAATTGCTGAAGGAAAAAGTGTGAGTGACAGTGCCCCTGCGGGGAAATGCATGCAGCCAGCTTGCACTAGTGCCCAGCAGCAGGGGGTGTCATTGCTGGGAATGTTTATGCACCAACACCACCTTCTTATCCACACGTGCCCTTTAGAGTCCCCCGCCTGCATCCCTGACCCTCTTACTCCAACCAGGCTGTTCACTGTGACCAAAGAGCAAGGCTCCACTCTGAACTCCCTAAAACATTGGGTTGTGTTTGATCTCTGCCTTTTCTACCATCACAGGGCATGAATGAATGAGCTTCAATATCAGGCCACATGGCAACCAAAAGGTAAAGCAAAGTGTATCGCTTATAGAATGCTCCAGGTTGTACCTCCCTCTCCTACCTGGACCTCCTGAGCTCCAAGGATGATGCACCTCTTCACGCAATGCTTGTGTTTCGTATCCAAATGCAGGCGTGTGTTGCAAGGAGCATCAGAAAAAAGGCACATCCTTCTCCCACTGGAGAATCTCATGGGAAGCCTCTGCGGCCTTCCTTAGAAGAGGGATGAGGACACCCACCCCAAAAGAAGGGGCAGGGTTTGTTGTCAGTGTGCCCGCCTGGAGCAGCACATGAAAGGGGGCACCAGGAGGCAGAAGAAACTGTCAAAAAAAAAGCCATGGAAGTGGTCATCACAGGTGGTGGCCATGATGTCCTCCCTGGACACAGTGGCCAGTATCTTGTTACATGCCCAGTAAAAATGTCCCAGCTTCCTTTCTAACACCCTCCCACAGCCTCTCTCACCATTCCTTTTAACCCCATTTTCCATCTGCTTTCATTTACGTGCCAATAGCTTGTGTACTCTTGTTGTGTTTTTCCTGGAGTGATAATCGTAGTAGTACACGTTAGATTCTTTTCAAGCAAAAACGGCCTCAGCAATTATTTGGGGGAAGGAGGGGTGGTCGAACAAGAATTAAACACACATTGGCTGGACCCATCACGTGTATTTTACAAGACGGTTGAATAAACACTTTGCAAAAGGTCAAGATGATGATTCCAGCAGATCCCTGTTCTTGGAGCAGTTCTCCAAAGGAGAAGGGAAAGCCTCCTACCAAGACAGGAGGGGAAACATCTGAAGACTGCATTAAAGGTACCCAATTAAGAAAAAAGAGAGAGGTATCAGGGTGAGTATCTATGACCAGTACTGTTTACAGCACAAAACTACTACTGCTTGTAGAAAATAATCTAAATCATTTTAGAACTGTAGAGGGGTTAGGGACCCTTTGGCACTCCAGATGTTTTGGACCACAACTCCCAGAATTCCGAGCCTAGATTGCCAATGCCAATGGATTGTGGGAGTTGTGGTCCAAAACATCTGGAGTGCCGAAGGCTTGCTATCACTGCTATAGATCATCAAGTCCATCCTCTATCAGGGAGGCATAGTGGGGAACTGAACTCCCAACCTATGGCTCTCTAGCCAGATGCCTAAATCACTAGCTATAAAGTTTAACGGCCAGAATGGAGAATTGTGGGCTATGCAGTCCATGACATCCAAAATATCAGTACAGCACACATATGTTTAGATTATGAACCAGATCAATCATTTCACTTAACACTGCAGGTTTTGGAGATTTATTTATTTATTTATTTATTTATTTTCAAATTTGTATACCGGACCTATTTCCCAACGGGAACTCAGGGCGGTTTACACAGGATTAAAGAAATTAAAAACAGTAATAGCAGCATCCAAGACGGCGAACCAGTGTTGGCAGGGGCAGGGGAAAAAAACAAACCACAGTACCCCTAGCGGATTTACCAACTTTTGCTGTAGTTGTACTGTGTATGTATTCCACATTTTCGTTGCCTGTAACTCTTGACATCCAGTTAGTGCATTCATGCCACATAAATGGTGATGATGTCATCCTCCAGGAGTGGAATGGAATAAATGGCTGGATCAGCAGCAGTGAATTTCTGATATGAAAAGCTTCCTACATCCCATTCCGAAGCTCCCAAAGGTTTATTCAAGGGGGAAAGGGGTCGCTCGGGAGCCTCAGAATCGCTAGGTTTAAATGCAGTCAAAGCAAAGATTTTTCATTGTCAGGAGCTATGCAAGGACATGCATCATCCCACCTCCCTGTCTGATTGGCCAGTGCCAGGGAGAGGGAAAGATGATGCATCGGAGGCTGCTTCCTGGTTGGAATTTTGCCCAGCACGAGGTAAAGCAAGGTAAGACAGTGGTTGATTTTGTTCCGGAGGGTGGGACTGCATTCGGAGCACCAGCTATGCTGGCGTGTTTCATTTCGGAACCAGGACATGTCACCTTGGTTTCCAACAGGTTGTGGGTACAGGAAAAGCAAAAAAAGTGCAGGCTGGGGTTCAGGTGTAGCATATTGCCAAACCTTTTTAAAACAAAGAGGGGACACGTGGAATGCAAAGATGTACCAGCTGTTTGCTGCCTGCTGCATCAGCTTTCCGTGAAGGTCTTCTGGTCTCCAAAAATCTCCAGAGCTGAAGACAATGAATCTGTGAGTGAGAAGAGAAACAATTTAAGTGGGCCTAAAAATATCTGAGAACAATTCTTCTTTACCTGGCCACATGAAAGCAGACAACCTGGCCAGAGTGCTTTAGTAACAACTAAAATGGCCATCCAAGGCAAATCAGCACCATGACGGTCCCATTCTGTAGACAGAGGCTTGACAACTGTGATGGGCCAGGCATGTCCAAAGTTTGGCCCTCCAGATGTTTTGGACCACAACTCCCACAGTCCTTTGACATTGGCAATCTTAGCTTAGAATTCTGGGAGTTGTGGTCCAAAACATCAGGAGGGTGGAAATTTGGACATTCCTAGAGAATTAAAGGATGCCATTTGGATTTGAACCTGAACATTCCTGGTTCACCTCAACCTTTTGGTCACTGCATTATCACTACCAAATACTGTACAAGACATACACAGCCAGTTTAGACACATATGCATAGGCATACATTGTTTAACTTAGTGTTTTACTATTTTTTAGCATTCATTTTTTTATTTAAAATATTTTTACCCACCTTTACCTTTAAAAGAACCTTGGAGCTGAACAACTACTTGTTATCCAACATGCTTCCTATAGGTATATAGATGTGTGTGCACATTCAACCCTGCCACTTGATTCTCCATCTATGCTTCACCCCCTTTTTAACAGAGGCTTGACATTTTGGTCCAGCATAAAAATACAAAATTAATTATTTCAGGGAAAAATCAAAGAAAAACAAAACAATACAAAACAAAAGACACAAACATGTGGCACCTTAAATACTAACTTTCATATTTTAATGTAACGTTTCGTGGACATGTCTGAAGAAGTAGACACATGTTTGTGCCTTTTGTTTTGTTTTGGTTTTTCTTTTATTTTTGTCTGAAATTCTTGAAAAGACTCACACGGCTATCCTCTCTGAAAATTAATTATGACTGTGGCCACTCGTCTTTTTCCTTAGGGGAAGCACCTTCAGATATGTTAACTGCCACAGTCCTTCGTGACAGGCCATGCTGGATGGGAATTGGAGGGGGGGGGATCTGGAGTGCGAAAGGCATTTTCCAAAGCTTTGAGATTTCCCTTATAGAAACAGGCCATCTGACTTCTTAGGAATGTAGCAAATGCACTCTGCAAGCCGCCTAGTCATCCTTCTGGCAGGAAGAATCTGTACTTTGGCAGCTGGCTAGATGGGGAGGAACAAGAAGAATAAATCAGAGATGAGGAGGACGTGGGTGTCTCTATCCTCTTTAGAGCGTGGTCCAGCCCCAGTGCTAAAGATGGCCCTTACAGATTGCCCTTGGAAGATCTTAAAAATCCCCCAAATTTAGGAAAAATTCTCCAATCCCTGCAATGTAGAGTAACTTAATATATGTAGGAAATATTGCCCCTCCCCACCAGAGTCAGCATTTTCTGACATCACAAAGTTAATTACCAGTTCAAGACTAAAGAATTGCTAGATTTGTAGATTTTCTCAGCTTAAAAAAAAAGGAACTTTTTTCAAAATTTACTGAAAGGCACAATCAGATAATCAAATCAATGTATCTGTCCTTTTATTCAGGAAGGATATAAAATCTAAGGGGATATGTTTTCTTTTATGAAAATCTGTTAACATTTATGTATGGGGGGCATTTACTGGTTTGGAAGAAGTCAATACATTGCATTAATGACCAACATATCTTTGGCAGAGGACAAGGCAGCAATCAATTCATGGTGCTTCATTGGAAACATATTGTTTGCTGGAGGAATTTAAAGCCAAACTCAACAGATCATTTTAAAAAACCAAGAAAACATGCACGTGGGAATTCTTCACCAGGATAGATGCGCTCCTCAGAAACATATGCCCACTGCTCAACATGTTTAATGAAAGAACAAGGAAATCTGTCCAAAGCAGAAGCAATTCACGTATGATAAATGAAGAGGAAGAAAGAGGACCAACACTGTGCAGACAATGATTGTGCACTACTTAAATGCAGGGGAACCAGTCATGGGCTTTGCCAGACTACTAGCAAAGAGATGGAAAATACAGCTGATCTTGTGATCGCTTAAATGCTGTACGTCTGAAGATGACATAACCATCTGTGAGATTCCAGAGGAGGAGCATTTTTTGCATCCTGGAAAAAAAAGCAGCAAAAGTCAACACTTAACTAACGCAGAGAGCTTCTCATCCTCTTGTGATGTGAACAAAACAACAGAGGCTCTCTGACCCAACAAGGAAGGGGTCCCATCACTAGGCAGCGATCAAATGTCCCTTTTCCATTTGTTTTTCATTTCCAATTCAAGGAAAGGAGTTGCTTCTCTGTTTGGATCCCAGTTACACACACAGGCAGCGAGAAATTCAGAAAAGTTTAAGAAATCACCTTCAGTGCAGTAAGGAGAGCTGCCTGGACTTCAATGACAGTCATTTTTAAATGATTTTAATGAGACAGGAAAGGAGACAAGAAGGAAATTTCAGAGGATTTAAATTCACACATTCCCCCTGAGGAACATCCAGTACCTGGTGTAAAAAGAAAACAGACCATGCTTTTTCATGTGATAAATAATGGGCATTGCACCATAGTTTGGAAATAATGGGTTGCAAGCAACAGACTCATTATATCAACCAAACTCCACTTCCCAAAAGTATAAAAATGATTTTAAAAAGTCAGCAAAGAACACAGTAGCATGATGTAAGACTGATGACATCATTTGTTGTTGTTCAGTCGTTCCGTCGTGTCCAACTGTTCATGACCCCATGGACCAGAGCACACCAGGACCTCCTGTCTCCCACTGCCTCCCGGAGTTTGGTCAAATCCATGTTGGTTGCATCAGTGACACCGTCTAACAATTTCATTCTCTGCTGTCCCCTTTTCCTTTTGCCTCTCATCTTTCCCAACATCAGGGACTATTCCAAGGACTCCTCTCTCCTCATGAGGTGGCCAAAGTAATGGAGACTCAGCTTCAAAAAATCTGTCCTTCCAGTAAACATTCGGGGTTGATTTCTTCCAGGATGGATAGGTTTGATGTCCCTGCAGTCCAGGGGACTCTCAAGAGTCTAAAATCAAGGCACATGTCATACACTGCAGTGAGTAGCAACAATGATTTCCCTTTTATAAACTGTAACAAGTAATGGGAAGGGGTTGCATTTAAAATAGTATCTCCCCAGACTCTGGACTTCAAAAAAGCACCTTGCCACCTTTATCTGCCCTCACCAGTACATGCTTAACATAACACATCATGGTTATATGAATGCACCTGCACATTTACCCAGTTTTCCTGAGACCCTGCAAAATGCTGCAAAGTAACCTGTGCAGTGGAAGGTACAGGATAAAATAGAAGAATGAGCAAGTGAAGCAGAGGAAAGGGGATGGAGGAACGAAATGGCTCCCTGGCTGAAAGACAAAGTAAAAAGGCCCCCTTCACTGTGTTAAAATGTGCTTTTTGACATCTGGATTTTGGATGGCTCCTTGTGGTGGTGGGGGAATCCTACTCCTCTGCCAGATTTAGTTCCTAACCTCTGGCATAACTGAATGTTTTCCCAGATGGAGAAGTGTGTTTCTGGCAGAAGGAATCTTGCCTAAATTTTTTCCTGATATGGTTTCTTCCAGGTTTACAGTTCTAATCCTAGAATCGTAGAACCATAGAGTTTCATTTTATTTTATTGTAAAACTACAATATAAAGTATAAAAACAAACAGAAAACAGATATTTGGATTTTAAAAAATACAGAACAAAACAAAGCAAAATTCCTAACAAACCCTGTTCCTTAGTTCATTCTTTCAGCCTAGTTGTTCAAGTCTCATGAGTTTGTTGTACAGTGGCCCCTGCCCATTTGCGGTTCATATACTATATCACTATATTGCGGGACTGCAGTATATGAAAAAAGGCTCCCTGGGGTAAGGGGGGAAAGGTCTGTTTCAGGTCTCCTGTACTTGCCCCAGAACTGGCGTGGACCCAAACGGGCCTGCGAGGGCCTTCCTGAGCCTTCTGGAGGCCCCCAAAGGCCTGGGAAGGCCCTCGCAGGCCCGTTTGGGGCAGCACCAAGCTGGGGATAAATACAAAAGTCCCCAGCTAGCGCCCCAGGCCCAACCCAAACTGCAGCCACATATTGCTGATTTTCAGTAATCGCGGGTTGGGTCAGGTCCCTAACCCCCACGATAGGCGGGGTTCACTGTACAGTTAAAGACAGTCTACCAGTTGCATCCATTCTGGTAACACTTGACTTGATTACAGTGATACCTGCTTTAGTTACACTGCCACTGGATTGTTGTGTTCTGCATGAAGGTGACTTCGAAGAGTACAGTGGTAATTCAGTTTAAGAATGCCTTGGTTAAAGAAAAACTCCATTTAAAAAAATAAATTATTGGAAATGGGGATGCCTCGGGTTAAGAAAAAAATTCAGTGGAATGCTCTGGTGTACGTTTTGTTTTCCAGAAGGCATTAAAAGTTGGTGAGTGATGCTCGAATAACAAAAAAGAATGGGGATGCCTCTGTTTAAGAAAAATTTAAATGGAATGCCTCAGTTTGACTTTTCTTTCTGACCTCTGGAACAAATTAATTAATTTCCAAAGCATTCCTATGGGAAACTGCGTTTCGGTTTAAGACTTTTTCGCAACGCAAAACAATCCAGAGAACAAATTAATTACTTAAACCGAGGTACCACCGTATTTGAAAAATGCAGTTGGTCCAAAGCAGTGCAGCCAGACTGCTGATGGGCCAGATATAGGAAACATACACATTTCAACCACAGCTGCACTGACCACCAGTGTAACTAAAGCAAGTATCACTGCAATCAAGTCAGATGCTGTTCAAAAACCTTTGGGTCCAGACTGTATTCTGCTGTGCCAGCCTGCCTGGGCTTCGAGATGAAATGCTGGATGGCTCACTGGCTGTATTGCTGGAGGCTGGGAGTTCAATTCCCCATTGGGCTGGACTCAGTGATCCACAGGCTCCCGACCAGCTCTGCAGTTCCCAGATTATTATTGTTAATAATCTGCTACACAAGCCCTTCTCACGGTCCCACCACCTTCAGAGGCTGCTCGTTGGGGACTTGGGGAAAGGGTCTTATGGACCTCCTTGCCAAGAGAAACTACATTTGGCTCTTCCGTGCTGTCCTTCAGATGCCAGACAAGTCACTTCTTCTTCAGGCCGCTCATTGGCAATTTTAAGGTTTTGGGCAAGATGTTTTCCTACTCTTTTTTCCATGGGAAGCCACTATTATTATTTTCATCAAATAACATGGAAGTATGTTGATCTTAATTGCATTTCAATAATGTAACTGGTCTAATTCCATTTGAATGTTTACAATGTTATAGTAAGAGAGTCAGTGTACCATATTGGACAAAAGTGCGAGACAAAGGCCACGGTCTCACCACCATTTTCGGCGCATTTTTGCTGCGGAGAACTACGCAGTAAAAGATCGCGTCCTAACTGTGAAGGGAAGTAATTTGGTGCCTCGACTGTCCATGCCCACGGAAGCGCACTTTCACTGAAGTATATTAAACCGCCACTAGGGGTTGGTTTAAAAAACTTCCCTTAATGATGCGCAGTTATTTGCTACTCTAACAGGTGCGACCCCCCGAAAATACACAGTAATTAGCTTCGTACCCCTTTTCCTGCCACTTCCTGCAGTGGAGACTTAGAAAATCGACCCATAAAAAGGAAAAAGATGTGCAGTAAGCAAGTAGAGATGGGTACAGAGCAGTAAAATACAACCCTGTTAACAGGACACTAACTGCGCATCAAACACCACGTGACCGCCTGAAAAAAATTTCGCATCAAATTAAGATGCACAGAAAACTTTAGTGAGACTGCGGCCAAAGATACAGGAGGCCTGGATTCAAATGCCTGCTTGGCTGTTGAAACTCACAGGAATGTGTGTAGCACTGGGGGAACCACTCAAAGACCTTGAAAACCCTACTGGGGTCTCAGTAGGTAGGGAGGAAGCAACTTGAGGGCAAAAACATGACTTTTATAGTGTTTTTATTTTCTATTGTGTTGCTAATTGTTATTTAAGCTGCCTTGGGCAGTTAAACAAATAAGTATATATATATATATAGAGCCAGGCATGTGTGTGTGTGTGTGTGTGTGTGTGTGTGTGTGTGTGTGTGTGTGTGTGTGTGTGTGTGTGAACAGCTTTAGAAAATGCATGATTATCTGATCACAAGTTCATGATACTTATGTTTCATCTGCTGAAATGGCCTGAATCCCGGAATGTTCTTACACCTCCCTTTGCAAGCAGTGGTGTGAGGCACACGTAGGCCGAGTCAGGAGCATGTAATTCAGTGCTTGCCAAATGCAGATGAGTCCAGAAGAGATGTGTGAACCTGGTTACAGCATGAAAGGGGTTCTGTCTGTGCTGGGATGCAGACTTTTGCACGCATTGTTTTGATTTTGTTCAAAAGAATGTAATCCACATTCTTGTCCCATCTAAGCTCTGGAGTGAATTTCCAGGAGGGTGTTCTTTTCCTTCTTCCTGTATGGAAATGGTGTGCATTCTTGTATGTATTTTTCGCCAAGTACAACTTTATATACACTTTCCTAATTGATTAAAATGTATTTGTGTGCATGTTGCAAGGATATTCATGCAGCATGACCACATGTACTCATGGTTTTGTGCATTTTCTCCCCCTACACCAAACTGCATTTCAAGCCTAAGCAGTGTCTGGATGGTGCTTGTCCTATTGCTAGTCTCAGGATGTGAATATATTTTATTTATTTATTTATTTATTTATTTATTTATTTATTTATTTATTTATTTACATTTATACATTTATTTATACATTTATACATGTATATACTGCCTGTCTTCCAAAAAGAACTCCAGGCGGTTTCCAACAATACAAAAAAGAAGAGTAATATAACAATATGTAAAAAGATTTTTTTAAAATGTTCACAAAATTAAGCAAATTAAAATAATAAACACCAGCAAGACAATCTTATAGTCCCAGAAGACTAATAATAATAATAATAATAATAATAATAATAATAATAATAATAATAATAATAATAATAATAATAATAATAATAATAATAATAAATACCCCAGATATTGTGATTGTGGAGAAGAAGAAAGTGTGGATCATTGATGTTGTTATTTATTTATTTATTTATTTATTTATTTATTTATTTATTGCATTTATACCCCGCTTATCTACAATGTGTACTCTAAGCGGCTTACAAGGCTGCAATAGCCACACAAATTACAATAGTGCACAGACAGGACGGGTGATAGTAACACTAAACAAAAGTTAAAACCTTATGGCACCTCAATAACTAAACAGTGGTAAATAAATATATATACCAGGTGATAAGAGAGTCACCGAGAAACAACTTGAAAAAATTTGCCCCATATCAGGATCTGAAAATTGAACTTCAGAGACTCTGGCATAAACCTGTACAGGTGGTCCCAATAGTAACTGACGTGCTGGGTGCGGTGCCTAAAGAGCTAAGCAAGTATTTAGAAAAAAATGGAGTTGACAAAATCACCATCAGTCAGCTGCAGAAAGCCACCTTACTGGGATCTGCTCGCATAATTCACCGATAATCACATGGTCCTAAACGCTTCGGAAGTGTTCGACTAGTGATTTGTATTAGAGATGGGCACGACTCAAAAAAATGGTGTTTCGTTTGTCGTTTGTCGTTTAGGGGGTCCGTTTCAGTTCGTTTTCATTTTTCATGAATTTTTTGCAAAAAAAAATTGTTTTCGTTTCGTTACGTTACGAAACAAAAAACGAAAATGAAAACGAAAAATTGCTGTTTCGCTAGCATTCATTACAGTTCAATGTATTTGCCGCAACGAAAACGAAACGCATGACAAAATTTCTGTTGTTTAGTTTCATTTCATTTCATTTTGGAGACAAAATTTGTTTTTCATTTTGTTATGTAATGAAACAAAAAACGAAAATGAAAACGAAAAATTGCTCGTTTCGTGCCCATCTCTAATTTGTATTACAAAATCCAGCATAGTTCGCTGTGTGGTTAATAATAATAATACATTTAAAGAGCCAGTGTTTGTTGCTCTGGGCAAGATGCAGAGTCCTAAGGCAGGGGTCCTCAATCTACAGCCCACGGTCTGCCATCAGACAGCAGGATCTTGGAGAGCTGGCCTTAGAGGGAAAATACACACATTTGTGTGAATGCACAACATTGAAAAGTTATGATAGCTGTTATCGCAGGTTGGCCTGCCATACTGAGACAGCATATCCCAAATCTCTAGGTGAGATTTTCGCACATCCCTACTTATGGATAAAATGGACTGTGACTGGTGGAACACTGGAGTCCAGCACAATTGGGGGGACAGTATCTCTTCTTCCTATCACAGAACTTCTTGCATTGCCAACATCTGCCTGTGAGGGTGGAGGAACCTCCTGGCTGTTCTTCAGCACCTCCAGGGGCCACAGAGGAAGAACAGAAAGGAAGGGAAGGGAAGCAAATTCTGGGGCATTGATATTGCAATGCCATTGCACGGTTTAGGGTGCCATATGGATCAGCAACTGGAGCATACTGAATTATACACCTGTTCTTTGCTGCAAAATTGGAGAACAAAATAAATGTTTATAATGGTGAAAATTTCTTAAGGAAAGGCTGTTCATAGGAATGTACTTCTGGATTCAGAACCATTCTGAATATATCCAAAGCTGCATTTGATAGTTGGGAATATCTGCAATCATGGTTCCTTTTCATAAGATTACCATCTTTTCCAGAGAATCTTGTCATGTCATCATCCAAAGTAAGAGTAAGCTTAAGTTTTAATCAGCCTATCTCCCAGAAGGAGTTCAGGCTTGTTTTCATCTAGAATCCATGTAGTTGTCTTCTTGACAATCCATGGTATCATGATATTATCCTCCAGAACTCTCTGTTGAATGATTAGTTCCCCCCTGTCTCCATCAGCTTTCTTCATTGCCCAACTTTCACATCCATATGTAGTAATTGGAAATATAGATGGTCAAGGCCTTGGTCTCTAATGACACATCCTTATGCATAACAAGTCTCAGGGGTTTTTTTGTGATGTTTTGGCCACAGTTTCCATTTTGGTTAATCATTAAACCAAAATATACAACATCTCTTAACAATTTAGATTTCTTCATTCTTCAAGTTCCATCATTTTTATCCAGTGGATAGAGTGACAGACTAGGAGTGTGATCAGACAATGGGAAATAATCCCTTCTGATGGTTAAGGAAAGAGTTGCTTTATTGGATGTACAGTAATCTCCTTTAAAGTGCCCCCTCCTTCCATGTAAGAATCATTCCTGTCTTGCCCCTCAAAAGGGATAGTTCTCCTGCTGGACTAAAAAATAGATCCAGTCTGGATACAGATCAGGAGTAGGCTGGCTTACAATCTTCTGTGCTACAAATGACACAAAATGTGAGCAACTTCCCCATCTGGTTGCAGGAGACCAGCTTGGCCACAGAAACTCATTGGGAACGACAATGGTAAAACCACTCTTTAAATTACCTATTTACCTTGAAAACCCAATCAGGACTGCCATAATTTGGATGTGATTTTATAGCATGTAACAATAGCAAATTCTGCGGTCATCATTATACGTTTTCCGCTGTTTCCAGATGTCAGCTTTAAAGTGGACTGTTAAGAGTTTCCATTCTGTTGAGTTTGGAGCAGAACTGTAGGCTGCACATTCTTCTTTAAACATCAACCCCCCTAGTCTGTTTTAAGTCATTGCTGTTCTTACTAGTTCCTAAAGAGGTATGCATCCAGGGAGGGGCTCCTTGGCTTAACCCCCATGAACTGAACACTCACTTTTCCTCACAGGAGACTTGCTCCCGTTCCTTGGATCATTTGGTTAACAAATGATACAATAGTTGTATCCGAGACCCACCAATTAATTCCTCCATTTATTAACATTATTTGCTTTGGCAGGATTCCTTAACCAAAATGTGAGTCGACATGTCTACTGATTCAAACAGGCAACCTTGAATCAAATAAAAGCTCAACATGCAACACTTGTAAATCAACCCAGGGGGCAAAATGTGAACATCAGACTTGTATATTTTGTGTGTAGCTGACTGTAAACAGCCAGAAAAGAATATTCTGTAGGTACCGAAACCAGTTTTGAGATCAGCAAACTCCTCTGAGACCCAGTCAATATTTAATGACTGGAAACGCTTGCCTTCTTTTACTTTATTTTTTAACCGACTCCATAGTAATGAACAAAGAATTGGCTTGTTTCCAGTTGTGATAGAAGGCAGTCCTGGAAGCATGCTTCTTTTTCAGAACTACTGCAGAAATAAGAGCCTCAGTCTCTCGTTTTTTTGTCGTTCCCTGGACAAACATTACCTCCAATGTTACCAATTATGTACCCCTGAAACGCCTCTTTCAAAAGAAATGCCCATTGTTTGGTAAGCTGCCAGATCCTTCCACTGCTCCTTATCCTTTCTTCCTTGTTATTTTTTCCCCTTGTTTTCTTCCCCCACCTCCCAAGCGGAAGGTTTTATAAAAGCTTTGAAACATGTTGCTTCCAGATGTAGGCCCCAAGTGTCCTGTCAAGAGCTTCCTGTCCTGTTGAGTTCAGAGCAGATGGAATTACACAAGACTTGGCTGAAGGAATCCAACTCTCCATCTCCTTAATTAAACCCTGAGACTGTACAGAGCCTGCCCTATTCTGAGCCAAGAGCTTGTACACCCCCCCCAAAGTTATAAATGAACAGCTCATTAAAAGCCTGACATGCTAGCTGATGAGGTGTTTGAAACTAGCATTCTGCCTTCGACAATTAGGCCTCTGACTTTCCTAATTGACTCTATAGCTTTTGGGAGCCGCTGCTCTAGACGCCGAAGTGTTTGCACCCCTATCTGAGTAAACAGTGGCCTGTGGTTATAAATTAGAATAAGCTAGAGAGACCGCTGAAGGGGGGGAAATAGTAGATTTAATCCGTGCAGTGCTATTGCTACTTTCTGGTTTTTTTTTGGGGGAGCAACAGAAGGCAGCAACATTTCATGAAATAACAGTAATATCTGTTGGAAAGCAGTTCTTTGTTTGTGCTAGATCAGGGGAAGGCAAAATACAGACCTCCAGAACTTGGGTTGCAAATCTCAACAGAAACAATGATGAGGAATGTTCGAAGGCAGAATCTAAACTCCCATTTTGCCAATGCCTGTTCTAACCATACCTTGGAGTTCTATGTGTCCAAAATGTGTTGGGGGAGATGATGGTAGGGGAGGTATCCATTATAGAATGCCATTTTAAACTAGCGTTGTCAAGCTGCTAGGATGCTTGCTACATGTTTCTCTCATTACAGTCTACAATTATTGTCAAGATGCTTACTATAGAACAATACAGTATGCCACACATGAAAATGGACTGTTTTCTGTGTGTAAATCTTATGTATTCTCATGTCTCCTCCTTCCAGATGTTTTAGCTTGCAGAAGACTTTCATTGGCTTGCTGTTCAACTAATAGCCTGATCTGTGTTGGCCTCTGAAGCAGAATTAATTAGGAAATTGACAGACAGCATTTATTCTCTCATTCTGGGAAAACCACCACCACCACAAGTAGAGTCCATTTAGTTCATGCTGAAAAAAAAGTAGCTAATCACTACCCTTTGATTAATAATAGAGAACACATTTAGAATGGGGTGCATATTATCACTGCATGTGAATACAGTTGTGTTGTTGTACTGCAGGCCAAGTTAACATTCTAAAAGGCAATTCTAAAAATGGGGGCAGTTCAAACAGAAGATTAAAGCTTTGAAACTTTCTGATCTGTACCATATTTGGCACAGATGTACCAGATAGCTTGTTATTGCTCTATGCCAAATTTGAGGAAGTTTGTGCAAAGGTTTTGAGTTATGATTTTTTAAAAGTAAAACTGTTATCCCTATTAAGAAATAGTAGACCTCAACTGATGCCATATTCAAAATAGATTACATAATTTGAAAATACCAATCTTGCTAATCTTGAATGATAGTTTTACCCCACCCACTTTTTTTAATTTTGAAGAATCTAGGCTGCTGGGGCTGAGATATGGATAATCAAAAAGGAATTTCAAATTGGAAGAACAGCAACTTTGTTATAACACTGAGCATGTGTGCCATAGCTTGCAAAGCAACACCTTCACAAAATGATACATTTATTTCAGAACGATTGAAAAGAAAAGCTTTCTTTAAAGAGTTTACCTTGGAGAAAAAAGATAGCAGTTGGGTGTTGATTCCATTCTGTTCTTTTTTCACTTGATCTTGGAAGCTCAAGCAGTCAGGCCCATACATTTTCTCTTGCTCTTTCAGAGTGTGAAACTGGGGTTTATTGCTTTATCACTGAGCAACCCTTCCAAGCAAGACCTCACCTCAACTCCCCTCCTTTGCATTCCACAGCACAAAGAGGCTTGAGTTTAAAATGACATTTTTCCTCTTAATCTTTTACTATGGGTGACCCGCCTTGGAGTTTAATAACCCAGCCCCCTGGAAACCCACATTAAAGAATTAGACAAGAATATGCTAAAGAATGACAAATTAGGACAAACGTTTATAGCAGCAGATAAACAAAAGAAAAGGGGTGTGGCAATGTATATACAGAAAGACCTTAATCCAAAATTAATCCATACCTCAATAGATGGAAGAGTTGTAGCAGCAGAGATAACAACAGAGGGCGAAGAAATATTGCTAATAAATATTTATGCACCAAATGAAGTGCAAGATAAGTTCTTCACACAATTAAAAGAACTCCTGACAAGAGAACCGGAGAAAAAATATGCATTATGGGGAACTTTAACGCAGTAGTGGATAAAGCAAAAGACACCACAACGACAGATGGGGCAGGAAGAAAAAAGAAAAGAAATATGATCCCCAAAACTTTCTTAGAAATGGCGAAAGAGCTTAACTTAATTGACATTTGGAGAACCCGAAATCCACATAAAAGAGACTACACTTTCTACTCATGCAGACACAAGTCTTGGTCGAGGATTGACAACTGCTGGATCTCAGCAGATCTGACACCAAGTGGAGGAAATTGAAATATTGCCAAATACATATGCAGATCACAACCCAATAATAATGACTTTAGGGCAATCGAGAAGAAAAGGAGGATGGAGATTAAATACCTACCTGATGAGGGATGAAACTTTTATAACCAAAATGAAAAAGGAAATAGATTTCTTCTTCCAAACGAATAAACCTCAAGATACAGAAATGACAACAATTTGGGATGCAGGGAAGGCCTATTTCAGAGGATTAGCAATACAATACAATGCACAAAAAAGGAAAGAAAAGAAGAAACAATATCAAGATCTCCTAACATCCTTAGAGGAGAATGAACAGGAGCTTAAAAAAAGACCCTCAGCCTCCAACCTAAAAAATAAAATAAACCTGCTACAACACAAAATCCATCTGCTGGAATAAGAAGAGATGGCAAAAAAAATCAAGTTTGCAAGACAAAATTTCTTTGAAAACACAAACAAACCAGGAAGATGGTTAGCATATAAAATCAAAAGAGAGAGAGAAAAAACAAGGATTGGCACATTAGAAAACAAAGAAGGCCTGGGAACACATAAGCAGAAAGAAATCGAAAAAATAATACAAGATTATTACATAAACCTGTATATAAAAAAAGAAATTGAGCAGGAAGATCAGTGGAAATACTTAGACAAGATCGGGAGCTGGAAATTCAGTCACCAACACCTAGAGAGGCTAAATAATCCAATAACAACCTGTGAAATTATGGAGGCATGGAAAAAACAGAAGAAGGGGAAGGTGCCGGGACCGGATGGTCTTCCGATGGAATTTTACCAAGGACTGGAGGGAACTCTAGCCCCACAGTTTAAAAAACTAGTGGAACACATTGGAAAAAATGGCAAAATCCCAGACTCATGGAAAGAAGCACACATATCACTGATACACAAAGCAGGAATGGAAAAAAAAGAAATTAAAAATTACAGGGCAATCTCTCTTCTAAATGTCGACTATAAGATTTATGCAACTATCTGGGCAGCAATATTAAAGAAGGTGCTTGCAGAAATGATACATGATGATCAAACAGGATTTATCCCAAAACGAAAACTAACATCCAATATAAGAACAATAATAGACATCTTGCAATATTACGAACAACGCCCAGAGAAGCAAATGATGTTGATTTTCCTAGATGTGGAAAAGGCTTTTGATAATTTGAATTGGGAGTTCATGATCCTGCAGTTAAAGAAGATGGGGGCATATGGACTTTTTCTACAAGCCATTAAAAATATTTATACCAAGCAGAGAGCGAAGATCAAAGTGAATAACCAAATGACAGAAAGTATCCAAATCATGCAAGGCACGAGAGAGGGGTGCCCCCTCTCTCCTCTACTATTTGTTTTAACCATTGAGTGTCTGAATAGACAAATAAGAGGGAATAAGGAAATTAGAGGCCTTAAGATCAAGGGAGGTGAATATAAAGTGCAAGCATATGCAGACGACCTGGTAATAATATTGGATAACCCCCTGCACAGTATCGAACAAGTACTAGAGGAAATAAAAACCGATCAACCTTGATCGGTTTCGGGAAGTCCTCGGGGAACCTCCTGGCGGACTGGCTGACGATCTGGTTGACTCTATGGTAGACCAATGGTTCGACGAAACATCACGAGCTGTCGACCAGATCGCCCCTAGGCACCTCATCCGCTGCAGAGCTCGTTCCTCTCCATGGTTCATGGAAGAGCTTCGAGCGATGAAGCATGAACGGAGGAGGCTGGAGCGCAGCTGGAGGAAGAACCGGACGGCTACCAAGAAGGCTGCAGTCATCGCTCAGTCCAGGCGCTATGTTCATGCGCTCAGGGTGGCTAGAAGATCTTATAACACCCTGAGAATTAGTGAGGCCTCGAACCGCCAAGCGGAATTGTTCCGTGTTGTTCGCGACCTCACTAATCCTGGACTGACTAGGCCTCCTCCTACTGATTTCAGTAGTGAGAACTTTGCAGCCTTTTTTTGATCGAAAATAGAGGCCATCCGTTCCGGTTTCAAATCCTGTTGCCATAGCCCACTCTCGGCATCCCCGGCGGCTGTGCCCCCTCGGTCTCCTCGCATGGTTGAGTTTGGGCCTGTCACCTCCCTTGAGGCCTCCAGGGCTATTGCCCATTGCCGGCCCGCGTCCACCCCCTTCGACCCTTGCCCTTCATGGCTCATGAAAGCAGTTGCCACGAACATCTCAGGGTGGGCTTCGATCATCACCACGGCCTCCTTCAGGGAAGGGATTTTCCCTTCCCGTCTGAAGGAGACCGTGGTAAAGCCCATCCTGAAGAAACCGAGCTTAGCGCCGGGCGAATTATCCAACTTTCGCCCGATCGCTAACGTTCCTTTTATGGGCAAGGTGATCGAGAGGGTGGCCGCGATCCGGCTTCAATCCTATCTGAAGGCCGAGCATGCCCTGGATCCATTCCAGTCTGGGTTCAGGCCTGGTCGGGGGACCGAGACAGTCTTGGTCGCTCTGCAAGATGACCTCATCCGGAGGGCCGACGGGGGGTGTTCCTCCCTGTTGGTCCTCCTGGATTTGTCAGTGGCCTTTGATACAGTCGACCACGGTATCCTGCTGGATCGGCTCTCCGAGGTTGGGATCGGAAGCACTGTTCACAGTTCGTTCCGGTCCTTCCTCGGGGACCGCCCCCAGCAGGTTCAGCATGGGGGCGAGATGTCGGCCCCTTGGATACTCCCTTGCGGGGTTCCACAGGGGTCGTCTCTCTCTCCCATGCTGTTCAACATTTACATCAGGCCGCTGGCTGAGGTCATTAGGAGGCATGGAGTCTGCTGCCATCAGTACGCTGATGACACGCAGCTCTATGTCTCCTTTTCTACCGCTGCAGATGAGGCTGTCCGGACCCTCGATCAGTGTCTGGGCGCAGTCATGGAATGGACCAGGGCTAACAGGCTCAAACTCAACCCCGATAAGACCGAGGTCATGTTCTTTGGGGCTTCCTCATCCAGCTACGGTGGCCCATATCCCACCTTGGAGGGTGTTTCCCTCAGGCCATCGGACTGTGTCCGAAATCTGGGCATAGTCCTGGACCCGGCGCTCACCCTGGAAGCCCAGGTGTCCGCCGTGTCCAGGGCTGCCTTTTTCCATCTTCGGTGTATTGCCCAGATTCGTCCGTACCTGGATGATGACTCCCTCAGAACTGTGGTCCAGGCGCTGGTGATCTCTAGACTGGACTATTGCAACGCGCTCTACATGGGGTTGCCCTTGACTCTCATTCGGCGCTTGCAGCGGGTCCAAAATGCAGCAGCCAGACTGGTGGCTGGTGTGCATCGATTCGAGCACATCACCCCAGTCTTGGCTCGTCTGCACTGGTTGCCCGTTGCAGCCCGAATTAGATTCAAGGTCCTGGTTTTGGTTTACAAAACTCTCCATGGCCTAGGACCTGGCTACCTGACGGAGCGGATCAACCAGCGGTCAACTTCGGCCCGTCCGACTAGGTTGTCGCGGGTGCACATGCTGCGTGTGGCCACGCCTAGGGAGGCTCGGAGAACTTCCACCCGTACCCGAGCCTTCTCTGTGGCTGGCCCAACCCTATGGAATCACCTACCAGCAGAAGTGCGCCTTGCAGAGTCCCTGCCTGCCTTCCGGAAGGCGCTGAAAACCCTTCTCTTCCGGGAGGCGTTTGGCTGACACAATTATTTTTTTTTTAGTTAGTCCCACCATCTGCTGCAGCCGTTTTGTTTTATTGTTTATTTCAGTTGTTGTTTTAATTTGTTGTCTGTACATTTATTGTAAACCGCCCGGAGTTCCTTTCAGGAAGACGGGCGGTATATAAGCTGTATAAATAAATAAATAAATAAATAAATAAATAAATAAAAGATTTGGAGCAGTGGCAGGCCTAAAAATAAACTACACCAAAACAAAATTCATGACTAAAAATATGCACAAAAAAGATGTGGAGGAACTTAGCCTCAAAACAAATTTCCAGGAGGTCCAAAAAATAAGATATTTGGGGATTATGGTCACAAAAATACCAAGTAATTTGATGAAGGAAAATTATCTCTCAATGCAGAAAGAAATAAAGGGCCTTTTTACACGACCCCTAAGATCCGCTGGCCACTTAAATTCGGACCAGAGATCTTAGGGGTTCCTCGCTCTTCCTCTGTCCCCACCCCCCTCCGCACTTCCTGGTTGCTGGCTGCCTGAGGGAGGGAGAAAAAAGAAAGAAAAGACTGCCGGTTTACCTCCGTTTTGTTCCTGGCAGCATTCAGATCTCTTAAAGGGGCGGGGCGCAAAAAAAGAACAAACGGAAGCCAGGAGAGCCCCGCACTCACTATCCTTACACCGGATCAAATATTTGTCACCATCAAAGACCAGGTACAAGAAAACTGCTGTTTGGTCGCGATAAGTGGGTGGGGTCGCACTTAATTGTCTGCAAAGTCCGGAGCTGGTGGGTAAACATTTTTAAGGTCCGGACCTTGCAGCCATTTGCGGCGGAGCTTAGGGGTCATGTATAAACGCCCAAAGAGAGACTTAGACTGGGACAAGCAGCAAATATCAATGATGGGTCGAATCGCAACAATCAAGATGTCAGTCCTCCCAAAATTCCTTTTCCTTTTTCAAAATCTACCAATTATACTAAATTTTAAGTACTTCAAAGACCTAGACACGCTGATTTCAAAATTTATCTGGAAAGGAAAAAGACCAAGAATAAAACTCAAAACATTACAAGACTTAAGAGAAAGAGGAGGGACGGGGCTGCCAAACTGGTTACTATATTATAAAGCATGTGCCTTGGTTTGGATAAAAGAGTGGATAACACTTGGAAACCAAAGAATATTAAAACTAGAAGGCCACGATTTAAGAATGGGTTGGCACGCAT
This sequence comes from Phrynocephalus forsythii, assembly GCA_029282475.1. Lineage (NCBI taxonomy): Eukaryota > Metazoa > Chordata > Lepidosauria > Squamata > Agamidae > Phrynocephalus > Phrynocephalus forsythii. The sequence goes on from JAPFRF010000004.1 coordinate 20,573,066, forward strand.
ATGTGTGGTACGGGGGACTCAAGGAGCAGAAACATTTTTCAAACCATATAATAAGGAAAGCACTTTCTCTAGTCTGGCAAAAGTTTCAAACACAGAATTATAAAAAAATTCCTGAGTGGGTGGCACCTATAGAGGCCTTCACATTAAAAACAATAAACCCAAAGGGATTACTACTTACTTACCAAGAATTGCTGAGTAAAGAGAAGGAGATGAAAGATAAAACAGAACTGGAGAAATTGGGTTTAGCAACAGATTGGTGGTCTATGGCAAAACTGGAATCAAGATATAAAAAAGATAAATGTATGGGTTTCTTTGAAGGGAAAACACAGGTGGATAAACTGTGGATTTATACAAATGAGGGAATTATCAAAAATGTACATGTACTTATTAGAATATGAATTGGAGGATGAAAGGGTGAAGGAGGGAATGATTAAATGGGCTCAAAACTTTAATTATAATATCGATATTGATGACTGGACTAAAATGTGGAAAGATAATCACAAATTAATTAAACCTGTTAGTTTTAAAGAAAATATATTTAAAATGTTTCACAGGTGGCATCTCACTCCGGTAAAACTAGCCAAAATGCCAAAAGGGTCTAATAATGTTTGTTGGAAATGCAGAAAGAACCCAGGGACTTACTATCATGCATGGTGGTCATGCGACGAAGCTCAGAAGTTCTGGCGACAGACCTGGAAAGTGGCACAAGAAATTGTACAAACTAAGTTGAACTTTAGACCAGAAACATTGTTACTGAATATAATGCCAGAGATTATTAACATAAAAATAAAATATATTCTCTTGTACATATATACGGCAGCCAGACTGCTCTGGGCCCAGAAATGGAAAAAAACTGAAATACCAAGGTTGAACTCCTGAAAAGCTACTGGACATTGCAGAACTGGATATGCTCTCAGAGGCGTTGCGAGACCACCCAAGACATTTTGTAAAGGAGAGCTGGAAGATGATATATAATTGTGCCCAGAAGCAGACAAACGAACAAGGGGTAAAATAGTCATAAAGACGTTTAGATAGTGACACCAAATGTGGAAGTCATGTAGATGGCTGTTCAAGTGTGGAATCACCAATACCTTTGTGTTAGCAATAGATAAGGGGACAGATACTGTTCACCATAGACTCTGGTTTGTGTTAATATTCTAAAATGGCTCTTGACATTGCTGAATTTGTTTGTTTATATTATGTGAAATAAATAATTAAATAAATAAAAATAACCCAGCCCCCTGAACCCCAGACCTCTTCAAATTTGGAGGGCTTAAAGGGAAGAGTCTAAGGAAGCTACCCACCAAATTTGATGCCTCTAGGATGAATTGTTTCATTTCTAGAGCCAAAAATGGTGATTCATTTGGTGATACCGTTTTGTTTCATAACAAAACAATTCATTACGTAACAAAATGATGAAACAGTTTTTCATTCTTCATTTTGTGCCATCCCTATTTGCAACATCAAGATCTCTAATTTGGAACACTAATTTGGAACTCTCTAATTTCCAGGTAATGTTGTTAGGTTATTCTCTGTTTCTACCCCACACCCCACCTCTTCCTAGCAATATTGCCTTTTCTGGTAAATTCTGTTCAGTTCTTGCAAGCTAACAGCTATGAATTCCTATATTGAAAGAATCCATGTCATATTAGGACTTGTTTTTAAGAAGAAAGGTGGAGTAAAATATTTAAATAAATAAATAAATAAATAAATAAATAAATAAATAAATAAATAAATAAATAAAGGAAAGAAATACTTCTCTGCTCCACTTTCCCCAGCAATCTTGTCTTTTACAATTGTACGTACTTCTGTATGTCTCAATTTATTAACTTTTGCTCAAGTGAGAGTCCAGGCTTGCCCTGATTGAGCATCCACTTATTTGCCTCCCTTGTGGTCTGTGGTATCTGTAAGGCTCACCTCCAACATTACATTTCAAAGAAGGCAATTTCTCCTGTCTTCATTTCCTTTCCATCTTTTACACAGCATGACTGATTTTGACCTTGGTTTTATCAGGAACAATATCTGTTTGTAGAAAACAAGGGCAGAGAGGAGGGTGTATAAGGCTGTACTTTTTAAATTCTATTGACTATCCCTTTGGCTTTATTTGGAACAAGTATATCATGGTGAAATAAAGCAACATGTTGAAAACAAGGACAAAATACAGCCTTAACTAAGAAACTGCCTGGCTTTTTTCCATCTTGACAAGGACCTTACATCTAAGAAATAACTCCTGGCAAATCCATCTTTTGCCATGTTATAACCTATTGGTACTACTCTGAGGAAGAGGGTTTCACCTTCTAAATATTAGCAAAGTTTTTGTTATCTTTCTAGTAGCCTAAAGCTATCACCTGTTCCACGTTTGTATTTGGTTTTTGTGATGGCTACACGGCTCCTCAACTTGTTTTGCTTCAACCGCTCAAGTTGAACCTTTTTCCATGTATTATTATGTTTGCGTTCTTAGACACATGTTCCACTTTTTTAACATTTATCACTCAAAATGTGTAAGTAAGTTCAAACAAGGAGATTATAAGATAAGTATAAAGGAGGATGGCAGCATTTAGAAACATTGGTAACATTAATGTCACTACTACATATAATATTCCAAAATTCAGTAGAGGGATTAAGACTGCACCACATATTTCTTTTTAAACTCTTCCCTGGGTAAGTGGGAGTAAAAACATTCCTAAACTCATGGGAGCTGAAGTTTCAGAGATTTCAGGGTTTGTGTGTGTGTTACTTAATCTTACTTAGTCATACAAGATGGCCAAGGATTATATGATAAAGTCATTCTAACTTTGGACTTTCTCTACTATGCTAGGCTTTCCTGTCTTTCAGTGTAGTGAAGCAAAGAAGCAACTACAATCAGCTCTCTAAAACCATGCATTGAGAAGAAAATCCTTTGAAAATAAAGAGCCTGTATGTTTTCACACTGGTTGGGAAGTTAAAATATGACTGTCCCAAAGGGAATAAGATCTGAAAACGAAAGGGGTGAGAGTTTCCTCTTTTTATATTGGTCTGAGCTTTCCCACAGGTAGCGATTACCAGATTCGGTAGATGGCAGCTTCTCATTTGACTTCTTTGTGTTATTCAAGAAGACCAAACAAAATCTTTGGTGTCTGTATTTCTTTGCAGTACTTGTAATTTCTGTGCATCTGAAAGTTATTGGTGTTTATTTGTATTTCTGCTGCTGGTTTGTTCTCTAGGTCTTTTGATGAGCACCGTTAAAAACAAACAAAAGAAGCAAATACACACGTATATTCATTCATGTACACATAAAAAATTACAGAACAGTCATAATACACATAAAAGTCCAAGACTACAGGTTTCCAAATTCAGAACAATAAACAATAAACAATTCTCCTCACAGATATTTCTTGTTCATAAACACAAGAAGGCAGAGAAATGAAATACAGTACATCATCATATACTGCAAAATGAAATTTACCTTGACAAGATGGGCAGCAATAAAATTTAGGTTGACAACTTGGGCAGCAATAAAAGGGTAACAATGTGTTCAAGGAGAATTGGGCTCTCAGTGGTTACCAGTTATAATGGATGTATATTCCCTTCAGTACAAGATGTTGTGTACCTTTGTATGGCAGTCACTGAGGAATGTGAATGGGAGGATTCTCTTGGACTTCTGTATTGCATGTTGGCGTTCCACAAAGAATGGATTGGCTGCTTATGAGCAGAATACAGGACTAAATTGCTCTTTTGTAGGACCCCCTCATGGCTCTACTTATGTCCCTTGCTTTTGTCAAATATATATTGGAAGGCTTGGCGAAGGAAGAAGGTCAAGTGGGTAGGAAGAAAGGCTGGGAAGGGTGGGCTTCCTAGCCATCTCAGTGATTTGGTGAATGCTTCTCAGCCTTTTAGGAAACCTGCTTTATTGCTGAGAATCCTGACATCTGCAGTTTTAATTCCACCTGTCTGATTGAATTGTGGAAGAAGGTATTAAATACTATATATTCCGGTACTTTAAGCATTGCAGACTCACAAGCATTTGCAGGCATCTCCAGTGTGTTGTGAGGTAGACTTCAGCCATATGTAGCTTGCTCTTCTAAATAAAACATAAAATATTTCTGAAATTTGTGCCATTCCTGCCTAATATTCCTCTGAAAAAGTTCAGGTGTATATGTGTGATTTTATATATACAGTACATATATCAGATTATATATACTGCATGCATATAGTTGACCTTCATAAGTGCTTGGAGCAGAAATGTCATAAATGGTGCCAGGAAGATCTCACTCAGGAGGGTGTTCAATAAGGAAATAAGGATGATGGGACATAGTGTGATTTTCTAAGCTGTGATATTAACTGTACTGTATTTTCTTTTCTGCACTAGAGTCTGTTATCTAAGGTACCGTGTTTCCCCGAAAATAAGACACTGTCTTATATTTATTTTTTCCTCAAGAAAATACACTAGGGCTTATTATCAGGGGATGTCTTATTTTCGGGCAATCTTCCCTCCATCTCCCCCCCCGTTGGGAGGTGGAGCATAGGTATCAAGTTTTATCTGGCGCTGCCTGGGACAGGAGGTGCAATGTGCATGTGCGTGCTAGCACACAGGCTCTAGCGCATGCACGCACAAAAAACAGAGCCAAACATGCACACGCACGCACACCTCTTTCCACTTCCACTCCAGCATCCAGCTGGGATCACTGCTCAGCCACTGTCCTCACCAACAGCAGTCGCCGCCAATGTTTATATATATTATTATATATATTTGCGAAGGGCCCAGGCGGCGACGCGCTGCCTGAGGTGGGTGGGGGTGAAGTGGGTGAAGGGGACGGCAGTGGCTCAGTTCCCCCCGGGGCTGCGCTGGCTGGGAGGTAACACACCCGCACTCCCACTCAGCACCCGACACAGACAGGAGGACGGCAAGAGAGAGAGAGAGGCAGCAAGGCAGGCAATGCGCCATCCTGGGTTCAAGGAGCGAACGAAGGGGCAGTGGTGAAGGAGCGAGTGACAACAAGTTCACCACTCCCATCACTAGGTCTTATTATCGGGGTAGGGCTTATATTTAACAAATGCATTAAAATCCTACTAGGGCTTATTTTTTTGGGTAGGTCTTATTTTCGGGGAAACAGGGTATATGAAATATAGTCATAACAATATTTGGAGTCAGCTATCATTAGACAGTTACAAGTACATGACATCTGGAGGCTTCGGAGGAGAAGACAGAGAGAAGAGACAGAAGCCATTATTTTGCTGAGGATCGCTTTGAGAAATGATGCTTGCTTCAGTTAAGTAGAGTTAGGATTAATTTAAATTAGTCAAAATGACTCAATGTAACCAGTCAGAGAGAATAACTTAGCTTTTTAATTTTTTTCTAGGGAAATAAATCCATATCTCGGATCTGATAAGTATTTTTATCTTTTTGTATCTTTTTGCAAGTATAACTTTCTTTTGTAAAAGTTTAGAAAAAAACCCTCTTTTTAATAGATGGCCTCAAGAAGGATTTTGGTTTGAAAAAGGACCCAAGGTAAATCAAAAGTGGGTAACACCTCTGAAACATAGATAGTAAGTTTTCTTTAGCCCTAGCCAGGAAAGGAGGGGGGAGGTGTAATGTGTGCATGCTCGTTAGTATGCACCCATGCAAACAAAAACAAATGTACAAAAACACAAAGTGCCCCTCCCCTTCCCCTCCCCTTACCCTTCCCCTCCTGATTGTAAAAAACCCCACAAAGGGCCCCTTCCCCTCCCAGTTGCAAAAAAACCCAAACAAAGCGCCCCTCCCCTCCCCTTCTCCTTCTCCTCCGGTGCAGGGCTCCCGATTTCAAACACACACACACACACACACACACACACACACACACACACACACACACACACACACACACACACAGAGTACATTGAAAATAAGGGATCATGGTCACAGGATCCCACCCCTACCACCTATTGAGCATGCTTGATGCTTCGAGCATACTCAATAGCTGCCCCCAACATGGTGGCGCCCACTACTCACCAGCCACGCTGCATGATTCTGAACCAGTTGCAATCACCGGACCATCTTCAAATATTGCCCCATGTATAGCACATTGCAGTAATCAATATGGGATGTTAATAGTGCATGCATAACTATCATGAGGCTCTGTTCATCCAGGTAGGAGCACAACTAGTATATTTTCCACAGATGAAGAAAGACAACCCTGGCCACCAAGTCCATCTGGGCTTCCAGAGTTAGACCAGGGTCCAGGAGCACCACCAAGCTGTGGACCCTGTCCCTTAGGAGGAGTGCAACCCCATCCAGGACAGGGAGATGGCCCTCCAACCTCATATCTGGTGAAGCACCCACTAACAGCACTTCCGTCTTGTCTGGATTGAGTTTCAATTTATTAATCCTCATCCAGTCCATTATCTGGTCCAGACATGAGTTCAGCACAGAAACAGCCTTACCTTGATTGGTGGAAAATGAGAGGTAGAGGTGATTATCATCAGCATATTGCTAACTTCTCAGCCTCCTGATGACTTCTCCCAATTGTAGTTTCAATCAATCAATCAATCAATCAATCAACTTTGCCATCTTGACAACACTCTAATTCTTTTGTTAGGTGCTGTTTTCTGTACTTTTGTCTTAAAAGCAGTGAACCAGAATCCTCTGGTAAGATTTACAGGACTAGACGTTATTTTACTTTATTTGAAATTTATATACTGACAGCTTGTATGAAACAACTCGTGGTGGTGAACACAGGCAAAGTAGGATAAACAAAGAGCATAATAAAATAAGATAGAAACAGCAAAACACTACATAGCGAAAATAAGCAAAATAATCTGTGTTTTTGGAGTTGAATGCATTCACATTGGTTCAGGCAATGTGATCACTTGAGCCAACATGGAAAGATTTGAAGTCATTCTATTTCAAGCTGTTCTGACCAGCTAGAAGAGCAGCGAAGGAGACAGAACAGTGGCTTCATTCTGAATTCTTTCTTCCTTACACCTAATGCCTTAGTTATAGCTGGGTGTCCCAAAAACAATAAACTAAGAGCTCGTTGTTGTCTGAAAGAGGAAAGGAAATTGGCAATTCAGCCCTGTTTGCGGCTTGTTAAGACAGCTTAGAGCAGAGCTACCTTAAAAAGCTGGGGAAAAGGCAGATTCATAGCTTCCTTCTGTTCCTCACAAATTCCTTGCTTTTTGCTTTTCCTTTGGTCACCTTGCTATCTTAACAATTCAGCAGTTAAGCCTTTAAAAGTAAAGCGGAAGGAAGGAAGGAAGGAAGGAAATAGAATGGGAGCTGAGGGGAAGGGAGGGAAGGGAAGGAAACAAGGAGACTGAGGCAGCACATGTGGGGATGGGAAAATTCAAATGGTTAACTTAACAAGACTGAATGCCAATCCTCCACCACCCCATAGCTGCTGGCTTCAGAGAGGTCGGCAAATTAACCCAGAAAATCAAATTCACTGCAGCTATGAGGCTGTGACTTTACAGCAGTTGTGATATGTACATTTGTACTGTGTAAGATAGTTTGATATAACTTTGATCATCAGGGCTCCATTTTAAGGGATCATGGAGTTTGTAGTTTGGTGAGTTATTTAAAATCCTCTGATAGAGAGCTCTAATGCAGAGATTCTGACCCATTGGTCATTCAGCTGTTCTGAATCTCGGTTCTCAGAATTTTGGCCAGGTTGGCTACAGTTGGAATTTCTGGTAGTTCAAATCCCAAACTTCTGGAGGTCCAATGGATAAGAAGCACTATTCTAGTGTATTTCCCTGAAATCTACTGGGGAATTCTAAGTATCCCACTAGATCACAATATCCAGGGTTTCTCAGGATGCAGCCATGACAATTAGAATAGTGCAGGCCTGCCCAGACTTTGGCCCTCCAGATGTTTTGGACTGCAACTCCCACAGTCCTTTGCCATTGGCAATCTAAGCTTAGAATTCTGGGAGCTGTAGTCCAAAACATCAGGAGGGCCGAAGTTTGGGCAGGCCTGGAATAGTGCGAAAGTGAGATATGATTTATTTATTTAAGCTAAGGTTATATCAGCCATACAATGTTGTCTTTGCAGTGGTGCACAGTGTGCATGTGTGTGTGTGTGTGCATACACATACACGCACGCTCTCTCTCTCTCTCTCTCTCTCTCTCTCTCTCTCTCTCTCTCACACACACACACACACACACACACACACACACACACACAGAGAGAGAGAGAGAGAGAGAGAGAGAGAGAGAGAGAGAGAGAGAGAGAGAGAGAGAGAGAGAGAGAGAGAGAGAGAGAGAGGCTTGCTATATATTTATGGATGGCAAGAGCCTTAGTTCATGTTTCTCGGGCTGATCCCAGGTGTAGAACTCCAAGTAAGAAGTATTATTGGTATCTCCATTCTGTAGCTGGTGTGGAGTTAGCAGTGAGGAATTAACAGGATTTTTTCTCAACGAACATCATTCTAAAGGATCACATATTCCTTACCCCTACCCTAGAATAAGGTTGCATGAACTGAACAGGTCTGCCATCAGCCCATCTTTTTCTATGCAGATGGATTTTGTGTGTGAGCAAGGCATACTCTACAAATCTACAAATACCACATACAAGTATACATTCCTTGTACAGTTCAGGATTGAAAAGTTAAATGTTGTTCCTGAATTGGATCAAAGCAAAAGAAATGGGTACATAATACACTTAAGTCAATCTATGGATGGGAGACAGAGTCTCAGTCAGGATGTATAAATAGTTGAAAACAATCTTTATTCTCTGTTAGATCATTTTAAAAAGCTCTGGCTTGACGCATTTCTGCAGGGCCTTCTTCAGGAGCTGAGCAAAAAACAATTACAAAATTACATATTAAATATCCTTCTGTAAAAGAGATACAAGGCTTAGGATTTGTAAACTTACTGCGGTGCATATATTTAGCACAATAGACATGCCAGAATACATTTCACAAGATAACAAAAAATCATATGCCTACCAAGCTTCATTTCTTCTTTGGTCTGGGCACAACTCGGTGAAATTGTCATTTCCGTTTTCGGTTATTGTTTCCGTTATGTAACGGAAACGGTAATGATAATTAAGCCGTCAGAACTCGAACTCAAACCGAAAAAAGAAAAATTTGGTCGGGTTTTTCGTTTCCATTTGTGGCATCACGGTGATTGCACGATGCGAAGCACAGAAAAAGTTTTTAAAAGTTTTTTTAACCCCCCCCGACTCCCAGCCAAAAAAGCAGGTGAAAATATGCCTGCCTGAGGCTTTGCCACCTACCAGAGGGGTGGTTTCTGGGGGATCCCTGGCCTTGCCCCCCCCTCTTCTCCTGTCCTGGGCTGCTTGCACCAGGCTGGGGGGGGGTCATCCTCGTCGTCTGTCTCGCTGCATGCCATGCGGTGGGGGGGGGGATCCAAAATGGTGACCACAATTTTTCTTTGGAAATCGTGGTCAAAAAACACACCAAATCACCACAGAAACATGTGAAATTTATTTATTTTAAATGCCTGAATTTTTATAGTAGCAGCAGTGGGTTTTTTATAGCAGTAAAACGTCGTATTGATTTTATTTTATTTTATTTTATTTTTTATTTTTTTAGACCTGCCCATTTGGGCTGGGCATGGGATGGGACCATGCAAATATTTTGAACCATTCCACCAATGGCATCACCAGGTTTTTGACTGACACTTCTGGATGTCTCAGAGGGCATAAAAAGCCAAGGCACCTTCCAGAAATCGCAGTCGGGTCGGGTGTATGGATGTGGTTGAGGGAGGAGGGCTGGCTGCTGGTGCTGGTGTGATCCGATCGAGATTGAGGAGGGAGGCTGGAGGCTTTAGGATTTAAGTTAGGCAGGCAGGGAGGGAATTGAATTTAGAAAATAATTTCTTTGATTCCTGCCTGCAGCTTTGTCTGCTGAAGGGAATAGCAGTTTATTCTTTATTTCTTCTCTGGCGGTTTGTGAGGACTTTTTTCTGATATTGGATAAAGGGGGGGGGTTCGACTGGGAGTGGGAGGTGTGGATTTATTTTAAATATATATTATATACTACCATTTATTTTCTATTTTCCCAACTTCAATTTGCTTGCACACACACACATTTGGGGTGCAAGCCAAGAACAGAACCTCTATCCTAAGTGATATCCTAACTGCCCACTCGCCCGTCCACCCACGCCACCACCTGCCTGCGGCCCGTGCCGCCGCCCGCCCACTCGTCCACCCGCGGCCACCGCCCGCCCATGGCCCCCCGCCACCACCACCCGCCCGCCCCTCCCCCCGCCGCCCGTCCCCCCGCTCTGCCCGCCGCCTAGGGCGCAAAAACATCTAGCCCCGGCCCTGATTGCGGGACGCCCCTATCCTCTGGGAAGTCAAATCGTGCTAAATCGCGGTGGAAACGACAAATGACAAACGGAAATGACAAATTTTTGAAAAATTTCGCAACAAACGGAAATGACCCGAAACGGACCCGTTCCAACAAACGAAAACTCGAAACATCATTTTTTATGGTCGTGCCTATCTCTAGTCTGTAACATCTCCAGACTGCTTAAGAATGAAGACACTGATTAAGGGAACATTCATACACAGCTGTGCACAGTATCAAGGGCAGTCATTCATTCGTATCCAACTCTTTGTTACCCCATGGACCAGAGCACGCCAGGCCTTCCTGTCCTCCACTGCCTCCTGGAGTTTGGTCAAATCCGTATTTGTTGCATCAATGACACCGTCCAACCATCTCATTCTCTGCCATCCCGTTTCCCTTTTGCCTTCAATCTTTCTCAACATCAGGGAGTTTTCCATGGAGTCTTCTCTCCTCATGAGGTGGCCAAAGTACTGGAGCCTCAGCTTCAAACATCTATCCTTCCAATGAACATCCGGGGTTTATTTCTTTCAGGATGGATAGGTTTGGTCTTCTTGCAGTCCGGGGGACTCTCAAGACTCTCCTCCAGCACCACTAAGATGCTCCCTAGGTTTGTCATCACTTTCCTTCCAAGAAGCAGGCATCTGGGCGTGCTCCTTCCATGGAAATTTCGGTGACCAGGTCCGCAGATTACCATCTGCGGAGACGCCCAGATCCGCCCGTACCTGACGCGAACTCTCTGAGAACAGTGGTCCAAGCACTGGTGATCTCGAGGCTGGACTACTGTAACACCCTCTACATGGGGTTGCCCTTGACTCTTCTCCGGCGGCTGCAGCGGGTACAGAATGCGGGCCAGGCTGTTTATGATCACATTCCTGGCCCGCTTGCACTGGTTGCCCGTTGCAGCCCGGATTAGATTCAAGGTCTTGGTTTTAGTTTATAAAACCCTCCATGGCTTGGGACCGGACTACCTGACAGAGCATATCGCTCAGCGAACCACCTCGGCCCGTCCCGTTATCTGCGGGTCGCCACTCTCGAGAAGCCCGGAAGTCGAGTACTCGGGCCCGGGCATTCTCAGTGGCGGCCCCTAGCCTTTGGAATTCCATCCCTCCTGAAGTGCGCTCTGCAGAGTCCCTGCTGGCCTTCCGGAAGGCTTTAAAAACCTACCTCTTCCGGGAGGCCTTCGGCGATTCCTAGGGTTTTTTTTTTTTTTATACCCCGCCATCGCCATGTCTCTGAATGATATTTTTATTAGATTTTTATTAGATAGTATCAGGAACACTATCTGGTTTTTAACTATATTAGTTTGTTGTGTGTATCGTCTGTTTGTTCAATTGTGATTATCTGTGCCAATTGTGGCTTTGTAAGCCGCTTAGAGATCTTTTGATATTAAGCGGGATATAAATACAATAAATAAATAAAATAAATAAATAAATCTTTTAATTTCATTGCTGCAGACACCATCTGCAGTGATCAAGGAGCCCAAAGGAAATCTGTCTCTTCATTTAACCCATGAGGTACTAGGGTGTTTAATTTCAGGGTCCAGTCTATCTCTCTTCTCAACAGGGACTTCTCGCAGTTCCCAGGAAGCCTATCTACTGCCCATCTGTGTCTCACATCTGTATTTGGCCCTTACTTCACGAGGCGCGGCGCTCTGCAGCGATATTGCCTTCGATTTGAATTCGGAGGCGGTCACGTGGCGGTCACGTGTTCTCGCTTCGCTCCCGCCCCTGTTTCTCAGTACTCACGAGCTGCAGTTTTAGGACCGATTCGAGCACAACCTCACGTGCTCCCTTCGCATTCGCATGCCACTTTTCAACGTTCGTTATTTCCCATCCGTCCTTTTAAAAAATTCCTACCGACGGCGTATCGATGCACTGATGCTGGACTGTCAGTTGCAATGGCTCTACTAATTTCAACTGTTTCCTGCCATCATTGGCAGCCCCTCCCCGCCGCCGCCGCCGCTACTCGGGGGGAGCCCCGCATGGCACAGCCGCCCGCCCTCCGCCGCTTGCACGCTGCCTGCCCTGGGTGCCCTGCTCTGGCTCCTCCTGCTCCCACCGCCGCCGCCGCCGCCGCCGCTACTCGAGCGAGGAAGTAACAGCGCAAATCGATGAAACGATATAGCGATGCATCGATATCCCTGTTTGAATATTTTTTAAAAAAACTTGAAATAAAAGCCAAAAACCGAGACCACACGTCACATTGGGAGCGAAGCAAGATGCGAAGCGAAAAGATTCCCGGCAGCAGCCAGGGGCACCACTCGCCCCGGTTGGAGCACGGTTAAGGGGGAGTGGTCGGGGCGGCACCGAAGCTAAAATGGAGGGGCGTGCGGACTAAAACGATCGATTCGGACAGAAAAGAAGGCTAGCTGCGAAGTGAGCGGCTCGTGAAGTAACGGCCTAAGGCTCCTGAATTGGATGACAAGTACAACTTGATCAAAAATTCCAGGAATATTCCCTCCTTCCAGTCTTTCTTCCTGTCAAGTCTTCCTACCTACGGGGAGGAAGGGGGGGGGCTCTCATCAGGTAATTAAGCCAATAGCGATTATGTTGAGGAAAGAATCCTAAACAAGCTGTTTCCCTGTCCTGTTTGTTTATTGTCCCACCCAAATTCTGGAGGAAAGACTATCATCACCCACATCCCAGGGACTGACTTGAAACAAACATTACATAACTCTTTCCTTCAGCTAGACACAGCAATTATTCCCTTTCTATAGGAAATTAACACACCCACACCCACACACGCACACACCCATATTATCAAAATGGGATAACTAAACTGTTATCTGCTTTGTACAAAGGGATTGTTCGCCAACAGCTGGCACCAAAGCAAAACATGCATCAGCATGAAAAGCTGACTATTTTGGGTCATGCCATGAAGATTTTAAAAATGAAAGTGGATTGGAACTGGACCGAGGAAAAGATCTGTTCCAGGAAGATTATAGTACAAGAACGACAGGTTGTTGTGACCTGTTCTGCATTCCAAGAGATGGGTGTGCGGGCTTCTCTTTCAGCCTTCTCAGAAGGTGGTGAGGTTATGCTGAATTCTGCTAGTTAATGGCCATCTGCCACTCATCTTGGTATGAAATGCAAACAGGCCAAAAAGACATCAACACATTGGTACATTTTGTTTTGCTTCTTTGATTTTTGCCTGGAATTCTTGCACAGACTAACACAGCTACCTCTTCCAAAACTTCACATTGGCAAAGCGTTTCTTGGTCAGCTACCATTTCTCCTCCCTCCACCTTCTTTCCCTCTATCCCTCCCCAGAATTTTTTTTAACAGCCATATGTCTGGAGGTACCTTTTCCCATTTTCGTATATGCACTGTGCTTTACAGCATGACTCATATTCCAGAAAGGGGCTGGAGAGGAGGAACATCTGGATTCCAGGATGTCATTCATGCAGCCTCGGTCTTTGAAGACAGAAACATTCTGCTTTCATCCCCCACCCCCACCCCGCCATCTGTGGATCATGTGACATGCTGTTTCTTGATTGTATGCAATTATTGGGACCCTTGTTTCTTTTGGGGGAGAGCAACAAACTCAAATGCCCGTTGTAGACCATTTGGTTAATCATTTAAAACAAGCCATTCGATCCACGACCTCATTTCAATGTGATCTGGCATTGCTGCACCAATTTAGCAAATGTTAAAAAAAGTTAAACTCCCTCCCCCATGAAATATTTATTATTGCATTCACATACAGATATAAAAAGATATGAATTCCACACAGCCCAACCTCTTGGACAAGTGTGACATACTATAGGTACATGTCAGCTGATCAGAAAATAAATCAAAGGACTAACAGGAGTGAAAATTTGAGGGTACTAAGAAGGTAGAATATATAAAAATATTATTATAAACCAGGTGTTTGTTATTCAATGTCTTGTGTCTCATTTGACCCAAATGCAAATAAAAGGCTCAATCCAACCAAATTTAAGCACTTTTAAGACCCACCAATTTCAATAGCAGAAATTTAAGCACTTGTTTAAGTTCCTGTATTTAAATCCATTGGCTTTAAGAGTCTTAGCTTAGCTTAGTTTGCCTGCATTTGCTCTTCCTATTTATTGTGTAGGGACAGCAACAAGTTTGCAGAGGAAATGTTCCTGCTGATGCATAGGTGCTACATCTGCTACACACTAAGGCAGAGGCTTGTCCACCTGACCTCAAAACACAAGAGCAGCAACATACTATATGTGGTCAAATGCAGTGAGGCATGTGCAGAGCTCTACATTGGAGAAACCAGACAGTCACTAAACTGGAGGATGGGCCAACATAGGTGAGGCAACAGCTCAGGACCAGAATCAGCAATGTACCTTCACTTGAAGAACAAAGGGCACTCATTCAAAGATGAGGATTGTACATATATTAGATGGAGAAGATAGGTGGTTTGAGAGAGGGGTCAGGATAGCCATTCATGTGTGTATTGAAAATCCCTCTCTCAGCAGAGGTGGGGGACATAAGCACAGTCTGTCTGCCCCTTATCATGCTGCCCTTTCACCTTTCCCCAGTCAAATCAGAAGTACTTCACACCTCCACCAGGATGGCCATGGCTAATGACCCATACTTAATGAGTGTTGGGAAGGGTTCCATAGGTGGGACTTTAAGGCACCCCAGACCATTCCATGTCTAACACACCTTTTCAGGCCACTGTCCACCTATTCAGAGCAGGGTGTTGTGAAACCAAGGTGAACTATAAATTTGAAGGCCTCACACCAACTTCCCTTATGGATGATGCTACTTGGATGAGTAATGAAACATTTCGATCTCACAAGAAAAGAAGTTCAGTAGCCATGACTCTGCTTCTGGATACATGTGTGTAAGCTCTGTGTGAGAGCAAGAACCATGGAAGAGAACTGTAGAGCTTACAAATGAGCAGAAATGTCTGTTCTACCAACTTATCCCAGTACGGAATAAATAAACACAGTATTCCTTAAGAGATGGTGTACTGTCGGGCCAGGCAAAATAGGTGGGGTGGGCCTGTTTTGGCAGATATAACACACAACTAATAAATCACACAACTGCTTTTTAGGAGAATTGTAGTATTGAAAGTTACTGTTGTTTAATTTTCTTGCTTGTGTTTTTCCTGAGTTTGCACAGATTTCAATTTCCTTTAAGGTGCTTCTCACACCTGATTAAACACTGGGAAGGTGGAAGTGTGGCTGCTATAAGTTTGGAAGGGCACCTCTCAGGGCGAAGGGATGATGTGAAACGAAACAATCAAGGTGCTGAGCAATTTCCATCACACTTCATTCCAGTGCGGGTCTGCCTGGAAGTCTTTACTAGGGTAGCACCGTCAGCGGCATGAAAATGTTGTGTTTTTCTTTAACAAGGGAACTTAATTTCCTGTAACCTGCTGAAAGGTGCCCCCCACCCCTGCACCAGCCCAGCTGCGAATTTAAAGGAATCCAGCCGATTTGGATGTCTTATAGACGGCCTCATAAATACCCCAGCATTTAATGAATATATAGCCAGCGTGCTAAAAGTGAACTCAGGGGTTTCCTTCTTTCTCCTCTGTGGGCCATGGCTGGGAAGCACCAGAAACGCAAATCTCTAATGAGAAGAATGTGATTCCACCCCACCCCCTTTTAAAGAAAGAACAGCCAGCCTTCCCATTATTGAGATAGTGGTGCGGCTGACTATGTCTGCTTTCCATCTGAGCTTGACAAGGGTGGTTCTCATTTCCTCCTGCTCCTTTTCCTAATCCTTCCTAAAAGTTTTTTTCCTGTTGAATAAATTACACCCAGTGTTCATAATTGGTACCTTCCTGTACCCCCGAGTCTACTCTATATGCATTTTTTTCCAAAAAGATCACACAAAGCCAACTGTGTAGGTTCATATACCTTTCCCCACTTCCAGGCTTCACGTTCATGTAGAATGAATCAAACACTAAAAACACATCATAAAAGTTTTTCTGAGCCAGACTCCCTGTGCTTGGCCTCCTGCTAATGTCAACAAATGTGTTGTGCCATGATCAGGGTAGGAATATAAAGAAACAGTCATCTCTCCCTCCTTTCCCTCCCTCTCTTTCTCTCATTATTTGTCATCAGGACAAATAACGGAGTCTGCGTGTTCTTATCTGCTTTCAATTCACTTTTAACATATGGAGACTCAGTGGCTTCCAGAAGGGCCTTACATTAACAGCCCTGCTTAGATCTTTCACACTCATTACTGTGGTTTCCTTTACTGAGTCAATCCATCTTGTGCTTGGTCTTCCTTTTTACCTCCTGCCTTCTACTTTCCCCTCCAGCATCACTGTCATTTCCTGTCAGTTCTCATGTGCCCAAAGTATGATATAACTTCAGTCCAGTCATATTTGCTCCAAGAGATACTCCAGTTCCAGCCGATGTGTGCAGTTGTCCCTCAGTTTTCATAAGAATGTAAATCAAATGCTGTCATTCACACATGAGTTCGATTATTGCGGCACAAAAGAATGCTTCAGATAACTGGGGCTGCTGTCCTCCATAGCAGCCAGGGGAAGCAACCTGCGGCCCTTCGGGTCTTGTTTAACTTCAGCTTCAGACAGGAACGTGGTTGTAACTTGAAAACAGCTGGAAGCCGCCATTTGCCCATTGCTGTTGCACACTCTTGTATACAGGGAACACAAGGAATTGTCTGTGTGTCTGGTTAAGAGATAGAAAAGTAAATACATGTTCTTACACACTGCCTTTTTTCTGGATTAATCCTGCATCTCTCCACTTTCTGTGAATTTTCTTCTTCTTTCCCACTACAACATAGTAGGGCATCTTGAGGCAGAATGATAGCAAACCAGTATCTGCTTAGTTTCTACAGGGCAGATTGGTGGTGTCAGCATGAAACAGGGCCTGCAGCCATTTTCTAGGCAGTGAAAAAGACTATCATTGGCGGTTACTTCACATCCCGTTTGTCCCTCCTTGCTGTCCCGCTTGGGACCAGTACAAAAAACCCCCCTTACTTCACGTCCATAGCGTGACAGCAAAAAGTTGTCTCGACCATGCCCCTGGAACTGGGAACAGAGCGTGACAAGTCGTACCTGCCCCTGGGCTGGGGAATTCTCTTGTCATGGTTGGTTCCCAGTTCCAGTTCTGAGACAAGGGACTGTGTGGTAACAACTGTCACGCAACAACCAGAGTCCACCTAGTGGTCAGCGGCAGAAGTGGCATTCAACCTTAGTTTCCCTATTGGAAACACCATGCAGTGCAAATGTTTATTAAAGAAAGTACTGAAAATTCTGTAGCATTGACATGTAAATCCTGGAAGACCAGTAAATCGAAATATTGAAAAAGTGAAGTAACCGCCATTGTAGGCTAGTTCACTGGGAAGGGAAGACGCCATTGTTTTGCTTATCACCAGACGAAGCAGACCCAGAGAGCTTGAGACAACTATATTTTAATTATTCAAAAGTAAGTTAATGCTGGAACTGCCTAGATGCCCTAAACACATCCGATCTTGCCTGGTTTTGGAAGCTAAGCAGGGTCGGCTCTGGTTAGTACTTGGATGGGAGACCACTAGGGAATACCAGGTGCTGTAAGTGCCTGGAGTAGGAACTGGCAAACCACTCCAGTATTCCTGCCAAGAAAACTCCATGGACATGAGGTCACAAAGAGTCGGTCACAACTGTAATGACACAACACACACACAAGTTAATGCTGAGATGGTTATCACCATCTTCACCACAAAATTCAACAGCGATTTTTGTCATCTTCTGGAATTAAATGAAAAAGCAGCGCCTGTTTAGAATCTCAGTACAGTAGTGATGATATTTATTTCCATAGGATCATTAAATTGCCTCCTTCCCAAGACCCTCTTTTCAAGAAAATGTCAGTCAGCAGCCCTTGTAGCTAAATGTCACATTAGCATTCCCTGACCTTCTGATATGGAAAGGCTGTTTCTGTGTCCCCGCTGTCAAAGAGCAGCTGCCCAGGGTGGCTCTATATATGGAGGGCTTTGTTGACTTCATGATAGGTGGTTATTGAGGCAGTCGTCAATATTAGCATATTTGCAAAGCTCCTGTGTTTAGAAATTGGGAATGTTTTCCTTTTCATGCAGTTAATTATCTTATGGATGCCAGGCGGCTTACTGAGTCCCCACGCTCCTTTGCAATAGATCTTTCAGGCCATAATGGAGGTCTCTGCACGGTTCAGATCTTGCTTCAGTCATAACTCTGTGGGGAACATTTGGTGACTTGCTGTCCCTAAGCCCTTTGTCCTTTCTAATCGGATCCACCCAATATTACAGCTTTACATTTGTGTCAAAATAAATTGAGGCTTATTTGTTATTGGTAAAAAACACACACACACGCATGCAGCAAATGTCAACAAGCAAGGATAAGTTCCAAATGTCATAGACTCATTTGGTATTCATTGGTTCCAGTCATTACTCATTACTTATTCATTTTCATTCATCTTAACAGGCCAGACAAATATAATGAAGGCGACAGGATGCTGGGGGACAAAGTAAGATTTTGACACTATCTCTAGAGCTCAGTCGTTTAGAGCTCCCAAGCCAGAGGTTGGGGGGGGGTTTCAATTCCCCACTGCGCCTCCTTTGAGTAAAGCCAGCCTGGGTGGCCTTACGCAAGCTGTGCAGTCCCAGGGTGCCTCCAGAAGAAGGGAATAATAAACAGGTACCTGGAACATGCTATGTCAGAACCGACTTGTCCCAGGATGCCTCCAATTGTTAAGTAGCTTGCCATGGCTAATTGCAACTAATTCTTAAGGTGCCTGGGGTGTGTCTTGATTATCCCATCAGGAATGCTACCAGGCATGTGAACAAGGAACGTTGCTGTGGTATAAATTACCTCTCATTAGGCAGAAAACAGACAAACCTTACATCAGGCATGCCCAAATTTGGGCCCTCCTGGTGTTTTGGACCACAACTCCCAGAATTCTAAGCTTAGATTGCCAAAGGCAAAGGGCTGCAGGAGTTGCTGTCCAAAACATCCGGAAGGCTGAAGCTGGACATACCTGCCTTACATGAAGAGAAACAGAATTCCAGCCACTGTGTATGTGAGGACAGAAGCTCCAGCTGCACTTCAGGAAGACAAACCAGAAAAGCCATGTGAAAGCTGAGAGCCCAAACCTTGGTTTTTAGGATACGAATGGAGCAGATTGGGTGACAGATAAACACTGAACATGATTCCTTTGTTACCAGTCCATAGATATAGGATTTTTCTTGCCTGTTAAAATACAAGCCCATTAAGAGGCTATGCAATCCTAACTACACTGCATGTAGTCCACTCTTACCCAGAATAGGGTCAACTCTGGGCAGTTCCCAGGCAGACTGGAGGAAAACATCTTTTTTTGCCAATCCATCTGAAAGGATTTTAGGACACTGGGCCAGCCGGTCATGGCCTGGTCTTCCCCCTGTTGCCTTCTTTCTTTGTTGTGTGACTATGAATTGATTACCAGTTGGGTGGTTGATTTCTCCGTTTCTTTATCAGATACAGTTTTGAGGCGTGTGGATGGATCCAGGTTGGAAAAAAGGGAGGTTACATATGTCCAAGATGCTCCAATGGCGGTAATCTCTATGGGACTGTCCACGTGGTTGACCCCAGCTGCTGTCACGAGTCAGCAGGCAGCCCAGCTGAGGTGGGGATTTGTTCTCCATGGTAGTTATGGCAGCTGTGACCATTTTGTGGTCATTTTGTTCTAATCAAACTTGTTGGTCTTTGTGGTCCTTTTAGTACCCACAACTCCAACACCATTGCACCTTGGCTGCCAGCCACCAGTCTAGACCACACTAATCCTCTGTTTTCTCCCTCTATATATAATTTTGGAGAGCTGTCAAGAGGCTTTCCGAGGCCAACACGATACTCCTCAGAAAAACTAGGATGAATCTACTTCTGTCATAGCACATCCCACCGAGTTGTACTCCAGTTTAAACCGGCGCCCAGTTTGGTTCTTTTCTGCTCCAGTTTTTACAGATACATACAGTACATCACAGTTCCGGTAAATACAGGATCACCCTTCTCCCTCTATCCATCCCTTCCTCACCTCCCTTGTTTGTCATCCCCTTGGCTCATCTCTCAACCACTGTCATGTCTTCCAATCTCCTAATTCCCCCAACCCCCATGTTCCTCTGTGTACCCAAGCAGAAGACTGGTTTATTTTAAAAAATAAAATAAATCAGCATTTAAAATCATACGTATGAAGATGTGCAAATAATAATAATAATAATAATAATAATAATAATAATAATAATAATAATAATAATAATAATAATAATAATAATAATAATAATAATAATAATAATAATAAGGGGAGACCAGAAGTGGTGCACACCATTCTCATTATGTGACCTTGTACCCAACCCCCAACATTGCCCACAGTATGCAGAAACGGAGAAAAATAAGCTGCAACTTGGGAGTGTGTTACAAGTGGTATGCAGCTTATCCTCAGCACATGCATTATCCCAATTGTTTTTTTCCTTTTCCTGTTTCTGTTTCTATTTCTGTTTCTTTTGGAATGGTGTAGTTCCAGCCCAAATGAAAGAGCAGCTCTTCACTAGGAAACTGAGCTTGTGTAGTAGGATGTTGTCTTCTAAACAGGTTTAGATCCCAGCCTCAAGAACATTTTTGAAAGTTGCCTTACTTACAAGACCATATTCTAGTGGGACAATTTAGCTGGGAAGTGGTCTGTCTATGCAGGAGGGAATGCCATTGCCATCACAGTAAGGATAGGATAGTAATCATGGGGACTTTAATTAACAGAACCCAGCTCTGGGCAAGAAAAAAACTGGGTTTCACTTGCTGAATGTTGCCTTAGAGCAACTTGTCATGGAGCCCACCCGAGAACAGGCAACTCTAGATCTGCTATTGTGTGATACTCAGGACCTCGTCAGGGATGGAATGTCACTGAGCCTTGGGGAACAGTGATGTATTTGCCATGCATCGGAGGAAAGTCCTGCAAATAACATAAAAACCCTTGATTTTCAGGGCAAACTTCCCTCAGATGAGAATGTTAATTGAAACTGAAGGGGAGGGTTTTAATCCAATCTCTTTGCATGGAGTCATTTATTATAGAGGCCCAGCATTATTGCATACCACAAAGAAGAAAGCTCATTTTCCAAGAGGGCTGCTTGGGGTGGAGTTAGGAGGCTCTAAAGAAGGGATGTCCTTCTGTTGAAATCCTAGGAAAATAAAAAGGAACACAAACTCTGGCAAAAGAAATGTAAAAAGATTATCAGGAGGCAAAGAAAGACTTTTTCAATATAAAGGGTAATAATAAAAGCTTCTTTGTTTTGTTTTAGAAAACCTGCCAGAGAACCATTGGGCCTCTGGATGGTCGAGGAAAAGGGGAGGTTAAGGAGGACTTGGACATTGCAGAGAGTTGAAAGTTCTTTGCATCTGTCTTTTCACAAGGATCTATCTAGTTATGGCCACCCCTCTTGACTAAAGAATTAAATCAAATACAGGTTAAAAGAGATTGGAGGTTTTAGGACTAATTGATAAATTGCCATTAACAAGTCACCGGGCCCAGATGGCATCCACCCAAGGGTTATTAGGGAACTGAGAAATGAAATTGCAGATCTCTTAACAGTTATATGCAACTTGTCTCTTAGTGCCGGAGGACTTAGCAGATGTCAATTTTTAAAAAAAAGGAGGGGGACCCTTAAAAATCACTGTTCTACATCTGTCCCAAAGATGGTGAAGGCCTCATCCAAGAGAAAATCTTAAAACACATAAAAGAACCCTTGCTGAGAGAAAGGTCCTGGTTTTAGTTTTAAAACCCACTGTGGGGCGGACTACCTTTTACGATCCACCTCGGCCCGGCCTCTGGCGGTTGTGTTTGTTTTCACATTGCTTACTCTGAATCGGGCTTTTCGGTGGCGAGCCTCTGGAATTCCATTTGAAGGACGCTCTGCAGAGTCCCTGCTGGCCTTCCAGAAGGCTTTAAAGACCCATCTATTCCGGGAGGCCTTTAGCCATTATTAATTTTTTTCTTTTCAGAAAACACAGAAAACAGAATCTATAATGTTAGGTTTAATGATTTGTTGAGGTGCCTCTTGGTTTTATTCTGTATGTAATGCTGTTTTAACTCTTTAATGCATAATTTTTTTGTTCTTTTTTGTAATACTTGTAATCCATTGTTGTAAGCCATTGTTGTAAGCCGGTTCAATACATTGAAGAGAACTGGGATATAAATATAATAAATAAATAAATAAATAAATAAAATCAGAATGGCTTCTGTAACAAATCTTGTCTGACAAACCTTTTAGAATTTTTGAAAAGGTCAACCAAAACGTGGATTTGGGTGAACCGAGTGGATATAGTCTATCTGGATTTTCAAAAGGCTTTTGACACAGTCCCTCACCAAAGGCTGCTAAAAGAAAATGCATAGTCAGGGGAAAATGGTCCTCTTATTTGAAGAACTAGTTGAGATCAGGGAAGCAAAATAGGTGTCAATGGGAAAATTTCACAATGGAAACTAGAAAAGGAATGGAAGGGCAAGGTCCTGGGATGGACTATCAATCTGTTCAGAAAATGAAAGAGAAGGGATTTAATAGATGTGGCCAAGTTTGCAGATGATTAAAAATGTAAAAACCAGAGAAGATTGTGAAGAGCTCCAGAAGGATCTAAAATGGGCTGAGAAATGGCAAAAGTTTTAATTAACCAAATGTTTAATGCATATTAAGGCAAAAAATCCAAACTTCATCTATCAACTCATGGGCTCTGAGTTATCCATGACAGATCAGGAAAAGATCTTGGTGTGTTGGTGGACAGCTCCATGAAGGTGTCTACCCAATGTGTGGCAGCAGTGAAGAAGGCCAATTCCATGCTAGGGATTATCAAAAGGGGATTGAAAATAAAACAGCCAACATTATAATGCCGTTATACAAAACAATAGTAAGGCCCCACCTGGGTTTGTGTACAATTCTGGTCAGGCATCTCAAGAAAGACATACTGGAACTGGAAAAAAAGGTACAGAAGAGAGCGACTAAAAAGATTACTGGGCTGGGGCACTCCCTTATGAAGAAAGGCTAAAACAATTGGGCCTCTTTAGTCTGGAAAAAGGCGCTTGAGGGGGGATATGATTGAGACATACAAAATAATGCAAGTATGAGTAAAGTGGATAGAGGAAGCTCTTCTCCCTCTCTCAAAATACCAGAACTAGGGGACATACACTCAAATTGAGTGCTGGGAGAGTAAGAACTGACAAAAGAAAATATTTTTTTTTTTCACCCAGGTGCGTTGTAAGTCTATGGAACTCCCTGCCACAGGATGTGGTGATGGCATCTGGCCTGGATGCCTTCAAAGGGGATTGGACAGATTCCTAGAGGAAAAGTCCATCAGGTTACAAACCATGATGGAGATATGTAATCTCTAGGCTTTAAACCAGGGTAGTTCAAGGGCCAGATGCAGGGGAGTGGTATCAGGAGACAGATATCTAGTCTCATGCGCATCCCAAACGCATCTCTGTGAGATACAGGAAGCTGGACTAGATGGGCCTTTGGCCTGATCCAGCATGGCTCTTCTTATGTTCTTATGTTCTTATGTAGTACAGTTCCAAAGAGAACAAGAACCCAGTCTGTGTGCCAAACATTGGATCATGCCCAATGTTATTTAGGATGGAAGTCCAAGCCTTGCTAAGCTGCCGGGATAGGGGAATAAGTTTCCAGGGATGTATTTCACATCAGAAGTCCTGCTAAAGTAAAACTTTCAAGTTTCACATTCCAGAGAATGTTAATTGATGTATTTTAATCCTATCATTTTATATGGCACATTTATTATGCCTAATTATTACACCACAAACTGAAATCTTTTGGGGCTGCTGGGGGGAGGGAGGAGAAGGGATGCCTCCTGTTGTTAGTAAGAGTTATAAAAATTTCTTCACTGGCACAGATCTTTTTCATTTTACGAGGATTCCATGCCTGTTTTGTTTTCGTTCCAGGGCCCCTGAGTCTTATACCTCAGAGATACCTCCATGAGTTGAAAGCTAATCTTTTTCAAACATCTATCTAGTTATGGATAGAATATTGCCAATCACATTTTATGATTGGATTTGTTTTTATTGCCATCTTAATTCCTGGCGTTTAGGGTCAGCGATAAAGCAGCAAGCACTACCGCACTTCTTATTTAAAATGTCTTTTCCTTAAAAATAAGGTGCCTTAAAAATCACTGTCTGGTTTTCAAAATGATTAATATGAAGAACCCCCTTGGCCATGCCCATTTTTGCCACTGTGGCGCTTTTACTTGCGACGGCCACTGGGGGTTGTGTTTTTTTTACATTGCTTCCTGCGTCTCCCTTTTAAGCGATTTGGTTAAATTTGCGGACATACTAAGTCGCCCCCCCTTGCCCCTATTCTTAGCCTTTTTGCTTTCAGAAAACACAGAAAACAGAATCATACCGCCATGCCAAGACGTTTACCAACTTTGTTATGCAAAACTTTCAGCTCATTGTCACTTAATTTCATTTTCTTGGTTGAAGAGAAACTCATTGGCATACCAAGTTTTAAAGCGGTTCAATAAAGTGAGAACTGGAAAGCCAATGGCTAGCTACCCGCTTAAGTGCAAACAGCAGAATCGCTATAACAACCACGTGACCACGGGAGAAGAAAAGGCGATCCAAAATATGAAGCGGCTGCTCGCAGGAGTGCCAATGACAGAGAGCAGACCAATGTTACCAAATGTGGCCAAAGGGCTAAAAGCCAATGTAGAAAATGGACACAATTTGAAGAAATAGAACAGGGAAGCAAAATAGAATATAAAGAAACTAGAAAAGGAATGGAAAGCAAGATATATGGACTATCAATATGAGAATATAAAGAGAATGGTTTAATAGATGTGGCAGGAAGAGATTAAGAATGAAATGAAAAAGGAAGACTGGAATAAAATGTGAAATAAAAGAATAATTTAAAATTTGTCAGTAAGAGCAAAAGAGAATTGCTATAAGGTATACTGGAGATGGTACAGTATATAGCACCAGTAAAAGTAAATATAACAAATAAAGAAATGTCCACAATATATCAGAGGTGTTAAAAAGGGACATATTTGCATATTTGCGCTCAATTATTCATACTATGTCAACACTATGCTACGTTGTCAAAACCACACAACAATTTCTTGTTAAGCAAACTTCCTCCTTGAGAGTAATTAGCATGGGGAAGTGAACTGAAAATGATGGCACTTGAAACCTTGAGGTGTCGTATCAATTGGTCTTATACCTTGAAATTCGGCTACCAGTCATACAGATTAAATAAACTGAATAAGATGAAAACTATATCAGAGAAAAACTATGACTTTATGGATGTGTACACTATTTATCAAGTTCACGTGGACTTCTTCCTTGTCAACTTTGATTCCTGGTGGATTTCAAATTGCATCTTTTTTAAAAAGGAGAAATGCTATCCATCTCTTTTTCCCCTTATACTGTATATTTTTTTAAAGTGCATGTTTTACATGCATTTTTCAGATGGTATACATTGCTTGCCAATAATCCCTCCATCAATTTCTGATGCACACATTTCAAATGTGCATGTTTTAGTGGATGCATCTACAGCTGTCCTGTAATGCACAGATCATGGAATGTGAAGCATGTCCGGTTCACATACAGCCCAGGCAGTACAGCTAGGGGAAAGTCTGCATAAATAGTTCACCAGAGCAGATTCTTCACACATCTCTAATGCTTGAGGCGGCTAATAACCAGAAAGCAAGGGCAGTTGGGAACATAATGAAACATGTGTCCTCCCTTCACCGTTGATTGCTTCACTGTGCGCTGGTGGTATTACTTGTTAGTTTAATTAATTTGACGTGAAGAACCCAGTGAGAAAGCCCACGGAGGGAACTACCTGATATATTCAGCCTTACTTTTTTTGCAGTTTGTCTGTTTTTCTCACTTGGCTGAAGGAGTCTAGAAAGTTACAAAAATATAGCAAGAACCACTTTTTTATTTTTGAATTACATTCTTTTTCAAAATCTGGCACTCAGTGAAGCATGGCTCAGTTTCCGACCCAGTTCAGTTCACCCAGCAAAGACAGACAATAAGTCTCTTGTTCAAAAGTGCACTTCTCTGCTACCATACAGGAAGGGTATCTGAAGGTCATGGACAGCACACAGTAACTGCCTAGCTATATTTCTACAGGGAGGGGGGACATAAATCAGGTGGATGGCGAGACCTTGATGTGGAACTCAGTTCTATGGAATAACAAAATGCTTTGGTTTGTGACAGGAGGATTTTTACTACATGCTTTCTCTATTTATGTTTTAATCATACTTTTCTGGGTGCCATGAAATGGCTTTCAGTATTTTAAGTACAAACACATCTTAGGTTTCTCAACTAGTCTAGTAGACGGTGAATTTGTTGGGGCAATGAGGGAGCTGAATTAGGTGGCATTAACCTGAGAAACCTGGATACAGTACTATGGCTTAGCATCTTAGCAAATGCATATGATGTCATATGAGTGAAAATCAGGACTGTGAAATTTTATATTATGGACCATGCCTTCACAAAATTGACTTCAGCAAACATCTGACCAGCTCAAGGTGTTCTGCTGCCCAAAGTAAAGAAAAGAAAATGAGTACACTCCATCCTAAGACTACATCTGCTGTGCATTGCTTGATACCATTTTAACTTCTGTGACTCCATCATAAGATATCTTCCTGGGATTTGTAGTTTGGTGCTTCAAATTCTTTTCTAAACAACACTAGCGCAAAAACCTGAAATGCATCAGAAATTGAATTATAAGCACTCTACTCTATATCAGTATGATTCCATTATTTGTTTATTTTATTTTGTATGCCATAACAGAATACAGTATTGTTGCGTAAGACTTGGCAAAGACAATATAAAATGTGCAACATTAAAATAATAAATTCTACAAGATTTTTTAAAAGGTGCAAAATGAATAGTGAATGATTAGTGAAATAAATTATGTATGAGCAATTACTACAGCAACTAAGCCAGGCTTACCCAAACTTCGCCCCTCCTGATGTTTTGGACCACAACTCCCAGAATTCCAAGCCTGTATTTCCAATGACAAAGGACTGTAGGAGTTGTGGTCCAAAACATCTGGAGGGCCGAAGTTTGGGCATGCCTGAACTAAGCCTTCTGTAAGGCCAGGGAGCTAAATCATTTGACCATTGAACAGCTGCACTCTCACAATGATGTAACTCTTGCAAGGAGCCAGGGAACCTTCTTAGGGGACATTCCATCACATTGTGAGGTAAATTTTTCAAGACATGCCCACAGTCACAATTGGAATTACCGACCAGCCTTCCCTTCCCATATGTTTCCAATATTGGCACCTGCTGTGGTGGGTTTGAATCTGGTTAAGCACTGACCAGTTTTTCGTTGGGAGTTCAAAGCTATAGGAATGTGGTATTGGATTGGACACTAAGGTAAACATCTGGATTAGAAGTTGTCCACTCCTGACACCATGCTCTCTCAATGTCAAAGTCTTCTCTGATTAGTTGCTATCCAAATTTCCACAGCAGGTTCCAAGATTTGAGTCTAAATACTTGATTTATGACACTCCTTATGTATAGGTATTAGGTAATAGTCGGTTTGCCTCATACAGTAGGACCCCAGTATCCGCTGGGGTTTGGTTCCAAGCCTTCCCGCCGATAATGAAAACCGTGGATAAGAGAGAACACCAAAATGTCCCCCAAACTGCTATTTTGTGATATTTATTTATTTATTTATTTTAGAGCTTATATACCGCCCGTCTTCTGGAAGGAACTCCGGCAGTTTACAACAGAAAAAAACAGACAATAAGCAAAATTATAAACAGCATCACAATAAAATCAATAAAATTGGTAGTAACTTCCTTTACAGCTGCTGCTTTGCAACAGTAGCTTGCTTTACAGCTACTGTTTGTGACAGTATCTTGCTTTATGTCTGCTGTTTTATGACAGCAGCTTGCTTTACAGCTGCTCTTTGTGACAGTAGCTTGCTTTGTGGCTGCTGAATTATTTATTTATTTATTCCTCTGCCAACCGTGGATAACTGAATCAGTAGATAATGAATCGGTGGATACGGGGATCCTACTGTATTTCTGCCACTCTCTTTTTAAAGCTGATTGTCTTCAGAGGTGTGGGGGTGGTATGTTAGATAACACCAGTAGCCACTCTGAAGGTGTCAAATTAATATTTCCTGATATTATCCTCATAATGTAATTAAGCTGGGTGTTCACTGCTTTTGTAAGTGCATGCTTAGCCATACAAGGCTGCAGTACTCAGTCTCCAAATATACCAAGGCAAGAGCTGATGCTCTAGGAACTGTGGCACTTGCTTGCAATCTTGTGCCAGTTAATTTGTGTAGGATATTATTGCCGATTTTCATTTTATCTGTGGTTTTTTTCTTATATGTTCCCTATTAGAGATGGGCACGAAACGAGCAATTTTTCATTTTTGTTTTTGTTTTTTCATTTCATTACGTAACGAAATGAAAAATGAATTTTGTCTCCAAAATGAAATGAAACAAACCGAAACAACAGAAATTTTGTCATGTGTTTCGTTTTCGTTGCAGCAAATACATTGAACTGTAATGAATGCTAACGAAACAGCAATTTTTTGTTTTTGTTTTTGTTTTTTTGTTTCATTATGTAATGAAACAAAAATGAATTTTTTTGCAAAAAATTCACGAAAAACAAAAATGAACCGAAACAGACCCCCTAAACAACAAACAACAAACAAAACACCATTTTTTGAGTCGTGCCCATCTCTATTCCCTATAGTAAAGATCAGTCAAGAGTCACTCCTAAATACTTTGAGTTGCAATTAATCTATCTATCTATCTATCTATCTATCTATCTATCTATCTATCTATCTATCTATCTATCTATCTATCTATCTATCTATCTATCTATCTATCTATCTATCTATCTATCAAATTCCACTTTTGGTGTATAACTTGTCTGTTGCTCAAGTGAAAGCAAGTGACCTTGGTTTTGTTGATGTTGGGTTTTAATCTACAAATTTCAAAGAAAGAAAGAAAGAAAGAAAGAAAGAAAGACCATCACTCTATCCTTTTAAATCAGGGCTCCTCAAAGTTTTCAAACAGAGGGCCGGTCCACTACCCCCAGACTCCACTGGGGGCCGGAAAGAAAGACATTTTAAATTGCCCTGCTTGGCTGCAGCCGGTGCCTCGACCATCTGGGCGGCGGGTGGGGGAGCAGGAGACCTTGCCGTGGCCCTCCCACTTTGAAAGCTAGCATGCTGATCATCTGCTTCTATAGCCCACCTCAGAGAAGCAGCTGCGGAGGCTGGCTTGCTTGCAAAGCAGGGGGTAGGTGGGGGGGTCTGCAATTGATCCCATTTCCAGGCCAGATTCAGGACCCTGGGGGGCCGCATCCGGCCCCCGGGCCTTAGGTTGAGGACCCCTGTTTTAAATCATTTCCAAGGGCTTTTTCAGAGATATCAAAGTCATCAGATTGTTTGATCAGCGCAATACCATCAGCGTGTGTAAATGTTTTTGCAGCAGCGCTTGGTAAGTCAAATGTATAAATATTAAAGAGCAGTGGAGCCAACACAGAATGTTGTAGTAGGCCATCAGCTAGTTTGAACATCTTCAATGAATCTATTTGAAATCATGTGTTGTTGAGTAAAGTAGCTGTGTCCTTACAGGGCACAATACATAGAAATTTTAAGATCATCCCTTCTCTCCACGCGTGTTATAAGCCAATGACAAATTAATAAAAATGGTGATAATTTTCTCTCTCTGCTGAAATTCATTTTCTGTGTCGGAGTTTAGTGGTAGTACCTGGCCAAAACAGCTTCTTTTTTTTATCTAAATCCAGTTTGTTTTGTTTGTATTTATTCATCAACCAGAGATTTAAATTCTTTAAAAGAATTCCATGTAAAGGTATCAAATTACTATAACTGAATAGTATAAATACACTCTAAGTTAAGGTTCATAATAGGATCCAAAGCCAAAAGAATTATTTTGGCATTGGAGGAAGAAAACCCCACAAGAACCTCTCCTTGTTTGATTACAGTAAAAAGACCAACATCCAATTTGTTGCTGATTCATAATATCCTCCAGTGGCTCATTTGATCAGCTGCCTGCACTTTACTTAATGTTAGCGCTGGCCCTTCCTGGAAGAATTATCTTCACCTGGGTTTCAGCTTGTCTTGATGAATCAAGTGGCCAGATGAAAATGGGGACAGGCTTCTTATGCCTTCAATAATTTCTTAGAGGAGGGAATTTCAGCAGATGCAGCTTTTAATGCAAGGTGCATCTGCTTTAGTTTCCTCTTCCACTTCCTTTACTTAGGTAGCAAGCTTTCTCTTCCCAACACTTTCTTACTCTTTAATTATAAATGTGTTGCCTTTTTGTCTTCAACAGGGTAGAACTTTCTTAAGAAAGTTACTTCGGAAGGAGATCACTTGCATGCTTATCACTCAAGGATTTATTGGCCATGCATATAGCATCTGTGGACTTTGTTTGCTCACAATCCTATGTAAACTGAATCAAAAGCCAGTACTATAGAGCATGAGAGGATAGGTTCCCATGTCAGTGAACAATAATATGTACAGTAGAAGTGAGCAATATGTGTCCTCTCAAGCATTGTTCCAGAAGAGAGGCATGATGTGGCTTGCAATCCAAAAACTTCTAGACGTTTTGGAGAAAGTAGCCGTTTTAGTCTGTGTAAGAATTCCAGGCAAAGAAAAACAAAACAAAAGACCAAAGACATGTGGCACTTAAAAGACTAACTTTCATATCTTAATGTAAAGTATAATGTAATGTATATCTCATTACATATTATATTGCACACCTCATTGTGTTGCTATATGTCTGAAGAAGTGTATGTGTCCACGAACACTTCATTAAAATATGAAAGTTAGATTTTAAGGTACCTCATGTTGTTGTCTTTTGTTTTGTTTCATTTTTCTTTGATTTTTGCCTGGAACAAAAACATCTAGAGGACTACAAGTTCCATATTGTTGGTGCACATGATTTATTAATGGTTTTATCTGAAGATTTTGACCTGCTGTTTAGTTGAAAAATAACCTCAGAATTAGGGCCTGCCCATATGGGTGTTCAGATCACTGTTGGTACAAGCTGGTTTGAACCAAATTACAGCATCCACATATGTTTCTACTTCAGTCCACCCATCCTGTCCCTTTAAGGGGCTGCCCCTCTTTTTTAGTTTAAGAAGAGAAGGAGCCCATCACCACTGTTTTTTCAAGAGAGCCCTCCTTCCCTACTTTGTATTTGTTGTCACTTCATAATTTTGAAATGACTACCTCAAGCAGCAGCAGATGCTAGGCACTATGAAGACAAATGCTTAGTTTGCTGTTATTACATTTTTGGTTTGAGCTGGGTTGGGACACCATCTGGTGCTCTGCCTTGGAAAGCAAAATGGCTTCCCTCCATCCTGAGGGAGAAGCCTGGGGGGGGGTCTCTTTTCTCATATAACTTGAGGGTGGCTGTTTCCTTTTGACTCCTCTGTTGTCATCTGAGAGCCCCATTCATTAAAACTTGGACAAATCTGGCTGTTATCTATAAAAACATATGCTTGCCATATAGTCAGTTTTGTAGAAGCCACATCTTGTTTTACTTAGAGCAAGGGTATATATCACGTTGATCACAGGTCGCAGCCCTTCAGAATGCTCATACACTTTGAAATCCCCAAATGCCAAACGGGACAAGGTAGCTACAGCAAAAAGCAGTGAACAGAGATGTGGTATTTTAAACACTTTAAGGGCCTTTATACATGACCCCTAAACTCCGCAGCAACTGGCTGCAAACTCCGGACCTTACAAGTGTTTTCCCACCAGCTCCGGAGTTTGCAGGAAATTAAGTGCGACCCCGCCCACCTAAGCGCGACCCAGCTGCACTTTCTTGTACGTGCTTGAGGTGGGTGAAAATCCCCAGGTCCGGATTTAATCTGGTCAGTGCGGGGCTCTCCTGGCTTCTGCTTGTGTTTTTTTTTGCCTCCCGCCCCTTTAAGAGAAGAGGTGGGAGGAAAAAAAGCAAGCAGAAGAGAAACGGAAGAGAAACGGAGCTCCGGGAAGCTCCTCCAGGTGAGCTACATTTTTTCCTCTCTTTCTCTGGTGGGGAGGAAGGAAGAGCAAGGAACCCCTAAGATCTTTGGTCCGAATTTAAGAGGCCAGCGGATCTTAGGGGTCGTGTGAAAAGGCCCTAAGTTGTTTTTGACTGATGCTTTTCCCCTTGCCTTCAGATGCAAGCACTGCAGCCCCAGACATTTACACAACCATGGTCAGCAGGAGAGGAATGTGAAAGAAGAGGGAAACACACAAGATCCAGCCGGGTTTTTAAGAGTCTTTAGGAATCCTTGAGAAGTGACAGGTTTTTATGCTAGTGTAACTAATAATTCATTAGTGGGTGACAAGTTTGTCTAATCATGGATAAGGAGATTAACACATGCAAGATGGATATATAGTGCCCTAGGAGGTTAAAATGTCTTGGCACTAAGTATGCCGTTGTGTTGTTGTTTCTGATGTGTCCATACTGCTCATATAGATATTTTCCTCCCGGTCCTGTACAGAAAGTACAGGAGCACTGCTGGCAAAGATGGTATATATCAAACATCAAATGACCCCTTGATGTTCTGGATAACATTGCTGGACTGTATAAAGGTGTTGTCAAAATAGATGGTTTGACACAGTTGGTATCTGGGTTTTTTTTAGCAGGGTCTTGTTCTTATCTGTGTATCTATATGTCAGTCATTTTTAATTTGGCAAGCAAGAGGGATTATACAAAAGCAAGGACACCTGTCATCTAATTCATGGAAAGGGTTTTATTAGTATCTAATATGTGATTTAGCTTGCTGATAACATATGGGACAAATCACAGCTCAGAGGTGTAGTTTGTTTGTTTGTGTCTGGCCTTTCTCCCCAAAAGGACCCAAGGCCGCTTACATCATAAAACAGTATTTAAAAGCTAAAAACAAGAAATATACAAATATTTTAAAAATAATTAAACAAATATTATATTAAAATAGTAATATGATCAGTATTGGAACAAAATTAAAATAGAGCACAAAAACCATTTAAAACCCCTCTCAAACCACTGGTCATTGGGGAAAGGCCTGCCTGAAGAGAAAGGTCTTCCCCTGCTTATGGAAGGACAGCAGAGATGCAACCAGCCTTGCTTCCCATGGGAAAGAGATCCAGAGTCTTGGAGCAGCAACAGAGAAGGCCCTCTCCCAAACACCCACCAAGCGCACCTGTGGGGGTTGTAGGGCCTGAGAGAAAGGCCTCCCCTGATTATCTTAATGACAGGGAAGGCTCGTATGGGGAGATGAGGCCTTTTAGATAGCTTGGACCCAAGCCGTTTAGGGCTGTATAGATTAAAACTAGCACTTTGAACTGTGCTTGGAAACAGATCGGGAGCCAGTGGAGCTGCTGCAACAGGGAAGTTGCAGGTTCCCCAGAGCCAGCTCCAGCTAACAATCTGGATGCAGTATTTTGGACCCTTTGAACTTACCAATTTCCAAAGTCAGCCCCATGTAGAGTGTGTTACAGTAGTCCAGCCAGGATGTAATTAGGGCATGTGTCACTGTGGTCAAGCCAGACCTCTCAAGAAATGGGTGCAGCTGGCACACAAGTTTTTACTGTGCAAAGGCACTCCTGGTCACTGTTGAAACCTGGGCTTTCAGGCTCAGGGATGACTCCAGGAGCACCCCTGAACTGCATACCTGTGTTTTCAGAGGGAATATAAAGGTTGCAGTCTTATTCCTTGGTTTTTGGCTGACCAGGAGCACCTCTGTCTTGTCTGAATTAAGGCCGTTACT
This sequence comes from Phrynocephalus forsythii, assembly GCA_029282475.1. Taxonomy (NCBI): domain Eukaryota; kingdom Metazoa; phylum Chordata; class Lepidosauria; order Squamata; family Agamidae; genus Phrynocephalus; species Phrynocephalus forsythii. Next base: position 20,607,018 of record JAPFRF010000004.1, read on the forward strand.
TCACATCCAGTTTGTTGCTCTAGAAAGTGCACTGAGTTGTAGAATATAAAATTGTTCCCCTACATCCAACACACTGTATTCAAAATAAAGTGTGACCACGCCCCCTGAAGTGCGACTCAGCGCACTAAAATTGTGCGTGGTCTAGGGGTAGTGTTTTTCTTGTCGCTGTTTTGTTGTAGTTTTTATACCAGTACAAGGCACAGTGGGGTAACGTTTTGTCCCACATCTTTTCCATTATCATCCCAGTTTGGTTATTTCCCCCACTCAGATCTCCTGATTTTTTTGTTTTTGTTTTTGGACTCAGTAGATATATCAAAACGGCGAGTTCCCTCTGTTACTGCTTCAAAGAGTAAATTGCAGCTCTTTTAGCTGATTTTCATTTCCAAACACTGTATCACTTTAAAGAATGATCATGACACTAGGTTTCAGCAGAGAGCATGTATTTGCTGAACAATGAAACAAGAATGCATTACTCCGTGAGGTCACATAAATTTTTTAACAATAAAGTGCGACCTTGGGGATGCAGGAACAGCAACAAAACCACATGACCGCAACAAATTATATTATGTAATATAATTTGTTGTAGTACAAAATGGATGTGAAGTAACGGCCTAAGTTTCAGTTTATTTGCCCTCATCCAATCAGTTACTGATGCTAGACACTGATTTAGAATCAAGGCAGTTAGGTGGGAAAGAGACCTAGAGATAGCCTGGCCTCCATCTTGCCAAGTGAACTTTTAAGAACACTCTCCTGGCAAATGACATACCTTGCCATGTTTGGACTTTTATACCTGCTTTGAAAAAGAGGGCTTGTGCTCTCGAAAGCTCAGCAACTTTTTTTGTTTTTCTACTAGCAGCCTACGAAGGTATCACCCATAGTCTAGTTTTAATTTTGTTTGTTTTAATGGCTGCACGACTCCAAACTCCTTTTTACAGAGATAGAGTTGGGTGTCATCAGTGTACCGATGACGTTGAATCCCCAAACTCTGGACAACCTCTCCCAGCAGTTTCATGAAAATGTTAAATAGCATAGGGGACAAAACATAACCCTGTGCCTGCAAGTCCTATCCCAGAGAGATTCTGTCTTGTGGATCTTAGCAGAATCGATGATGTATGAGGATCTGACTGTAGATGATAGTTTTTATGGTGTCTTCTGAGTAGAAACTACAGGTGTGCAAGTATGTTCAATGATAGGTGGGTCTGCAGTATAACATAGAGTTTGTATGTCAATTGTGCAGCTGCACAGTGGTGTAAAGGAAGTGCCGTTGTGCCAACTGGTTTAGAGTCAAGTTGAAGCTAGGGTGGAAATTACTCAAGTTCTGTTGGAAAATGTGTTGTCAATGTATCTCAGATCAGGGGAAGCTTTTGGAAACAGGAGCTGACAAAATGTTGATTAACAGAGAAAATAAACTTTACAAGTGCATGTATTGACCATATAAATGTCTTGAGAATAGAGAGAGCAATTAATTAATGTCAATTCCCCCTCAGCTGTTCCTCTTTAAATTTCAAAGTATATTTTAAATTAAGGCTCATTTGTTCAGTAAGGTTTATTCCAAAACACTTGTGTATAGAAATTCAGCCTGAGTCAACAGCTGCAAATTGAAAGCAAGATTTTCTAGTTTTGAAGACCAGTCACTTGGAAGCTTAAGGCAGCACATGGCATCCACACGGCATCTTATGCAGGGCCCATTGAATAAGAAGGCAGCTAGACAGTGAACAAATGAGCATTCACAGGCTGCCTTACTGCGGGGTTGATCTTTCTTTCTTTGCCAGATGGACCACTAACCTAATCCGATTTGGCAATTCCAGTGCATTCTCCAAACCAAAACCTACCCTACAGCTACACAGACCTTTAAAACCTCTGGATCTTAGCATCAAGGCAGAAGATGCATTGATGTTATACTTCAAATCTAGTGACCGTAAAAGAAAGGGGAACATTTGGAAATAAGAGTAAGGGTGCACACAGATGGCTACAAAGTGCCACCCCCCCCAAGGGGTTGCTTTAATAGGAGCCAAACTCTCTTAAAGTGACTCTCCATTTGCCAGTTATTTGCTCTAGCTCAGTCCCAAAAGGTAGAAGCCCAACAGATGGACCCCCAAAAAATATGGAGCACACTTCCCTAGATCTTCTGTTGTACATGTGGTGGGGCACAAATTGCATGCTCACAAGTCCTTCACTCTGAGTGAATTTCTTCATGCTCACTAAACATTTGTACTTGTTCTGTATCCAGATAACCTACATTTGGTTATCCCAATGTAGTAGGTTAGCCTGAGATATCATGACTGGCTCACATATACAGTATAAGCAATATACAGTGGTACCTTGTATAAAGGAATTAATTTGTTCCAAATGAAATTATGTCAAGCAAATTTTCCTTTATACAAATTTCCCAGAGGAATGCATTGAAAACAGAGTGATCCCATTTTTATGTTGTACAGATTCACCCCATAGGCGATTATGTTAAGCAAATTTCCCCTATCTCCGGAATTTTTTTATGTTGTACAAATTTTATGTTATACAAACCGTTTGTTATACAAGGGTCCACTGTATATCACTGCTGCATGCCAACAGATTTTCAGCTGAGGTTGCTTCTCCCTGTGCATTAGTAAGTTGTGGCCCAATTTGTGAACGAGGATGTGGGCATGCATGTGGGTATACTGTATATTCCACTGTGCCTCCACGTTCCACATTCATATGTTAAGTGTCTGATACATGTTCAGGAGACTATGCGTTGCATGAATGCATTGCATTCATGATTTCTGCTTTTGGGGCAGGGGTCATGCTTCTTTTCCCTTTGACATTGGCACTTCATCCTCCCCGCCTCCCAAATGACATATGTGAAAAGTTTGACAGAACAAGAAGAGGGAAAAGGAAAAAGAAGGGAGACTGAACATATGTTATGAGGAGGTGAAACTGTGAAACACAGCTGCAATCACACTCCTACCCACACGTTTCAGCTCAGCAGTTGACATATGTCAGTGTTAGCAGAACAACCCAAGGGAATTTTTAGTGAAGCGAAGATGTCTGCTAAGGCCGCTGGAAACAGCCAGCATTAGGGACAGAGTGTCCTACTAGTTGGACCACTGGTTTAATCTGATTTGGCAATGCTAGACAATTTGAAGCACTAAGGTCGAGAGACTGCCCCATTTGCTGCTATTGAAAAATACAGCTTCAAAGCAAAAAACAGACCTTGATTATCAAAAAATCGAGCACGAAGTATGTCTAAACAGTCTGAGTGCCACGGGGAGGCTTGCTTTGAAGTCCGCTCTCACAGGAAAAGCACAACCAGCATTATTTTGCTGGGTCATCATTACATGTTTTGCTTGGGTAGTAATTTGGTGCATGCCGTCAGCAATAGGGGAGAACTGTGGGCAGAACCACAGGGTTATTCTTTTGTCTTCTTGCACAGGCAAAGTGGAGGAAGACCAAGGGGACAGGTGGTGTTAAAGAGGGTTCTTTCGCAGTTTTAATATTGGATTGTTTTCAGTTCCACTGTTTCTACAGTTCCGTTATGATAGAGATGGACAGTCTGATGGGGTGTAGGAGGAGCCCCCTTCCCCTGCTGCCACCATTGTATTTGGTGCCCCAAAATTGATACGATTGCACCAGTGATTTGATGGCAACAAGAGTCCTCCACCAGGAGCTCAGTGCCACTGGAGGGTTACAGAGTGTTCTCCTGAAATGAAGAATCCTATCACAGTGCAAAACAAAGTACCTTAAAGATCTCCAGTATAGTTGTAACAGGACAGAGAGTAGGTTAAAGTTTGAATAGGGGTAAAAAGCAGAATTTTAGGTGTAGAGACAGTGCCGATGTGTGGTGGTTCTCAGTGCAGCTGAGAGTGCTTTTGCAGAGATGGGCTGCAGAAAAGACCAAGTGTTGGATAACATATTTGGAGCTTTAAAATAGTTTGTTAAGCCTACTATTTATATACAATTGCATTCATGTACAAATGAGCTATATAAATACAGAAGAGCAGATTGTGCAAACAACCTTTGGAGACCTCAAGGACTGGAGGAAACTTTTTATTGTTCGTCATGGTTATATTTGCTAACTAGCAGCAAAACGGCCATTTTATTCTCATTTACTGGCTGTACACAACTTTGCACAGTGATTTGTTCTGAATGGAGGTAAAGAAGTTTAGTGCCATCGTCAGTAGCCACAACCATTCAATACTCTCAAGGCTATTTTCAGAAAACATCTTATAGATGGCAACACCCTCTGAGGAAATATTATTATCTAGTACAGGCATGTCTAAACTTCGACCCTCCTGATGTTTTGGACCACAGCTCCCAGATTTCTAAGCCTGTATTGCCAATGGCAAAGGACTGTGGGAGTTGTGGTCCAAAACATCTGGAGGGCTGAAGTTTGGACATGCCTGATCTAGTAGATATGCAAGCTTTTACAGAAGGAGCTGTCTCTACACTTTGCCCAGCCACTAATAATTTAGAGAAACTAAAATATACACTATAAGAGCAGAAATTATATATCAAAGACAGAAGAGACATGAATAATAGATGTTCATCTGAAGGGCTTTAAACTGAATTAGAAGGGGGAGGGTGACAAGCTTTGAGGTAAAGATAAATGGAGGCTTTTGCACAATGAGAGGAACAGAATGAGCCGGACTAATGGAACCCAATAATAATCTTCATAACAATGTAAGAAGGAAAGAAGCCACAAATCACACAATCTCTGGCATCTATGTACAAATGCTGGGAATCTGGGGAAACAAACAAGAAGAACTGGAAATCTTAATTCAGGAAGGTAAATATGACTTGATAGGAATGACTGAAACTTGGTGAGATGATACTCATGACTGGAATGCAGCAATTGAAGGATATACTGTAAGTAGTTCAAAAAAAGAACAGAAAGAATAGAAGGGGAAGTAGAGTTAAAATGCACATTCTTGTGCAGAAATGCAGGAGGGTGTGCTTGGCTGTCCCATTGAGAGCAGCCTAACATCAATCCCAGAGAAAAATCTGGAGAAGATTATGAAGAGGTCACTCTCCAAGCCCATTGAAAGCAATGCAGCAGTAACTAGAAGCCAATGAGGATTGGTAAAGAATATATGTATACACGCTTGAAAGGTTGACAGGATGTTTTCAATCATCCCAGAGCGCAGGGCATGTAATAATGGGCTCAATGTAGAGGAAGCCAGATTTCAGCGGAATATCATGGAAAAACTTCCTATCTGTTAAACAAGAACAACAGTGGAAACAATTACTTTGGGAAGTAATTCCTCCAGCACTGGAGGATTTAAAGAGAAAATTGAGCAACCATTTGTCAGATTAGATAGAGTTTCATTTGGATTCCTGCACTGAGCAGGGCATTAGACTTGGTGGCCATACAGGCACTTTCCAACTTCGTTATTCTATTATTCGATGATTTATTTATGATTTATGACTTGTCCCACTTGCTGTTGCTCAAAGCTCTACCCAAATGTTCCACCTTGACTTGTGTGAAACAACTCTTCCCCTTAATTAATGATGCATTTTGTATTGGAAATCTACTACAACCAGAGTTGGATGCATTTATTTTTCAAAACCCAAAGCAGGGTGTTTTTTTTTTTTAAAAAAAACTGTAACTTCCTGAATGATCAAACCAGCCTGCTAGCTGGAGATATTCTGGGAGTTGTAGGCCAAAACAATAATTTTGGGCCAACTGCTGCTGTTTCTCCCGGTTCCCAAGATGTCGTGCATGGAAAGCATATCACATACTCCGCCAAGCCTGAGGTAACTGAGGACTATAGATGTCATGGAGAGAGATGGCGGGAACAGCAATGGCTTCAGAACCTGTTTCTAGTTTCCTGGAAGAGGAAACACTGACAGCTTTGTCCATTCCCAGCTGGATCTCAGCCATCTTTGCTGAGTGCATTTTGCTTTCCAAGAAGTTGCATTTTAGTCTAAAGCTACCCACATGCCTTCTGGGCTTTTAACATCCAGTATTGTACTTGAGTGAGGGGGAAACTGAAGGAAAGAGGGGGCAAAAGCCAATAAAGGACATTTCTTCTACTTTTTTTTGTCCCCATGCCAGAGTTGCTAGATTTGGCCAGACCATCCAGAGCTTCAGGTTACAAACCTTTTCTAATTTGTTGAATGAGTTGACCTTCAATTACATGCATGTTTATAGATCAAAGGACAGGTCCCCTCTGCCTCTACCCTTTCAGGTATAAATAGAGATTGAATCTGTAATGACCATGGGGTGAAATGCTGGAATTCCTTGCTATGTGGAAAGGGCTGCCAAGCTCATAAGAATGAATGTGGCACTGCTTTCACTAGAGCCATTGAAATGAACCATTGTGCTCTGAACATGTGAAACTTGGGGGCGCTGTTGATGCCCATTGCACCCAATTTAAAGTCATTGGTGAGAAGATGCCTACAAGATGAGGTCAGCTTACAAAAGTGTTCTTGACATCATTTGGGTATGCTATGAAGCAGGCAAGATTTTTTTTTTTGTATCAGAATTACAAATGGCAAACTATATGTTGTGTTAAAATGTTCTGCTCTTCAACAGGAGCCTAGATTGAAATTGGGAAGGTGAGGAATTTCCTCCCCCCCCCTTGTTAGTTTGGGTGAGAATTTGTCAAATTCTGGTGTGCAGATACACAGAGAGAAGTATGAATTTCCTGTATAGGTCAATAGCTTACAGTTTTGGCCCCCCTCCTCCTTTAAAAAGAAGTCCAATGTCTCCCATTGTAACTAAACTAGAGATGGGCACGAAATGAACAATTTTTCGTTTCCATTTTCATTTTTTTGTTTTGTTACATAATGAAACAACAAACAAATTTTGTTCCCAAAATGAAACGAAACGAACAGAAACACTGGAAATTTTGTCGTGCGTTTCGTTTCCGTTACTGCAATAGAGTGAATTGCTTAAAATCCTTTTAAAAATCACAAAAAATTGAAATAAATAGTAACAAAATGGTAACGAAACAAACGAAAATGAAAACATTTTTAAATTTTTTTTTGCAAAAAACGGAAACAAACCGAAATGGAGCCTCCAAACGACAAACGAAATGCAATTTTTTTGATTCGTGCCCATCTCTAAACTAAACCCAGACCAAGGCAGGGGTGGAATATCAGACATCCCATTATTTGGGAAATAGTTCAATTTATTTTCTGAGCCCATCGGACCTGAGCCTTGGAGCAAATGGCTCATATGTGACTAGTCTACTTGACAAGATTCTCAGTAGTGGCTTGGGGATGTGTAGAAATTTCCCGAGACATTTTGCTGGCCTTAACTAATAGACCTCAGCCCCAATAAGCCCCTTCACATTTGCTTTGAAAGTTTGCTTCAGGCACTTTGTGATCATCAGTTCCAAATTTCAAAGGACCTGTGGGAAGGAGATGTCTCACCAGGAATGGACAAGCACAGCAGCTCTCCCAGCTCGTGAGAAACTCCACTGCCCGGATCAAAACTCTAACTTATTTCAGCATGTATTCTCTGAGGTTTCACCCTTCAGTCACTTCAAGTCTTGCTTTACACACAGTTTTGAGGAAAACAGCTTTCTCGCTTGCTTGCTTGCTTCTGCATTGTTTGACTTTGTAGTTATCCTAATGTTCTCTGGTCAGAAGATATGGGGCATGCATTGTTTGTCTGCATCCAGGACAGTGTCTTTTTTCCTCAATGCAAATGATCGCTCAAGACAAAGAGGCAACTTGTCCACATTTACGCCAACCTCTTCTTAGCACAAATACCGGTACTTTGAACTGTTGGAGAAAGAAGTGAGTAGAGAGTGGTTTCCTCTAGTTAATTGGGTCCTTTCTCCAAGGAGAAAGGCGGGGTAAAAATATTCTAAATAAATAAATAAATAAATAAATAAATAAATAAATAAATAAATAAATAAATAAATAAATAAATATCCGGATGATTGTAGGTCCCTAGCCCAGCCTGGCTCAGCTCAGCCCTTTCTTGATTTACAGCCACATGGCTTTAATTAAATGTTAAGCACAGAATCGGAACTTCTCATGTCATTTCCAAATGGAAACCAGGTGCTTTCCTGCAATTCCAAGATGCCATGCAAACAGCTCTCCTCGTATTTTGTCTGGAGATGATGTTAAAGGGGGGAGGGAAGGACTTGGGAATTGAGCGGGGGTGGAGATTTGGTTTCTCTGGATGACTTTGAAAACAAAGAACCTCCTTGCTTGGCATTTTTTGAGTTTTATGCAAATTAAGATGAAAGGGAGCCCACAACTTTACTTCAAACCAGAGTTGTTTGTCTGTCATCAAAAGACAGAGCACTTAGATAGGGGGCAAGTTTTATCTCTAGCTTTTCAAAGAGAAATAAAAACACATGCATGTGAAGGGGTTCCTGTGGGTTGCCGTGTTGGGCCTATTCCTGTACCTTCACCAGCAACAAACCCCTGGATTAATCTGAGCCCCCTTCCTCCCTTGAAGACACCAGTGGGATTCTCAGCAGTTGGGGGCTCAGCCACGAGGGCTGATGGTGAAAGTTGTCAGTCTATAAGAAAATCAGGCACTGGCTCAGGAAGCTGGACCTGAGTCATGGGAGAACTTGTAGGGGGTGGAGAGAAGAAGGGAAGCCATGAAGCTATAAAGGCAGGAGGTGACGGGTTGGAATGAGTGGAGGAAGATGAAATGGGAGGGTAACAAAGAAGAGGAAAGCTCTAAAATGGGACAAGATTGTCTCCAATTAGAACCCCTTCAGGAAGCCCTTTAGGCTTCCTGCTTTACTTGGCCTCTTGAGGCCATGGCACAGAGGAGGCACCGCCAACCTCTTTGCTGCTTACTTCACGTCCTTCCTTGTTCTGTGACTAGTTTTTACCATGACAGCGTTGGTCACGATGACGTGGTTTTGTCCCTGTTTAGTCCCTGTTTCCATTTTCTCATGGTTGTGATAACTTGTCTCATGACAACTGTTACTTCACGGTCTTGTTCCATGACAAATTCTAAATTTGTCTTGCTTTCTTAACCCTTTTAAAATTTTATTTATTTTATTTATTTTGAATATTTTTACCCCACCTTTCTCCTTGGAAAAGGACCCAAGGTGGCTTACAATAATGAGGGACAATATAAAGTCCAGAACACTTTTTCGATATTTGATTTACTGGTCTTCTGGGATTTACATGTCAATGCTACAAAATATTCAGTACTTTCTTTAATAAACGTTTGTGCTGCATGCCGCTTCAGCCGCTACCCACTAGGTGGACACTGGTTGTTGCGTGACAGTTGTTACCATATGGTCCCTTATCTTGGAACAGGAACCGGGAACAAACCGTGACAAGAGAATACCCCAACCCAGCGCCAGGAACAGTATTGTCATGATCTGATCCCACTCCGGGGGCATGGTCGAGACAAATTTCAGCTGTTGCGCGACAGACGTGAAGTATGATTTTTTGGTACCAGTCTGAAGCGCAACACTTACAGAGACAAAATGGACGTGAAGTAACTGCCTTCCTGATCTTACCTGATCTGTTGTAAATTGAACTGAGCTGAATCATAGCAACTAGGCAGGGCTTGGAAGCTTCAGTCTGCATCTGCCTGCCATAACATTCCTATCCTTCTTAGGATCAGGAGTCTGGTGCATGAGGGGAGAGGACTAGTAAATGTTTCCTCTTGCTCAGAAGATACCAGATTCTTTTCCAGTATTGTTACTTGGTACAGAAAGTATCAGCCCTCACAATCAAATATATAAAAACATATAAATACTCCCCAAGTGAATTGCTCAGACCTCTTAGGGTATCGCAATGCTTTCAAAAAAAAAAAAAAAACAATTGGATACTTCAAAGCCTTGGATACTTCTTCCAGGAAAGTGCAAGCAGCTTGGGGAAGTTACTTTCTTGGGCTAGTACCCTTGTGCTAATATTCCAAGCACAAAACAGTTCTGTAGTTTAATCCCAGATGATTAAAAAGAGATCAAGAAAAATCAATGTATGCATGGGCATGTGAGTAGGTAGCTATTTGCATATCATTTGTTAGATCTCAATTTATTCTGCAGTGTACAAAGCAACATGGAGGTCAGCCAAAAGCCTACTATCAATAAAACTCAGTGTCTGCAGTGGGATTTCTTAGACAACAAGAAGGCATAGTGCTATTTGACTGAGCATTGTCTTTTAAACACTATGCCATGGAATAAAATGTGCACTTATTTGTGTGATTTTTTTAAAGTTATGCATTTCCTTTTAAGTTTTTTAAAAAGCGCACATTTGCTTGTTAAAGCTGATTCCCCTGCAGTGAAGTACCCAACATTTATTAAGCAAAATGTTCTGCTTATATACCGCCCCATACCACTCTGGGCAGTTTACAGTTTTATTACAGTATGCAGGCTACACATTAGAATAAAATGTACCAAATATTGGACTTTTGCAATAACAGTTAAACAACAAGAAGAAAATTGTAATGTGAGACTCTTGAAGGCATGGAAACAGAGCACTGGGGAAAGGCAGCTGAATCATGCCACACAACTATTGAATGCAGAGGTCCTCCATGACTCCCGTCGCTCTACTGGTAATCCCATATATAGAGGTGGATTGTTTGGGAAGATTTTAATTTCAGCAAGTGTAGAGGAAGCCTAATGCCTTTTGATTATATAAGTCCAGCATTGCCTGCCTTGTCAGCATTTATGTTGGGGGCAAGTAGATAGAATTGTGTTTTAGTCAACACAGAGTTGTCTCAAAAGATATTGAGGCAGAAGTTTCAAATATCAGTCCATTAAACACCGAGACAGATAATATCAAATGCCATTGAAATGCACTGTACAGTAATACAATATTCCAATTCATCCTCACATCTTCCACATGCAGGGAATTTGACATGTGGCGGGGGGGAGCATCTTTTGAATAGCTTTTCCAGCTATGGAAAAACCTGGGATTAGCTGCAGATTTTATTGTTGTTCAGATTCTGTGTATACCCACATTGTGTTGGTGGGGTTTCCTCTTTTTGGGGACTTTCCTGGGACACCAAGAAACAGGCAATGAATGGAATGGCACCTTCCTGTGCTTGAACCTTAGCAACTGATGTTCAGATGTACTCCTTCTTGGGAGTGGAATCTGGATGGCATATGTAGTAGTGGTCAGGGCTAGCAGCTAGTGATCATTTTTATCCTCCATAAATTTGTCTTGTCTTCCTTTCAAATTGTCCAATTCATTAGCCATTATTACATTTTGCAAGAGTAAATTCCACAGATGGTTTTCCTTTGATATCTGGAATCTCCTAACACTCACATTAATTAAATAATGTCAGCTTATGGTAAATATGAGTAAGGGAGGAGAAGAATCTCCCAGTGGCCCTTTCCCATCTTCCCATAATTTTACACAACTGAGCTCCCCCTTTAGTTTTTTCCGCCAGCTAAAGAGCCCCAAATGTTGAACTTTCCTAGTAACTCTCACTACTTCACCATTTGGGTTTCTCAGTTCTTCACCTGCTCTACATTATTATTATTATTATTATTATTATTATTATTATTATTATTATTATTATTATTATTATTATTATTATTATTATTATTATTATTATTATTATTATTATTATTAGTTGTTGTTGTTATTGTTATTTGTTGTTGTTGTTGAGATCCTTCTTGAGGTGATTAGGACTCCTCACAGTGCTCCAAATGTGTCTCCACTACAGATTTATAGCAGGGTGGTACAATACTGTCTTATGAGCAATTCTCTCCCAATGGAATTAAATGGAACATGGAATGTGAAAAAAAATTCTTGGGAATTCCAAGGACAAAAATGAATTGATTATTTTTATAATCTCACTCACCACCAGGGTAAACCCTGCCCCTTCCCTACTTAGTGCCAGGAATTGTTTCATACTTCCCCAGCTCTCCGCATGGTTCAGCATCCACCCGCTCAGCAGCTGGTGATTGAACCAAAGAAGATGAGGTCTGTCTACCACTTGTTTCTGTGGTTGTACAGCTCAGCTCATCAGACAAGAGCAAGAAGCTGAACCAAATAAAATTTTGTGACACTAGACCAGTGATGGCGAACCTATGGCACGGGTGCCAAAGGTGGCACTCTGAGCCCTTTCTGTGAGCACCCAACATCGCCCCTTCATAGCCACCTGTATACAGGTTAAACTACTGTATTGGCACTTTGCAAAATATAGTGGGTTTTGAATTGCAGTTTGAGCACTCGGTCTCTAAAAGGTTCGCCATCACTGCACTAGACTCTCCTTCTGTACCTGAAATAATTTTCTGAATTTTCAGGCTAAACTGCAGAAATTTGCTTGAGCAGTGGAATTGCTTAACATAGGCATACATGCTTGGAGGTTCAGGCTAAGGTTGGTTACACTGCTGATGATCTGTTGATCCAGCTCTAGTTCTGTCTGTTGGAGGGAAATGTATTTTTTTTTAAAAAAATCCTACAGCATACAGTCCCTAATGTATGGCATTCATAGACTGTGCATGGTAAGCTATGGTTGAAGGCCTGGTACTGAGGGAGAGAAGGAGGTATCAGAAAAGTTCTGAGGAGATGATGAATGGAGTGAAAGAGACAAGGGCAGAGAGGGGAGATGCTCAGGAGGCTGTGAAAAGGGACGATTGGGGAACCAACAAAGAGTGTTGGACATTGTTTCTAAAAGTATGACGGTTACTTCACGTCCACTCTCATCCCGGGAGGAAGTTCGTTGCGTGTTGATGTCGGTTGCAGTCACGTGGTCTTCTTGCGGTTCTGTCCCTGTTCCTGTGTATCAGCCTATGTTGTCAGTTGACACTTTCTGAGGCGTCTTAAAGTACAAAGGTTGATTGAAAAGCAATGCCTCCATGGCTGTAACTTTTTTATTTGTTACCCGGTTTTCAAAATTCTTTTTGTGCCTGATAGCTACATTTGTCCTCTATGTAATCAATCCACTATTCACTTTTCAACATAGTCCCCAATAGAGATGGGCACGACTAAAAAAAATGATGTTTTGTTTGTTGTTTGGTCGTTTAGGGGTCTGTTTCGGTTCGTTTTTATTTTCGTGACGTTTTTGCAAAAAATTTCATTTTTGTTTCATTAGATAACGAAACAAAAACAAAAACAAAAACAAAAAAAATCTGTTTCGTTAGCATTCTTTTAAGTTCAATGCATCTGCTGCAACGAAAATGAAAAACACGGCAAATGTGGTCATTTCGTTTTCGTTTTTGTTTTGTTTTTTTTAAAAAAATTGTTTCGTTTTCATTGTGTAATGAAATGAAAAAATGAAAATGAAAACGAAAATGAAAAATTGCTCGTTTCGTGCCCATCTCTAGTCCCCAACCCTTTCCACACACTTGCGCCAACGCATGGCTAGTTCAAGGAGGTTCTACTGCACCTGCTGTAGAACCCTGACCTTGCACCTTGAGACGCTCACCTCTTCCCAAAAATGAAGGAGCACCTTAAGGGACATCATTTTTGTTCTGACAACAATGTGAAAGCTGCACCCCTGGTGTTGACAACAACCACTGGAATTCTTCTTTGATGAGTTTGCCCAACCAGTTGCATGTTGGCGGAAGCACGTGGAAATGGATGGGGACTATGTCGAAAAGCGAATAGTGCATTACATAGAAGACAAATGTAGCTATCAGGTACAAAAAGAATTTTGAAAAATCGGCTAACAAATAAAAAACTTACAGCCATGGAGGAATTACTTTTCAATCAACCCTCGTAGTTTGTTCCTTGAATGTTAAAAGCAACCAGACAGTGAGATATTTAAAGCGTGGTTTTACTAGTTCCACATTGCCAGTGAGTTTCCATGGCGGAGCAGGGATTTGAATCCCTTCAGTAATAACTAATTGTTTTGTACCTAGTTACTTTCTGGCCCCAGGGAGAAGGCAGCCTGCCATTCCACACGTTATTGGACACCCCACAATCCTGGGAGGCACTGCTAGAAACAGGCTTTACGAAATGGCATTTATGAACCATGAAACTGTTGTGCCAGCTCTCCCTCCATTTTTAAGGTTTCCTGTAATTTGTTTATTCACTTGAATGCTTGTTTTGTTTCATCCCCTCACCCCTCCCACTGTTAAATAAATTCTAGCTCTTATTCCATCAGATGGTTCGCAGGATTCCACCTCTTTTTAGGAATCAGGGCATGGCATGCCAGAGGCATCACACAGCATTTTCAGCTTTGGATTTTTCTTACCTCACCCATTTATTTATTTTGTATAGCATAGCAAAATACAGTGGTAACTCGGATAACAACTGCCCCGGATAACGAATAATTCAGATAACAACTGCAAATTTCCGGGTATAGGGCTGCCTTTGATAACGAATTTTCCCTATGGGCTGCCTCGGATAACGAATTTTCTATATGGACTGCCTCAGATAATGAATTTCCAGCATGCATCAGTAAAAAAGTTATCCAAGGCGAAATTGCATCTGTACCTTTAAAGTGCACTTTTTAAAGAGTTTTGAGCAAAAAACCAGGTGTCTGTGCCTTTTTCCTAGGCTCCAGAACAGATTAAACAGTTTCCCATTCATTCCTACGGGAAACTGCATTTCGGATAACGACGTGTTTCGGATCACAACTAACCTCGGAGAATGAATTACCGTCGTTATCCGAGGCACCACTGTACAGCATTATTGCATAAGACTGCACAATGACCGTGTTAATTAGCTTCCTATTGGTGCACCCCAAGCATTGTGCCTTGTCTTGGCTAAATAGTCTACACATTTCTGTTGCTGGACCTCACAACTAGAGATGGGCACGAAACAGAAAAATGGCATTTCGGTTTTTCATTTGTTGTTGAGAGATCTGTTTCAGTTCGTTTCCGTTTGTCGGGAATTTTTTGAAAAATTTCGTTACCGTTTTTTGTTTTTTCGTTTGTCGTTTCTACCCGCTTTTTGCATGATTTTTAAAGCATTCCCAACGCCCCAGACCAGAGGGAAAACACTAAAAAAATGGATGCTGGCAGAGACACAGTATAGGCTAGGTATGCAGGGAGGCTGCAAAGGCAGCGTCGGGCGTTGCCCAGGGTGAAAGGCAGCCGCAGAGTGACTGCACTGTGGGGCAAGGGAGCGTACTCACTGAGAGGTACACAGCACACAGGACTGAAACTAGAGTCACAGAGACAGCAATCCCACCCTAACTCCCACCAGAGACTGCAAGGAGGACGGGGGCTGCCAGAGCTTTTTTATGCCCTCTGTAGCTGCCAGACCTGCCCACCCAGTCTGCAACCTGGGCATGCTATTGGTTGAACATGATCCCACATCACATGGCTTGCCTCCATTTTGTGGCTGGTGGCAACATCCATTTTAAATGGAAAAGAAAAATACATTGCGATGGGAGAAAACAAAAACAAACATTTTAAGGACCCCAACCCCCTGGTAGGTATTATCAGACAATATGAATAATTTTTGCTGCGTTTTTACAGATGTCTAGGGCGTTTTTTAACATTTAAAACAGCTCATTTCATTGTGCGTCGCCATTAACGGAAACGAAACATAACAACCACAATTTTCGTGGTTCTGTTTGTTTCGTTTCATTTTCATCACAATTTTCGTTTGTCGTTTCATTACATAACGGAAACGACAAACGGTAACGGAAATGAAAAAATGTTCCTTCCGTGCCCATCTCTACTCACAACAATTTCCCAGTGAGAAAAATAATCATGAAGACAGAAATTAAAAACAATCTCACCCATGTTACCACTGTATGAATCTAGATCCCATGTTTCCTTCCACCCAGCACGATGGATGTTATGGTAATTAGTGTTATGCTCATCTTTAGCAGTATTTGCACTCTAAGAGATTTCAGTACTGAAGACCAGATATCGATTTATCCTCTGCTTTGTTCTTAAGTTACATATCTAAAGACAGAAATTCTATAATGACAATTGGAGATTCATTACTACAGCACTGGATACAGGAAAGCTACATATATTTGCTTTTTTCTCATTAACTTGTGTGGAACATAGTAATTCCAGAACGCACATTCTCATTGAAATTTTAGCAGGAAAAACAAACAAACAAACTTCTTATTCAATCAACATTGCATATGACTATACTATACCAGCCAGAAAAACAGTTGGGAGTTCTCTTTAGCATAACAATTATAAATATTGCTTACATAAAGATTAAAAGAACAACATGCTGCAAATGTGAACATGAACGTTATGCATGCCTGCTTGTTGGCTACACAGTCTGAGATGTAAAGGCATGCTTCCGTTCTCTTCAGCAGTTTAGAACATTGCCAACTCTTCAGAAATTGACCAATTACAATAGGTTTTTGGCAAGTTGCTTATGACACTTGTTTTAAAGCAGATATTGGCTGGCCTGAGCCACAATTGTCTATTACAGTGTTTGGGAGGTCCCTTGGTCTATAGAACTTACGCTCCAGCACATAAATCTGCTTCTCTATCCAGATAGTAAACAATATTGGACCACTGTTGGGTCATGTTAATAATCACTGCATCCCAACAAGATGATGCAAGCTTATGGTGACCTTTTCCAAGATTTCCTGTGCACAAAATAATCAGAGTGGTTTGCCAGCACCTTCTTCTGGGAGTGCTCTGGGACTACACAGCTTGCCCAAGCCACACCAGCTGGCTCTTGCCCCAGGAGACACAGTGGGGAATTGAACCCCCAACCTCTGGCTTTGCAGCCAGATGTTCTACTCATTGACCTATATCCAGCCAGGTTAGGCAGCATGTGCAAATGTTTTTTCTATGGATCTGTGTCTCTACCTTCCAAATCCCAAATGCAAAGATTGGAGGTCAGATGGGAGTACTCTATACCTGGTAGTCTATGTCCCACAAGTGCTTGTGGTTGATGCTGGAGTATTTAGCCAAAACAGTAAATCAGTAAAGACTGAGAATATGTTGCTAGTAGTCTTTCTCAGCAATTGATCCTGGAGCATCAGAGACTTACAGTTTGATTATGGCATCAGTTGTTTCTAGCGATCTCACAAGGTGTGTGTGTGTGTGTGTGTGTGTGTGTGTGTGTGTGTGTGTGTGTGTGTGTGTGTGCACGTGCGCATGTGTGCATGAGTGGATAACGACAGCAAATGAGTGAAGTAGAGGGGAATATCATGGCATACAATGTTTGGTAAGGTTAGGTTCAGATCTGACACTGTACAGATGAATGTAAGTTACATCCTTCAGATAAACATTTCCATGGCTGTAATTGTGGGGCTGCTCACCCTCCACTATCAGTGGGACATTTGGATGCTCTGTTCATAAACCAACTGTGCTCTATTCATCTAGGGAATGAAGGCAGATATACAGAGGATTAGAGATGGGCACGAATTGAAAAAATGATGTTTTGGTTTTTCATTTTTCATTGCTGGTCCATTTCGGTTCATTTTTGTTTTTCGTGAATTTTTTGAAAAAAAAATCATTTTTTTGTTTTTTATTTTTTGTTGGAGAAGGAGGACCCAGGCACTGTGTGACAGATTGTAAGTGGGCCAGATGGCAAGGGTGCAGGAGGTGCAGGGGGTGCAACATGGAAGGATTCATACAAAGGAGCACATTGCAATTTCTATTTAGGACCTATTTTTCAGCCACTACTTGCATTACCCTTTGCATTGCACTTGCATTACACAACTATACACCAGCTGGCAACTTTCCCTTCTTTTGAAGGAGCCGGAGGGTATACTGTTTGGTTCCTTGAGCAACTGAATATTTTGAACCATCAAACTATCTCAGTCAAAAGTACAATGTGGTGTAGATGAAAGAAGTGAAATGAAACAAATGGGCCAATGCCTCCTACTTAAATATCAAGAGCAGGCACAATGATTGCAAATTCATTATGAACAGCTCTGGAAAGAGTTATACCACACTGGAGTTGGCAACATTTTGTAACATGACTTCATTGGGTGGGGGTTGTTGCTAAAAGGCTCAGACACATTCATAAGTTTTAGAGAACGAACAGACTTGACTCTTTTGGAGTCTTGCTCATAGTTTGTTTGTACTTGACATTTCTCTTGAATTACATATGTTTAAAGGCCTTCCTTGGACTCACTGCATCCAATACAAACAATACATCAGATTTCAGTAGTGAATATTGGACTATTTTAATGTTGTGTTTTCAAAAAGCGCTGAAAGAAGCAGGATTTTTTTTATTTAATTGGGCTTTGCATTTAAGTTTCTCAGAAATATGTTGGATCTGTCTCATATGGCATGCATAATCTCCTTTCGTGTAGCTTTAAGACACAAGAAACACACATGGCAAGTATTTTAAAATGTGTCTGAATGTGCATTACAGGCTTAAATCTCCTGTGGGTCTTGCTATTCTCTTGAAGTTCCTGGAACAAATGCTGCATATAAAATGTATAATGGACACAAATAATTATCTCCACCACAGGTCTCACTTGCGTAGCAGATTTTGCCTTCATTTGAGATGACCTATACCCAGATGAGCTGTCTAGATGCCCTAAGCACATCCGATCTCGCTTGATTTCGGAAGCTAAGCAGGGTCGGCCCTGGTTAGTACTTGGATGGGCGACTACCAGGGAATACCAGGTGCTGTAGGCGCCTGGAGTAGGAACTGGCAAGCCACTCCAGTACTCCTGCCAAGAAAACTCCATGGACATGGAGTCACGAAGAGTCGGTCACGACTGTAACGACACAACACACACATATACCCAGATGGGGCATGATTGTGCATATTAGTGAAATGAAGCACAGCTGGAGGTGACCTGGAAAAAAACTTCCAGAATCTCAGCAAGCATGGTCTGTGGCCCCAAACAGTAATTTTCCCAGCTCTCAGTCTGAAACACGGTGGATGGAGAAAGTAGATTTTATTTTGGAGATGCAGAAACAGGAAGCTCACCTAATTTTCAAATGGAAAAGCTGGGCGTGTTAACTGTCTAGGGAGCCTGATTGACTTAAAATTCCTGTTTTCATTCCTTTTGTGAATTTTATGCTGAAGACAAACTCCCCTACCCCATACACACACACTGATAAAGCACTGCTATGCATGATGAGCTGAATCTACACCCTGACCTTAACATCCGTGGTAGTGCTGCGTAGTTTTTGGAAGGCTCTGGTTGTTGCTCCATCTGCCGAACTGCTTCTGTGGTTGAGACGGAAGTGGAATGCTGGTGGCCTGGAGAAACCAGCTACTACTTGCCCATCTTGGCATGTGGCCTCTTCTTGTTCTCAGCCCCAGAAACACACTAGGAAGCCAAACTGGTTCAAATCCGACATTTCCTTTTCCTAAAAATAACACTGTTTGGCAAGCCACCCATCGGGAGTGGACAAGCAAATATTCTCTGAATCGTTAGCATGAGGACGACTCCAGGTGATCCTGGGCTGCATGGGGAAGAAAGGCAAACATGTTTATAGGCCACGTGACACACCAGACTTCAAGGCTGCAGAAACTGGCATGGAAGTGCAATCTCCTTAAAATGAAAGTACCTAATGGAGTGTGGAATTGCTCTCCAAAGATCTTCAGATCGTCTGCCAGAGGCATTCGTGATTATACCTGGTGCAGAAAAATAATTGACATATCTAATGAAGGGGAAACCCAGAGTGGACAGAGTGGCATCCATGGAAGTTCACTGAAGGGCAGAACTATTAAAACCACCCCTTGAGTATTTCACTTGTCTTGAAAGCTCCATAAAGGTCACTACCGTTGCCTTTGACTTGACAGCATGCAATACATCTTATGGAATATGCACAATATTTGATGTCTATGGAAGTGGATTTTGATTCATGAACTCTTACACTGAAATAAAACTCTTAGGCTTTAAATTGCTATAATATTTTCCCTCCATGTTCTTTTTTTCCATTTCTTTTACCAACATGTTGTGACAGACTAACACAGTGATTTTGTTTGCAATTACAATGGCAAGAATCCTGCCCTTTTCAGTAGAGGATGTTTTTGGGTTAATCATGACTGCATTTGTCAAGGAGAGTCATACTCTGCTTACATACTATGATGTTGATGTACCTGCTGATGTTGCACTTACTAATAGATTGTTGGGGGGAAATGTAATCACATTTCAGAGAAGCAGTGGTACCTCAGATAACGACAGTAATTCATTCTCCGAGGTTAGTTGTTATCTGAATCACGTTATTATCCGAAATGTGGTTTCCCATAGGAATGAATGGGAAACCTATTAATCCATTCCGGAGCCTAGGAAAAAGGCACAGACACCTGGTTTTTTGCTCAAAACTCTTTATAAAGTGCATTTTAAAGGTACAGATGCAATGCCACCCGGGATAGCTCTTTTTTACTGATGCATGCTGGAAATTCGTTATCCGAGGCAGTCCATAGGGAAAATTCGTTATCCGAGGCAGTCCATAGGGAAAATTCATTATCAGAGGCAGCCCATAGAGAAAATTCGTTATCAGAGGCAGTCCTATATCTGGAAATTTGCAGTCATTATCTGAAAAATTCGTTATCCAGGGCAGTTGTTATCCGAGGTACCACTGTACATCACTTTCCAGAAAACACTATAAGAAAACTGCTGTTATCATGATAATCAAGGACTCCATGTGCTTCATTTCCATCACAGGAAACCCACTGAAGATTTTAGCCACGGAACCAACTCTGTCACCTTTTAAACATTCAATGCTCAAGGTTCAATTAGTAATTTTGTAATTCTGTTTTATTTGATGTCATCGATTTACTGATTTTATTTCATATATTTGTGGTATTCTTTTATTGTTGGTTATGTTGTGAACTGCCCATAGTAGCCTTAGGCCAGATGGGTGATATACAAATAAAAATAAATTTATGAATGATAGGAACATTCAAGCTGGACAGAGCTGAAAACTGACCCCAGAGAGAAAGAAAAGTGGAGGAAAGGACTCATGCATGCATGCGTTCCATGACTGAACAGTTCCCCCTAGTGTATTTGTTCACGAGCAGGTACATTTATTGTGTTTTGAAGGGCAGAGCCCTTCTTGAATCAAGCAGCTTTGATGGATCTAAACTGTTTACTCATATTTTCAATCTGCAGTGACCTGGCAGTGTAACACTCTACCACTCTCTCACAGACATACCCCAAAGTAGCGTGAGGAGTGCAAGCCATAGATATGCTGTCGCTATGGGTCTTTAGACAGATCTCGGGAAAGATGGCGACCAAAGAAAACACAATTTCTCAGAACAGAAACAGTTCGCAGTCTTTTGAGGCAAAGCTCTGTCATCAGCTCCGAAACGCTGTTCTTCTTTGGGATCCATCCATCTAGGATCATATTCTGACCAAGACTGAGAAAGCAGGTCACAGGGAGGTCAATTTACATTTGGTGTTCCTTACAGAGGACCTACAGGGACAAAAGGTTGCCTAGAGTGCTGCCTGGCTGACATAATCCCAAAATCCTCTTCTCATCAGCCTGTTTTTCCCCTCCCCTCCCCTCCTTGTTTTCTTAATTTCCTCCATACAATAGTAGATCTACCGTTGAGCCGTGTACAGATGATCACACCGTCTTATTTTCAGTTCTTTGGTCCTGAAGAACGGTCGGCTCTCAGTTCTTTCTTCACAGAAACAAATGACGGAGCAAATGACTATGGCCATTTCTGACCTCCCCCAGGGTTCCAGGGATTCCTTGGGGGGTATGGGATGAGGTAAGATACTTTGCAAAGATTGCTGCAGCGGGGGTGATTTTACCACTGGGAAATTGTTTTCAGAAATTAACAACTCTCCCCCCATGCCCCCTTCTTTTGAATGATTCTACACCTTAAAATGTTGGAGGCGTTTGAGTATGCTGGCGATGATGGAAGAAATGTGGTCTGGAGGCCAAACTCTACTACAAGTCTGGACTCCTAGCAGGGTCACCCAAGGTGGAATGGTCACAGCCACACAAAGGTGAACCCGCACTGTTTAAAGGGAACCCTTTCTTAGTACTTGTGCAGAAGCAGGCAGTGATGAAAACCAACGCATGCCAACAAATATGGAAAGCAAAACAATGTCCCACAGATTAGAAAGGTGCAATATACATTCTAATCCTCAGGAAAGGAGACACCAAGGAGCGAAGCAACTATAGGACCAGTGCTATGGTTTCCCATCTGAGCTAAGTGCTGCTGAAGGTGTTGCAACAAAGGCTTTTACTTGAGATGGAGCAAGGAAATATCTGAGGTTCCAGCTGGATTTTGAAAAGAAAAGAGGCACTTGAGGATTACATTGCAGATATTTGCCGGCTATTGGAGTGCAGCCAAGAATTCCAGAAGAAGATCCGTCTATGCTGTACGAACGACAGCAAAGCCATTGACTGTGAGAATCATGAGAAACCCTCATCTGTTGATCCTGGTTAAAAACAAGTCTTGGGACTGACCCTGTACCCACCTCTCTTGCCCATAGGGGCTTGTCTTGTGGGACATCTGCCTATGATGATAAAGATGTTCTTCTTGGGTACAAATATTTCTGAGGTCTTTGTTTTGTTTTATGACTTTGTTTTGTGTAGCTGTCAAGGAAGAGGAGTCCTGGAGTTTTACGTGGTATTTCACAACTTGCTCAAGTGCTCCTTTTGTTTGTTATGCTGATGTTATGTAGCAATTACAGGAGCAAATAGGGAAACAAAGGCCTCTATCACATGACCGCTAAATGTGGATGATAACAAAATGCGCACTTTCTCCGAGAGTGGTCACATGACATTAGATGCGCAGTTACGGTAGCATTTTTGGAACCTCTTTTTTGTGTCCCCATTTTTCAAATGCACATCAAAGCGTGGTTTTGAAAAGCTATTTGCTGCAAAATGGGTGAAAACGGAAGAGGATGCGGCTTTTTGAAGTTCACGCGACCTTTGCTTCACATCAAAATGTGCATCAGCAAGCAAAGTAATTTGATCAAACCCCTAGCAGTGGTGCAGGAAGATGCGCTTCAGGGGGCATGGTCAAGAGAGGTGCTCAGAAGATGCGGCTGGATGTGGGGGCGCGATCTTTTGATGTGGACTCAGTAAAAGAAAAAGATGCATTTAAGTGGCTGTGTGATAGAGGCCAACGGATATTTTACTTTGTTCTAAGAGCGGTTGTCGTTCACTCATTCAGAATTGCATTTGCAGTGTTATGTTCTGCAAGAGATCTTAGAAAGGCCCCAGTTGGCAATCCAGTGCTTTTCATAAGCAATGGTATGTTTTGTCAAACTTACTATCCACTTTGCTTCCTTTGCCGATAGCTTCACAAGATTAGTGAGTGTATTGCCTTTCCAGATGACCTGTCTTAAAGAAGCACAGAGAGAGAGAGAGAGAGAGAGAGAGAGAGAGAGAGAGAGAGAGACCATAAGGGGAAATCAGAGCTCTCTGCCTTAGCATCTTGGGATCGTCTCTGTCCATGAAGAAATGTGACCAGGTGAATAATTCCTGTCTGGATAACATCCAGATGCCTGATTTCACCCCCACCCCCATTGAGGAGCAGCATCGTGTGGATCAAATGCAGACAAACTGATTAGCTACAAAGGAAGAACAATTTTCTGACATGAACAGCACCATTTATTTTAATTTTTTTTGAAGTATGATATAATGTCAAGAAAAAAATAATGTTAATGTCAATAGTGACAGAAATTTATTAGGTAACTGTAAACACCAAGGAAAGAAGATCTCGCAACATTTTCCTTCAGATTCTTCCCATACAAATTTATTTGCACAAATGGGCATACAGTAAAGGTGCTCAACTGAAATTTCTAATGTACCTAGTGGGGCTTGAATACAGACTTAGGGTGTAAGGAAGATATTTTAGAAGATATCTTCTTCAGCAGCATCATTAGATAAATGGCTGGTTAGAGGTTCTTTATTCAGTCTTCATCCTCCTGCATTATCCCACAAATTGATACAATCAACAGGAATTCAGTTTTGATAGATGATTACTGTTCTTTAATAATCAAAAGCTCGGCATTAGCCAGCTACGTTTTGAAGCAAAAATACCAGATCATCTCAACAATGCTAGCCATGTTTGAGAACTTCCAGAGAGAAACAAGCAAAACTAGTGCTATACTGACCTTTACATTCCACACAGCCTGCTTCCACTGTCCAAGGTATCTTAGCACACACCCCTTCTGAACATTACTTGAAGCACAGAAGCATCCCATGTTTTTTAAAAAGTGGCCTCCTTCACGGATGTACATAATTAGGACATTTTCCTACTACTCTGCTTAGGCCAGGACTGTTCAACTTTGAACAGGTCAAGGTATACTTTTTCCAGCCCAAAGTGCCTGAGGGCTACTACACTAAAACCTCTACTTATGAATTTTATCTGTTCCAAGCACGTGCTCATAACTAAAAACTTTTATAAGTAGAGCAGCAGTTTCCCATAGGAATGCATTGAAAACCAATTAATCTGTTCTGGAGGGAACAGATTTCAATGTGCCATGGCCCTTGAACTGCCCTGCTCAGCTGAGACAGTGGGCTGGCAGACCCAGAACTTCGCTGGGGCAGTGGTGGTCCTTGGGGTGGGGGGTGAGGGTGGAGAACTTATCCCCTCACATTTTTTATTGATGGCTGGCCGGCTACTTTTGAACCCTTCACAGGCTACCAGTAGCCCGGGGTCTACCTGTTGGGCAGGCCTGGTTTAGGCCAAAACTACTTTGGAGAGCTGAAACAGAAGGATTCAGTTTTGCTACACTTTAATTCACAGCCTAGGTGAGTTGAGAAGTTCCTTGGTCACCCAAGTGTTCCAAATGTTGTTCATTTTGCCCTGCTTTTTTGTGTGTGTGTTTGTGTGTACAGAAGACTTATGTGTTATATTATGCAATGCCTCATTGCTGATGTACGGTATAATTTCTGTTTAATTTAATCCTATTTAATTCCTGTTTCTCCATGACTCTGACACTTTTTGGCACTCCCTTACTGCAATGCATACACCATAAAGCTTAATGTTAGCACCTTTTAAAAGCTTGATAGTCCTAGAATATATTAATGATGTGAAAATATATGAAATACTACCTGGATCAATGTTTTTTCCCCTCAGCAGATTCAAAATATTTTCCCTCTGGCCAATATTCCTATTGTGATACAGTACTGCATTCTAAACCAAGAGGCCAGTTTTGCCTCTTAACAGCAGTATAAAATGTTTCTAAGGAGCTCACTTCAGAAGCACAATTTTCCTCAGAATTCAAGCACATATGAAATCTATTTTAAAAATAAAAACACCAGAGGACAATGGCAGACTAGAATGAGGGTTTGGGTGTGCTCTTACTGCCCTGAAAAAAAAAAACACTCCAGAAGTGCTTACATCAAATGAAAACACCACCTAACGACGTTTTCCTCGTCTTTCAAGGAATATATGGAGGGGAAAACACATTATTGAATCCAGACCCCTGGAGGCAGAGAGAGAGAGGGAGAGATGGGGGAGGGGGAAGGGAGATCGAAGCTGCGTTGGCAGGCAATAGGCTGAAAGGAATCAAATATGTCTTGAACGTCATGCAGACATTTAAAAATATATCGAATTCACCTACTTTATAGGATGAGTGAATCAGGTTGTATTTCAACATGTAGTTGTAGTCCCACTGAAAATCTACTACTCTGGGCAAAAACAGAAATAATCCTCTCACTCCCACTCCAGAAACAAAGAGAAAAATAAAAAAAACAATTAACAAAAACACAAATAAATGATTAAATGATGACGACTATCCTTTAAGATAGAAAAAAACAAAGCAAAGCAAAGTGTTCTGCTTATATACTGCCCCATACCACTTCAAGTAGTCTCTGGGCGGTTTACAGTTTTATTACGCAGGCTACACATTGCCCCCCCCCCCCACCCCAGCAAGCTGGGTACTCATTTTACCGACCTCGGAAGGATGGAAGGCTGAGTCAACCATGAGTCAACCCCAGGTTGTGAGCACAGTTTTACCTGCAGTACAGGCATTTAAACACTGCGCCACAGGGCTCTAAGCCTTGGCTACAATCACTATTTAAGGGGAAGAATGTCCTTAAAGACTTCTTTAAACAATTCAGTTTGCAGTAGCTTCTTGAAATGTGGAGGGCATTTGGCCTGCCAAATTCCCAATGAGATTCTGTTCCAGAGTGACAGGGCCACCACCAAGAAGGCCTAATTCCTAGTGGAATCCCTCATGTCCTGTCTTGGCATGACTTCCCATAACTGCTAGGCTTGAGAACACCAGGTGGAACAAATAGTAGTTCTTTGGTAGAGATGCTCTGACAGGGATGCAGGTCCCAAACGATTAAGGGCCCATCATATTGGGGCAATGCTCCTTTTCTCTTTTCATCCACTATCGTTTAGTTTTTTTTTAGGGATATTCCCAAGTACACATTTTCCTAATTATACGTATTGTTCTATGTGTCTTGATTAAATGTACTTGTGCCAGCTTCAGTGAATAGTATTGGGAATGCTGAATTGCAGATGTGCACGGTGGTATAGCTGGGGACAAGGGAAAGGCATCTTTCCCTGGGTACAGCATCTGGGGGCGCCAAATGGCTCCTTGCCCAGGAGCCACAGGAAGACATGTTGCAGGTGACCTGCCAGGGCCAGCATGGAGGGCTCTCTGGCTGCTGCTGCCTTCTCCGCGGCACCTTAGCGCCTCGCTGTCCCTTGGGAGTGGGGGTGGGGACAAAAACGGACTTTGTTGCTGGATGCTGAACACCCTAGCTACACCTTTGAATGGGCAGCCTTTCCCTCCCTAGGAAAAGGGGAGAATTCCCCTAATCTGGGGAATAGGAAGAAGGGGGAACTTACCAAACATCCAGCTTTTAAAGTTTTAGGTTCTGTTATTAAAGTGTCATATGTGTTTGCAAACATTTTGGGAGTCAGTTCTGATTCAGTCTAATGTGACATCGTTCAACCTACTCCTACTCATGATTTCTTCAAAAGTGAGGCTGATGATGCTCACACCAACCAGGATGCATACATCTTATCTAGATGTGCTTGCATTCTTATCTAGAAGTAACTTCTGTTTACATCTGCATGCATGCACAAAGGTTTTCAGCTGTGTAGTATACAGTGGTCCCCGCCCTTTCGCGGTTCACCTACTGCGGTCCTGCTATATCACGGGACCGCAGTAACCGGAAAGGGCTTGAGGGAGGTGGGGATCGCACGCCGCCCACCCGTGCCTCCCAGGAGGTCTGGGCAAGCAGCACAGGATGGCAAAGGGGCTTTTGGCTTTGGAGCCCCAGGGCTGTGCTCCGTGACCAAAGTCCCTTTGGCCATTGCGCGCTTCTTGCCAAGACCTCCCAGGAGGTCCACGTGCGATGGCAAAGGGGCTTCTCGGAGGGGGGGGTTGGCAGGGAGCGATCGCATCGCTCCTCGCCGCCCCCCCACACCTCCCAGGCTTCTCGGAGGGGCCCAGGGGGTGCCGGGGAGCGATTGCATCACTCCCTGCCATCCCCCCGCTCCCTCCAAGAAGCCTGGGAGGCTTACCGGAGGGGTGCCGGGGAGTGATGCAATCGCTCCCCGCCACCCCCCTAGGTCCCTCCGAGAAGCTTCGGAGCTGCGCAGGGGGCCGGTGGAGAGTGATCAGGTTGCTCCGCGCCACCCCCTGCCCCTCTGAGAAGTCTCGGGGCCGTGCCGGGGGGTGCGCAATCTCCATTGAAATGCATTGTCAATGCATTTCAATGGAGAAATTTTCTCCATTGGAAAGCATTGAGCCAATGATTTCCAATGGGGAAAATTTTCTCCATTGAAATGCATTGTCAATGCATTTCAATGGAGATGGCCCCGGACAAGTCTCGGGTGGCGCAGGCGGGCGGCAGCGGGAGGTCAGATCCCCCTGCTGCCGGAGGCGTGTGCCACCCCAAGACTTCTCGGACAGGCGCGCAATCACCCCCCACCCCCAGGGCCCCCCACCTGCTTCTGCATATCACGGATTTTCATGGATCGTGGGTGGGGTGGGTCCCGAACCCCCGTGATCGGCGGGGGGTTACTGTAACTGCATGTTTAGTCCCAAGACAGAAACCCATCATGTTCAGTTGGGCATGATTGCAGTCTTATAGATAAACCCAATTGAAGTAAATGGGAACCAGCTTCTGAGTGAATAATGTTCTGCTATTAATCACACAAACATGAACAGCATAGATCTGATCCAGTTCTGTCAAGGTCAATCACCCTAATTTAATGTTTAGGGTTAGGCCATCAAACAGTTATGGGCAGAGTATACTTGATAAGAACCAAACCTCCCCCTCCTTCCTTTTCTATATAGTTCTGTGTTTCATTACTATCAAGTATGGCTTCAATTTATGCTGTCTAGACCAGTATTTAAAACCAAAATCAATTTTAATGGTAAAAGAAGGTATTAAAATTATCCTTGGTGATGTATCCTTTCCAACAGGCCTTTAGAGACATTTGACAAGCTTATTTGACTTTAAGGAAAATTTGATTCAAAAGATTTTGGACTGACTTCCTTAAGAGTGTACTTTTAGACTTATTCATCTGTGTATCAGCATTACAAACAGCTTGCCTTCGTGTGAACTGGGGTTTTAATTTGCAGAACAGTCATGTCTTAAATTGTTTCCAGAGGTGTAGCTGATTCACCCATCAGTGCTACTTTTTAAAAATTGTTACACATTTAGTTTTGCTAAAAATGCATAGTTACATGAATGTGTGACTTTGACCCCAGAAGCTCCCATATTCTGTAAACTGAAGAATTATGAAACCTAATATGTGCTTTTAAAGCTGCTTTTCTTTTACATTCACAAAGGAAAAACTGAAGAATGACATGGCATAGCAAAATGTGTAGTGTTTCTACCCTTCTTTAATAATGTTCTTTCTAAGCAAGGTGGCCCCACATTTTCTAAATCAGTATTGGTAAACTGAGCATTAGATGATGGCATAGGAAGCACGTGAGGCCCTGGCTGTCAATATTGTCCACTAGTGCAGCAGACCCCAAACTTAATGCAATTGTGTGCATGTGCATCAGAGAGATGGAGACATATTCATGCACACCGCTAGACTGCAAGAGGTGCATACGCACACAGTGCCCCCCCCCAAGCTGGTTCCGTCGTGACCATTTTTGGTTTTGGTTATGCGTGTGGGCCCGCTTGGGCAATGTGCCTCAAAAGGAACTGTGGTGGCCACTGAGGCTCTGGCGTGGCCCGTTTACTAAGAGGCCATGGCCCAAGGTACTGTTCCCTGGCCTGGAGGTTGGGCTACCATCCACTAGTGGGAAGCCACAGGAGATTCCCAGAGATTCAACATTACAGATCTATTCTCTGCTTCCTTTCCCAGACAAGAACTTGAGCTCAACCCTTGTCCATCATTAAGCATTGTGCCACAGGGATCGGAAGCTGGGAACTTCATTGGGTCAGCAGTAATTCTGTTTGCTCACTTCAGGTGTGCAAATAGGTTGTCTGTCTCTATGGGATCATCCCTCAGTCTTCGTGCATGTCTCTATCACACTTTGTTACATTTGAAAAGTACTTAGAAAGAGTTTCCTACGGTTAGCGTTACAATTTGGGAACAAGTCATCTTTGCTTTCCGATTTCTCAACAGAACAGCTATCTACCTTTTAGCTGCTAGGTGAATTTGAATGCTTTGTGGATTGGTGGCACAACTCAGAGCATTTTGTATCTTTGAACTTCAGGTCAATGATAACCCCTTCCCTTTGGCATGTGGCTACAATGTATGTAAGGTGGCTAAAACGTTACACGGCAGAGTGGCCCCTCATTAAATTACAGCCCTAAATGCATTGGTTCAACAAACCTTTTTGACAGTTCCCTTGACTTGTTGGCTGACTGATCTTGCAGATGTGTGCGTGTGTTGTGTCGTTACAGTCATGACCGACTCTTTGTGATCCCATGTCCATGGAGTTTTCTTGACAGGAATACTGGAGTGGTTTGTCAGTTCCTATTCCAGGCGCCTACAGCATCTGGTATTCCCTGGTGGTCTCCCATCCAAGTACTAGCCAGGGCTGACCCTTCTTAGCTTCTGAAATCAGGAAAGATCGAATGTGCTTAGTGCATCTAGGCAGCAGATAGTAAAGGTAAAGGTTTTCCCCCGCACATGTGTGCTAGTCGTGTCCGACGCTAGGGGCAGTGCTCATCTCCATATTCAAGCCAAAGAGCCAGTGTTGTCAAGTCCATGGCCACGTGGCCAGCGTGGCTGCAAGGAAACACTGTTTTACCTTCCTGCTTTTTACAGCGGTACCTATTTATCTACTTGCATTGACATGCTTTCGAACTGCTAGGTTGGCAGGAGCTGGGGTTATCATCGGGAGGTCGCTCCGCTGCATGGCACCCGGGATTCAAACCGCCGAGCTGCCGACTTTGCAGCTGACAGTTTTCGGAGGCCTTAGTCCACTGAGCCACCACAACAGCAGATAGTATAGTCCTATTGTACTGGGGAAACTGCAGCTTCCCAAATCCACAAAATCTGTTTTATGTATTCACTGCCTGGGAAAAAAATTAAAAGACAACCAACAACGACGCCAACAAAAACTCCACCCGAAATGAATGTTCCTAAGGTGTATTGCCATCACTATCTACTGGATGGAACCAGAGATGATGCTATCTGCAGATGACTTAATGGAAAGGCACTCATGCCCTGACATCTCCAAGGGAAGCACCTTCTGGCAAAATGAAGAAGCTGCATTTTTTTGGAGGAGGAGGAGGGCAGGGAAAGGCTCCCTTGCAAATAGGAGGACAGGAAGCCCAGTTATTTGGCAAGAATGGACCAGGGATCATTCTCTCCACAGTGCAGGGATACCTGAGAAAGTGGAAATAAGTGCTGTATTCCTTAGCACCACAGGGCACAGTCTGGGAACCACTATCATAGAGTCATAGAATAGCGAAGTTGGAAAGGGACTATAAAGCCATCAAGTCCAACCCCTTGCTCAATATACGGTATATTTTCTTTACTGGGAAGAAGAAACTGAGTACAAGCCCTCATGGTTCACAGAATGTGTGTGCGTGCATGCCAATGTGCACACCTCATGCCAATGTGGTGTGGGGAGAGGTTACCACTTCCTCAATGCATAAACCATACATGAATACATGTTACTAATGACTAGTAGCCAATTATTTCCACCATCTGAGTGATCTGCCCTGGCATCTGGCCACCTGTCTTATTTCTCCCATTAACTCTAATTTATGTTCCTCGTAGTGATTCTGCTCAGTTCTTGCTTTTGCCTTATTCCTTAGGTTTTAATCAACATTCCTGCTTGGCGATGCTTCTCAGTTATATCTGATCCCTTGGCTAGACCTTGGAATATTTTAGAACATTCTAGCACTAATCAGGTGTTATTAAAGTGTGTGTACTTCAGTGATGTTGATGGGCTAGCATGCCCCTCTCTGTTGTAGCTTTCCATGTGTGAAAACAAACATCTGAAGATGAGACCTTGCTATAATAATGGTGGCTGTATACACAAGCCAGACCTTCAAGCCGTTAATGTCCTGGCTTGTGGGTAGGGCTTCCACAGTTACCCCAAGGTCTCTGTTTCAGATACTGTAATTTGTTTCTTGTGGGAAAAAATGATGACAGGATGAATTGAGTTTTTGTGTTATGCTTCGGCCTACTGTATTTCTGTTGCAGATGCCATTTTAATGCTGCCTATGACTCTATTATAGGAAATGATGTTTAGTGCCATTGAATGGGAAAGATTGTTATCCTGTCATTCTAGTTATGTCATTTCAAGGAACTGATTGTTTTCTCAGAAGTTCCTTGATGGATTCCAGCAGCGGTTCCCAACCTGGGGGTCGGGACCCCTTTGGGGGGTCGAATGACCATTTCACAGGGGTCACCATGAGCCAGTGAAGAAAAGGGCACAAATGGCTTGGGTCTGGAGGAGGGGGGGGAGGAAGGGGGGAAAGAGTGAGTTACAGCTTGATAGGTTGGAGGGGGATGTCAGTCAATGGCACCAGAGGCTGCGATTGGCTGAGGGTGCCTGTAGAGGGACGTTCTCTATGGCCCCTGCAGCATAGTGGCCTCCCAAAGGGGGCTTGTGTCCTCTTCCAAACAGGGCAAGGGGTCACCACAACATGAGGAACTGGATTAAAGGGTAGCGGAATTAGGAAGGTTGAGAACCACTGGATTAAATGGTTCACAGTTCCACAGGTATTGGTAACTCGCAGTTTTCCTGAGATAAATTAGTTTTTTTCCCCAGTAGGTGACTAATAAAATATTTGCCAATGAATTGGACTGTAATGTTTCCAAGATAGTGTTTGAGGTTGAGGATTAAGGGTTGGGTACACGTGTATGTACCATCAGTCTTGTTTTCATTGTTCATGGTTAATATTTCATGGATTCTGGGTGCCTATGAAAATTTACATAAAACTTATCTTTTACAGAAACAGGAATTTAGATAATATATTTGCAAAACTGCAGAAGCTTTGTATTCATCTTTCTTCTTCACACAAGTATCAAGACACCACTCTTTATTATAAAGCACATTTTAAATCCAAAGTGTTTTCATGCTGTATTTGTAGAGACGTGACCTCTCCTCCCCCAAAAATCAGGAATATTTGCATGTTTATAAGTGGTGGTTCAGAGGATTTCAGTCATGTATTTGGAAATCACTCTCAGCTATACTCATCAGTATAAGTTCACTCTTAACCCAGCCTGCATTGATATAACATATTTTTCAATCTATAAGACACCCCCATGTATAAGACAATTGTTTGCAGAGCCTAGGTATGGGCACTTTTGTAACCACATGGGTCTCTCTTCAGTTTACTTCAGTGTATAAGACAACCCTCAATTTTTAGTCTAATAATTTTAGTCATACTGCACATGGAAAAATACAATAACAGAAATAATAAATCAAATGATATACTTCCATATACAGAGGTAAAATGCGGAATGCAGAAAAAGTGAATGATGGAATAGGTCATCATCCCACAGCAACAATACAAATCAGGGATTAGAGAGGAGGTGGTAACAACTATGGTGCTTATCTTATATTTGTTACAGGGTTATTACTTCAGTACTTCGGTACAAAAGAAAAGAATGAGCAAGCAAGTCTCTCTGATTTTTGCATGTATACGCCGGCAGCAACATTTGAAGGATTCTGCCTTGAAAGAAACAGTCACTCCGCAATTTAATGGAATGAGCAAATTTTGACAGAAAGATTTATAATATTATTTTATATTATAATGGTTTGGGTTTTATGTGTCTTTCTGTCTTAGAAGATAGCTATTGCTTTTTAGCTAGTTAGTGGTGCTAGAAGGGAGAAGGGGGATAAGCAACATTTAAATGCCATTGTAGAGTTTAATAGAATCAGTAAACATTTCATTGTGGTATATTTCTCGTTGTTGTCATCCAGGATTTTTAATCTAGTTGGTGTTACTCACAAAGCCCTACATCATCTTGTTGTGACTTATATTTTTCTCTTGAAATGGCAGATTTTGATAAATCCCTTGGGGGGTAGCTACATTAATCATTAGAACATTGCAAAGAGAAAAGCATTTTATGACCAATTACAGCATGTAACTTTCTGCTTTTTCCTTGCTAACCTTTGTGTGTAACATTAGTAGGAACAGCTTGTTGTGGTTAAGTGGACAGATTCCTCCCCCCTCAGCGCTTATGCTGGATTTTTTTATTTAGAAACAAACAACCCATTAGCCCATCAGCATTTACATTCTTGCAAACATTAACACGTACATTTAGGGGAAATGTCTGTGTACATTCTATGTTCACTAGGAATGTAAACATCCATTTTTGTGACTATTAAAAATAAGCTGCATTTCAGTTTTACTATTGTTAAAAGTTGCATTGTAATCTCCCCCTGGTGATAATGGGCCTGGATAGCTCAAGCTAAGCCTTTTTAAGTCAACTGCATATGCGTCTAACAATCTGATGGAAACAATTAGAATTTTAAAATGATTTCCTTTAGCTGGGCTGGACTTGCTGTTTTATACAGTCAGTTACGGTCAAATATTTGAAAAGCCTTCTCTAACAAATATGTACATTGGTGTTGCATTTGTTGTAATGTTTATCTTAATTTATATTCAGTCTTTCCATTTATGAGTACCAAAGACAGAACTTAGGAGTTCAAATACCTCGGTTCCACAATCAAGGCAGGGAATCTGAATCGCGAAGTCACACCAAGGATCAACAGTGCCTGGCTAAAATGGCACACAACATCAAACATCAGATCTGTTGCACCTTTGTACTTTATAGTGCGGAATGCTGGCCGGTGAGTAAAGAAGCTGAAGGTCAACTTGGTGTCATGGAGACAAAGATGTACCTACTTGATTGAGGTACTTCACTAACTCAGTATACAAATTAATGATAGCTGCAAAGCAATAGTAACGACCGAATGAAGGTGGCTTCCTCTCATTAAATTAAGCAGAGGTTAAAACAAGGAAATCGCCTGTCATATTTTCTTTCTGGCACAAATAATAATTGCATGCCGTCGAATCGATCCCAAGTTATAGCGACCCTTTCCAGGGATTCCTAGATTTTGACTACTTAGAAGTGAGCTACCATTCCCATCTTTCAGGCAGACCCTGGAACTGTGCAAGTTGACCAAGGCTATAGAGGCTGTCATTTCTTCCAGAAGGCCGACAGGGCAGACAACTGGAGCTCTCTAGTCAACTTTTGGGATATCGGGATATACAATAGATCAGTGTTTTTCAACCTTTTTTGGGCAAAGGCACACTTGTTTCATGAAAAAAATCACGAGGCACACCACCATTAGAAAATGTTAAAAAATTTAACTCTGTGCCTATATTGACTATATAGATAGATAGTGGTTGAAAAATAGATAGATAGATAGATAGATAGATAGATAGATAGATAGATAGATAGATAGATAGATAGATAGATAGATAGATTGTCAGTATAGAAAATTACTTTGTTCTGTCATGATATGGCTCTTTTTATTGGTGGCCAGAAGCACAACATGTCTCCCTTGGCTCTGAATTGTCACTGGCAAGACCCACAAATTCAAAATTGTCCCACAAATCTCCAGAGAGAATGTCAGGGGGACCAGCTAAGTCACAGTAATCAATGAAGAAAATACTGATTTCCCCCCTTGACCATTTATGTCAAGGATTGTAATCCCCCAATCATCCAGTTTATTCCGTTTATATCAGCCAAGAGCAATGATGGCTGTTTGTTTGTGTGAACCTGTCTGCAAACTGCTTGCCTGTGGAACAGTTTTGTTCTACTTCTGCTCTGGCCATGTGTTTCTTGCTTCCAAACCTTACCTTCTGTGGGAAGGAATCAGCTTGGCTAAGATAAGATTTGAGCGAATTAATTAGCAGGAGGGGAAAAAATTGAGACTCTTCCGCACACCAAACATATTTTGGGTTTTTAAAGCATCTGTAAAAAGGACAGCATACTCCAGTATGTAGCCTGACTGATTCTTATTGAAGTATCAGTGAGAGTGAATGCTTCATTAGGAAATAAAGAGAAATGGAACACATCGAAATAGATGTAGACCATTTTATTTCCTTATGATGAGCTTCTTGGAGGAGACGCAGGATACAAATACAAAAAAACACAAGCGCAGCCAACTGAAACAGGAGTAAACTAAAAATCAGGAAAAGGCTGCATGGTTGGGGAAACAATACAAATGCAGGAACAGGTGATACCTTTATTCAACCATTAAGAGTATAAAACAAAACAAAACAAAAGCAAGACGGAAACAACGAGCTTACAATGGTGATTCATCTTCTCCAAGGCTGTGCACCAAGTTCTTGTGGGTAGTTCCAAACTTATTGCTGTTGTGTGCAGAATTTTTTTAAATAAAAGAGCCCAAATCCATTATTCCACTTCATTGTATTCTTCTGCCATCTGCTGGCTGAAGGCAGATAAATACGTGTAGAATTGGATGTATGAATCTCTGAATCCACAGCAAGGTGGAAATATAACGTATAGTCACAATGATGTCGGGAGAGTGTGAGAGAAAGGGGAAGATGATGATGAGGAAAGATCTTAGCTCGGTGATTTGTGTGCAAAAACAAAAATTTTTTTAGCCTTCTTCCCTGTTTTCTTTATAGAATACCAGAAGTATTGGCGTTCTTTGAAACATTGTTTTGTGCAGCAGTCTGAAAAACATTGCTTTCTCTTGAATGGCACCCATTCGCTTTAGGCAACAAGTGAAGGGTTTCAGGCAAAAATATTTTGTCAATATTTAAGCTTAGGGGGCTCAACTTTAGACATGACTGACTGAATGAAAAGCATTCAGAAAATTAGTATACGGAACTCAGTCCCAAAAATGCAAGGTGTAAAACGAGAAAGCACAATGCCTGGGTTCCACTATATACAGCAGCCCTGGGGCTTTCAAATCTCCTCAGATTTTCTAGATAATCATGAAAGCCTTCAAAGCAAGGAGCTATTTTAAACACACACAACACACACACACACACACACACACACACACACACACACACACACACACACACACACACACACACACATCCTGAAATGAGATTGAAAACCAATGTTATTTTAAAAATGCATGAGTATCCTGCATAGAAAAGACATTAAAATTGAAAATGACCGGTCAATAACTGAATAATTTATTCAACAAATAATCTAATTCTCCCACCCCATATCCCAGTTCTACCCAGTTTAATAGGAGAGGAACACCCATGCTGTGATAAACCTGGAGGTAAATGTAGCAAGAGAAATATCTGTTTACTCTGTTGCATAATTTAGTAAAACAGTCCCATGAACTCTTTTAAAAAAATAACAGCAGACCTTAAAAGTAATTTTAAAGTTTAGTACTGGAGATTATATAGAACACATATTTTTCCAAAGCTGAAAAGGTATCCACCAGTTCCTGGCAGAAGGAAGCTTTTATTTTTAAAGAATACTTTTTGAAAAATGTATACACTGTAGAAAGAATTCTTACAAATGCAATACCTCTTTTGTAAAGATGGTTTTGTGCAGTGATGGAGGAAACAAGTAATGACCAGCTCAAAAGTTCTCAATGAATGGTATATTTAAGATGGAACTTGAATAAGGTTTTCTCCAGTATTCCTAGTTAAACAATATATAACCCCCCCCCCAAAAAAAACAGTGTTCTTTAAGTTCATTTAGATATTCTCAATCTTTTTCTTTTGACCGTGGCAATAAACACTATACCAGTCTCGTGATGTTGGCAATTATTTAGGATCACCCATGTCCTAATGTTCTGGCAGCATTAAGGCTGTGTCTCTGGAATGGTTATGGGTCTGGTACAAGATGGCTTCTCCCTCACATCTTCCTTTGTCCACCTGCTTTCTCGTTCTTCTATAGGCAGATCTAGGCCAGCAGAACCCTTTAGTTGAGTTCACAAAGATCACCTTCTCCTGGTAGAAAAGAACTTCTCACCCCCATGTTCAACACATATCTGAGTTTATATATATTGAAAGTATTGCGCCTTTCTCCTTGAAAAGGACCGAAGACAGCTTACAACACAGAAGGACAATATATAAAGTTTCAGACCATGAGTGTAGAACACTTATTCAGAACATTCAAGACAAATTACAAAGCTAAGAGCAAAGATTGTGACAAGGCATCTGACATCATTAAGATGTAATATTAACTCTAACAACAACAAGTAAACAAAGAAAAAGAAAGAAAAATGCCACTCTGAGAGATAGAAAAATTAAAAGTGGAATAAAACAAGTAGACATGGAAATTCAGTACAAGCAGTAGTACATAACAGTTCATCTAAGGCTGTGGACACACCTGGGTTTCGATCCTGATCTTCTGAAGGTCCAGCTTTTCCTCTTCATCCCATCATGTGATTTAAATGTGGGAGAAGAGTTCTCCTGTCAAAATCTGTTTTTTTTTTAAATTTTAAAGTGCAGTTCAGCCCCCTTGGCCAGCAGATGGCGCTAGCATTTGAAAAAAAAAACGGACCACTTGGCTGGGGGGAATTAATGCTTGTCAGACCAGATAGAGTTTCCTGTTACTCTGATATGCAGGCAAATTAAAAAAAAAAAAACAGCACCGATCAGCCCCAGGAACAGCTGGTCGGTGCTATGCAAAAAGAAAGAAAAAGAAACCTGGATCATCAGCATGGTCCCACAGCGTCTGCCTCCTTAAAAGCTGGATTTTCAAAACGAGGCAAAAATTCCCCAGCCTCATAGGTGAGTCACAGAAACCTCGCTTAAGGGAGCATTACCGGGTTTTCTTTTTTTTTTTTTTTTTTCAAAAAGCCCAGTGGCCGTGAGGACGGCATTTTTGGGCATGATTTATTTAGTAATTTAAACTGTTTTTGAAGGGACGTGGGACCGAGCCCTACACATAATGGTAGTCAGTCACTCACGGAAAGCTTGTCTGAAGAGAAAGGTCTTTGCCTGCTTGTGGAAGGACATCAAAGATGGGGTGAGTCTGGCTTCCTGTGGGAGGGAGTCCCAAAGCCTGGAGGCAGCAACAGAGAAGGCCGTCTCCTATGTTCTCATTGGATGCAACTGTGAAGGTGGTGGGATGGAGAGAAAGGCCTCTCCTGAAGACCGCGCCGTCTCACACTGAGATATGTGATCTCTGAGGTGATAACATTCTTTACGATTCTCCTGTAAGTGTATCTGAGTGGTTCTTCATTCTAAAAAGTCTGTTTAAACATGTATGTCTGTATATTTTCAATATATCAAGCCAATAAATATTATTTATTTATTTATTTATTTATTTATTTATTTATTTATTTATTTATTTATTTAAATACTTATATACTGCCCATCTTCCAGAGAAACTCCAGGTGGTTTACAACAACATGCGAACAATCAAAACAATGAAAACAATAACAATAAAAATAAGCAAGTAAAACATCATAGTAAAAACTACAGGGAAGGGGGAGTCATTAGCATGATGGTGGGCCAAAAAAATATTAACTGTCGCCAAATGCCTCACAAAAAACCCAGGTCTTTAATATGCAGTTTTCTTGGGTTTTTTTTTTTAAGCTCCTCTTAACTTTAAAGACAGCAGCCTCCAATATTATTTTACACGGTTGTTCCCTCCCACCCCTTTGGTTTGTGTGTGTGTGTGTGTGTGTGTGTGTGTGTGTGTGTGTGTGTGTGTGTGTGTGTGTGTGTGTGTGTGTGTGTGCGTGCTTGCTCTCTCTCTCTCTCTCTCTCTCTCTCTCACACACACACACACACATTTATTTATTTATTTTGGAACTTGCATTTTTAAGTGCTTGTCAGTTCTCTTCCTTTGCAGAAAGCAAGTGCAGTGTGCAAGCTTGAGGAGATAATTCCGTTCCTTCTGCTACAGTTGACTTAAGCCGTCGTAAAACATTCATCAGCTAAGGTCTTGGCAAGTGCATTTGTGGTCTCGGATTTGTATGCTGGGACCAAAGCTGCTTATCCAAGATCTCTGGTCAGAGCAGTGTGAAATACTCTTGTATTACAACTGGGTTGGGATGGTAGGTGAGATGTACGGGCATGTTCCTCTTCCAGATTATGAGTCAAAGTGACTTACTTTGGTGCAAAGCTTAGAAGGAATGCTTTGTTGGACTACCATGCCAACAACTGTACAGAAACTAACATTTTTGGGTTAATAAGTACTATATATGTTTCCATTTTAGAATAGCCTCTATTAAAGGCTTGTTCCCCTCCCAATCCTCTTGAAAGACTGGCTACCTTGTTCCTTAGAGATTACTGTCAATATAGCTGCTGCTATATCCCTTCTGCTAGCGTGGTGGCCCATATTTCTCAATTAGAAGCTTCTGCATCTTATAAACTGGCAATATCTTGTTGGTAATCTAATTAACATATTTCTTGATTTAAATATTTTTACTGCCAAGGAAGGGGAGAATATCTGCAGTATACTGGTAACATAACATGTACCCATGTGTCCCGGTAGCTTTTTAGTATCCCTGATTTGGGGCGGAAGGGGGTTGGGGAGCAGGCAGGCAGAGTATGTGACTTCAGCATTGGTTTGTTTGGGTTTGATCTATTGTTTTTCCCCACCCAAGTGTCCTGCATATCATGTCAGTTCCTTCTCTCTCTAATATGGCATGTGCTCAGATTCTTGCATATGGGATTTGCGCTTGACTGTGGGGAGAGGCAATGGTGACGAGGTGTGGGTGACAAGACACAAAAAGTCAGCCAACAGAGCTGTCAGGATCTGTCAGGATTTCTTTTGTTGGAACTAAATGGAGCCGAGTTGGACAGGTGGAGACAGAATAAGGATGTAGAAGAGAAGAGGCAGTAGAAGAAAAGAGACTAGATGAGTGAAGCCATGGTCATAAGGACCATGACTTTCCCCTTTTCTTCCTTCCTGGAGATGGAATAGAATGGTAGTCCCCAATTAACAGTATAGAACAATGGTGGCAAACCTTCGGCACCCAAGATATTTGGGGCCACAACTCCCACAGGCTTAGAATTCTGGGAGTTGCAGCCCATAGCATCTGGAATGCCAAAGGTTCCCCACCGCTGGTATACAACCTGCTTTGGGGACATATTTATTTATTTATTTATTTATTTATTTATTTATTTTATTGGATTTCTATCCCGCCCATCTTCCCGTAGGAACTCTGGGCAGTTAAAAAGTCTAGTTAGAATTTATTTATTTATTTATTTATTTATTTATTTGTCAAAATTATTTCTTGCCTTTCCTCCAATGAGATCAAGGCTGGTTTTCCCCCACTTTATTTTTTAAAAGAGCTTGTGAGGAAAGTCAATCTGGGAGGGTAGTATGACTGGTTCACTCAATGAGTTATGGGGAGATGAACCCACAAATTGCAGTTAACAAATCTACTCACCCTACATTCATGTATCTGTCTGCAAATGTGACCTGCTGTCTCCAAATTCCTTGACCAGCCACAAGTTATCCACCTACCCCTTTGGCAGGTGCTGGCCTTTTTCAGTTTATTTTTTTAAATCTGCCTTTCTCCTTGAAAAAGGACCCAAGGTGGCTTACAGTAATGAGGGACAATATACAGTCCTTTACAATTAAGACATATTCAAGTTTGAGAACAGGGACTTGAAGGACATCTTACACAGCATTAAAAGACAACATTAAAGCTACAAGAGAATGCGAGCAGTTAAAGAGAGAGTAAAATTCCATGTAATCATGCATGGTAGATCATCCAAAAAGGAGATATAAACACAAAGTTATAAGTGGTTATAAACACACTGTCTATGCAATCATTTATGGTAGATTCATATAAATACACATAATGGGTATTCCATCATTCAAGGAAAGCTTGCCTGAAGAGAAAGGTATTTGCCTGTTCTCAGAAAGACAGCAGAGATGGGGCAGTCCTGGCGTTTAGTGGGAGGGAGTTCCAGAGTCTGGACACAGCAGCCAAGAAGGCCCTTTCATGTGTGAGGGTGGTGGGATGGAGAGAAAGGCCTCTCCTGATAACCTTAACACCCGAGCGAGTTCATACTGTGAGATTCGATCTTTGTGGTAGCTAGGACCCAGGTTGTACAGTGCTTTGTAAGTTAAGGTTAGCACTTTGAATTGTGCCCGATAGCTGATTGGTAGCCAGTGGAGCTGCTTTAATAGGGGTGTAATGTGATCATAGTTATCATATTAATGCTGTCATAGCCATAAAACTTATGTTTTGTTACTGTGTTCCTCTTCTAATGGAATTATTATTTTTGCTTGCTTTTACTCCCAGTTTATTCTTAACTACAACATTTGTGTCTTTAAAGCCAAGAAAAAAATGATACCAGTAATAACAGAATGCCTGGAAACACATAAATGCCATCTCTGATACCCCCCTCTCTCTCTCTCTCTGTGTGTGTGTGTGTGTGTGTGTGTGTGTGTGTGTGATGGTGGGACTTAGGGTTTTTGTCTCTTAGACCAAAGTGATTGATGGTGGGATATTATGGTAGAAAAACTCAGAGCAATTACATCCAAAGAGCAGTGTGGGTGGGAACAGAATGCAAGAATCGAGATATCGAGATATCTCAGGACCTTCTGAGGACCATCTTTTTAAAACCAAAAACCATGTTTTCCTGTCCTTATGAGTCAATTCTGAGACATACAGTAGAAGGAAACATGGATAGGAAAAGTCCAGAAAACTTTGCAAAAGATTTCAAGTCCCTTAAAACGTCTGGATTCCTGTTTATGTCCTATAAATGGCTATCTTGTGTTGATGGATTTGGAAGAGACATCATCTATTTAGAAGATACTATAAATCACGCACACAAGGCCATGACTGATAACATCATCAGAATTCCATGACATAAAGTCATGGTCAGATGGGGTGGGAACAGAATGCAAGAATCAAGCAATCGAGATATCAATTTGGTCTGGACCGTCTGAGGACCATCTTTAAAAAAAACGCCCTAAAAAAACCATACCAGGCCAGAAGGGTTTTCCTGTCCTTATGAATCAATTACCAGGCTGGGAGGAGACATTTACAGTGCGGGGATCCAAAAGGAAACATGGATAGCACCACAGAAACAGAAAACTATTTTTGCTTGAAAAGATAGCAGCAGGTCCCAAAAACGTCTCCGTTAAAATTTTATTTTATTTTATTTTTTTACCTGTTAATGTCCTGGACCATAAATGGCTATCTTGTGTTGATGGATTTGGAATCAGGACATCAGCCCACTAATCGTAGCCCAAACCTGAACCCTAAGCCTAAGCCTAACCCATACGCCAGTACACTGTCCTTCTAAGTGGGTCAGAGAGGCACCCAATGCACCCCAATACTCACCCTAACCTCACCCGTAACTAGCTAAAGGCCATGACCCTAATCCAGATCTAACATCATCAGAATTCCATGCAAAGACATAACTTGTGGCTCTTGCTTGTCATGGCCCACTACCCCCCAAACCATATCATCTGCGAAAAAACGAAAAAATGAACCGACTAATTTTTGTGAAATTTCCCGGTCGAGCCAAAACGGACTGCCTCCTGCCCGACAACTTGAAAACGTCATTTTCCCTAGTCGTGCCCATCTCTAATGGTCAGATA
The DNA here is from genome assembly GCA_029282475.1 of Phrynocephalus forsythii. NCBI lineage: Eukaryota > Metazoa > Chordata > Lepidosauria > Squamata > Agamidae > Phrynocephalus > Phrynocephalus forsythii. Next base: position 20,649,573 of record JAPFRF010000004.1, read on the forward strand.
TCATCTGCTAAAATTTTCCCTGTCGTTTGCCGCCCTGCCCCGCAGGGAGCATCGGCCCTATGGTTGGGCCCACCCCCGGAGGCTCCTGGACCCTGCTTGGTTCATGGAGGCCTTCGGGGAGCTCACTGGTGAACTGGCTGACAATCCGATTGAAGCTCTGGTGGATAGGTGGTATGTGGGTGACACCAGGGCTGTCGTCCGGATCGCCCCCAAGCGCTTCCTCCGATGTGGAGCTTGCTCCTCTCCATGGTTCACGGTTGAGTTGCGGGCGATGAAACAAGAATGCAGGAAGCTTGAGTGCAGATGGAGTAAAGACCGGACGGTAGTGAGTAGGGCTGCGCTTAAGAAGCTGACCAGCCGTTATGTACACGCGATCAGGGACACTAGAACTACTCTAGCCTCCCTGAGAATTGGTGAGGCCTTGAACCACCAGTTGTTCCGGGTGGTTCGAGACCTTTCCAATCCTGGTCAGCCTGGGCCTCCTCCTAGTGAGTTCACTAGCAAGCAATTTGCCTATTTTAGATCCAAGATAGAGGCCATCCGTTCCGATCTTGACTCCGGTTGCACTAATCCCTCCCCTCTTATCCCGGGGGCCTCACCCCCTCGGTCTCCTCTTCTGGTTGAGTTTGGGCCTGTGTTACCAGCGGAGGCCTCCAGGGTTATGGCTTATTGCTGACCTGTGACTTCCCCTTTTGACCCTTGTCCAGCTTGGCTTATTAAATCTTCTGGAAGAAACATGCCTGAGTGGGCTTCTTCCATCACCACTGCTTCCTTTCGGGAGGGAATTTTTCCTTCCCGGCTAAAGGAGACGGTGGTGAACTCCACCTTGAAGAAGCCCGGCCTGGCATCTGTCGATTTAGACAGCTATCGCCTGACTGCCATTGTTCCCTTCCTGGGCAAGGTTGTTGAGAGTGTGGCTGCTGTCCGGCTTCATTCGTACCTGGAGGAAAATCACATCCTGGATCCTTTCCAATCTGGGTTCAGGCCGCTTCATGGGACCGAGACTACCCTAGACACTCTGCAGGATGACCTCATCAGGGAGGCTGATAGGGGGTGTTCCTCCCTGTTGGTCCTCCTTGATTTGTCTGCGTCCTTTGATACCATCGACCACGGTATCCTGCTGGGTCGGCTTGCCGAGGCTGGAATCGGGGGGGGGTCTGCATTCTGCTGGCTCTGTTCCTTCTTTGACGGCCGGTCCCAGCGGGTTCAGCTGGGGGATGAGCTGTCGACTCCTTGAACGCTCCCTTGTGGGGTTCCCCAGGGGTTGGCAATCTCCCCCATGCTGTTCAACATTTACATCAGGCCGCTGGCTGACGTCATTAAATTTAGAGTTCGCTGTCATCAGTATGCTGATGATACGCAGCTCTATCTCTCATTTTCTACCTCTGCAGTGGAGGCAGTGCGCACCCTCGACCTGTGCCTGGAGGCGGTTTTGGACTGGACCAGGACTGAATCCGGAGAAGACCGAGGTACTGTTCTTCGGGGCGCCCTCATCTGGGTACAATGGCCTCCTCCCTAGTCTGGGGGAGTCTCTCTCCAGCCTACGGACAGGGCTAGGAATCTGGGTGTGGTCCTGGACTCGGCCCTCTCCCTGGGAGCCCAGGTGATGGCCGTCTCCAGAGCCACTTTTTTTCACCTCCGCAGGATCGCCCAGATCCGCCCGTACCTTGATGAGTGCTCCCTGAGGACGGTTGTGCAGGCCCTCGTGATCTCGAGGATTGATTACTGCAACGCACTTTACGTGGGGTTGCCCTTGACCCTTGTCTGGAGACTCCAACGGGTGCAAAATGCGGCAGCCAGACTGGTGGTGGGTGATCGTAGATACGATCACATCACCCCAGTTCTGGCTCGCCTGCATTGGCTACCCATGGCTCTCCAGATAAGGTTCAAGGTCTTGGTTTTGGTTTTCAAAGCCCTCCACAGCTTGGGTTCTGAATACCTGTCAGAGCGTATCTCCCAGAGGTCAACTGAGGCCAGGCCCACTCGAATGTTGCAGGCGCACTCACTCAATGTGCCCACTCCTAGGGAGGTGCGGAGGTCGGCTACGTGCAGCCGCGCCTTCTCCGTTGTGGGCCCATCGTTATGGAATCACCTTCTGAGTGAGCTGCACTTTGCACAGTCCCTGCCCGCCTTCAAAAAGGCCTTGAAAACCATGCTTTTTAGGGAGGCATATAGCGGCCTACTTTAAATTTATGGGTTCCCCCTCTAATCTCCTCCCGCCCCCCAGTGGATCTTGGCCAGGGTCCCCCCCCCTTTTTAATCTGTATTTTGATCTTTTTCACCTGTATATTAATGTCTTTTTACTTGTAAAGCACCCAGAGCTCCAGTTTGGAAGATGGGCAATATAAAAATGAAACAAACAAATAAATAAATAAATAAATAAATTTCAGCTAATTATTATTATTTTCTTTGTGTTCCATCTGCTTTTCAGACGTTGTACCTTATCAGAGCATCTGGATTCCGAATCGGTGAAGCAAGACATCTGATCCCTTGATGAAGGCAAGCCAATACAGTATTGTGTTATTTTGGTGTCAAACCACTAGATGGGAGCAAATGAACATTCACCTTCTTCATGTTGTACATGAGTCAGTTACACAAGGTTCCTCTAATTGAATGTTCAGCATAGACAGGTGTTATGTTTAAAGTGCAATTGCTAGAATGAATCTTATACAGAAACATGGTGTGAAATGCAATTGCCAAGAGTTCATGACAACTCAATTTTGTTACGCATCTCTTCCTGCCACCAAGTTTCTGTGGCCTGATTGCATAGGCCAGATTATCTTGAGTTTTAGAGTGGATTAAAAAGCCTGAGAATAAGGCGGAAAGAGGATATCATAGGCTGTGTAATTCAAAATATGAGGGGAGAATAAACACATTGCATTGTTTCCTTGTTGCATTTCAAGTTTCAAGGCCAAGATAAAATGGCACATTATTTCCCAAGCAATGAAGCATCAGTTTGGCAGCAGTACCATGGAAGATGGAAGGGATGTGAATCTTACTGCCTGTATCTGTTGGAGGGAGATCAAAGGAGAAGAAAGGAGAAGAAAGAGAAGAAAATGACCCCTACTGTATGATTTTCCTGTGGAAGATGCCTGCCTCCCTTCTCCCCCTCCACCCCCCCCCCACAAACTTTGCAGGAAATCTTGTGAGATTTTTCAGATGCTTCACCATCATTTTTGCAAAAGTGGCTTCCTTCCTGTATAGGATTCATCAGAAATGGCACTAAACTGCATAGAACAGCGCTTACCCTGGCAGGAGGAGGCTGGCCAGCAGGAGGCAATGGGGATTCTCAGCATGGCTGGACTCATAAGGCTATTGAGAGAATGAGAAATTTTGGAGGTATTCATTACATTTTTGCAATAGCGCCACCTCGGCAATTGCGCTGCTGCCCTGTGCTCCATTCCTCTAACATTCCTTTTCCATCTGGACAAAACCCCTTTAAAAGGCGGCGGGGGACCTTGGTTGAAAATCTTAGATTCCTGGGGGACCAGTGTTTCTGTAAACTGCATAGAACAGGGCACAAAATATTCTCAGGACATGGTGATTTAGTTGACCATTTTTGCAATCTCTAACATTCCTTTTCCACTGGACAAAGCTGCCAGTGTTTCTGTCCCAATATAACAGGACAGAGGCAATCTCAACCTGGGGCTGCCTCAAGGGGAAAGGGAAAGGCCTAATGTTTGTGTGTTTGGCTTAATACACTATAATTCTGCTCCTTTTGAAGAAACTTTCATTGAGTTCATAATTGCGCAAAGACAAAGGCGGCGGCGGCAGCTCCTCCTGCGCTCCTCCAGCCTTCCTCCTCCACCGGCCGCTCGCGGGAGAGAAGAGGAGGAGGAGGAGGGCGGCGGAGGAAAAGGGGAGGAGCCTCCCCGGCCTCCCCAGGCGGCCTGGTGCCGACCGGTCCACGGACCGGCACCGGTCCGCGGCCCGGGGGTTGGGGACCACCGCTGTATAGGATTCATCAGAAATGGCACTAAACTGCATAGAACAGGGCACAAAGCCGCAATGGGGATTCTCAGCATGGCTTGACTCATAAAACTATTGAGAGAATGAGAAATTTTGTTAAGTATTCATTACATTTTTGCAATAGTTCCCCTGTGCTCCATTCCTCTAACATTCCTTTTCCATCTGGACAAAACAGCTTTAAAATCCGACCTTGGTTGAAAATCTTAGATTAAAGTACAGTGTTTCTGTCCCAATATAACAGGACATGGTGATTTAGTTGACCTGCAATCTCAACACTGGAGCTGCCATGTCAAGGACGAGCAGAGGAAAGGGGGCAAACGGGAAAGGTTCAGGCCTAGTGTTTGTGCTTGGCTTAATACACTATAATTCTGCTCCTTTTGAAGAAACCTTTCATTGAGTTCATAATTGCATTATTCAGCTTCTCCTAAGCAATAACCGCATGCATCTCTGTGTGTATCCTCTTTATCTAGGATGCCAAGTGGATTACAGAGATAGAGTGGGTCACCCATGGCCTTCACTCAGATGATGGATCTCAACCAGGGCCAGCGCTAGGGTTTTTTGGGTGGCAGTGGTGGGGGGGCGGGCCAGGTCGGGGGGGCGGGCAGGGGCAGGTGGGGTGGGGGGCAGGTGGTGGCAGCGGGGGGGCAGGGGGTGGGGGTGGCGGTGGGGGGCAGCAGGGGGGCGGTTGGCAGGGGAGCAGCGGGCGGCGGGCAGAAGGCGACGGGTATGGGGGCAGACAGCGGTGGCCAGTGCCCCCTGTCCATTTTGGCGCCCTAGGCAACTGCCTAGTTCGCCTTAATGGACGCACCAGCCCTGATCTCAACTCTATGTAACGACCCATAATGATGAGTGTTGGAAAGGGCTGCAGAGGTGTGATTTTTCACACACCCTAGGCCAGTGTTGGTGAATCTATGGCACGGGTGCCAAAGGTGGCAATCAAAGCCCTTTCTGTGGACATTGCCCCTTTACATCCACCTGTATTCAGGTTAAATGGTTGTATTGGCACTTTGCGAATAATTAGTGGGTTTTGAATCACAGTTTGGGTGCTCAGTCTCTAAAAGGTTTGCCATCACTGCCCTAGGCCATTGTCCATCTAACGAGCCTATTCAGACCAGGGTAGAGTGTGAAACCAAGGTGACCTATAAGTTGGAAGCCTCCCACCAGCCTTCCTCAGACTGAAGAAGCTACTTGGATGAGTAGTGAAATGTTTTAATCACATAAGAAAAGAAGTCCAGTTGCCATGACTCATCTCCCAGATAACTTCATCTGGATGACCGAGAATCTCCACAGACATCTGAGTTCTCATTATCCTTTCCTATTGGTCAAACCACCTGGGGCTGTTGGGAAATGATGATGAAGAACATTGGGAAGGAGTACAGGTTTCACCTGCCTATTACAGTCTGTCTATTTGGGAGAGGGACCCAATGTACCAATTTCTAGGGTCATAGCAGATTCCACAGCACATTTCCAGATCTATAACTCAAATCATAATGTGTTGTAATCTGTTGCAGAATGTTCTTCTCTTTAAATTATCTAATGATCCCAGAATCTCTTATTGTATGACTGTCCTGAGGCTCCCAAAGGCTTTGGGTGCCCCAGAACCTAAAAGTAGTGGGACAGGAAGATTTTAATTATTTCAGATTAAATGCTTCTTGAGCTCAATGCAGGGTATCCCAATGCAGTTACTGGCATAGTGGGATTTTGCCCAATATTGCAATCTGTTTCCTCTAGCAAATGCTTTCCAGTATGCAGCGCTGACAGCCCGAAGGTCAGCTGATCAGCACTGGGGGGGAGGGGCATTAAAAAAATTAAAAAGCGCTGACGAGCCCCAGGACGAGATGGTCAGAGCTAGAAAAAAAATAAAAATAAAAATAAAATAAACAGTGCTGACAGCCCAAAGGCCAGCTGATCAGCACTGGGGGGAGGGGAAATTTTTTAAAAAGCACCAACAAACCCCAGGACAAGCTGACTGGGGCTGGGGGGGGAGCAGTAAACCGGATCATATGCCAGCTCCCACGGACTTTGGGCTTGCATTTTTTTATTGGAGCAAAAATTCCCCACCCTCTCTGGTAGATCTTGGAAAACTAGCTAAAGTGGGCATAACCGGTTTTTTTTTTAAAAGCCCGGTGGCCATGGGGACAAGATTTTCAGAAACGCTTTATCTTGAAATTTAAATAGCACTTTAAAGGACGTGTGATAGAGTCCCTAGAGAATGCTGTAAGTGTTATGGGGCAATATATAAGCAATACACTTTGTTTTGCTTTAGAGCACCAGTACAATTTTTTGGGGGGTGAAGGCAACACAGTGCATAGGCTTGACTTGTATTAACTAGGAGGTTAAGCAACCCCTGTTTTAGTGCACAGGGCTTAAACTGGTATAACTATACCTATCTAGAACCTGGAGAGTCTACCCTATGTGTTCAGAAAACACTGATGTGAAAACTTATCAGAGTTTCATTTAAAATATGCAGGTCTCCATTTGCTTGCATGTGTCTAACCTTGATTTTGTCAAACAGGAACCCTCAAGATTTCAAACAAACTGAAAAAACCGGAGGCCAGTAAACCATAGATATGGTGTGTGTGTGTGTGTGTGTGTGTGTGTGTGTCTGTGTGTGTGTGTCTGTGTGTGTCTCTGTGTTTCTGTGTGTAAGGTTGGGGAGACCTGCTCCATCTCCTTCCCCACAGAGTGTAGGGACAGATAACAAAGAGAGGGGAACATATGGTTGCAGCAACTGTAGCACATTTAAAGAGGGAACACATCGCTTGCCTTGATTCCAGCATGATGAGACCTGCCACATCATTTGACCGTGAGCTCCCTGTCTTCCTCATTTTACTGGTAGGTAGATCTTCATCTGGATCTTAATTATGCACCGTGGCAATAGAAAACTCATGCTTATCAACGATATGTCCAAAAGTAAGCATTTTTGTCTGCAAAATATATCACTAAAAGGAAAAACAAACAGCAATATGAGATGATATTGGTCTGTAATATGGATAAGGTAATAATGGCAAACATTAAAAATTTAAACTGCTTGCACACTGAAATTTTTTTTTAAATGAGCAAATATAGCTTTGAATCAGCCAATATCAAGTACTTTGAAGTGCCACAGATTGAGAGTTTTATGTATTAGCTGGAATATTTCATTCTGAAATAAATGGGACATATACATATTTAACATTGGTTGAGGTTCATGCCCTAAGTAGTTAGATTGTGGCAATGGTAGGACTAAAGAGCAGTTCTACTATATTAAATAATACTTAATAAGGATGTGACATGTTACCCAAGTAACAAATAGCTATACAAATAACACAATGCCCCATCAACATCATGTAGCCAAGGGGAAAAAACAATCATAATCATTAATCACAATTTCAGATTTAATGTTTGTTCTGTAACTGAATTTCTGAAGTACTAATTGACAGCATTTTGCCATCAGCCTTATTATTTGGAAGAATGAGGTGGACGCCTCAGAGTACAGATGCTATGTTTAAGGTAAAGTTATTGGAGAGCACAGCTATGTATAGCCTCTAGAGATAGGCACGAAGCTCCAAAATGGTGTTTCGTTTCGTTATTCGTTGCCCCAGCCCCTGTTTCGTTTCGTTTAATGCGAAATGAATTTTTTTAACAAAATCATTCCCTAACGAAACGAATCATGAATAACAAAATGAATAAAAATGTTTCTTGCCCATCTCTAATACCCTTTACTACCTCAGGTAGCTTTATGCTGCCCGCTATGGTGCAGGATGCTGCACTGAGAAAAAACTTTGTCTGGAAGTCTAATCACACTTATTAGTGGGGAACAGGAGGTGGCGCCATCATATCTTCCACCTCAAATGAGAATTTTCTATCTCCCTGATCAAAGGCCTCCAGAGTTATCTTTGTGAGAGATAGAAAACTACTATCCTTTACAAACTAATTTTTCTGCAATATGCTGTTCTTGATCTCTTCAGAACTCGGAGTAAATGGGACATTTTATTCTTTCTCTTACCAATCTCTCTCAAGGTGTTATTATGACAAAAAGTGACATCTGATGAAGACAAACAACAGAGCAGTCTCCTTTGAGGAGGCCCGAAGCTAATGCTGCCCCGTCGGACCCTGAACTATTTTCGGCTGCTCTGCTAGAGATTGTTAGCCAGACTTTCACACTGTCAAGCCCCGCACACAGAGCACACACACAAACAGGGTTCAGTTCTTTGCCAAGATCTTTAGTGGAAAGCCAGGCAAGTTCAAGTCCGTTGCTAACAATCAAGTGCCAGATAAATAACAGAATCCAACTCCCAGCAATTAACAGTCCAAGTCAAAACCAGAATATCTCACGGAAACCAGACGTCAAACCCAAGGGAACAGATCAAGCTGTGGTCCAGGAAGCCATTCCAAAATCAGGAAACAAAGCCAAGGTCACAGACAGGAATGTGGTTACAAGTTTTACATCTGTGAAGATTCTCAGTCATCCAGGTTCATTTAACTGGGAGTTGAGTCATGGCTACTGGACTTCTTTTTTGAGAGATAGAAACGTTTCGCTGTTCATCCAAGCAGCTTCATCGGTGGTTGAAAGTTCAAATGACGCGTTGCTCCCACAGAGAGCTCAAGGTGAGCTTACCAGCTTTATCCCAAAACAGGGAACACACCCTTACTTCTGGAAAGGCTCCTGCTAGTACTCAGGGCTTCCCGACCTGATTCCCTATCTAGCATCAAAGATCCTTTCCCTAGCTCTCCTGGTAGCACATCTTTGCAGAATCCTGCTCATAGCCCTTCTAGGGGGAGAAGATATGTTTTCAGCTAAGTCATCAGACCCAGCTGCCTGCTGACTTGAGCTGCAAGGCTCCTCCAGCAGCTCTTCACCATTTAGCCCCTCCGAGTCAGGTTCTGTGACAGGCAGGGTCCTGGCACACACTATGCCAAGAAAATCATCATTAGCAGAAGCAATCTTTAAAAAAATGCATATATGTATAATGTTAGGTATCTTTTTCATGTCTGAAGTATCTTATGTTTGAAGTATCAGCTTCTCTGTTTTGCTCCACAGCCCCTCGCCATTTGCTCTATGAAGGTTAGGGAACCTGCATGGCTTGTGGCTGTAGGCCACATGGCTTTTGACGTATGTTTGCTTGCTTTTTACAGTTATATCCTTCCGTTCCTCTAACAGGGCAATAAATGGCTCCTTTCCCACTTGCTTCATCCTAACAACCCAACAAAGGAGGTCAGGCTGAGCAAATGAAACTACGCAGGGTCAAATACCAGGTGGACTCTTGTGAACCCAGGTGTCTCAGCTCCTAACACTGTTCTCTGCTACATCAGTTGTCACTCTGATCAGGCATCTCATATAGTTGTGAGATAGATGAGCCCATCAAGCACTTCTTTCAGGGTCCCTCGTTTGGTGTCCCTTTGTGGTGTTTTGGAATCGGGCACATTTTCTGAATCGGTAAATACGGAAATGGAAAATGCATTGTGGATTTATTCATTTGTTTAAGAACTGCCCTTACATAGGGTGACATATATGAATGCAATAGCCTTTCAAATCAGTGTATTTGTCTCTGCAGCAGATTGTTTTGGTGAAGGCATGGCATGCCTTGGATAATACTGATTATGACTGCTGGCCCCTTGAGAACCCGGAAGAGTTCAATATGCTGTACTGTGGAGTAAGTGAATCTCTTGTTTGCACAGCCATCTCTCGGTGCAGTAGACTGGAAGGAAGTTTAAGTAACCCCGATGATTCTTAATGCATCTTCAGTCTTCTTTCTTGCTGCAAATATGTGAGTCAGCAGTAGAATCTATTTGTAGGCAAATTAAATAGAGGGAAGTAACCAGCATGCATGCAAGTACTTCAGAGCGATTGCTTGCCAGAAATTTAAGATTACAGCAACAAGCTCTATCCATTCCTGTGGCGTTCCCATATAGAGCATCCCCCACCACAGTTTACCGTGCTGTCACATTTGCAATATATCTACCTCACTGATGCAGAAGGTGATGGTGGTTGCAGCTGCTGCTGGTGGTGCAAGGTTATGTGGGAATAACAGAAAGACTTGTTAAATATTGATGGATGAATGGATAAATAGATGGATGGAATAAAAAAGGGGGGGGACCAAAGTTAGCAAAAAAATTGAAACCAAAATAAAATCAGTAGCAAGAGTGCTAGAAGGAAAAGTAAAAACCTTAAAATGTCTTGCCTGGTTGTTTCCTAATGACAAAAGTCCATAACATAAGCACCACATGAAACTGGTGGGAAGTTCACACATGGGGGCATCACAGCTAAAAAGGCCCTGCTCGCCTCCATTACCACCCAGCTTTCCTTCTTAGGAGCATCCAGAGGGGGCTTCAGCAAATGGTCTTTGGTTATGGGCTTTTTTACATGTGTATCTAGGAGGCTGGGGTAGTTGGGAGTACCACAGTCCACATATGTGGCTATTTGATCATATGTGTCTGCCATTTTGCAAGTCTCCTTCGCTGGACCACATGGAAATGTAATAAATAAAGGGATTTAATGCACTCATAGTTTTACCCAGCATAGCTAGCGGTAAGTAGAGATGGGCACGACTAGGGAAAATGACGTTTTCGAGTTGTCGTGTGTCGGAGGCAGTCCGTTTCGGCTTGTTTCCGTTTTTCACGAAATTTCGCAAAAATTTGTCGGTTCGTTTTTTTTTTCGTTTTTTCGTTGTCGTTAGTACTGGTTTGGGGGGGGGTAGCGGGCTCCTGGAGGGAGCTGCAGGAGTCAGCCAGAGCCACAAGTGACGGACTGGCAGACTCTTTGCACCCGCTGTGTAGCACGTACTTGCATGTAGTGCAATGCAAGTAGATCTGGCTTAGGATTAAGACGGGTTAGCGCAAGGGCTAGGGTTAGGCTAGTTACGGGTGAGGTTAGGGTGAGTATTGGGGTGCACCTCTGGGTGCCTCTCTGACCCACTTAGAAGGACAGTGTACTGGCGTATGGGTTAGGCTTAGGCTTAGGCTTCGGGTTTGGGCTACGATTAGTGGGCTGTTTATGCCCGATTGGCACATCCCAGAAGTCTCTGTGGTCAACCTGGCCAAGTGGCCATGCGATTGGTGGAAAATTTGCATGGTCCACTCTCATGGGCGAGCCCATCATTGCAAATGTGCAGGTGTAATAAAATAAAATATAATAAAATAAAATAAAATAAAATAAAATCAACGGAGACTTTTTTTGCAAGAAAAACCCACTGCTGCTACTGTAAAAATTCAAGCATTTAAAATAGCTAATTTTTGCATGTTTCTGTGGTGCTTTGGTGGGGTTTTGGGCAACGATTTCAAAAACAATATTGCGGTCGCCATTTTGGATCCCCCGCACTGCATGGCAAATGGATGCGCCCTCCCAGCCTGGTACCAGCAGCGCAGCAGTAGCAATAGCCAAGGAGAGGGGGGGTTTCCCCCAAATAAAACACCCTTCTGGCCTGGTAGGTGCCCTCAGACAGTTTTCGCCTACTTTTAGGGCCGGGAATCGGGTTTTTTTTTAACTTTTAAAAACTTTTTTTCTGTGCCGCTTGGCATTGCGCGATCGCCGCGATGCAAGTAATGAGCACGACAAATCAGACCAAATTGTTTGTTCGTCGGTTCGAGCTCGAATTCTGGCGGAGGAATTCCCGTTACCGTTTCCGTAGAGTAACGGATACGAGTAACGGAAACGGAAATGGGAATACCGCTAAGTCGTGCCCGTCTCTAGCGGTAAGGATGAGGATTAATAAGAATCGCAATTCAAAATCCTTGCATTTAGAGGGCTTTGAGTTCCTCCTCTCTACTTGATGAGAAAACTCTCATATCATTCAAAAGCAGAGGGCAAGCCACCCATTTGCATCAAAAAAAACAATGAGCAGTCTACCCAGCTGAACCACTGAAAACCCTTTTGTTCAAGAAACAATTTCTTATGCATCAAGCTTCAATGATGCGTTCCAAGTATTTTGGACTGGGCTGCTAAATCATTCATTGTTGTCAACGCTACTGTAGTCAGATGTGGCAAATCCCAAGCTGTATTCAAGCCAAGCTCATCCAAAGAGCTTTTCTCGTGATCATTTCATGCTTTGGTCTTTGAAACCATTCAGGGGTGGCAGTGGTTTCAATCAAACACATGCACAGACACGGAGACACGCAGGCTTTGGCATGGCTCTGCCCGATCCCTTCTAAAATGGAATCGCTGGCTGGAAACTGTATGTATAATATGTGTTCCTACCAAGTCTCTAATAAAGCTTGTTTCATTACTGAAAACTCGTCTTCAAATATTTCCTTTCATTAAGAATTCAAAGTGTGAGGGAAACATGACCATGGCAAACTCACAAATACTGATGACTCGTTCTGGAAGAAGGAAACAAATGGTTTCTAATCTACGTTTGAAAACTTAAATGGATCTGAAAATGCCCACAATGGGGCCAAGCAGACTAGTCATTCAAGGGTGCCACTCCAAAATGGGATTTGCAGGACCAAATGGGATTTGTAGACCTCTCACTGCCAGTGGATGACAATCACTGTGAGAGTGGTGTTTCATTGGACACATTGGACACAGCCTGTAGACTGCTTCTGTACCCATTGATGCAGTCTACAGGCTGGCCAACATTTATTTTATTTTTTATCATGTGGTGATTTCAGCATCAATGACTGACCACACAATTAATGCAAACACAATCAAGTTCTCTTGTGATCTCAGGAGGGGGTGAGATTCAGTTGTGGATGAACCTTTCCAGATGTTCTTTTCAGGAGGAAGGAATGGGATTGACATTATTACTACAACCTCTATGAAGCCAGTCAAATCATGATCCGGATTTCTGAAGATGACCGCAATTCCTAGTGTCAGCCCCAGGGATTTTGGAATTCTTTTTCTTAGTCCTTTCCACACTTCCAGTGGTATTAACAATGAAGCCAGAATGGAATCTTTTCTTTAATCATTTTTTGTGAAGTTAAGGGATAGGATGGGTCACTTCTTTTCCAAGCAACCAGGCTGTTCCCCCCCTTTATTGGAGCCCCATCAGGCCTAATGTTTGTTTGTTTGTTTGTTGTGCAAGTAGGATCACCTTCATTTGTATGCAGTCCCATTGTGTACAAATGGAGAGCTCAAACCCAAAGCAGCTACTTGGCTGTCCCTTTGGTTGACACACTGCATCAGCATTTGTGTTTGTTTGTTTTGAGAGGGCTTTTCCAAAAGCTCCTTCAAAGTGTTGCTAATGTGCGAGCAAGAATTAAAAATAAATGAGAAACCTCCTCTCCTTCCCTCTCTGCAGGCAAATGGCATGTCTACTGGTTTAAGCAAAGCATAAAGGAGGTGCATTTTTGACTGTTTTCTTTCCCTCTAAAGGGAAAGATCTGTCTAAACTGTACTGAATAGGGTTGGTTTAGGTCTGACATGGTCAGTTGTTGCTTGTGGATGTACTGATTGTCCATCTAGTCATACTCTTACTGGCTTCCAAGGTTTTCTGTGCTGCCTCCTCATCTTTTCCTTCATGCAAGTTAGATGGCAATTTCTGTCTCTCGGGCCGTTACTTCATGTCCTACCTTGTTCTGCGTTTGTACCGTGACAGCGTTGTTCGCGGTCACGTGGCTTTGTCCCTGTTCAGTCCCTGTTTCCATTTCCTTACGGGTGTGATTACTTGTCTCGTGACAACTGTTACCTCACGCTCCATGACCAATTCTGAATTTGTCTTGCTTTCTTAACCCTTTTTTAAAATATTGTAAATAAAACTTTTTCGATATTTCGATTTACTGGTCTTCCGGGATTTGCACGTCAATGCTACAGAATTTTCAGTACTTTCTTTAATAAACATTTGCACTGCATAGTGTTTCCCATAGGGAAACTAATGTTGAATGCTGCTTCAGCCGCTGACCACTAGGTGGACACTGGTTGTTGCGTGACAGGCCGTTAATTCATGTCCCTTGTCTCGGAACAGGAACTGGGAACAAAGTGTGACAAGAGAATTCCCCAGCCCAGGGGCAGGTACGACTTGTCACGCTCTGTTGCCGGTTCAGGGGGCATGGTTGAGACAAGGTTTTGCTGTCACACTATGGACGTGAGGTAAGATTTTTTTTTTGTACCAGTCCCAAGCGGGACAGCAAGGAGGGACGAACGGGACGTGAAGTAACAGCCTCTGTCTCTGTCTCTGTCTCTGTCTCTGTCTCTGTCTCTGTCTCTGTCTCTCTCTCTCTCTCTCTCTCTCTCTCTCTGTGTGTGTGTGTGTGTGTGTGTGTGTGTGTGTGTGTATGTGCTACCAAAATGCCACCGAGTGCTTTGGAGTTCATTGTCCCTTTAGTTAGTAACTTCCTCCTTACTCTTCCTTTTAATAACTAGTTATTCCCTAATTTCCTTTGACTCGTCATTTCCTGTTTCTTACATCAACTAAGAGTTACTTATGCACTTCAATTACCAGCAATTACAGTTGCTTATTGCTAAATAGATTTTTTTTATCAGCGAAAGCTTTTAAAAGTGCAAACATGAAAAAACAATGTCAAAATGCCTCCTCCTGAAACAAAAGGAAGCAATTGATTAAGGATAATTAAGGCACACTGTGTGAAAATGGAACAGGGGCCACATAAACAGTCATTTTAAAATGCAATGTGTTTTGCTTATATATTGTGCCATACCACGTCAAGTAGTCTCTGGGCAGTTTACAGTTTTAATTACATTATGCAGGCTACACGTTTGCCCCCCCCCCCCCCGCAAGCTGGGTACTCATTTTAACTGACCTTGGAAGGCTGGAAGGCTGAAGAAAGGGGCCTCTCACCACTAGGACGAATTGTTTTGTTTCCAAAACAAAAAATGGTGTTTTGTTTCATTTCTTGATGAAATGCTGTCTGCTGTTCTGTTTCATTTTGAAATATTTTGTAACCTTACAAAATGACAAAACAGTGTGTTGTTTTAGTTTTGTGTCCACCCATTAGGGTAGACCATACTGAAGCTAAATGGAACAGATGCCAACATCTCAAAAAGGACATTGGCTCAAAGTGCTAAGTCCTAATGCTTCACAAGGGACATCTCTTTTCTGCTTTCTTCACCTTCTCCTTCCGCTTTAAGGGCTGGTGGATGAGCTGTGACACCCCCCCCAAAAAAAAATCCTAGATTGATATTTCAGAGAGAAAGGTATGCAAGTTTGTTTTCGCAAATGGAGAAAGAAAGGGACTGTGGCACTTCTGAGATCGACATGTTTATTTCAATGGGAGTTCTTGTGAGTTCACTTTGGATGGTGGCACATTGGAAGAGGTGGATTGTATTCGCAGAAGCTTACTCTAAAATAAATTTGCTTAAACTTGCCACAATATGTTTGGGTTTTGGGTTTGGGTTTTGCATTTGTTTTCATTTCTCTGTGTTCAGGTGCCAACTCCGCCAGGAGGGATTTAACACTGACACCACTATTTTATTTATCTTAGATTCCTTCTTGCTATATGGGGAGAACAATAGAGGGAATAAAGTTTTTAGGTGTCTGTTCATCTTCTTTAGAAATAAATAAGGAGCAATTTATGGTGCCAGATTTCTGATTCCTTGGTTTCAATGTTGAGATGAGAAGATTTGTGAGTTCACGAAGAGGGCTCGTTTATAGCCACTTGATATTAAAGTTTTGGTTTCCTTCATATATTTTGTGCTCCCTTGCTTTGATCTGCCATCTCTCACTCTATTATACTGTATATCTATATCTCTATATATGAAATACATGAGAAATATGACTTTGTGAATTGTGATATGAAATGCATACTGAAACAACTGTAGCTAAGCTAAGTTGGAGCTATTTATAAGCTCCATCCATTTCCCATTGTTTTACACCTTAGTTTCAAGACCTGTCCAGGAGCTGAGAAATTAGAGTTTTTATAAAGCACTTAAAATAGATTTCTTTTGAGGTTTTTTAAAAATCTGGACTAGCCGTCAGAACAAGTTGAACATCAAAGGCAAAGCTGCAAAAATTATCTCTTTTAAAACTCTTTAGATGAAATTCCATTCTTAGGCTGCAAATCTTCTACTCCTTTATCTAGAAGTTAGTCCCCACTGAAAGCAGTGGAATTTACTTCTGAGTAGACAAGAATAGGCTTGAGCAGTCAAGGGGAGGCGTTCTTGAAGACCTGCTATTCATTACAAGGAGAGCTTGCCTCCCTTATTTCATGAGATGATAACTGGGGGAAATGCATTGTTTCACAGAAAATGCTCAGATCAAAAGTTGTCTTCTTTCTCTATGGAGAAGTAAGTGTGTTATTTTTGGCTCCCTGATCTAGCTGCCTCTCTGTCTAGGCTGGAAGCAGGCTGCCACACGTTTCTCTAAAAGGATAAAGCCAATGTAGTGGTAACGAGCTGCTCTCATAGGATGTAGCTGGCTGAGCGATGAACGTGGAAGATGTTAGTTTCAGACCTTTGTTCAGCTGTAAAGCATAGTGGATGGCCCTGGGAAAAGTATTGCAAGGGGGGGGGAGATGAGGCTGTGCAACAGAAATACAGTACATGTTATGTCTACATCCAATACCACTGACCTCTGCCATGGAAATGTGTCCCATGGTTGATAAATTGGCTGGAATGAGAAAAAAACTCAATGCATATGCTCATGTTTATCTGTACAGCAGGCATGTCCAAACTTCGGTCCTCCAGATGTTTTGGAACACAACTCCCACAGTCCTTGGCCATTGGAAATACAGGCTTGGAATTCTGGGAGTTGTGGTCCAAAACTTCAGGAGGGCTGAAGTTTGAACACCACTGTAGAGGGATTTTGACTGGGCCTATAGAACAGGGGTGTCCAAACTTTGGCCCTCCAGATGTTTTGGACCACAAATCCCAGGATTCCAAGCTTAGATTGGTAGTGGCAAAGGACTGTGGGAGTTGCGGTCCAAAACACCTGGAGGGCCGAAGTTTGGACACCACTGCTTTAGAAGCTCTGTCCCAGTGGTTCTCAACCTGTGGGTCCCCAGATGTTCCTCAACTGCAAATCCCAGAAATCTCTTCCAGCACAGTGAGTGGTGGAGGCTTCTGGGAGTTGCAGTCCAGGACCATATGGGGATCCACAGGTTGAGAACCACTGCTCTGTCCTTTCAGTGGTGGGAATGTGGTTGCTATGACCCTATCACTAACTATTGTGAACAGCAGACTGTCCCTTTAAGAGAATTAAATGTTAGCATAGTGAATCCGTTGCAGCTCAAGAGCTAGGAGAGAACTAGGGCTGTCAAAATAAAATAAATAAAATAAAAAATAAACCGAGCTCCCCCCCCCAACAACCTGTTGTCCCACCTGGCAGCCCCAGATAAACAGTCCAAGGTCAGAGCTGGGTAAACAAGCTAGCCTCCAAGAGTTCTAAGATAAATCAAGTCCAGTCCAAGGTCAAGACAAGCTGCAAGAAACCACCATGAGCAGGAAACAAGTAGGCCCAGAATCCACAGTTGTTTCCTGCAAAGAACCTGGGCCTCAGAGCTTGTCTTTTATGAGGCTTTGTGGCTCTCATTGATTTCAGCTATAGCCTGGCTGCATCTCTACACCTATCACCTCCCTACCTTTTCTTCAGTGGTGATGGGGCAGTGAAAAGGGAATTGAAGGGTCAGGCAGTGGGGGGGTGGGGTTGGCTCATGTTTGTTTTATTTTAATAGCAGCCTAGTTTGCATAACTAGGGCTGAATAAAAAAGGTTAATATTCATCACTTCATATTTGTTGGGCTCTCCTGGACTTGAAGAATACCAAGGGACAAATATTAGACGAATCAGTGATTTCTGACCAACATCATGTTTCAGGTTTTTTTAATGCATCCCCATCTCTAGCAATAGTTCCTTTATAAACTTGTAGCTTCACCACGCCATATGCTGGGGTCATCTTAGGACACTGCTTCCATGGCTTTCTGAATCAGTATAGATAGATGCTCTAAAGAGCCGTCTTTGTTGTGTCTTGAGAGACAGCCATTCTGCGATGCCTCTCCTAAGAGAGGGTAGTCCTTTATTTTCTATCCGTAAAAGGCAACACACATGTTAAAGCTGTTTGTTCTGTTGTGATACAGGATTAATTGATATTTTGATATGATTTCAGAGATTTTCTAGACTGTTAGCTGCTGGTGTTTTGAAGTGTTTTGTTTTTTGTTGTTGGGTTTGTTTGTTTGTTTACTTTTTATATTCTTATATTTTTGTAAGCAAATTTGTACACTATTATGAATAGTCTAGGTCAGTGATGGCGAACCTATGGCACGGGTGCCAAAGGTGGCACTCGGAGCCCTTTCTGTGGGCACCCAACATTGCTCCTTCACAGCCACCTGTATACAGGTTAAACTACTGTATTGGCACTTTGCAAAAAAAAATTAATAATAGTGGGTTTTGAACTGCAGTTTGGGCACTCGGTCTCTAAAAGTTTCGCCATCACTGGTCTAGAATATATTTAATTAATAATAATAAAACAAAAAAATTCCATGTTCCACCTGCTGGGGAAAGCAACCACCTTCCAAAATATTTATTTGGTTTTAATCTGTCTACAGTCGACTGTTCCAGGTAATTTAACTAAACTCCTGATCCCAGCTCTGCTGGAGATCAACCATGCTCCTAGGCTTGCTTTCCTAACCTAGCTAAAAATTAATCATGTATTTGAGTTTCAAAAAGGCAAGGAAAAGAAGAGGAGAGAAGTGAAGGGCCCCCAGATTGCTTGTCCTCTGTTTTAAGAGATGGGCTATAAATTTCCGAACTGCTAGCAGAGGAAGAGGTAGTAACCATCTTGCATACTGCAGTTACCTTCAACTAAAAAGCTAGGCTGGCTTTAACATCACTAAAATGACTTTGGCACATTAATAACAGCAAAAACATGAGGCACAGCCTTGAAGATGGCTTGTTGTTTGCTTGGTTTTTGGGGTATACCCAATATAAGAAATTACTATATAGCTAATCAACTCAGTTCTTTGGGAGAAATTCTTTTTAAACCACAGAAGCTAATATGGTGGGAGCAAGAGTCTTTGGGTATAAAGGGGGAAATAAATACATTTTTATTCACGGAAGTTAAAAACAAAGTAAAGATTGACAACCCCCTATTGAATAGTTTAATTGTCACATGGAGAACATATAGAAAAATCTTGTCTCCGAAGGGATCCCCACTGACTTTAGTTACTGACTTGGAAAGCTTTCCAGTTAATTTGAAGCATTATTTGGAGTTATTTAAAATTAAGAAAATAGCTAGACTAAAGGATTGGATGCTCAAGATTAAAACAATTCAGGATATAAAAAATATTTTGCAACCCAGTGATTTAACATGGTTAAATTATATTCAACTAGGAAAATGGATGAAGGACTGGGGAAAAAGAAATAATCAAATCAGAGAGTGCACAAAATTTGAACATTTCCTATTATCGCTTGAGTCTGAACAGGAAAATTCAGAGAAACGAATAACACGTAAAATATATAAAATACTAGGGGAATTATTAGAAATGAAGGAGTTAAACATCTTGAGAGAAGTTTGGAACCAAGATCTTAATGTACAGATAGAGAAATAAGACTGGAAGAAAATTTGGAATATGAGAATTTTGAGATCATTATCGGTCAGGATAAAAGAAAACTACTTTAAATTGGTTTCTAGATGGTATTTAACCCCTGTTAGACTAAATAGAATGAATCCTGCTTACTCTAAGATATGTTGGAAATGTGAAAAAGAGCTTGGTACTTACTTGCATTTTTGGTGGAAATGTGAAATAGTCCAAAGGTTCTGGAAAAAAGTGTTTTTAGAGCTAAGTAATATGATTAAGATGGATATAGATTGTAATCCAGAGATAGCATTATTATCATTGTTAACAAGGAAAGATTATGATGTTACAACAAAGGAACTAATAGCAAATTTTATGACAGCTGCTAGATTAATTATAGCAAAAAATTGTAAGTCAAAACTAGAATTCAAGATGGAAGACTGGTATAATGAACTTTGGGATATAGCTATAAACGATAAACTGTCCTGCAGTTTAAAGGTTAAACGAGGAGAAATGAAAAAAGACATTTTCTACGATATCTGGGGTAAATTTTTAGATTATGTATTAGTCGAAGGAAAAGGGAAAGAGTCCACGAATATCTCACAACAATTCTGGAGAAGAGAACTTTAAGAAGATTACTAGAAGAATAGAAGATGGAGCATCGAATAAGAATGCATGGATGGGCCCGTGGGATGGGGATGCACTTATATTGTTTGTGGTAGTTTTTTTTATTCTCATTTTCTTATGTTGTTTGTATGTAGTTTAAAATTTAATAAAAAATATATAAAAAAATGACTTTGGCACATTAATAACAGCAAAAACATGAGGCACAGCCTTGAAGATGGCTTGTTGTTTGCTTGGTTTTTTTTTTTTTTTGCATTTACGTATTTGTAGTTTTCAACCCAAAGAAATTTGTAAAAATCATGCCACCTTTCATCGAAATCTTCGTAATGTCCATTTGCTTTCAGTAATGCTGAGATCTTGTCCATTTCTGCACAGTTCAGCGCCTTCATAATTAACTGGTCTTTGTCAGGAATCTTGTTTGTCTTCCATAGTTGTTCATACAACATTCTAGTTGATGTGATAATATGAATTATTACATTTTTTTTTACCATCATCAAAATTTTGTTATATCATAGACAGTTAAAAAAATCTCGAGTTTTAGCTCAAGACTGATTAAGATAGTTTGTAAAATAATTTTGTACCATATAGCAGTATTTTTAGCCCTCCTACATGTCCACCACGTATGCAGAAAAGATCTCAGCCCTTTGTTATATTTCCAACAGACATCAAATATTTTATACATTTTACCCGGCATATCAGGTGTTAAATACCACCTATAGGACATTTTATCAAGATTTTCTTTAAATGTTGTTGACTTGGTAATTTTAATATTAACTTTCCATAATTTTTCCCATTCAACCAACTGAATTTCTGACTTAAGATCGTGTGCCCATCTTATCGTATATTCTTTTATTATCTCATCTTCTACCTGTCTAGTTAATAAACAACTATACATTTTTAAATTAACTTTTCATTAGGATAAAAATGATTTTATCCAAGTCAACGTCTTGATTTGAGAAGCTCTAATGCTTTTTATCGTTCCTAAACCAAAATTTCATTTGCATTTCCAACCACCAATCTATTCTAAATCCTTGTAGTTGTAATTCTTCCTTTGATTTTAGTTGTAATTTTTCTGTGAACAAGTCTTCCTATCTCAGCATTTTCCTTCCTAATAATACCTTTATTGCCAATGTACAACATGTGCACAATGAAATTGGCTGAGTCTCCCTTTCCCACCCCACCCCCACCCCACCCCCCATCCCACTAGCAACCACTCAGTCTTATTACATCCTGTGTACTTGACACATAATGCGCCAGCCACAGGTCAGTTCTTCTATACTTGTCATGGAATTATTTCCCATTCAGCAGTCTGACAGCCCATGGAAAAAAACTGTTCTTTAATCTGTTGGTGTGGCAAGCTATACTACGATATCTTCTGCTTGATGGTAACAGGGTAAACAGGTGTTGACCAGGGTATGAATCATCCTTAAGAATTTTTTCAACCCTCCTGAGGCAACGATCCCTAGCTATGTTGTCCAGTGCACTTAGGGGACAGCCCGTGATATATTGAGCTGTGCTTACTACCCTCTGTAGTGTCTTCCTGTCAGCAGCTGTCAATCCAGCGTACCAAACGGTAATGCAATATGTGAGGATGCTTTCAATTGTAGACCAGTAAAAGGAGATCATCAGTTGTTGCTTCACTTTGTTCTTAAGCAAGACCCTGAGGAAATGCAGTCTCTGCTGGGCCTTCCTGGCCACTTTGGTCTCCACTGAGGTAAACTCCCAGGAATTTAAAGGAAGAAGCTCTCTCCACACAGCCCCTCCCCCCTGGATGTACAATGGGGCTGGTTCTTCTCTTTTCCTCCAGAAGTCCAGCACCATCTCCTTTGTCTTGGTAATATTTAGATGCAAGTTGTTTTCTAGGCATCATATAGATAATTTTGGACCTCATTCCTGTATGCTGATTCATCTCCCCCTGTAATAAGACCCATTATGGTGGTATCGTCTGCGAACTTAATAATCACAGTAGATGGATCAGATGATACATAGTCATTTGTGTATAGTGAATACAGGAAGGAACTAAGCACACAGCCCTGTGGGGAGCCAGTGCTAAGTTTCAGGGAAGTAGATGTAATAGGCCCAACCCTCACTGTTTGTGAGTGGTCCCTTAGAAAGTCCTTGATCCAATCACAATTGGTAGAAGAAAGGTCCAAATCAGTCAGCTTTTTAATAAGAATGCTTGGTAGGATGCTGTTAAAAGCTGAGCATCAATGAAAAGCATCCTAACATAATTTCCAGGCTTCTCCAGATGACTCACTGCAAGGTGTAAGGCAGTAGCTATGGCATCATCTGTCTATCTTTTTCTCCTATAGGCAAACTGATGTTTGTCAAAGTCTGGTGGAAAACATGTTCTAAGGTGTTGGAGAACCAACTTTTCAAAGCATTTCATCACTACAGACATTAATGCAATAGGTTTGTAGTCATTTAGGCAGTTAACTGCTGTTTTCTTTGGGACTGGGACAATGGTAGCTGCTTTCAAACATGGTGGAACACAAGCCGTTTGAAGGGAGATGTTAAAAATTCTTGTCAGGACCCCTGCTTCCTGTCCTAAAGAGGGTTTTGTATGTGTCAGTTGTGGGGGGAACCAGAGTGGCATTGCTCAATAGATAAAGTTCTTCAGTGAGTCCCAATCCCACAACAGGGCATTTCTTATACAGTGGTACCTCGTATAACGGAGGGTTTGTATAGCGAAAAATCCGTACAACGGGAAAAAAATCCGCCCCCCTCCCCCCCGCCCACCACCTGCGGCCGCCCGGGAAGAGGAGGGGGCGGATTTTTTTCCGGATTTTTCGCTAAACAAACCCTCCCGTCATTCTGCCGGCCTTGCCGGCCTGGGCCGCCCCTCCCAAGGTGGGAGGGAGCCAAGCGCGGAGGACGAGGGCAAGCCTGGCCAGGAGAAGCCCAAAGGCCGGCTGCACGTCCTCGTGCTGCCTGGTGGAAAAGTTGCTGCGCGCCGCCGCTGAGGCCGCTGTGGCTCCTGCGGGGGGAGCCCTTATCAGGGCTCCGATCGGGGAGCCCAGCTGATCGGCGGCCTCTCAGAGAAAGGCCCCGATCCTCGGCCACCAGGACGAAGCCGGGAGCCCTCCTCCGGCAAGGAGAAAGAGGCTCTGATGGGTGGGGGGGTGCCGGCTGGAGCGGACAAACTGCGCGTCCGCAGCAGCCGAGGATCTCGCCCTCTTTTATTTATTTATTTATTTATTTAAGTACTTATATCCCGCACCATCTTCCCAACGGGAACTCTGGGCGGCTAACAACATAAAAAGCATAAAAGGCTTAAAAGCAAAAATAGCAAAGCCCCCAAACAAGGGCGGCAAAGAGCAAGATGGCGGCAAACAAAAGGATCAGGGAAATGGGAAAAGGAAAACTAACTAATAAGGTCACCGTACGCTTCTTTAAAGAGGAAGGTCTTCAAAGCCCTCTTAAAGGCAGGCAGGGACTCCAGCAGGCGCAGCTCAGTAGGAAGATGGTTCCAAAGTGAGGGCCCCACCACAGAGAAGGCGCGGTTCCGCGTACGCGTTCTCCGCGCCTCTCTGGGTGTGGCCACTGGCAATGAGCACGCCTGCGACGATCTCGTGGGTCTGGATCCGGATGCTCTTAGGGAGATGCGCTCCGCCAGGTAACCTGGTCCCAGGCCGTGGAGGGCCTTGAAAACCAAGACCAAGACCTTGAACCTGATCCGGAAGACAATGGGGAGCCAATGCAGGCGGACCAGGACTGGGGTGATGTGCTCGTATCTACGAGCACCCACCACCAGCCTGGCCGCCGCATTTTGCACCCGCTGTAACCTCCGGACCAGGGTCAAGGGCAACCCCACGTAGAGGGCATTGCAGTAGTCGATCCTCGAGACCACCAAGGCCTGCACAACTGTCCTCAGGGAGGACTCATCAAGGTACTGACGGATCTGGGCGATCCTGCGGAGATGGAAAAAAGCGGCCCTGGAGACGGCCATCACCTGGGCTTCCAGGGAGAGGGACGAATCCAGGACCACGCCCAGATTCCTGGCCCTGTCTGTAGGCTGGAGGGAAATACCCCCCAGACTAGGGAGGGGGCCATTGTACCGAGACGAGGGTGCCCCGAAGAACAGAACCTCCGTCTTCTCCGGGTTAAGCTTGAGCCGGTTATCTCTGGTCCATTCCAGTACGGCCTCCAGGCACAGATCGAGGGAGCGAACCGCCTCCTCTGCAGACGTAGAAAAGGAGATATAGAGCTGCGTGTCATCAGCGTACTGATGACAGCGAACTCCATATCTCCTGATGACCTCCCCCAGCGGCCTCATATAAACATTGAACAGCACAGGGGAGATTGCCGACCCCTGGGGCACCCCACAAGGGAGAGTCCAAGGAGCCGACAAAACATCCCCCAGCTGAACCCGCTGAGTCCGGCCGCGGAGGAAGGAACGGAGCCAGGCCAGGGCCTGACCACCAATTCCCGCCTCAGCGAGCCGGGCCAGAAGGTTACCGTGGTCGACGGTATCAAAGGCTGCTGAGAGATCAAGGAGGACGAGCAGGGAGGAACACCCCCTGTCGGCCTCCCTGAGGAGGTCATCCTGCAGAGCGACCAGGGCGGTCTCGGTCCCGCGAAGAGGCCTGAATCCAGACTGGAAGGGATCCAGGATATGGTTCATCTCCAGGTATGACTGGAGCCGGACAGCAGCCACCCCCTCGACAACCTTGCCCAGGAAGGGAACAATGGCGATCGGACGAAAGTTGGAGAGATCGTCCGTCGCCAAGCCAGGTTTCTTAAGAGTGGGCTTTACCACGGTCTCCTTAAGCCGGGAAGGGAAACAACCCTCCCGAAAGGAGGCCGTGGCGATGGACGAAACCCACTCTGGCATGTTCCCTTCGGCAGATTTTATGAGCCAAGCTGGGCAAGGGTCAAAGGGAGTGGCCGCCGGCCGGCACCGAGCCATAACTCTGGAGGCCTCCGCGGAAGAAACCGGCCCGAACTCATCCAGGAGGGGAGAACGGAGGGGTGAGGCACCGGAGGACCCAAAGGATGGACTAGAACAACTGGGGGGCAAGTCGGAACGGATGGCCTCAATTTTTGATCTAAAATGGGCTGCGAATTGCTCGCTAGTGAAATCACTAGGAGGAGGCCGCAGCTGACTGGGATTGGAGAGGTCCCGAACCACCCGGAATAATTCCGCCTGGCGGTTCGAGGCCTCGCCAATTCTCAGGGAGGCATAAGATCTTCTGGCGTCCCTGATCGCGCGAAGATAGCGGCCAGTCAGCTGTTTAAGGGCAGCCCTGTTTACTTCCGTCCGGTTTGCCCTCCATATGACCTCCAGTCTCCTACGTTCTTGCTTCATCGACCGCAACTCCGCCGTGAACCACGGGGAGGAGTGGCCTCGGCATCGTAGGAGACGCTTAGGGGCGATCCGGTCTATCGCCCCGGTGGAACCCACATACCACCTTTCCACCAGGGCGTCAACCGGATCGTCTGCCAGACCGCCAGAGAGCTCCCGAAGGCTTCCATAAACCTAGGGGGGTCCAGGAGCCTACGGGGGCGAGCCCAGATGTAAGAAGGGCGCTCCCCGCGGGGTGGGGGGGCGATCGACAGGGAAAATTTTAGCAGGTAGTGGTCCGACCATGACACGGGCAGGGGCAAAATGCCCCCAACCCCAGACACGAATCCGCGACGTGGAGGAAAAGACCAGGTCCAGGGTGTGGCCAGCTCTATGGGTGGGGCATAAAACATGCTGAGATAAGTTCATGGACGTCATGGATTCCATGAATTCCAGAGCCGCCCCAGAGAGTTCACCATCAGCGTGCAAGTTGAGGTCCCCCACCACCAAAAGGCGGGGGGAACCCAACAAGGCAGCCGAGATGAACTCAGCGATCTCTGGCAGGGATTGCGCTGGGTTGCGGGGAGCACGGTACACCAGTACAATGCCAAACTTATCTCGCTGACCCACAGATAGATGGAGGCATTCCACCCCAGAACACACCATCGTCGCGGACCTGCTAACGCAAAGGGATTCCCTGAAAACGATGGCCACCCCACCCCCCCTGCCCTCCGATCTGCCTGCCCACTGAACCTGAAACCCAGGTGGGCACAGGAGAGAGAGGGAGGCCCCCCCCTCCGCGCCCACCCAGGTCTCGGTGATACACGCCAGGTCGGCGTGCTCATCCAAGATAGAATCGAGGATGAGCGGGGTCTTATTATGCACCGACCTGGCGTTAATCAGCAGGCAGGTCAGATCGGAGGCGCTGGCGGGATGGCACCCAGGTAGATGGCGGTGGACGAGGGGATCAGAACGGGGGACAGGCCTTAAATGCCGGACCCTAGTTCTTCTTACCCGACCGATCCCTCCGTCCAGAGCGTACCTCCCACGGCCAGACACCACTGAGATCCGGGTCCCTGCCGACATGGTGGCCAGGAAGGGGAAAGGGACAAAAACAAAAAAAAGGGGGGGGGACAAAAGAGCAAATAATAAACCAAACAAAACCAATACAATTAACAATAACAGAAGCACAGGGGCAATACAAAGATACAACTAAATGAAAAATACAACGCAAAAAACTATAAGATAAAGGAAAAGGTAAAAGGAAAAAAGGGCACAAACCAGGGCAGAGTGGAAATACCGGAGGGGGGGGAAAGGAGAGAGTACGGGACAGGGTAAGCTAATAGCATTGGGCAGGGCTAAAAACCACCAGGGTCCCCCAGAGTCATCCAGAGACCCTCCAAGACAGTGTCGCAAAGACCCTGGTAGCAGCAGCATCAACAGCGATGAGGAGATCGCATTGTCTGCAGCGTCCACGGCGGCGGCGGTGACAACGGTGGAGAGGCCGCATCAAGATGGCGACAGCGGCGGCGGCAGAAGAGGAAAGGCCGCCTCGTTCCCGGCGGCGGCGGCTAGGTGGAGGGGCCGCAACTCCCGCCGGGGCAGCAATTCCCACCGGGGCAGCGCCTGCTTGCCCACAGCGTCCACGGCGGCGGCGGCGACAACGGTGGAGAGGCCGCATCAAGATGGCGACAGCGGCGGCGGCAGAAGAGGAAAGGCCGCCTCGTTCCCGGCGGCGGCGGCTAGGTGGGGAGGCCGCAACTCCCGCCGGGGCAGCAACTCCCACCGGGGCAGCGCCTGCTCGCCCACAGCGTCCACAGCGGGAGCGGGGGCAACGATGGAGAGGCCGCATCAGGAAGGCGACAGCGGCGGCGGCAGAAGAAGAAAGGCCACCTCGTTCCCGGCGGCGGCGGCTTAGGTGGAGGGGCCGCAACTCCCGCTGGGGCAGCGCCCACTCGCCCGCAACATCCTCGGTGGCGGCGGCGGCGGAAGAAAGGCCGCATCGATGTGGCGAAGGAAGCGGCGGCACAGAAGGGGAGGCCGCCTCGTTCCCGGCGGCGGCGGCTAGGTGGAGGGGCCGCAACTCCCGCCGGAGCAGCGCCCACTCACCCGCAACATCCTCGGTGGTTGCGGCGGCGGAAGAAAGGCCGCATCGATGTAGCAAAGGGAGCGGCGACGGAGGAGGGGAGCCGACTCGTCCCTGGCGGCGGCGGCGATGGAAAGACCGCAACTCCCCCCCCAGGGCAGCACCCGCCCGCGCTGCGGGAGAAGGAAGACCGCAGTGGCCGCGATAGGGCCATCGAAAAGGCAGGGCCTCTGCCGCAGCGGTGGCAGAAGGGGGATCGAGTCGTCCTCGGCGGCAGAGGGAACCGCGTCGTCCTCGGTGGTGGCGTCCTCAGAGGCCGCGGCAGCAGTAGAGAAGGTGGCTCCCGGCGATGGCGGCGATGGAGAAGCCGCAGCTGCCTCGGGACAACACCCGCCCGCGTAGATCCCTCCAGGGCGGCAGAAGGTGGAAAAGCCGCTGCGGCGGAGAAAAAGCCAGCAGTCCCCTCGGGAGCACAGTCCTCCACAACGGCGGCGGTAATGGAAAAGCCGCATCGTCCTCGGCGGCAGGAAGAATGGCGGCGGGGGACGACCTCCAGGTAGGCTACCGGCATCTAGCCAGCAACAGGGAGGAGGGTCTCAAGGACCATAGCCCAGTGTCCCCAAATCCCGAACCCCCCCCCTCCAGGCCCTGGTAGACCCAAAGGGAAAGGGATTAGGCACAAAGGGGCAGGTCAAGCAGCGAAAAAGAAAAGAACAAGCGCAGCGGACGCGGAGAGCTGCTGCTGCCGTCCGCCATCTTTTTCCCTCGCCGGCGGTGGCTGCGCTGAGCTGAAGAGCCCCCACCCCACCCGGACCCCCAGCGCCTTCGGTGGGTGAGGCCGCGCGGGAGAGACCTTGCCGGCCGGCGTGGCGCCCTTCCTGGGGATTCCGCAGGCACGAGCAGCGGCTGCACCGGACAGGCTCGGAGGCGGAGGCGGCGGCAGCAGCAGCAGCAGCAGCAACAGCATCCCCGCCACTTCTGAGTTTGCAGTGTGTTTTGGGAGCATTCGCCACGAGCAAAGCCGCCGGGTGCAGGTGAGGGGGGGGGAATTCCCGGCGCGGTCCCGCCGAAGCCCCCCACCCCAGGCCAAGCGGCACAGCCCACTCCCTCCCCCCACCCTGCAGCCACCTCCACCCAACCACCTGCGGCCGCCTGGGGAAAGAGGGAAGGAGGGAGGGGAGAGGAGGGGCGGCAGACACGGAGGGGGGGAGCCAGGGAGGGGCACCCTTACCTGGCACCTGCACGGGGGTCCACCACCCACCCGCCCCCCCTCACCCAAAAAAACTAGCGCCATTGGAACACATTGGAACGGATTAAATCCAGTTTCAATGCATTCCTATGGGAAATTAGGGTTTGTACAACGGAAAACTTGTATAACGTAATTTGATTAGGAACCAATTAATTACGTTATACAAGGTACCACTGTTGCTTGCAACTAGAATTGGCTTATTTGAATCAATGAAGCTTAAAGATGAGTTGACTCACCAAATCACCACTGATTCAATGAGTCTACTCTAGTGTGAGTTACTGCACTAAACAACAGGATTTCAGCCGGTGTCTTCTTCAGTATGAGTGTGTTGTGCAAGAATTTATTATGTTACTATAATCTACTGCTGTTATATGCTTTCATTTCTTTTTACTACTGAAGAAAAGGGATTTGTGGTTTTCTTGATGAAATGTAATATGAAACATTGCTGCCCTGCAGAAGAGACAGACAAGAGATAACTTATACTTTCCCCAAAATGATCCACAGTCAGCCTGAATCTAATGGAAGAAAACCTTCCAAAGTGAGAGACATAAACTAATCATTGAGAAGCTAAGGAAATAAAAGAGATCATAGCTTCATTAATTAAAAATAAAGATGTAAGCCCACTAGGGAAAAAAACCATGGACGGAGTTGTACAGTAAGAAACAAGATGAAACAGAAAATAATTAGGAAGATTTTTTGTTTTATTTTGTTTAATTGTATGGCATAAATTGAAGAGAATATATTATGCTAAATATAAGTGTTTCATCATCATATATGCAGAAGGTCATATTATGCTGGAACCACGTAAAATGTCCTTGTGAGAAAATAACCCAGATGCATACGATCTTTGTGATATTAAAAAGATAAGACCCAATTTATTTCAAATAAGCAAGTTGTTCTGCTTTTGCATATCAACAGAATGTTTGAAAGTTGCATGAAAGTTGTTTAATTAAAGAAATAACTGTCTTCATGCTTTTCTGTGGTGGGTCAACTTATCAGCAGGCGGCCATCTGGTGCAAGTTGAGAATTTGGGTGTCTACTGCACAAAGTAACAAGCAGAGCAAACAAATCACGGGAGTACACAGTATGAGTCACCCTCACTGTTGTTCTTGCCA
The DNA here is from genome assembly GCA_029282475.1 of Phrynocephalus forsythii. Taxonomy (NCBI): domain Eukaryota; kingdom Metazoa; phylum Chordata; class Lepidosauria; order Squamata; family Agamidae; genus Phrynocephalus; species Phrynocephalus forsythii. The sequence continues at coordinate 20,679,280 of JAPFRF010000004.1, forward strand.
ATGTGTCTTCAAGTAGTCTACAGTTAATTCCCTGTTTTATTTTATTTCTTTTTTAAAAATACAACTTTATTGTGCATAAAAGTCCAGAATGGATTAATCGATTTTCAATGCATTCCTATGGGAAACCGCTGCCCGACTTACGAGATTAGCAACTTACGAGCATGCGCTCGGAACGCATTGATCTTGTAAGTTGGGCTTCCACTGTAGATGAGTGTACAGTGGTACCCCGACTTAAGAGCAGCTCGACTTAAGAGCAATTTGACTTAAGAGCGGGAAACTGTCGGCATTTTAACCGCTTGACTTACATTTTTTTTCCGTTTTTTGATTTTTTTAGCTTATTTTTTTAATTTCTTAGATAGGTACCCTGACTTAAGAGCATGCATTCAGAACAGATTAAATTCATATACCACTGTATATGTTTACAATGGTTTCCATGTGGGTTCCCCCCCTTTAGGGTCACTCTAGTACAGTGATAGTGAACCTTTTAGAGACCGAGTGTCCAAACTGTGATTCAAAACCCACTAATTTTTCGCAAAATGCCAATACAGCAATTTAACCTGAATACAGGTGGCTGTGAAGGGGTGATGTCAGGTGCCCACAGAAAGGGCTCTGAGTGCCACCTTTGGCACCTGTGCCATAGGTTCACCAACACTGCTCTAGTATGACCCCAATGAATATGCCTGGAATTCTTGCAAGGCCTGGATCATGTGCTTACCAGTAGGACTGGTGGGCTGAAGATATAATTACATTACTTGTTAACCCATTACTTTTTCAGGAAGGGTGGAAGCTATAGCAACAGTTCTCTTCTTAGTAGCCCAAATCCTACTATTTATGCTGGCAAGCTTTACAAAGTGTTACTTGTGGAGGTGAATTGTCACAAGTTATGAAGTCACTGCATATATCTTCTTCTTCTTCTTCTTCTTCTTCTTCTTCTTCTTCTTCTTCTTCTTCTTCTTCTTCTTCTTCTTCTTCTTCTTCTTCTTCTTCTTCTTAGACCTCCAGAGCAGGAAGGGACCCTTTGGATCATGGAGACTAGTCCCAGGCAAGGAGACACAGTGGTGAATCAAACTCCCACTCTTTGATTCCTAAACTACTGAGCTATCCAGTAGCCCATGATCTGTCGTGCACTGAATCAGCCCACTCATTGCACAACAAATAATATCTAGGGTGACTTTGTGACTTCCAGCAAGTCACTGCCAAACGTCAAGCCATTGGTGTCATGGAGGCAGCAGGGTTTTCGCCAACAATTGGTAACACTCTCATGCATCTGTTCAATACATAACATTTCCTGGTCACTTCGTCAGTAGCTGAAATACTTCCTTGGGATGCATTTGAGATGGTTTCTAACACATTTTGGACCCTTACTTTCCAAGGGCAAGGATCCAACAAGTACAGTATTGTATTGTTAACAAGTATTGTAATAAGTGACTAAAATGCCCCCCTCCCCATGTCAGTGACAATGTGTTTGTTCTTATGGCTTTGCAATGAGTTACACAATGAATGGGTGTTATAACATAATTTTGCAAGGTCTGCCCCTACTTTGGAATGTGATTGTATACATAATTCCTGTCCTGTTTTTAAATGAGTCTTGCATTGCTGAATGTAGGCCCATCTGTAATGCTATAATTTGTACCTTTGCGGCTATTTTGAAGGTTAGTGTTGCTTGTCATTTAATTACTGTATTTGCATTTGATAATTCAAATTGCTGCCTCATCAGAAAACTAGAACACTCCAACCTCTGCAAATTCATTGGAGGCTGCACTGAAGTACATTATTGCCATTATCACTGAATACTTTCCTAAAGGAAGTCTGAATGGTGTGCTGCTGAATGAAGACATCTCTTTCAATTGGGGTTTCAGGTGAGAGAAATGGGACAAGGCCTCATGATTGGCTCTAAACCAAGAAGGCTACATGAAGAAGACAGTTTTATGGTCAGATGAGAGGTGTCACTAAAATTTGTCAATATTTTATTTCCTCTAATAATATATATATATAGGATGTGTGTGGTTTCCAAGCCCCAAAGGCAGTCACCTCAACACTCTTGGGTGCCATAGTACCTTAAAATTTATTTTGAAAATCATTGAGGGGGTGAGTGTTTTTGGCTCATACAGTCCCCTTGCGATCTCTAGGCGGTATGGATAGAACTCCTGAGGTACTTTAAAATCCATTCAGTAAACCTTTCAGTAAACCTTCCCTCCATTTTTTTTTTTGTAAAATCAAAATCAAGGGAAGTTATGGGAGCAGATGAGGCCTGCCAAGGTCCTCGGATGGTGAAGCACAGACTCTGAAACCTATCCCACTGCACAATACAATCTTCACAAGAATATAGTATAGTTTCCCACCCTGCTTTGAGTTATTTGCGTTTCTTAAATGCATGTGGGGTGGTTGTGGGGGAAGCACGCATCATGTCACACGCTTCCATGAGGAGTATGACAGCAAGAAGTAAGGTAATTAAATATATGGCTGATTTTTTTGTGAGAGAAATGTATATTTAACATAATCATAGGCTGAAATGCACTTGTTTGTCACTCACCACTAGAATACCTGTAGACCCATTTGAGCTGATAAGTGCCAATATGTTTTTTTAAAGGGATTTTATTGAGTACAGGTCTACTCACACTTGAGAGTAACAAGAAGATTTATGACAGAATTTCTAGTTTAAATTTAATGGGCTCGTATTATTTGAAGGACAACAGGCACCTATGCAAATTTGTTTGACCTTTGGGACATAATCTCTATTCTCTGCCCCCCTATGACTAGCAGCTAGACCAGTGGTAGTGAACCTTCGGCACTCCAGACGTTTTGAACCGCAACTCCCACGGTCCTTTATCATTGGCAATGCAGGCTTGGAATTCTGGGAGTTGTGGTCCAAAACTTCTAGAGTGCCAAAGGTTCACCACCGATGCTAGACTGACTGACAACAAAGATGGAACCTTCTCAAGATGGTGAATCCAACTTTTAGGGATTGTCTTTACCAAGAGGTATTATGTGTGGCCTTCTAATGGCATACCTTAAAACCTTTGCTGTTGTTGTCGTTAAACCATTTTACAATCTTGCAGTTTTAATCTATTTCCTTAGGAACTGAAAGAACGATATCTTGAAGGTGAGAAAGTTGATAATTTCTGAGACAATACCAGCAGGGCTTCTTCTGGACTTCTGCTTCACCTGCTCTTTTTTAAAAATTGACCTTAAATTAGTTGTTTGTATTGTATTCAAAAGTAGGTTCAAAATCTTTCTAAGCCTTTCTTCAGCATAGGTAAGGAGGTTTGCAATTGATATATTTTCTGGATTGCCTATCATGCAGTAGATTATACAACCCAAGCATGTGACAGACAGCCTGGGGGGGCGAAGAGTTATTCACTAAATAGAATAAAATTTAAAAAGAAAATTAAAATCCATAGAAAACCAAACCAAACCAAAGCCATTAAAGCCATGGGTGCCAATTAGGATTGGGAAATAAGTCAGGAGGATGCCTAGGCAAATACAACAGAATCGGTCCAATCTGAACACTAAAAGAAAATGTGTGACAAGAAGCTAGTTGTATCAGTTTCTAAAATGAACCCAAATTCTCACTAACTTTGAAAAGAAAACATGAGAAGTTACGGTATATATCATCATTTCACCAGATGGAATTCTTGACAGAATGTGGGATTCTAATTACAGGGAAATATCATTAAGTAAAGACAGCAAGATGATGCAGCTCCTGATATTTTTTCTTAGAAGTGAACTATAATGTTCAATCTGCTATGTGATCATGTACGGATGAGATATTTTTGATGATGAGACTGTGGATAGGGATTTGAGGTGGCATTTTCTTTTGATAGTGACTTGCGCCTGCTTAACCACACATCACAGGCTTGCTTTTCTCCCAATTCCCCTGTATCTTGCGGTATCATCTAGTTCTAGTACAAAGGGTGGGTGAACTTCCAGTTGGCAGAAATCTCTGGGCAAAGCTAGGGGCCCCAGCCTCCCTCTGGGAATTCCCATCCTGGCTTTGTTCCTCCTTTTTCTTAAACAAATGTGTGTGGGCTTATGTCTCTGATTAATTTCAGAAACATGCTTCAAGGGAACTGATGTGGTTGTGAACCATAACTGAATCTGCCTCCTCTATTGTACAGGATGAAAAGAGGAAGAGGTAGATTCAGTCTTGTTCACAACCAGCGTTGTCCTTCCTCACTGATGGCCTACTGATGAGTCCACTTCTACCAGTAACAAATACACACACACAATATTCTCGGGAAAAGAGGCTACAACTTTATTGCTTATAATGGCAGTTATCATGGCCCAGGCATTGGGTTGGATCCCAATTAAAGTGTGGGAAGGATGGGTATCTGCTTGGAGGAGCACTGAAACATTTTGAATTTTCGATCTCACAAGAAAAGTCCAGCTGCCATGACTCCAATTACAGATAACTTATGATAGTGCTTTGTAGCACTTTGGGCTACAATCATCTCTGGTCCCAGGCTGCGTCTCTCTGTGCATGGGTGTCTGTGTGTGTGTGTGAGAGAGAGTGAGTGTCTCTGAGTGTCTCTGGGCTGTACCTGGGACCAAGAAGTCTTTATTGGTGACAGTAACACAATAGGACAGAATAAGAGACAGAGGAAATATGGTCTTGATCACGTATGCATTCCATTGGTGAGGGGGAGTATGCACCCTTATCTCGGAAATGCTTGGCTAGTGGGGAATCATTGATAAGGACAGAGGAAGTGGAGAGAAAGGAGCTTCGGGCTCGGTCATGGACTAGATTTGCCCTGATATCCGGGAGTGCCATTGTTTCTCTGGCCTCCTGAGCGAGGTCAGCTCCAAGTCAGCTCAACCACACTGGGTTCCTGGTTGGTCTCTGGAAATCCAGGGCCTAAAGGCTGCCTCGGTGCTGCCAGATTATTTCAGGGTTCAGTCTAGTGGGGTATGGAATCCCCACAGTGCTTGTCTGAGTTACCTAGATGTAAAATACACTGAGGTGGTTTACCATTCTAGGGTGCTCTGTGCAGCTTGGCCAATACCACACAGTCTCACTCTTTTATGAAACGCACCATGGGGAAATGAGCTACCCCAACCAGTGCCTTTGTAGCCAAATGCTCCAACTAAGGCTTTGTTCACACGGTGGAAATGTTTCTCCAGTATCTCTCATTGATGTTGGTTTGGGGTTTTGAGTTTCAATGACTTACCTTCCATACCGGATTTTGTGCTGCCCATCCATACTATATGTGCCTCTGTGGGGAAGCTACTACTTTGTTTGTTCCACATCTCATCGCACATGAATTTTGGTTTGCGATCCTGTGTGAACTGTTGTACACAAATATTTCCATGCCTCCTGCTAGTGCCTGCCCCTTCCCCCCAACTGGTGGTGTTTGTGTTTCTGTTTTCTTCTTTAAAAAATATTTTCTGAGCAGAGTGTTTTGTTGTGTTTATGGCCTCAGCGCGTCTGGTTTTTAACAGTAAATGGACTCACCCTAGCCAGAAAACCAACCAACACAACCATCTGCCAGATTGATGGTTCAAAACGGATCAAAGAAGAAAGCACCAGCCCCTAAAATCAGTGTCTAGACAACAATGATATTTTGTTAACACATCAATGTAGCCTCATTCACTTATATTAAAAAGAAGAAGGAAGGTTGGTCAAAGAGAAATGCAAAGAAAATGTAAGCAGCATGTTGCGTGACAAGGGTGTGGGTGCAGCGTAGCAGGTCTTATTTTCTTTTTATTACAAGACTCAGGAAAAAAACATGTGAACTCTTATCGAGCGAACTAGGTCATGTGACATCAACACATAACCGTACAAGAAACTGAAGAAGGCAAAAAATTAGACGGGCGACTTGTGTGTGTGAACACAGCCTCAGTGATCTATCCACCCCGCTCTTCTGAAACCACAAAGGCCACGGAAAAGGAGGTGGTGAAGATAGAAATACTGATAGCTTCACTAAGTATGGTGGCAATGCATATTGCATCTAAAGAAGGAGTTACAGTAGTTTTCTTTTCTTTTTAAGCTGGAAAATACAACCCAACTTCACAATTTCCCATCCAAAACATTTCAGAACAGTGTATTGCCTTAATAGCTTTTAAAAATAGTATTATATGGATGAACCAAAATTTCCACTTGTCTCACAAAAACAGAGTGGAGTAAATGATGCTTTTAATATGCAGCCACTGGAGGTCTATGGCTTCCCTTGGTTATAAACTGTCATCTCAATGGTTGCATTTAATCATTCTGTGACACTTTTTGTTTTTGTATTTTAAAGAAAACTCTCAGTAAGCTAAATGTTTAAATATGAGGGAGAATCTGCCTTTTTAAAAAGAGGAATTTGAACATTTTGTTCTGTTTTAGGACTGATGTTAACTACAGTACTACGCAAGTGAGGAGAAAAACGAGATCCCTTCCATTTCCAACTCAGCCTCATTTTAAAAGACTGTTCTGGAATATCTTGAACAATTCAGTTGAATTTTATCTGCACATTTTCTTTGAAGTGCTGCTACTCACTAATTCTCTCAAGCACTGCTTGCTTAAAGCACAAATGTTGAGCTCCTACTAGTTAGTAAACAAAGAATGGGTGTCCAGAGGCTGTTCTCCTCATGTTGAGGCTGAATGCCAAGAGTCAAAACTGCCTATTGAAATATTGTTTGGACCCAGATTTTGGAAACCAAATGATTTTAATAAATATATATTGTCTCTGTGGTGGTCTATGATTTGAGAAGAGGCAGGAATATCTCTTTGTGAAATTTAAAGTTGAAACATTTTGCTATGGACATTTCCTGAGAAATCATCTCATTCCTAGTACAATAATTCCACATGCAAAAAAAAAAAAAACCACTATTTGGAAACCACTAATTGCTCTTCCAATGAGACTCTTTCTCAACTCCTGCAGATTTCTGGATATGGCTTGTGATCCCTACTCTTGATTTTTCTCATTTCCTTACAATTATCATTGCACAGGAAACAGCCAGTGTTGTCAAAACAAAGTTTTCTGCATTTCCAATTTTCATTTTGAATAACAGGAACTCCTTATCCATAGGAGGCTCTATTATGCACTCATCTATAGTCTGATAATATTAAAAATATTAAAAACATTAGAAGAAAAAATGTTTCTGGAATGACTTATGCTCATAGGCCAAGGTTTTACTGTACTCGTTTGTGAAGAATACATCATGGTCTCTGGCTTCCCCTAGTGGCCAGTTCTGATAATACAGGTTTGATTTTTTTTCTAGTTTTTCCTTTACCATGCTATCTATCTATCTATCTATCTATCTATCTATCTATCTATCTATCTATCTATCTATCTATCTATCTATCTATCTATCTATCTATGGGGGTCCTACTCTATTTTTGTTCATAAATGTTGTCTGTGGTGGGTGTAGCTCTCCATACTCCACAGTAAAGTCTAGGATGGGACATCACAGAAAGAGTGGCTAGACCTCATATTGCACAGAAGGCATTAGAAGGCACAGGATATGGGTGCCCCAGTTTAATTGGATGTTCGTTTGTACCCAAAAACGCTGCAATCCCTGGAGATTTCCTGTGCAATTTCTCTCCAAAAGATTTTGGAAGGGAACATGCTACAGTGGAGGAAAAAGAGGTATGATTCTTCTCTCCTTTTCCAAGATAATGAGAAATTGCAAGATTCATGTACCTAAACCTTACGTTGATTTAACATTTGAATGCTTCCTTTCTAGTTAAGATAAAAAGCAGCCATGACTTTTTAAAAAAGTAAAACAGGACTGATAGATTGGAGCCTCAAAGTAGTGACACTTTTGATGCCATTGCCTTTTATTTGTTGGATAGCAGCATGTTTAGATAACATGTTAGACAACAGCGGCAGTAACATGGAAACCTGATTGTTCCTGGAGAGGCCTTATGGGTTTGAGGGTGGAAGATTGGTGATACACAGAAGAGGAAATGCAGAACTCTTATTCTATGATTGCTTAAAATGTAATTATCTTTCAATCCAGTGATGTACATATTCCTGTACATGTACTGGTACACAAACAGACATGAATACTCAGCATCCAGGTATTTATCCCTCTGTTCTTGTCTCAGGACCAGCAATACTATAACCCAACAACAGCTGTATCTGTTAATTGTGGCCTCCAGACCCCAGAGCCAGACTAAACATGGCATTAATGCATGGTTGCATTCAATATGCTTTACCTTTTTCATTTAAATAATAGTTGAAAGGGACCTCCTTGGATTAGGACGAAGGGAGGAAGGGGGTCACCCTTCACTGCATCCCTAGGATGCCAAATGCAGTTACCAACAAGTGCTTTGGTTAGCAGCAGGAGGGCAAGATCCATTGGTGTTAATAGCAGCTAGGGAGAGGGGAGCATATTTTCACTGTTATTACCACTAGTGAAGTATTTTTGATCTTGGTCTGATTTGTAAGAAACAGGAGAATGATCACAATGATCACAAACTGGCTTTGACTTGCATAAAGAGTATATACTGTAACCTGGTTAAATCTGTATCAGTCATGTGGCTTCACATTAAGGTGATAGACTGACTGAAGTGTCGGGCCTATTCTAACAATTAGTGAGGAGGAGGAAGTGGCAAGATTGAGAGGCAGTCTAATGTTACTTTGAATTCGCACAGGTGACTTGTCTTATATGTTGGGTTTCTTTCATTTCTTTTCTTTTACTTGCACAGCTGACCTGGACGTGCTGAAAAAGCAATCCAACCCACAGGATTACCTTTGAGCAAGTCGAGAAGTTGTTGTATAAAATGAATCCTAATAAAGTTAGCCCAGTTGACATGATAATGATTTTGGTAAGAACTGGAGCTGCTTAACTGTACTGGAAAGCAGCTTAGGAAACACACAGGATGCTCTTGAATAAATTCAAAGATCATGAAAATGTGTACTGTGAAATGTGTTTGATGAGAAGATGGTACTGAGGAGAAAGAACATGGTTAGTCCATTGGGTTCAAAAAGAAACTCACTGAAATAATTGTAAGGGACTCCTTATGTAAGTCCCATTGATTCAACTGCTCTCGACTTGCAAGTAGCCTCTGGATTTAGGGTGGACACACTGGCTGCATGTGCCTCCCCCAAAGTATTCTTCTGCCCAAAACACCTCTGCCCCCTAGTAACCCATGTCCCTTAAAATTATATTAATTATATTAAATATATCAAATTTTGCTAATAAAGTATTCTTGTGCTGCCCTTGAGGCGTGGTTTGCAATGTTACTATGCCATCTTGAGGGCTTCTCAATACCCCCTGGAGTCCCCACCCCCAAATTTCATTTTAAATCACCACTAGATGACACAAAGGGGATCATTTAGTAAAAAAAAACTTATTAAAAAGTTTATTTATTTATTTATTTATTGTTATATTTGTATCCCGCTTATCTCCAACAGAGGACTCTAAGCGGCTAACAACAAGTATCACAAAACAACAGAACACAAATCACTAGTATAATAAATTAAAACATATATCCTCCTAGGATCCTAAAATCCTAAAATCCTAAGACCTCCAAATGCATCCCAACATGTCTAAGACGTAAGTCCTGACAGATAAAATTGGAGGCACCAATGGTCATACTACTACTACCAATAGTAATAGCGATGGCGGAAAGGGCAAAAAAAAAAAAAAAATAAAATTCGCAAAGGCCTCTGAAATAGAAAGGTCTTTAAGGATTTGAAAAAGGCCTGCAGGGACTCTGCAGAGCGCACTTCGCTAGGGATGGCATTCCATATGGATTTTCGGGTGACCGACTTCCGGGCCTCTCGGGGTGGCAACCCAGAGCGAGTGCGCTCGCACCTGCCGAACTGGGCGGGCCGAGATGGATCGCTGGACGATACGCTCTGACAGGTATTCCGGTCCCAAGCCATGGAGGGTTTTAAAACTAAAACCAGGACCTTGAATCTAATCCGGGCTGCAACGGGCAACCAATGAGCCAGGACTGGGGTGATATGGTCATAACGACGCACACCAACCACCAAAAATACCATGCAGACGCCGGAGAAGAGTCAAGGGCAACCCCATGTAGAGAGCGCATTACAATAGTCCAGTCTCGAGATCACCAGTGCTTGGACCACTGTTCTCAGAGAGTCAACATTACGGGCGGATCTGGGCGATCTGGCGAAGATGGAAATAAGCGGCCCTGGTCGCCACCTGGGCCTCCATGGTTGCACCGGGTCCAGGACCACGCCCAGATTCGCACCCTCTCCACAGGCTGGAGGAAACCCCCCAGCTGCGGGAAGAGGGCCGCCCCGTACCCAGATGGTGAGCTCCCAAAGAACATAACCTCCGTCTTCTCGGGGTTGAGCCTAAGCCTGTTCGCCCGGTCCAAGCCAGGACCGCGTCCAGGCACTCATCAAGGATCCTCACAGCTTCCACTGCAGAGGTTAGTAGAGCTGCGTGTCATCAGCGTACTGATGACAGCAGACTCCAAAGAACTAGATGTTGAACAACGACCCGGTGGAACCCCCCACAAGGGAGTATCAGAGCTGACAACTCCCCCATGCAGAACGTACTGTGGACGGTCCTCCAGGAAGGATCGGACCCAGCTGCAAGCAGTGCCCCGATACCAACCTTCCAACAGGATACCGTGGTCGACGGTATCAAAGGCCGCTGACAAATCCAGGAGAACCAACAGGGTAGAGCAACCCCTGTCGGCCGCCCAGATTAGGTCGTCTTGCAGCAGCGACCAAAGCTGTTTCGGTCCCCCCGACGAGGCCTGAACCCGGACTGGCAAGGATCGAGGCACTGCCGATCCTCCAGGTATGACTGCAACCGAAACCCTCTCGATCACCTTGCCCATAAATCGTTGGCAATTGGACGATAGTTGGTTAGATCGTCCGAAGGAGGCCAGATTTTTTAAGAATGGGCTTTACCACCGTCTCCTTCAGACGGGAGGGAAAAAACCCCTCGCTGAACAGCCGAGGCCCATTCAGCCATGGTCCCGCTGGCAGATTTAATAAGCCAGGCTGGGCAGGGATCAAAGGGGTGGACGCTGGTCGGCAGTGAGCCATAGCCTTGGAGGCCTCGACAGCAGAAACAGGCCCAAGCACATCCAACCGAGGCGACGAAGGCGGCCCAGCAACCGGAGATGCCGGGGCAGTGCTACTGCAACCGGAGTCGAAGCCCGGCCCGGATGGCCTCTATTTTAGAACAAAAAAAGGCTGCGAAATTCTCACTACTGAACTCAGTAGGAGGAGGCCTGGCCAGACTAGGATTGGTGAGGTCCCGAACCACACGGAAGAGCTCCGCTTGGCGGTTTGAGGCCTCACCAATTCTCAGGAGACAAAAGATCTTTGGGCCTCCCTGATGAATAGCGCCTAGTCTGGGAAACAACAGCAGCCTTACTAATAACCGTCTGCACCTGCTTCAGCTCGGAGCTCGGTCGTAAACCATGGCGAGGGCCGAGCTCGACACCGGAGAAGACGCTTAGGGGCGATCCGGTCGATGGTCTGGGCAGCTGTATCAAACCAATGGTTGGCCACAACCTCGGCTGGCGCGCCAGTCAGTTCTCCAGGAAACACCCCAAAGACTTCCTGGAACCGATAATGGTCCATGAGTCTTCGGGGCGGGCCAAAACAGGAGGCCGATGGTCCCCGCGAGGAGGGGCGGAATCGCCAAAGGGAAAGTAAGCAGGTGGTGGTCTGACCATGACACAGGAAGGGGGACAATGCCCCCAAACTCCAGACTCGAAGTCCCCGACATGGAGGAAAAGACCAGATCCAGGGTGTGGCCAGACCTGTGGGTGGGGCATACAATATGCTGGGACAGACCCATGGAAGCCATGGATTCCATGAACTCGAGAGCTATGCACATTGAAGTCAGAAGGCGCGGGGACTTCATAGTGCAGCCCGATTCGGAGAGCTCCGGGAGGGATTGTGCTGGGTTGCGGGGAGCACGGTAACCTAGCACAATGCCAAATGTGTCCCGCTGTCCCACCAGCAGGTGAAGGCACTCTAACCCCTGGCTAACCAAAGTCGAGGCCCTGCAGACATAAAAAGAGTCCCGATGGACGATGGCGACCCCACCTCCCTTCTGGCCCTCCAGCCTTCCCACACCCTGAACCAGTTACCCGGGCGGGCACAACAGGGAGAGGGAAGCCCCCCCCCTGCACCCACCCAGGTCTTGGTGATGAGAGCCAGGTCAGCCCGCCCATCTTGGATGGTATCGTATATGATGGGGATTTTATTATGGACTGACCTGGCGTTCAACAGAATGCAGGAAAGGCTGGAGGCGCTGGAGAAGTGACTCCCGGACACGTGGCAGGGAGCCGAGGGGTCAGAACGCGGGACAGGCACAAGATGCCTGAACCGGGTTCTTCTGATCTGACGAACCCCCCGGCTACAAGCGTACCGCCCACGGCCCGTCACAGTTGGTATATGAGTCCCTGCAAACATGGCGAGGGAAAAAAAAAAAAGAAAAGAAAGGGAAAAAAAACTAATTCAACCTAATTAATATAAACACTCCTACAAATTACAAGTAATACAATAAGTAAGTTACAAACAAATAACAACTATGAACAAACAGTGGGAAATAATAATAATAAAAATGGTAAACAAATCTTAACTAACAAACGAATCTTAACTATCAAATGAACAATAAATAACAAAACGGGCGAAGCGCCAGATGTAAACCACCTGGGAGTTAGGGGGGGAGGAGGCCAGGAAATCGAGGCTCTGATGGTTAATGAGAGGTACTGTGTTGTGGAGGCACTTGGCATTGAAGGTGGCAGAGGTGCCGGACCTGATTGTCACAAATACAACAGCACCGTCCTGATTCCAATGTCCAGGCTCGAGCCCCCAGCAAGAAATCCCCCCCATCAAACCCCAACTCCACCAGTAGGCTCGCCATCATAACTCCAGTCCCTTTACTCTCCACAGATAACTGGAGGGAGGTGATGTAATAAATAGGTAAGTCTCCCCCCCAAGGCATAAGCACCAATCCTTGAGAAGGGAAGGAAACAGGAGGCCCAGCTGCTTCCAAGCGTCTCCGATGGTAAAGGGCAGGACAGCCCCAGGCAAATAGATGGATTCCGGTCTCTGAGAACAAGTCCCGGCGATGGCAAGGAGCCCAGGACCCCTGGAGCACCGGCAGCCGATCTGCTGCCCGGGACCACCAGCCGCCAGAAGCTACGACGGGCGATGGAAAGCAACCACCGGCAGCCGACATGCTGCCCGAGTCCCAAGGAACGGGCGGCACACCGGCGGCCGAGCTGCCGCCCGAAACCACCAAAGGGCGGCTAGGCTACCGAGCGATCTGTAGGCGGCACCGGCGGCCGACTTGCCGCCCGAATTCCAGGAGCGAAGGGCACGCCGACAGCCGAACCGCCGCCCGAGAGCTGCCAGCAACGGGAGCACCGACGGGAAACCGGCCGGCCCCTGAGCGAACAAAGCGGCCGGCCGGCGGCGGACCCACCACCCGGGCAGAGGCGCACCGGCGGCCAAAACGCCTCCCAGGCAGGAGCAAGCAGCAGGGCCATGACAGTGACCAGCCCCGGCAGATGGAATAGGCTCTCACCTCAGCTCCAACTCATGGGGGAGAACCCGAAATGGCGGCCGCCGTCTCTGCCCTTGGGTCTTCCAGACCACCGAGGGCGGACAGACCGGCCACTCACCCGGGACTCCCCACAAGAGCGGGCAAGGGAGGGAGGCTTGCCAGGGAGGGGCTAAGGTGTAAAAAAGGGGGGAGAGGGGGGGTAGTCCGAGAGGCCACTCGTATTGAGGACGCTCGAACGAGGCAAACATACCTCGTCCTCCTCGGTGTCGGCGTCCAAGGCGTGCTCAAAAGAGCCTCTGCAAGCCTCAACGAGCCCACAAGGCCCCCCGCCCCAAGTTCAAACACCTCCCAATGGTACTCCTGGCAGCCCAAAAATTAAATAAAAATAAAAACCCAGCGGCGCAGCAATAAAATAGAAAAAGGTAATCGAGGGGTGGGATGCAAAAACACCAAAGAGCTGCTGCCGCCCGCCATCTTTTCCTCTGGCTTCTCCACTTTAACTTTGAAAAAGTTAAAACAATTTTGGATCAGTTAAAACCCAACATACTGACCTTAACCAAAAAAATGCAAATTGACCTCCTTGGATGTGTTTTTTTTTCATGATTCCCTTCTCCTCTTTTCAGGCTGCCAGTAGATCTGAAAAATGTCTGTCAACTTTGTTGAGGTCACTCATCGCTTCTTTAGAACTGAAAACTGAAAAAAATATGTATCCTTGAAAGTAATGTTAGCATGGACCAGACAACTGAGGCCAAAAACATCAACACGGTCAGCATCTACTACTTGTTTCCTAGAAACACCGATCTTTGAAATAGTTACTAGGGTAAGCACCAATGTACAGCTTAATGCTGCATGATGTAAGAAGTAATTTAGCAGCTTCCACGATGCAAATGCTTTCCTGACATCTGAAGTGTAATTTTGTGACACCTCACAGGACTTCTGTTTAATTGCTGAAGCTACGCAAACTCCTCTCATGGGCCTTTATGTAGCACAATGCTGTTGAATATGAGGATATGCTGTTGAATGCATGGTTGATTATCCTCTCAGCATATCTTCAGAGGTTGCTGAGGCTGAATACATTTTTGTTTGTAGAGATGGAGAAATACAGTAAACACCTGGAAGTGTTAGTAGCAGAAAGGACGCAAGGCTTAACACATGAAAAGCAGAAGACAGACCGCTTGTCGTACAGTAAGGCGGTTACTTCAAGTCCTACCTTATTCCACGGTTACGTTTGTACCGTGACAGTGTTGTTCGCGGTCACATGGTTTTGTCCCTGTTCAATCCCTGTTTCCGTTTACTCACGGGTGTGATTACTTGTCTCATGACAACTGTTACTTCATGGTCTTGTTCCGTGACAAATTCTGAATTTGTCTTGCTTTCTTAGCCCCCGTTTTTAATACTGTAAATAAAACTTTTTCAATATTTTGATTTACTGGTCTTCCGGGATTTACACGTCAATGCTACAGAATTTTCTGTACTTTCTTTAATAAACATTTGCACTGCATGGTGTTTCCCATAGGGAAACTAATGTTGAATGCCGCTTCAGCCACTGACCACTAGGTGGACACTGGCTGTTGCGTGACAGTTGTTACCACACAGTCCCTTGTCTCGGAACAGGAACTGGGAATTAACCATGACAAGAGAATTCCCCAACTCAGGGGCAGGTACAGCTTGTCACGCTCTGTTCGTGGTTCCGGGGGCGTGGTCGAGACAACTTTTTGCTGTCACGCCATGGACGTGAAGTAAGATTTTTTTGTACCGGTCCCAAGCGGGACAGCAAGGAGGGACGAACAGGACATGAAGTAACCGCCTAAGTGACATGAAAGCAGCATGTTCTGAGTAAACCTTGCATGAGAAAATACATCAGTCACAAGAATGAGAAACTTCATTCACCTCCCTGCCTTTTTTTGTGAGACAATGACATATTTTCTGATTCTTGTGAAAAGACTTGTTACATTTGCAGGAATGGGTTTTTTTCCCAGAGATTGTGTAATGTGTAAAAATAGGGTAAGCCATGAGAAGGACTAGCTTGTTGCATGGATTTTTGAAGATTTGAATCATCAGATGGGTTGTTTGCATCTTTTTTGTATAGTTAGTCCTCCCCGTGCATGCTTTGTTTCAAAAATGGAAGAGACAGTAGCTTTGCAAATTACAAGGACCACAACAAAACAGCTCCATACCCTAAGAACATAAGAAGAATCTTGCTAAGGGCCCATCTGGTCCAGCTTCCTGTATCTCACAGTGGCCCCACCATATCCCTCTGGGAGCACCTGAGACAACTAGATACCTGGCTCCTGATGCCACTCTCTTGTGTCTGGCACTTTGAGGTACCCTCCTTTTAAGCCTGGAGAAAACACATATCCCTCTCATGGATTGTAACCCGAGACAAGCTACCCTATTCTTGCTTCGAAAGCAAGAACTCTTAAGAGAGGTCAGTGATTTCTTGACAACCTGTTTCAGGTTATCAGGACAGCCTGTTTTGTTAAGAACAAGTAATTTTGCAAATACTCTTAACGTCCTGAATTCTGAACAACCGTCACTGTTGAAGTCAGAGGTCAGTGTGCATTAAAGGTTCTTTAAGGTTGTTGCCATTGTTTTGCTATAAGGACCTGTACTCTGGTTGCTTTGATCTTTAGGGTGCTGCAAAGGGTTGGAAAATGCATTTATAAGCTCCCAAATCCAAATCCATCTGTTACGTTTGAGGCTGATGGCCAAACCCATGTGTATGCATTAAGAAGAGCACCGTGCTTTGGAATCTGCTCATCAGCCACTTACGTAGCTTACAAGGCAAACGGACAAGCATTGCTCTCCTGCATTAAGTGAAAACACTCAAGAAAATCTGAGTAATTTCCACATTTCTCTCTCCAAGGTCTGTATGGCAAAGCCACAGTATAAATATATTGCTATATAATTGTATTCATGGTGAATGAGTGGGCTTTGATTAACAGCAGTTGAATGGACTTGCATCAGGAGAGTCAGTTATAATAATTGGGAGTTGGGGAAGAAGGTTGGTTCTTGGTGGAATCTGTGCAGAAACAAGCATCCGTCTGTACATATATGGAGAACTCAATGGTGCATATGATATAATATTAAAAAGGACTTTTAAACGAAATGACACAAAGGCCGTTACTTCACATCCCTCTCATCCCTCTTTGCTGTCCCACTTGGGACCGGTATGAGAAAAGGTTAATTCACGTCCATAGCGTGACAGCAGAATCTCATCCTGACCACGCCCCCTGCACCGGGAACAGAGTGTGACGAGCCGTACCTGCCCCTGGGCTGGGGAATTCTGTTGTCACGCTTTGTTCCTGGTTCCTGTTCCGAGACAAGAGACGTGAAGTAACGGCAATGGCTGTTTCCCCCTTTCACTCTAGGAATACTCCGACACACCGAGAAAGCCGACTGGAACTCCTGCGCCAGGCCAGGCTCGGCTGCCCGCCTGTCCCTGCAGGAGAAGGTGGCTCTTGAAGAGACAGGTGGAGAGCCACTGTCAGGCATAGGTCCGTCCTCCTCGGGTCCCGGAGGCAGGGCTGAGCTCTCCTTGCCTGCTCGCCTGCCAGCCTGCAGACTGCTGAGTTCAGGGCGAGAGTGTCTCGCCCACCGCTGCCACCGCCACTCAGCCATAGCAAGTGGTGACAGCTGGGATAGGGGAGATTTGCTTGCCATGGGAGATTTCTTTATAAGTAAAGCCAATGCTCATCACAGAGGAATCAGCTCTGGGACTGATGTAATGGTGCTTCCCACTGAGGCTTTTATCAAGCAATCACCTACCTCATTCAAGGGGTTTTACAGAGAGCTACAGATATCATCATTAACTTGTGCTTTTGATGAGTTTTTCTGCCATTCATGTCTTCTTTCTAAAAATCAGCTCAAGAGACAAATAACTACAGAATGCCTTTTCATCAGTACCTCTAGAGCCCTTCTGTCTTGAAGCAGCCCTGATTGACAAGGGGTGGAAAGCATGGGGCCCTTCAGGTGCTGATATAATACAATGCCCAGCATAGGCAATGGCGAGAGGTAAGGAGGGTTGCAGTCCAACAACGCCTGGATGCATTTGCTATTCCTGACCTTTGCTTGGCTGCTGCGATGGCTGTGGAAGAAGGTGCAAAATGGGCCACTTACCATTTCTCTACTGTGAAGATAATTTAGATTAGAGTCATTCATGTGATGGCTTTTAATTAGCATTTTTATCATAGTAGCATTAACTTTGTTATTATCCAACATAGGCCTGTTGCCAAAACAGGTAGCAGATGATTTAAGGCAAGGGAAGCCGTCCCAGGCCCAAAGTTACAATGGTTCCACCATTTTTTTTTCAGGCAAGTGAAAATGACTCAAGAAGGCATGCTCCTTAGACTGTGTGAATAGCTTTTCAAAGATGGGGAGATAGTTCTATAGAGGAGTAACTGTCCGTGAAAAGGCTTGCACTTGTTTTTGTGGCTTTTAAGACATAGTGGACCAATTCAAACCAAAACTGCATCTGTTCTGTAAAGAACATGCCGCTTAAGAATATAAGAACATAAGAAGAGCCATGTTGGATCAGGCCAAGGGCCCATCTAGTCCAGCTTCCTGTATCTCACAGTGGCCCCTCCAAATGCCTCTGGGAGCTCACAAGACTAGATATCCGTCTCCTGATACAACTCCCTTGCATCTGGCCCTTGAAATAACCTGTTTTTAAAGCCGTTTTTACATTTTACATTCATGAAATAAAAAGGGGGAGGCTTTTCATTTCATCTAAGACAGATGTGCCTAGCAAAAGTCATCTTGCCAAGAACTTGGCATCTAAGAATAATCTCCTGGCAAACCACATCTTTTGCCATGTTTGGACTTTTGGCCCTTGCTTTGAAGTAGATAATTGTCCACAAAAGCTTGCAGTGACTTTTTAAAATTATTTTTAATAGTGGCCTATAAAGGTATGACCTATAGCAGTGGTCCTCAATCTAAGGCCCCAGGGCCGGATGCGGTCCCCAAGGTCCTGAATCCAGCCCCCGGGACCAATTGCAACCCCCCACCTACCCCCTGCTTTGCGAGCAAGCCAGCCTCCGCAGCTGCTTCTATTGCTGAGGCAGTTTAAAGCAGTGGGCTTGCTCCATGGAGCAAGGGAGGGGAGGAGGGAGCACAGCCATGACCGGAGGCTTGGCTGGACTCGGCCAGTGAGTGGGTTGCAGGTGACTTTGGGCATGCCTTCCTGCCTCCCCTCCCTCTTTCCCAGCCCTTGCTCCCTCCCTCCCTCCCTCCCTCCCTTGCAGCACACCAAGTTGGGCCGGGCTGGGCCAGGCCAAGAGAGAAGGCAGCTTTTCCTCCACGGTACAGTGAGGACGTGATGGCCAAGGCACACGGCTGGATCTGCAAGCAGTGGCACCAAGCTTGCTGCCCTTGCTGCGGCTGCTGCTCTTCATCTTGAGTGGCCACCCAGAATGTGATGAGGGGCCTGGTCTGCCACCTCCTTTCCGACGCAATGAAGGAAGGAAGGAAGGAGAGCCGCTCCAGCCGCTGCCACTGTAGGAGGAGGAGGAGGAGGAGGAGGGAAGAGGAAGAGGCACAGCAGAAGGATCCCAGCGGTGGCACCTCAGGGTGGTGACCTGGAGCAGGAGGAATTAAACTAACAGGCAATTTGACTCACAAGAATTGGCTGAAATTTAAAATGGAGGAAGTGGAGAAAACACTGTACTTCCTTTCCTGTTACACTTCTATGATTATAAAGCTATTGATGATGGATCAGTTAGTGCTGTGTTGGCAGAAAGGGAGAAACTGCTCTAATTACTCTAGCAAAATAATTGTTTGTCAACTGCTTTATGTGAACACATTTTTTGATCTTTTATTCTTTCTTTGTGAGAGAGATGCCATTACTGTACTTAGAATTGGTTGGATCTGCATGTTTCTGCATTTGACAAGGAGGCCCATTAAAATCCTTCCAATTAATGTCTGCTCATTTGTGCTTACATCTGGATGTTTGTAGATGAGCAAGATTTATACCTGACAGGGTAGCCAATACTCAGAAGCCCCGTTCACCTCAAGGAGAGTCACATTGTTTAGAGCAGGGGTGTCCAAACTTTTTTCAAGGAAGGCCAGATTTGGTTTGGTGAAAATGTTTGGGGGCCAATCATTCAGCCACATTTGGTCCCCGGGCTGGACTTTGGACAAGTCTCTATAATATGCAAGGAGGTAGAGAGGATGCTGCAGCAACAGAGCTGGGGGTGAGTAGGCTGGGCAGGTGGCTGGGGGGATGGACAGAGGCAGGGAGGGCTAGCAAACCATAAAGATGCAAGCTAACACCTCCATCCGGTATGGGAAGGCGCCAGCTGGTGGGGATGCATGACAGGCTGAGCCGGTGGGGAGAAGAAGCCGTGGGCCGCTCAGGATTTCAAAACGGGCCCATTTGGCCCCTGGGCCTGACTTTGGACATGCCTGGGTTAGAGGTTTGGACGACTGCTATATGGAAGAGATAAAAAACACACGTACTGCCAGGATTTATGTAAATTTCCCTATATAAAACAAGCATCTTTAAGGCTTCTAAACCATAAGATGGAGTGACTTCACATTGGGGGAGGGGGAAAGCTTGTAGCTGGAATAGTTTCCTTTTCAGAAAGGCATAGGGTTCCCAGATGCAGAACTTAAAATTGTTTTCCCACCACTTAAAAAAAATTAAGTACGGCCATGCCCGACCTAAGTGTGCCCCAGCACATTTTAAAAGTACCTGGTCTCCGGAGGTAAAAAAAAAAATTCTGATGCGGATTATAAAGCAGTGAGTGCCAGGCTGCCTCACCTTCTGTTTGGTTTTTTTGCCCCCACCCCTTTGAGAGATTGGAATGTTTCCGGGACTGCTTCAACCCACAGACTGGAGGTGAGCCTTCATTCTTTTCTCCTTTTTTCCTCCCTCCCCTCATGCAGACAAGAGCAATGGCATGCATAAGGGTGGGAACACAGCAAGAGGAGCAAACCCCCATGATCTCTGGTCTGAATTTAAGTTGCCAGCGGATCTTAGGGGTCGTGTAAAAGCACCCAAACCTACCTTTGGAATTTGCTATGAGCCATTAAAGATGACAGCAAAATAAGATCAGAACAGTGGGTGGGAAAGTTGTTTTTTTAAACTAGAATTGGTACTTTAAATGTACTTGTCCAATCTTCTTTAAGCTTGGCACAGAGAAAGATCATACTGTCTACACCCACTCTGGCATATCCTATATGATCCCGATTCAAGAACCTGTGCAAAATTTATAATATTTTTATTTTATCAGTAATGGCTTGTGGAATGGCTTAGGCAGCGTTCCATAAGCCATTAGAGGCACACAGGAGCACACGTCTTTGAAAGGGGATGCAAATTCAGTAACTATGGTCTAGCTTCTTCCCCCCCGGAGCTCTCAAAATACAATGCAGTTCAAACACGTACCAGCTGCTGGAACAGATTGGAGAACACATACTGGTGTGCCAAGGGAATTTGCAAGTCAAGGTAAATACAAAACATTTGTGTTCAAGAGTTCCCTCCAAAGGAGTAGCAAGCCTAGGGAAGGATTTAACCCCTTACATCACCTGCTCTTCCTTTCACTCTGAAGCAGAAATAACATTCCATCCTGCACTCACCTTGGAGGACATTCACAGCTAACGCCTCTCTTCCAAGGAATGCTAAGAGGTGAAATTGCAACACGCTCTACATGGGGTTGCCCTTGACTCTCCTTCGGTGACTGCAGCGGGTTCAAAATGCAGCAGCCAGACTGGTGGTGGGTGTGCGTCGGTTCGACCACATCACCCCAGTTCTGGCCCGCCTGCATTGGTTGCCCGTTGCGGCCCGAATCAGATTCAAGGTCCTGGTTTTGATTTATAAAACCCTCCATGGCCTAGGACCTGGCTACTTGACAGAGCGGATCGATCAGCGGTCAACATAGGCCCGTGTCGCGGGTGCACATGCTGCATGTGGCCACGCCCAGGGAGGCTCAGAGAACATCCACCCATACCCGAGCCTTCTCTGTGGCTGGCCCCACTATGTGGAACCATCTCCCAGCAGAAGTGATCCTAGGAGAGTCCCTGCCAGCCTTCCAGAAAGCTTTAAAAACTCCTCTTCCGGGAGGCGTTTGGTTGATTCAGTTAAGTTGCTGTTCTTTTTTTTTTTTTTTGCCCCACCATCTGCTATTTTGCTTTTATTGTTTTGATATGTAGCTAACTCTGTGTTATTTTAACTGTTTTTTTTTCCTGTTACATTGCTTGTTGTGAACCGCCCGGAGTTCCTTCGGGAAGACGGGCTGTATATAAGCTTAATAAATAAATAAATAAATAAATAATTTGGGGCATGACTACCTTGGCCCTTTTGGTGTGGTCTGATGCAGTCCAAATAGCGTTGCTGAAGGTCGGGGGGGGGGGAGCAATATGTCATTTGTCACAATCCAATGCTGGAGGTATTCAACAGAAAATTGGACAACCAGTTATCTGATCTGCTTTGATTTGGACTTCTACATGGAACAAGGAGTTGGACTTGATTCTATGCTCCTCAAATCCATATCAGGCTGCCTCCACTGTCAGATGAACACACTTCCCCTACTCCACTGTAAAATAATTTTAGCCTGTGTGAGCTGAATTGCTTAAATTAATTTTTTTGTTTTGTTTGGTTTTGCCTTTTGTGAAGGGCCAATGGAGAAACTGAGAGCACCCCTGGTTTTAGTCAGCAGCACTTTACATAAAGGGAATTTTAAAAAAATATCTAAGCAATTCAGCACAACAGCCCTAGTCTAGCAGAGTCAACAAAGTAGTAATTTCACTGCCCCTACCCCTTTGCAGAAGAGAAGGGGAAGTGTTACATTTTATGATAACCAAAACTGACTTGTTTTTTAAGCCTCTTCACAATACCGAAATTGACACTGGAAGGAGGCTTGGCAACTTTGACAGCTGCTTTGACAGCTGCAAGGCTCAATTTTAATCCAGTGCCAGAGACTGCACATGCTGGTACTGGAATAAACTAAACCACACCAACTTGCACAAAAAAGTAGAAGCCTCTGACAGGGGCTTAAAAAGATGAAGACTGGGGTGACTTAGAGGCAGATTGGTCTACTATAACACTGTATGGGTGCTAGGAAACAGGAATGAGCCTATCCACCCCTGTAACACATCAAACAATGGACAAATGCCCACCTGAATGAGCCCTTGGTCAAGATTCTGAGAGTGATTCCTACTCTAGTGCAGTGGTGCCAAAGGTTCGGCACTCCAGATGTTTTGGACCACAACTCCCAGAATTCCAAGCCTGTATTGCCAATGACAAAGGACTGGGGGAGTTGTGGTCCAAAACATCAGGAGTGCCGAAGGTTTGTCACCACGGCTCTAGGGTGTAATTTGTACTTAGATTCTCCATGATTTATTTTTAATGTGGCTTTATAAGATGGAGGTATAATACAGTAGCTTTCCTGTCAACAGAGTGATCCAGTACAGAATGGATGCATAATATGGTGGTAGGCGTCAACTTCAATCTATTATTTTAGAAATACAGAACTTCCCCAAACTTTTCCTAGACTTTTCCTGAAGCCTGAGGCCACAGGGAGCAAACAGCATCCTCTCCCATTTACACCCCTGTCAAATGCCATAGCACCCCAGGAAAACCCTGGTTGTATTGACAGAACATATTTAGAAAAATAAGAATCTCGCAAGTAGACATGGGCACGACTTGGCGAAATTGTCATTTCCGTTTTCGGTTATCGTTTCTGTTACGTAACGGAAATGGTAACGATAATTAAGCCGTCAGAACTCGAACTCGAACCGAAAAAAGAAAAATTTGGTCGGGTTTTTCGTTTCCGTTTGTGGCATCGCGGCGATTGCACAATGCGAAGCACAGAAAAAGTTTTTTAAAGTTTTTTTAAAAAGCCCGACTCCCGGCCAAAAAAGCAGGTGAAAATATGCCTGCCTGAGGCTTTGCCACCTACCAGAGGGGTGGTTTCTGGGGTATCCCTGGCCTTTCCCCCCCTCTTCTCCTGTCCTGGGCTGCTTGCACCAGGCTGTGGGGGGGTCATCCTCGTCATCTCGCCATGCCATGCAGTAGGGGGGGGGATCCAAAATGGCGACCGCAATTTTTCTTTTTGAAATCGTGGTCAAAAAACACACCAAATCACCAAAGAAACTTGTGAAATGTATTTATTTTAAATGTCTGAATTTTAATAGTAGCAGCAGTGGGGTTTTTTTTATAGCAATAAAACGTCGTATTGATTTTTTTTTATTTTTTTTTTATTTTTTATTTTTTTAGACCTGCCCATTTGGGCTGGGCATGGGATGGGACCATGCAATTTTTTGAACCATTCCACCAATGGCATCGCCAGGTTTTTGACTGACACTTCTGGATGTCTCAGAGGGCATAAAAAGCCGAGGCACCTTCCAGAAATCGCAGTCGGGTGTATGGATGTGGTTGAGGGAGGAGGGCTGGCTGCTGGTGCTGGTGTGATCCGATCGAGATTGAGGAGGGAGGATGGAGGTTTTAGGATTTAAGTTAGGCAGGCAGGGAGGGAATTGAATTTAGAAAATAATTTCTTTGATTCCCTGCAGCTTTGTCTGCTGAAGGGAATAGCAGTTTATTCTTTATTTCTTCTCTGGCAGTTTGTGAGGATTTTTTTCTGATATTGGATAAAGGGGGAGGTTCGACTGGGAGTGGGAGGTGTGGATTTATTTTAAAAATATATTATATACTACCATTTATTTTCTATTTTTCCAACTTCAATTTGCTTGCCCACACACACATTTGGGGTGCAAGCCAAGAACAGAACCTCTATCCTAAGTGATATCCTAACTGCCCACTTGCCCTTCTGCCTGTGCTGCCACCTGCCTGTGGCCCGCGCCGCTGCCTGCCCACTCGCCTGCCTGCGCCCGCGGCCCACCCATGGCCCCCTGCCATTGCTGCCTGCCCGCCCCTCCCCCCCCCCACCCCCCCCCCCCCCGCCCGCCGCCTATGGCGCAAAAACAACTAGCGCCAGCCACGCCCCTATGCTCTGGGAAGTTAAATCGCGCTAAATCGTGGTGGAAACAACAAACAATAAACGATAAACGGAAACGACAAATTTTTGAAAAATTTCACGACAAACGTAAATGACCCGAAACGGACCCGTTCCGACAAACGAAAACTCGAAATGTCATTTTTTTCTGGTCGTGCCCATGTCTACTCGCAAGGAGTAGAATAAAAAATACTGTATAGCAATAAGAAAGAATGTAGCTATGCATTTGCAAGCTTTTTGCAGCATTCAAACCCTGCTGCCTGAAAGATGCTCTTCCTCCTGTAATTGTAGGGCTGGTGTCCTCTTCAGCTCTGACTTATCTTGAGATGTAAGCGCATGTGAGCTTGGACTTGCTTCTATAACTCTAGCTTTCCAGCAGCCCCTATAAATAGCAGCTAGGTCAAGAGCAGTTGTTCATAGCTCCTTGGAAACATCGTATCTTTACCTGAACCCTCTCTCCTCTTTTTAAAGCTTATCTTTCTCTGTCTCTGCCCCCCTCCAACTAGCCGCTAAGTTTTCTCCTTAGTTTGAGCTTGTTGGACACAATCCTCTTGAAAATTGCCTCTTTTCTCTTCTTTCAGGACACTGGCAAAATAACTGACTTAATGGTTGTCATGAAGACCTTTGTTTCAAGGCAGGGTGGCTTATTAAGTATCAGAGCCTTGCTCCTCCCCTTTAGAGATCCTCTCAGCCCTAAACAGGGTCCAACCAAACATTTAAGGATGCACTTAAATATGTCGAACCTGCAAGTAGAATTTGGTTTTCATGCACACGGATGCATTTATGATAGACACGGATGCATTTATGGTAGACAACATACTGTATATCCTTCCAGACACTGGGTAGCAACTGCTATGTCCTGTTACCATCGGCTGTGGTGAGTAAAGCTGGTGTGAGCGGTGTTCCTCACTGCTCTTCTAAAAACAGGGATCGTTTTGAGGGACTGGGTGGTCCAGTTCACAATCAACAAAGTGCTGATTCATGAAACTGAAGATATCATCAAAAGGGGGATTCATTGCATGGATAATGCATGACAGTCATATAAATAATCGTACTCAAGACTGGTAAAGGGCTTTGCTATATTCTCAATTCAAGGCTTTGGTTCCAGTGAGACACAGTAGAAATATGAACTCAACTGTTCCAAAGCTAGTATGCAAAAGGGCCAATGTATTCCAGTCCATATCTATGGTATAGAAAATATTTTAGGCGGTTAATTGATTTCTGATTACCGGTAATTCATTATAGGCTTGAACTATCTGGTTAATTAATTATATGCATTCATTATACATATTGCCACAGTTTAGTAGGAGTTTATTTGACATACAACACCAAGGGAAAGCTAATAGGCTTTTAAATAAACAAAACCTTCCATCCATTGAATTAGAAAGATGATTTTAATGATTGTGTTCAGTTTTGAAAATCATAGCTTAGTTTCAGGACCGGGATCTTAACCAGCCTTTTACCTGTAGCTGACTTTATTCCTCAGTTCATGCAAACTATAGTATAAGAACCAACCGGGACAACTTCAAAAAAAGACGGAGGCCTGAGATGCTGCTCTGTCTGTTTGCAATGAAGGGGAATAATGTCTTACACTGTCTATCTTCACTGCGTCTCTAGTGTCATCTACTTGGTGGGCTTCGTTAGGTGTCATATTTATTTATTTATTTATTTATTTATTTATTTATTTATTTACAAGATTTTTTAGCTGCCCCACTACCAAGAGGTCTCTGGGTGGCAAGAACAGAACATATACAGTGGAACCTTGACTTACGTCATTAATCCGTTCCAGAGGTCTAGACTTAAGTCAAACATGACTTAGGTCAAACAAATGTTTCACATAGAAAGTAATGGGAAAGTGGATTAATCCGTTCCAGATGATGAAAAAGACCCCCCAAAAACAGCAATTTAACACACATTTGACTGGGATAGGAGATTCCTTCCGGGGATGTAAATGAAATGTCTCTTCAAAGAGAGGAGGAGGCAGTGGAATTATAGTCCACAAGTTATACGCCTCCACTTTTTAATGTTCATAGCAACAATGTCTAACATTTAAGTTTTACTGATTTTAAACCTGATGTTCCAAGTTCTGAACAACTCTATGCTTACCATTAGAGTCCCACAACTGTACAGCTCCCCAACTAAAATGCTTCCATTGTGGACCAGACTTCTGCAGCCAGGTTTTTACAAGACTGAGCCGACTGTCTAACCAGCGAGGCCAGACCCGAGCTCCTGGCCCTCTGGTGGCAATGGCGGCTTCAGCGAGGCTGAGGACCAGCTCCAGGTGCTCGGAGCTGGCCTCGCCAAAGCCGCCGCTACCGCTGCTGGAGGAGAGGAAGAAGTCAGGAGCAGTTTGGAGACAGCAGCTGCGATGCTGGGTCATGGCTGCCGCCCGATTCCAGTGCCTTGCGCCGGGGCTCCGAGATGTAAGTCAAAGCCTGCGACTCAAGTCAAACAGGCCCCTTCTTGCTGCAAGTCAAATATGATGCAAGTCAAGCAGCATGTAAGTCAAGGTTCCACTGTATCTACATTAGGGATGGGCACAAAATGGGAAAAAAATGCTTCATTTTGTTGCTCACCCCATTTCATTTTGTTTCATTTCTTACATTTTTTTAAATTTCATATGAAATGAAACAAATGAAACAGCTCCCCTGGGTCCTAGAGGCAGGGGATTTGTTGCATGGGAACCATTTTTAAAGGGGTCCAGCCATTGACAGCTCGGCAGGAGCCCTCTGAAAATTGCTCCCCAGCACCAAATTGCCTGCCTTCTAGGACCCAGAGGAGTCATGGCCTACCTGCCTTCCAGCTGAGAGGAGGCGGGGAGTGCCGGAGCGGTGGTGACTACCCTGCAGGTAAGGATGGAAACAGAGCAAAATGGTTGATTTCAACGGAAAAATGACCATTTCATTTCGTCTGTAACGAAATGCTGCTTCCTTGTTTTGTTTTGTTTTGTTATGTAACAAAGTGAGGAAACAGCATTTTGTTTTTGTTTCGTGCCCATCCCTAATCTACATAGTTCCGCCTCAGCAATATTCTGCTTTGGGGTTTAGCAGACCATAATGGCTTAAAACAGTCAAAGTTTTGGACTTCCACGCACCCCTTCCCAGTTTGCTACCATTTACCTTGCAGAAGAGCTCAGGTAAAGCTGAAAATGTGGATATTCCATGAAAACTTGCCGACCTGGGGATTTTTTTTTAATAAGAAAGCAAATGCCTCACAATCTTTTATCTTTTCATGACATCTCAGGTCTTAGAGCTCTGCCTATTTTTTTTGGGGGGCTCCACCTTGTGCCCCTGAGAGAACCATTCTTCTAAAAAAATAATTATACATGGCTGATGGAATTATAGAGTAAAATGTCGAGCACCAAGTTCTGATTCCAGAGTAACGAAAGCAGTGGTCTAGTCATGTCATGCTGATCATATATTATATGTCCTCAGAGGGAAGATTTGGCCTTTGGGACTCCTCCTGTTCTTCTTTCTTTCTATAGGGGAAAGGTAACATGATAACTATTAGACTGCTACCGCATTTTAGATTTGAAACATCTTTTCCTTAAAGACAAATCGCCTTAAAAATCACTGTCAGCTCTTCAAATCACTTTTTTTGAAGAGCCCCCTTGGCCATGCCCATTTTTGACCACTGTGTCAGTTTTTCTTGCGACAACCACTGAGGGTGTTTTTTTAAAAAAAATCGGTTCCTGCACCCTCTTTTAAAGCGATTTGGTTGTATTTGCGGACATACTACACTGCCTTTTTTCAGTTTCCCCCTGTTTCTGCCGTTCCCTGTCGTAGTTTAAAGCGATTCAGCCAAGTGCAAACGGAGAAGCTGATTGCTAAGCAACTACTGAAGTGTGGACTGTCGAACCGCTGTAGCCACCACGTGACCGCAGGAGGAGAAAAGCAGATGCAAAATAAAAAGTGGCTGCTCACAGAAGTGCGGTAACAGCCTTATTCTGGTTAGAAGGAAAGAAGCCCAGTACTGATGAAAAGAAGCCTTAAAGCCTCGCCACAGCCTCTCAATCTCCGAGCCAAAGTGTCTTCCATATTATCCTGGTGTTGTTTAGAACGACCCACTTTCCACCCTGAAAGATGGTGGTGAGCTGACAGCTGGCACAGTTTCTCCATGGCTTCAGTCTCTGTACATCCGAAGGAAGCAGTGGGCAGGGAGAATCCAAGCTGTTTCGGAGCTTCCAGTGCCAACGTTTCCTTTCCTTTTCGTTCTTTTTTTTTCCAAGAGAGGTATATGATAGATACAATCCTAGGCTTGCAAACTAACCTTTCAGTGCTCGTTAATGGTGTTCAGACATAGTAGGAGATAATTGTTAAGTTGCACTGTGGCTTCTTCCATGGTCCCGCTCTGCATGCAACGACTGAGAGTCATGACTTATCACTACATACCCAAGCTGGCATGAACCCAAGGGACCGTTTGGCCTGTCACAGGGATACAAGAAAGATTCTATTTGATCTTTTGTACCGATTGTCCCTTCCTTTTCAAAACTGGCAAGAGTCTGAGGCTTTTAAAATATGAATGAGGGGGAAAGCAAGGGTAGCAGTTATGCAAACAGGCTCAGTTATACAAACAGAGGTTTCTGCAGGCTCAGCCCTTATAAGCTTGTCTTTGAATCTGTTGCATTTCAGCCATGTTTGTGGTGGGGGGTGGTCTATATCTCCAATCCTGTTTGTAGTGCCACTGAATTGAGTCATCATTTTTCTTTCTTTGTTCTGTCTGGCTCCCCATCTGTAGCATTTACATGGCAGGCACTTATGCACATTGAATTGGGTTGGTGCAGACGGAGGGGGGGATTATCATTCCCTATTGGGTTTTTTTAAAAAGTTTTAGCAATCTGCACACATTTCTTTACAAACATTATGGGGAAACCATGACTTTTTAAACGTGTGAAAGTAGCAGACTAAAAACACTCTCATCATTTTGCATCCTATGAACAAAGTGGTCTCACTATGATTCCTTCTTGATATTGCTTAGGTCTAGGAAATGATTCTCTCTAGAAACAGATGCAGACTTATTCCTCATTTGCTAATATATATGTTAAAATCTTTTTATAATTGCAAACTTTCCACATTTGACATTCACATCTAATTTCGATTTCTGGAATGGCAAATACATTTGATCTCTTGCGGCAAAAAATGAGTCTTATGCACTTTAGAGACGAAGGGTGTGACGAACCTGCCAAATTGCCCCAACCTGGATCGTGGTAGATTGTGCCAAACAAGGTTGCTTTGAAGTGTAGGATGTCATTTGCTTGATCCATATGCAAGGATCAACCACACTCCGCATCAGCTGACCCTACATGGCTCTTATTGCCCTTTAAAAGGAAGGAAAATGAAAACAACAGCAACGAAAACCCTCTTTGACCCCTCCTGTCTCCTCCTCTGTGCTTCACGATCTTGGGAAATTGAACACTTCTTCCTTCTTCCCAAAAGGAAGGAGATAGAGGGGTTTTTCCATTTTTTCCTCCTAAGTTGCATTTTGCTGCCTTACATGGGGTTGAAAAAAAAGTTGCATCCTCTCTATCCCCCTCTGCATGAGAGCAGGTGGAAACTTTCAACCTCCAAAGTCTGTGAAATGGCTTAAGCAATGGGACCACTTAAGCCACCCACTCTTTCAATCCCAGGGATCACACATGCTGGAAATGAACCAACACAGAGGGATTCCCTACCTGCATCACAAAAGTAAGAGTCTCTGATGGGGAGCCAAAAAGATGCAGGTGGGCAGCGATCTAGGGTGGGTTGGCCCATACATCACGTGGTCCCTGGGAAAAGGAGTGGGCCCACCCTCCCCATGAAGCATGCAAAACTGCAGCACAAATCCTTGTTCAGGTGCACCAGATAGATGGATTCTGGTATCAGGATGTAATCCACAACTTTCCCACCATAACAAATGTGCTAATCTTTAGGGTGAGGCAAGACTCTTGGTTTTATCTAATATCTATTACAACAACCTGGGGGAAAAGGAGAGAAAACAATTGGAAGAAAGAACAGGAACATTGTGATTTTGGGTTAGTCTGTATACATTGTAGGCATTTTATAGTGTCTGTTTGATGTACCTAGGGGAGCCTGGTTCTCCCTAAGAACCCCAAAAGAACTCCAAATCATTATGGGATTTAGGACATCAGCTGTGTGTGCAGTCTCCTTTTCTCAACTCCAAGCCCATCTGCCTCTCATAAACAGTGTTAACATTCTTGAATAGTTGTTGACTTTCAACTTCCATTCCGAAGTCCTCATTGTGATGGAAAATCTCACATTGCAGAGTTGACATAGATGGATCTGGTGCTGTTTTGAGATCTTGCTCTAGGTCTCCAATAACTCTATTTCTCTTACAAGACCTTTGGCTTTAGTTTTCTTTCTCCTAACATGCCAGGCCAGACGCTCCCACAGGTAGTGCACAATCACAGCTGCCTGCTTCTGTGTGTTCTCAGCAGTAGATATTCAGAAGAATACACCACCTTTACATTTGCCAACAATTTTAAATAAACAGTTCAAGGGCTGCAGAAGTTGCCTTGCACTAAAAATGAAAACTTGTTTGTAATGTTTTGGAAGAGGTAGCCGTGTTAGTCTGTGCAAGAATTTCAGGCAAAAAATAAATAAATAAAATAAAACGAAACAAAAGACAAAAAAAGTGACACCTTAAAGACTAACTGTTATATTTTTATGTAAGCTTTCATGGAAACGTCCACTTCTTCAAACATACAGCAGCAGAATGAAGTGTATACTATAATATGCAATGGAATATAGTTTCATACCAAATATTCATTAAAACAACACCAACCAAATCAATGCATGTAACTGTACCATACACCCAACAGCCAATGAATATTTGGTATGAAACTATATTCCATTGCATATTATATTATACACCTCATTCTGTTTCTGTATGTCCGAAGAAGTGAACATATTCATGAAAGTTTACATTAAAATATAATAGTTAGTCTTTAAGGTGCTACAGTTTTTTGGTCTTTTTGTTTTGTTTTTTTAATTTTTATTTTGCCTATAATTGTTTTTAAA
This sequence comes from Phrynocephalus forsythii, assembly GCA_029282475.1. Lineage (NCBI taxonomy): Eukaryota > Metazoa > Chordata > Lepidosauria > Squamata > Agamidae > Phrynocephalus > Phrynocephalus forsythii. The sequence goes on from JAPFRF010000004.1 coordinate 20,710,691, forward strand.
GGTACTTCAGAGGTTCATTGAAAGTGAAAGTACAATTGGAAACTACAGATAGGGAGATAGTTTACCAAATAACTTGAGTTTCATGCCAGTTTCAAGCCAGTTTTCATGAGAAATAAATAACAGAACAATGATTTAATGTGAACAAGGAAACAAGAGGGGGGAAATGAAGTGCATTTTAAAATGTAAATTGAGTTGTGTTTTACCTAAGATATGCATTGACAAAAAGATACCATAAAATACTTCAAGTGTGTTTGCAAAATGAAAAGGATAATGTACTGTACAAAAGAAGCATTTACAGAATTGTAATAGGAGAACAGGATGAATAGGCTTTTAAGCAGTTTGTTTAATAATAAGTAGAAGAGAGAAATGTGTCATTGTTTTTATAAGGCTTTAGCCGCATAATTAATAACAATTAACTGCTTTGAAAAAGAGGTATAAAATGATATGTTATTCTGTACTACCATCTACTGGCATAAATATGGCCTACACCTCTGGGTTAGCCTAACAGGTTGTCATTATAGTAGTTTGCTGTATTTGACCTTGAGCAGAGAAGCAGTACACTCTCAGTTATAAGCTCTAACACCATATCGTTTTTCATAGCAATGTCAACGTTTTGTCAATCTACTGATCTTGCAAGTGGCTTTTGTTTGCTTCAAGTATAAAAACAGCATGGATTCATATAGAGTGTTATGAGACACTGTGGGAGATACTGTACATGCCTTGCTTTTGTTGACTAGAGCAGTGTTTTTCAACCTTTTTTGGGCAAAGGCACACTTGTTTTATGAAAAAAATCACGAGGCACACCACCATTAGAAAATGTTTAAAAAATTAACTCTGTGCCTATATTGACTATATATAAGTAATTCTCTTGAATAGGAATCAAATAAATCTATACCACCACCACCCATTAGTGTTGGCACCATAAATGCAAAAATACTGTAAAATTCAATCAACAATTTCTAGAACTACCCCCCCCCCAATTAATAAAAAGGCACATCTGAAAACCTATTCGAATATCTCAGGGCAATATTCACACTAGAAGAAAGCAGCTTTATATACTTCGGTCTTACACCAGCTTCCCAAAACCAGAAAGGGACAGTGGCTGGCGCCGCAGCTCTGTAGGGAGTTTGCTCGGTTGCTCGTGCTGGCTTGTCTGGCCTCCTTGAGGGCCACACTGATGATCAAGGACTGGGTGGGATTTTTGTAGGATTCTGCCCCCCCTCCTTACCTGCAAATCCAGAACTGGAACTTAAGGGCATCATGCATCACCCGCCGCCTTGAGAAGACGGTGAGCCGACGGCGAGTGAGCCGATTTCCTCGGGAGTAAAGCGGGTGGAGGGAGCAGGATGCGAGAGACAGCCTGCTCGGGGCCAAATCCTCCTGCCCAAGGGCGACGGCGAGGGACAGAGGGGCGAGGGGGACGGAAAGGGGTGAGGGGTGGGGTGGGCGTGGGTGGACTTTACCTCTTGTTCGCAAACTTCCCTTGGGCGGCGCTCCGCCTGCCCGCTTTTCGCTGGAGACGTGGCGGCGGCTGCTGCTGCTGAAGCTTCTGCCTCTTGGAAACGGAGGCGGCCGCTTCCTCCGCCTCGCGCTCCGCCGCACCCTGGATGGGTCAGAAATGGGGCTCGGAGAGTCCCGCCGGGAGGTGGCAGCCAGAGTCGCCCGGGGGCTTCCTTTGGCCCCTCTCCAAGGCGGCTCATCCTCGTCATCGGAGTTGCCCAAGAAGAGGTAGAGCAGGAGCAGCAGTGCCAGGCAGAGCGCCAGGGCCACCACTTTGCAGTAGAGTTTCATTGCGGTGTCCGGCAGCAGCAGCAGCAGCCTCAGCAGCCCCGGGAAGGAGGAGGAGGGGAAGGAGGAGCAGGAGGACAAGCCCGCGCCGCCGCTGCCACCGCCTCGCCCCTCCTGGCCCCCATCGCCCTCCTCCCACTGGCGGGCTTGCAACGCCGCGCCACCCTGGACATCTGCAAGCGGCTTCCGCGACGCCCTGCCTGGGCACCGCGCGCGCGCCAGGGAGGGGAAGCCGGCACCGCCTCGCGCCACCCCTCGCCCCGTGGTGGCCAAGAGGAAGGCGAGGGCGAGGGAGGGAAGGAAGAAGGAGCCCTGGGCGGGCAGGCGGGCGGCAGCGGGAGAAGCCCCTACCGTAAAGACCAGAATAGCTCCTCGGCCTACAATGGGGAAGCAAGCTCTCCACGCCCCCTCCTTCTCCCTCCAGAGAATTTAGCATTTAAATCAGTGTTTTTCAATTTTTCCAATGGCACACCAGGCAACATCTCGCGGCACACTAGTGTGCCACGGAACAGTGGTTGAAAAACACTGGACTAGAGAGACATAATATCCAAAAGGGAAGACAGAGTACAAGTTAGAGAAAGAAACTGATGCCCAACAAATGATGACCTTAGAACAGCAGAAAGATGACAGTGTGGTACTGACAGCTAGCTATGGATTTTAGATCAGCTGGGTGAGGCAATGGTTTTCTATGTGTGCTAGCAACAAGCTTAGGGTGTTTATACACGACCCCTAAACTCCGGGGCAAATGGCTCCCAGCTCCGGAGATTAAAAATGTTTACCCACCAGCTCCGGAGTTAACAGGAAATTAAGTGCGACCCCGCCCACTTTAGCGCGTCCCAGCGCAGCTTTCAGGTACCTCCTTTTTGGATGTGACAAATATTTGATCCGGTGTAAGGATAGTGAGTGCGGGGCTCTCCTGGCTTCTGTTTGTTGTTTTTCTGCCCCCTGCCCCTTTAAGAGATCTGAATGCTGCCGGGAACAAAACGGAAGTAAACCGGCATTCTTTTCTTTCTTTTTTCTCCCTCCCTCATGCAGCCAGCAACCAGGAAGTGCGGAGGGGGGTGGGGACAGAGGAAGAGCGACGAACCCCTAAGATCTCTGGTCCGAATTTAAGTGGCCAGCGGATCTTAGGGGTCGTGTAAAAAGGCCTTCTGAGAAATGTTTTTCAATTTATATTTTCTTATTATAAGAACTCAGATATTCTTTTGTGTATTTTTAAGAAAGCTTTTGGAGTTACATGGGTACCTCTACTTACGAATTTAATCCATTCTGAATGCATGCTCTCAAGTCAAACAACTCTTAAGTAAAGATACCATATCTAAAAATAAAAATTAAATTAAATTAAATTAAAAAATAAAATAAAAATATTTTTTTTAAAAAAATGTAAGTAGAGCAGATCGTATCTAAAATTTGTAAGGCAGCAGTTAAAACGCCAATGGTTTTCCACTCTTAAGTCGAATTGCTCTTAAGTCGAGGCACCACTGTATACTGCTTTTTCCTTCTAAATGTAGCAGGATGGATGAGGACAATGCAAGATCCAGAGTCCAGAGGGGTCCTACTGAATCAAGGGATTATTCTCCTCCAGGAAACCCGGTCAACCACTGACATTACTCTGGATGGATTCCACGCTTACTCCCTCCCAGCCTCTAAGCAGAAGCTTAGGGGCCGTCCTTCAGGTGGCCTCGCTATATTGGTTGCACAACACATCCACTCGGAGTTAGTATTCATGGCTGACAGTCACTGCAAACTCCAGATTATTAGAGTAAGCACTCTGACCCAAGACCTATTAATAGCAAATGTGTATATTCCACCTACCGAGAAGAAAGCTGATAGAGAACTGCAATGGAGCTACTTATCTCAAGCATTGGTAAACACCGAAATTAGGTTTCCCAAAGCATGGTGCTTGGTGGCAGGTGACTTTAATGCCAGGGTGGGGTCTGGCCTTGAGGTATTCAAGACAGCAGATGTCTTAACTGTAGGAAACTCCTGTCCTGACTACTTTTCCTGGACGAGAGTCTTCAAGGACAAATCAATTAATCATGCTGGTCATCTACTTGCCAATTTCAGCATTTCAAGAAGCCTCCTCTGGCTAAACGGCTTAGCTGACCTAAATTTTGATGGCGAGTTCACCTACATTTCACCACATGGGACAAGTGTGATTGATTATATACTGATACCTGTTCCACTACTATCCATTGTCCTTGGTTTTAAGGTCATACCTCTTGACTCTAGTGACCATCTCCCCATACTCTGCACTCTCGCCGTTCACACCGCACCTCCTGAATCTAATACAATGCTCCCACACTCCCCTTCCACACCACTGCATGCAGTTAAAATAAAATGGGACCCTGCCACCAAAACTCTCTTTGAAAAGTTCCTCCAGAGCAACCCACCATTAGATGTCTTTACATTCTCTGTCACTGATAGCCCTTCGGCCTGCATAGACAGATACGAGCAGTTTGTAGAAACTCTAACAGCCTGCATTGGACGGCCACCTTCTACCTCAGCTTCCCATCATTTAAGGGTCGTTCCCGAGGGACTCAATACGGCCTGTCTCAATCTAAAGAAAGAATTACGCCAAATTTATCATACCTCCCAAAAATCTAATAGTGTTTCTTTACCCCACAGATACTCTATTGTCAAGCATCAACTTGCAGAGGCCATCAAATCTAGCCATAAACACCACTCAGCAGCCTGTTGGGACAGGTTAAGCAAGGCCATTAAAAGTAGGAACCCAAAGCACTTTTGGGAAGTGATCTCAGGATTTTTCCGTTCTAAAACTTACCCAATTTCTGTAATTTCCTCCCCCACCTGGGAAGACCATTTTCGGTCTCTCTTTTTCGATGACTGCATGTCCAACCTTCCTTCAAATATGGTTAATCCTAATGATTTACCTGTTTGGCCCCCAGTCACCATCTCAGAAATTAAGCAGCTACTAAACAACTTGAAATCAGGAAAGGCCCCTGGTCCTGATCAACTTCCTCCTGATCTATTCAAAACATATGCTGACTGGTGGGCACCTATTCTGGCAGATCTTTTTACTTTTGTGGATAGATCTGGGATAATGCCCAAGTCATGGGTTCAATCTATAATTTTACCCATTTTCAAAAAGGGGGATAGAAAAATGCCGGGCAATTATAGACCAATTAGCCTGCTGTCAGTCGTGGGCAAGGTATATGCTAACCACCTCCTGATTCGACTCAACTCCTGGATAAAAGATAATAACATACTTGGGCCAGAGCAAGCAGGATTTCGTGAGAATAAATCCACAGTGGACCATTGTTTAATATTATCTCATCTTATAGCCAAGCAAACTGCCCATATGAAGAGTCAACTATATGCTGCCTTTTTAGATCTTAAAGCTGCATTTGACTCTGTAGACCGGGAACTTTTATGGGCCAAGTTACGGGCTGCCGGCTTAGACAGAAGACTGCTTTTTTTAATCCAAAGGTTACATACAGAGAACACTTGCTGCATTCGAGTTTCCAGCGATGGTGCTCTTTCCAGCAGCGTTCCCATCAACAGAGGAGTTAAACAGGGCTGTGTTCTTGCCCCCACCCTATTCAATTTGTACATCAATGACCTTGCTCCTTTATTGCTAGGAGTAAATAGCCACTGCCCAAGATTGGGCCATTGGGCAGTGCCCATTCTTATTTACGCAGACGACATGGTACTACTTTCCCGCACCAAGATAGGTTTAAGACGATTAATTTTAGAATGTATTAAATATCTTTCTTGCAACAAACTGTCCCTCAATTGCAGTAAGTCCAAAATAGTTGTTTTCAGTAAGACATGGAAACTCCATTCTTGGATTTTTCACGGGAGAGCAATACAACAAGTCAAAGAATTTAAGTACTTAGGTCTAAATTTTTTCTACCGTAACACCTGGGCCAGACATAGGCATATCACTATCAACTCAGCCAGACTGACCATCCAAGCTATCTACCGTTTTTTTTATATATGGGGTAATCAACATATCCCCAGTGCTCTGCAGGTTTTCAAAGCCAAGGTAATCTCCCAACTGCTATATGGGGTACCAGTTTGGCTGGACACCATTAATCCACTGGTTGAAAGGCTTCAATCCACTTTTCTTTATAAAATATTGGCAGTTCCACATTGTGTACCTTAAGCAGCCCCCTGTCTGGAGGCTGGACTCAGCAGACTGAACACCCAGGCACAGCTTAGACAATTTAAATACTGGCTGAGAATTTGTTTTACCTCACATAAAGACCCTATGATAGAGGGCATTCTCTCCGACCATTTTTACTCTCCCGGCCTTAAACGGTTTCTCCAAAGAATTACGGCGCTGGGCATTTCACCTGATCAACTGGGGGCACTACCTTTCATGCAGGCTTATAGGCTGTTAAAGCTTAGACTGCTAGACATTGAAAGGCAAGACCTTTTTGCAGCAGCCTCTAAAGCATGTTCTCCTCTCAGTCTACAACTCCCACTACCTGTTGGCAAGCCGGCCAGCTACCTACATCTTTTAGAGAATCCACAGGAACGACGTGCTTTCACTCTAGCTAGATGTAATGTGCTCCCTTCTAATGTCCTATATGGGAGATTCGGCTCTCTACCACTAGAGACTCGGTTATACCCCTGTAATTCAGGGACCATCAAGTCTCTGGCGCATATGATCCTATATTGTCCTCTATATAAGGACATCCGTGCTTCCCACCTAGAGCCACATCTTGCTAGATTCCCTGGTCACCAGGATGAGATCATTTTGCATAATCTTCTCTCAGGCTTAGACAAAACCCACACTAGGCAGATTGCCACATTTATCAATCTGTTAATCCAGCGACGCAGGGCCACAGTTACTTAACGGGCCTTTTGTTCAACACCCCAAATATAGTCCGTTCATTCTGGATGGTCTGCAGTCAATTTTGGCTGGACAAATATAAGGATACATGGGAACACCCTCTTGCTCTCGTTCTATTACAATACTCCTATATTCCCTCCATCCTTCCCTGTTTTTAATTGATACTGGTTCGGGTATGTACACTTTCCCAATTGTGTATTTTATTCTCTATTGTTCATTGTCTATTTTACTTATTTATTTATTTATTTATTTATCCCAATAAAGGTGTCTGACTGACTGACTAAATGAAATGTTATCAAGAGGTATTCTCTTTAATATGGTTTTAAAGGTGTCCTTTTTAATAAGCTCCTTTGTTTTTTATTCAAACATGACTAAAGTTCTTATCTGGACTTCGTATAGCTAAATGCTTACAAGTAAGATGTGTTTTCTGAGCTAAATATTTGCCTATAGGTTAAGTTCAGTTTTCATATGCATTTGCTCCTACAGCTTTGTTCATAGCTGTAAGGATGTTTTTTTTAAGCAGCATGCACACAGAGAGGGGAAGATCCCTAACATACAAGGATTAAAGCTCTGGAAGATTCCAAATGCTCTGTGCAGGCGCAGAGAAAAGCCTCACATGTGCATTGACAGATGCCATGAAGAAGAATTATCACGTTTTGGAATTGACTGGAATTGTTGCAAGCAATGAGATAACTAAAAGAGTTTAGAAATACTTGCCACTGATTTTCTGGTTTCACTCTGGGATTAACCCTTTTCTGGGTAAATGTGAGCTACGATGAATCACAGGCTTCTGTTCTTTGTCTGAAATGTCTATAAATATAGTTCAGTATTTATTGTTGTTATTATCATTCTCATCATATCGTAGCCAATGGCCAAACAAAACAAAAAAGAACAAAAAGCATAAACAAAACAACAGCAATAGCAGCAACAACCTATACAATAACACACAGCAAGCTGCAGTTTACCTCTCTATACTTCATGTGCAAATTTGGCACAACCTACAAGAAACCTAATTGTATAGCTCGCTCTCAAGGTATTCCAGAAAGAACAAGTGTGTGTGTGTGTGTGTGTGTGTGTGTGTGTGTGTGTGTGTGTGTGTGTGTGTACTGTATGCATGTTTGTCATGATATGTGGCAAGAATCATATAGAAAACAGATGCTTAATATACCTACAAAACTTTCAGGGGGGGAAACTGTGTGTGCTTATTATATTACAACAGAACCTTTGTGTAGATCAAACTAAGCTATAACTATTTCTAAAGAAAACAAATAGGTGCACCATAACATTTAATTGTCCTGATGCATAACCTATATATTGAACAAAAAGCTATTGGTGGGACAAAATAAAAAAATATGGTTTCCTCTATGCAAAGGTGTTAGGAAAGGGTGTATTTTACTTCCCTAACTTTTCACTCTATATGTAGAAGAGATCATATTATGCTTGATTACATTCAAGTAAAAGAGAAATGAACATTGATGGAAATACACTCAGTAAATTAAGATGCCAAAATACTAGTAAAAGGTGATAATGAAATGGCTACTGAGGAAGGTGAAAGCAACAGTAAGAAATGTACTGCAGTTGAACATTGAGAAGACAAAAATAATGACTATTGAAGAATTTTCAAACTAACTACAGTGGTCCCCCGCCCATTCACGATTCATGCACTGCGGTCCCGCTATATCGCGGGACCACAGTATATGAAAAAAGCCCCCCCTCCCGGGTAAGAGGGGAAAGGCCTGTTTTAGGCCTTACTTACTTACCCCCAGCCTGGCGCTGCCCTGAACGGGCCTGCAAGGGCCTTCCCGGGCCTTCTGGAAACCTCTGACAGGCCTGGGAAGGCCCTTACAGGCCTGTTCAGGACAGCGCCAGGCTGAGGGTAAGTACAAGAGCCCCCAATTAAGCCCCCCAGGCCCAACCCGACCTGCATTCACTTATCACGGATTTTCACTTATCGTGGGTCAGGTCGGGTCCCTAACCCCTGCAATAGGTCACTGTATAATTATGTGCTGTCAAGTCAATTAAGTCTTAAGGCAACACTTTTCAGGATTTTCTAAGTATTGTACTAAGAACCAGTTTACCCTTCCCTTCTACGTGGACTGTCCTTGGACAGAGCAGCTGGCCCAAGGTTACACAGGTTGGCTTTTCCCCAGGGATGCACAGTGAAGAATCAAACAAAGTTTGTGGATGTGCAGCTAGATACCTAACTTACTTAGTTATCTAGCCAGCTCACATAACTTTAATATTGATAATCAAGAAAACAACATTTGTTTTATTCTGTTTGATAAAGCAAATTAAAATACAGTATCTTTTTAAAAATTCAGAACTAGTGTAATATTCAAGTGATTCTGAGACTAGTGAATTGAGCATTCATTTGTAGAAAACAAACTATTTTCTTGTTTGAAGTTTATTCCTGAAAGTGAAATATTAACATATTTCTTGAGTTCATTGTTTTAGATCTTCTCAACCCACTCTGTCTGATTTATTGCTTGTTGTGCAACTGAAAGTGTAAGGAACCGGGTTCAAAATATATCACCGCGCGCCCCTGGGGTGAAGAAGGAAAAAATCTTCCAAGGCTTTTTCAGAAGCGGAGAAAAGTTTATTTCACACTGCATACGATAATGGCACTCAGCCGATCATTCGGAAAATACTGAGGCCCCGAACAATAGGAACACGAAACTTTTATCAATTTCCATTCTGCTCTTCCCCCCGCCTCTATGTAAAAAGATAACATACATGTTGCAGGTGCATTTTAACAAAGAGAGACAGTCCTAGCTTATTCACACAGGATACTTGCTAGTTAGAAACAATCTTGTAGAACAGTCCTCCCATCATGCTTACGTCAAGATGCTCTTGCCTGCTTACAGGGTTTCATTGTTCTACAGAAAGATACATTCAGCGGTTGTATACATGGGAACGGAATTTCAAGGCAAGCTGTGTCCGCTTTTTACTTTTGGGAGTTAGGGGGAAGAAGAGAAAGACAGAGACCGAAATGCTTTTCTTGAACCAAACTTCAGCCATTTTCTTATGCTCTGTGGCTTATTAAAAGAAATACATATGTATATATATATATGTTTAAGTAATTAGTAACCAGTCACTTTTATCTATAATGACTGCTTATTGATTATACCTAAATTGCCATTCTATCTACAATGACTTTGCTTTGCTGAGTGTTAAAGCAGAATATATGAGTGTAATTGAATATATTGGTATAACCACTTTATTGGCAATGGCTATTTAAACTATATTTGAATACAATACCTAACATCTCCCATCTCTTTCTCTTCGGACACTCGTCAGAGTCGTCCAGGAAAGAGATTTATACTCTTGGATCAAATAGGTTATGTAGTTATTGTCTTTAAATGCTTCCCCACTCCTGTGTAAAGTGGAAAGTGAGATATTTTATCTGGCTTACTGTTAATTGTTCTATTGAATATGTAAATTGACCAAATACACATTCTGTGAGAGCCTCAAATACACAGTGGAATGGACATTACCTGTAGGCCATTATACGAAACACTGAGGGTACTGAGGGCTAATGAAGGCTAGCACCTGTCTTCAGAGGCATTGTCAAATAGGCAAAAGATAGGTCTGCTGGGCAGCTAACTGCAGGCTTGGAGCCTTGATGTTGCCTGGGCTGTAATAAAAGTGAAATGGACTCCTTTTGTCCTAGGTAAAATGCTTTTCAGCCTTTAAAATTGCAGGATACATGTAGGGAAACCAGGCAGTATCATATGTTGTCATGTTGAGAAATGTTAGAAAGGGAATCTCAGACACCTTCTTTTTCAAGTCCCAATGCTGAATCTCCCACAGGAACTGCGCTGTTATTTGGGGAGAAGCAGACATGACCAATTAACTGTGATGGACCATGTCAAGTTTTAGAACAGGCCCACTTTGTGGCATCAATAAACAAATTCTTAGCATACTCAGGGACTTCAAAAGGACTGTCTGAAAGCAAAAATATTTCCCTGATTTTCCCTTGTCTGCTTGCATTCAAGCATCTGTTGTGTATATATAAGACCAGTGTGTTTATCACCTTGTTCCCTTGGCGAACTGCCGCACTGCATGGGGAGCATTCATCCATCTGGTTGGACTCAGTAACTAGACATAAAGGCATTTAAAAGCAAAATCACAGTCATTGGTACTCCAAATTCTATGGATGGGGTACCAAAAACACATAATAATTAATTCAATGATGTATAGGGGAAGCAGTTCCAACAGCTTCTTGATTTGCACTGTCATAGTTCTGAAGCTGTGGTGTGTTATAAAATGTGAAAGTCAAGGAATGAGGAAAGCTGTCAAAAACAAAATTGTGTGTGTTGATGAATATCACTGCAAAGTCCCGCACACACACACACACCTGAAGCTGTTAAAGGCAAAAAGGCAAAGTGATTGAAAGGCACCTTGCGGAAATCCGCTGATTTTTGTACACCACAATCTCCCTCCTGTATTAAAAAGGGGTAAAAAAGGAATGTCAAAGTGTGAGAGTGAAGAGTTTTTGGTGCTGGAGTGGTTATAGAAGTCTAGAACTAGTCAGGAAAGGCCATGCCTAACCAAGCAATAGAGTGACCCTTCAAGGCATTCAAGGTGCAGGCTGTTTTAAGTTTACATACCCAATTCAGTTTTCCAGCCTCAACTTCTAGGGTCAATTGATGTATAAAAATGGCTAATAAAAACCTGAGCAGGGATATAAGGCACACATTTAGAGCACCACTACATCACCAAGAACATTACGAAGGCCCGCTTGGAAATCATGCAGCAGAATTTCTAAGCCTTGATCTGTTAGATGAACCCCATCATTTCTAAAGAGGTAGGTTCGAGAAACTGTAATATCAGGGTGAAAAATTGCCTTCCCAATGCTTGAATGCTTAGCGTTTATGCGCGAACGCATAGCTTTTGCTACCTTACGATTCACGCATCTTCTGGCTTGATCAATTTTGATTGGATCAGGGGCGCCACGCCACATCATTCGAGGAAGTATAGCAGACCAAATGATCTGAATATGTGGGAAAAAAAAAAAAGTTTTCAAATCAGCAATAATCTTCAATGACAAGGCTTTGCCCTTTGCTTTAACCAAGTCATTGCCTCCCAAGTGTACAAGTAGAAAATCAAATGGGCGTTGAGAGGCCATGCGAGATGCGGTTTCAAAGAAGGCATCCCATAACATACCTCGTTTCCCTTGCCAATCTACTTGAACACGATCCCCAAGGCGGAGATTTGTGCCCAAAATATACAAAGCTGTGCCTAATGGCCTAGAATCAAGCGATTTGAACAATGAAATGGTCTTAAAATAACCAAGGTATCGCGAGGACGTGTGTTTCCAGTATCACTATTTTGAGTAACAGTAAGGGATGTGGGCTGACGCTCCACGGAAGTGCCTGGGGACGCAAAGTCATCCTCAGGGACTTCTTGTGGCGTGGAAATGGGCCTTTGCTGCTTAGGAAGAACACTATCTGCATGTGTGATGGGCACAGATTGAGGATCAAATGTGGAAGTCATAGCACAGAGTGAATAAAACCACACAGAGACAGCTTAGTGTAGGTAGAGAGGGTCTAAGGTGGACAGCTTTCAGGTAACTGTTTGCCTGCTGCCGGCTAATTTCCTGCTGGAAAAGAAAGGGCTAAACCTAAGACGGAAGTGTTCAAGGCAAGTAGAATTCTGGGAGAAAAAGGCTGGAGGAGGAAGGTCCACCCCTCTGGAGATCAATGGCTAGTGACTGCTGTAGAGAAAAAAAAACAAAGCAGAGCACCCTGTTCTTGCTTCTCCCGTTCCCCGAGGGAACACGCAATCAGAGTCAAGTGGGGTTATCAGGATGGCTTCCTGGAACTTGAGAACGGTGGAGTCACGAAAAGGCAAGGCAAAAAGGACAGCCGTCCGTGGTAGAAACCGGATCCCCGCGTTGATTCTTCACTGGCACAGGGCTTCTCCTCTGGGGCATCTAGGAGATGAATTCACTGGGCGCTGGCCTCGTCTGGGATGGCACATCTAGGACGGAAAAAGGCAGGCTTCTCCTCTGTGGGGGGGTCGTCAGATCCCTTCACCTGGATTGGGAACTGGAAACAGCTGCAGCAGGCCTCTGGCATAGGCATCTGTGAATAAGATATCAGAAAAACACACACACAAGTATCTGGAAATATGAAGAGCCTGTTTTGCATCCAAAAATCGTGCTGGTAAGTCTGCAAAAGTCTGCAAAAGTGCATTACTATGTTTTCCTAACAAAGTCAGTGAGAGTGGTCTATTATCAAGAGCATAGCATTTCTTCAAGGAAAAGCAGGCAGGCGAGAAATCAGGTTGTATTATTTTCAGACTGGCAAAAAGGGCTAAGTATGTCCTGCTGCATTTTGTAGGCTGATAGCTTGAGAGAAAAAAGGCAAAGTTCAAGGCAGCATAGTGAGAAAATTGAGCATTGTCCATGACTTCTACAGCAAGTTATTCCGTTGAAAAAGTTTGCACATATTTCCTAAAAGACTGTTCCTAGGTGCTTTCTTTGAGCTGTGCTGGAGATCAGAACTGAAAGAAGACAATGGTGCATTCCTGTCTGTTGTGAGACAGTGAAGGAGGCCTATTGTTATCAAGAGCGAAAAGAGTTAACTTGTAAACAGGACCATTCCATATGCCTATTGTTGAAAAAGAGACCACATAGTTTCTTAAAAAGACTTTGTCCTCTGTTCAAGCTGTGTAGCTTATTTGCTTTTAGGCAAAAGGCAGCAAAAATTAATTTTCTCAGCTCAATTTAATGCATAAATTTGTTTTCCCCTTGTTTTTTTTTTTTTTGTTTGAGATTCAATGAGTGGAAAATAGGCTGCTCTCTGTGAGTAAAAAAAAGTTATTGTTCTTCTGGAGTGGAGATAAACAAAGACACTTTGTTCTACTGGAGCTATCGGCTGAGCTTAAAAAAAAAAATGAGAGTGGATTCCTGGCTTGGCAAAGTGCCTTGCTCTGCTCTTTCTGGCAATGAAAGCAAACAGAGAAAAAAGGGAGGAGGGGCCGCTGGCACTTTAGAATTTCCTCGAATGCTTCCTATAAGATTTTTACTTCTCCTCTTTCCAGATAAAGAGGCAAAAATAAAGATTATGAGTTTTCAAACACCCTAATTTGCCTTACCCATAGCTAAAAAAGCAAAGGGGTAATTCACATGAGTTAACAGAGTCTGTTCTCAGAGGCTGAATGGCTGAATAGCAAAGTTGTGAAGGGGGGGGTTGTTGTGTTTTGGCAAGGAAGACAAACAGCTGCTTGGCTTTGCTTTTTGAGTACAATAAAAACACCTCCTTTTTCCCTGTGGGGAATATTCAAAGATCTCATAGTCATTTTCCTGCATGGAGGCTACAATTAGTACAAGTCTCTACCTGTTTTTGGGCTGTGAATTCTGTGGGGAAGGCATTTGCAAATGTCCATCTTCTGTTTATTTAAGGCAATGAATGTTACAATACTACCACAAGCTTGCAAGCAAGCAGAGAACTCAGCTTGAGGCTTATTATGCAAAGTCAATGTTAACAAGTCAATTCAGCAATATTCCTAGAAGTCTTGAAGGGGGAAGTTTTAGGGCTGTAGTGCAGCTTGGCTATCCCTCTGTGCGTTGATGGGCTCTGGGGTGTTGTGTTAGTGGACATCTGGATGAGCTGGTAATTCTAAAACTGCTCATTGCTTTCATTAAAGCACAGAATTGGGGTTGAAAAAAGAAAGGGGATATTCCTGAAAGTTTTTTTTTTTTTTTTTACAGTTGCTTATAAGAGACTTGATCTCTGGCACATGTGGCATTGAACAGGTCTGGGGTCTAGATGTCCTATTTTTCTGGCTGGCGTGTCTGGTGTCCTATAAAATGACTTGCTTCTGGATTCCTATTCTACATGTCCAGCACAGACTGGGAAACAAAGGTGAACATTGGGGAGGACCAGAGGTCATCTGGACTGACCCATGAAAAAAGAAGTTAACCATGGAATTGTTAATCATTGTAAGAGGCAGGAACTTTTGGTAGTGAGTCCTGGAAGCCTTTGGGCCAGAAAATGATTGGTTTGGGCTGGGGACCCCCTTTTTGCAAGTGCAATTTTTATAGATATTGTTGTTCACCTGTTGGGTGAATTGTCATTAGAAGGCAGCAAAAGGACCATAGATTTTCCTGGCCTTGAATATTCTTCTCATGTTTGTGGCTGCTAGAGACACAAAGGCAATTTTAAACTGTGGCCCTGACTGCAGATTACTCTGGAGCCATGGGGGGGGGACATTGTCTGTAAGCCTGGCAAAGGCATCTTCAGAAAGGCGCTTGGGATGCACCTCATCTTTGGATTACATCTAAGATTGTAGATGGGGGAAATAGTGGGCACACTGTTGCAGTCTGGGTGTGTCCTAAGGCAATGTGGGATCTTCTATCTTTTTCTTCAAAAAAATCTTTTCCTAGTCCCTTTGTCTCTGCGGAAGAGAAGGGTGGTACTGGATCACAAAACTTCACTTCCTCTGACTTTCTCATCAACTGTCTTTGACCCTTCTGGAACACGTGGCAAGTCTTTGGAGAACTGGGGCAGATGGGTCCTCTGCTTTTGGGGGTGTAGTGGTTCTGATGGCACATTTGGATGGTGGGGGTGTGCCTCCTGGATAGTGGAGCGCACATACTGGAAGGCAAGGGTGATCTGGCAGTCATCTATCTGGGGTATAGCTCTACTGCTGAATTTTGCTGCTTACGGAAGTTGGGCGTTCAGACTGTCAGGGTCCATTCTTTAAGTCTCTGGCTGGACATCTAAAGAGGACTTGGCATCATTTCTGGATTGGGGTGTGCCTCCTATGAGTAGTTCTGATGCTTCCTATGATTGGTGTGTCCTGTTGTGGCGGACAATTTGGTTGGGCAAGTATGCCAACTAGACAATGAGTCTCTGTTAGGCTGTCTTGGGCTAACGGATCATTCTGGGTGAGAGATGCTGTTGATTGTATATCTGGAGTAAACGGATATGGGGGGGGCGGTACTATTGGAAGGCAGGCATCTGGATTGTTTTCCAAGACCGCCATCACTGCCCCTGTTGTTAGATTCTGGGGTCCTTCTGTCTCATCATCATCACTTTCCTTGTCAATTTCTTCAGCACGTCTAGGGATTTTCCTCTCGCTCTCCTCGCATTTCCCTCTCCCTCTCTCTGGATGGGTCATCTGAGGGACCTGGATGGGGAAGGTCTTCTGGCTTAGGGTTTTGTCTTGGGATGGGAGCCTGATGTGTAGAATTTATCAGAGGATTTGCTGTAACGTATGGAGGTGGTGGGGATAGGACATCATAGTCTTCGGGATGGCAGTCTAGAGCAGATTTTCCTTTCCTGACTGCAAACAGTTTGGCTTGGGGTGGCAGTTCTCTGCCTTCTCCAAGCCATGACAGATTTCTTTTCACACTTCCCTTCCAAACTTCAATATAGGGCACGTGTTCTGGGTAGCTTTTAAGAATTTTGAGCCACAAATGTCTGATTGTTGTTCTCATCAAAGGTCCTCTCTGGGGGCCAAGAATTTTGTAGGATCGGCCACTCTAGGTGACACAGAGTTTCCATTTGCTCCCTTCTCATTTTAATGTCAAAGTCACAATGTCTGATGGCTGATTCCCAGTTCACAAGGGAACAAGCTAAGGGAGTTATTGGCTTGCTGGAGTTGTTTTTTTTTTCTTTCTCATTTTAAGGGTGTTTTTAGAACAGAGTTCTAGAATTCTCCCACACAAATTTATTTGATCCGCTCCTCAACTCTAATTCCAATTCACACGCACACACACTCGATACTGGTGACGACCTGAGTCAGTCGCCCGAAACAGGAGCTGCGTCACCCCCACACGCGTGACCATGAGGAACTAACCCTCGGCCTTTCTTTCACGCAGCCATTCACTGGATCAAATAATGACACAAATTCCCACATTTCAATGCCCGCTTCCCCACCTAAAACTGAGCCCCTACCTGGCAAATAACCTTTTTAACTATTCTAAAGAACACACAAAGGCTTTCCCGCCCCTTTTTCAAAAATGCTCAATGGACTTCCGTCCATTTCTTCACATGGGAGACAGAGCACAGCTCTCTTTCCCCTTCAAAAATACACCAGAACCGTCGTTCTGTTTCTATTACAATTACTCAATGGGGCTCAACCCCTTTACTGGGACAGCAGAGAAATACTTCTCCCTCCCTTCCAGACCGGTCTGATAAGCTTACCAAATGCTCCGCGGAGTCTCTTCTCTTCTTCCTCCGGCCGGTAACTTTTCTCCCCGAGCGCCCTTCTCCACCACACGCTGAGCCCGAAAATTTCCCCTTTTCAATTGGAAAGGTGTGCACTGGAAGTTCGAGTCCAACGCTGGCTGTTAGGCACGCTAGGCTTGCCTTCTGACCCCAAGGGGGGGGGTCCTATCCCGGACGAGCCCCCAGATGTAAGGAACCGGGTTCAAAATATATCACCGCGCGCCCCTGGGGTGAAGAAGAAAAAAATCTTCCAAGGCTTTTTCAGAAGCGGAGAAAAGTTTATTTCACACTGCATACGATAATGGCACTCAGCCGATCATTCGGAAAATACTGAGGCCCCGAACAATAGGAACACGAAACTTTTATCAATTTCCATTCTGCTCTTCCCCCCGCCTCTATGTAAAAAGATAACATACATGTTGCAGGTGCATTTTAACAAAGAGAGACAGTCCTAGCTTATTCACACAGGATACTTGCTAGTTAGAAACAATCTTGTAGAACAGTCCTCCCATCATGCTTACGTCAAGATGCTCTTGCCTGCTTACAGGGTTTCATTGTTCTACAGAAAGATACATTCAGCGGTTGTATACATGGGAACGGAATTTCAAGGCAAGCTGTGTCCGCTTTTTACTTTTGGGAGTTAGGGGGGAAGAAGAGAAAGACAGAGACCGAAATGCTTTTCTTGAACCAAACTTCAGCCATTTTCTTATGCTCTGTGGCTTATTAAAAGAAATACATATGTATATATATATATGTTTAAGTAATTAGTAACCAGTCACTTTTATCTATAATGACTGCTTATTGATTATACCTAAATTGCCATTCTATCTACAATGACTTTGCTTTGCTGAGTGTTAAAGCAGAATATATGAGTGTAATTGAATATATTGGTATAACCACTTTATTGGCAATGGCTATTTAAACTATATTTGAATACAATACCTAACAAAAGGATTGTTCCTCCCCCCCACATTGAGCTCATCAACACATATTCCAATCCTTGAATTGGGTAGTCTCAATTTGTTTCTGCCTTCCTGTAAGAACCCTAATCAAACACTACATATTCACATTTCAGCACAGTGATTTTCAGTGACCTTTGGAACTGGGCTCACATACCCCATGTTTAGCATTAATCTACTGATGTTGGAATCAAGAGTTTTAAAGGGAGCCTGGAAAATAATTCTCAGCGAAATAGAAGCTTACGGAAATTACAAGTCTGACTGCTCCATCAGCCCACCTACATTACCTACCATTTATATTTCTATTTTTAAGGTTCAAAGGTATTGCACATAAATGACACTGTTGAAATCCTTGAAGCCACCCAATAAGAAACATCAGAAGCAGAAAGCAGTTCCAACTGGGGAAATGGCAGGGAAGGAAAATCTCCCTGTCACCTCTTCTGCTCCAGTCCTGATGCTATTTATTTATTTATTTATTTATTTATTTATTTATTTATTTATTTATTTATATACTGCCCATCTTCCCAAAGGCACTCCAGGAGGTTAACAAAAGCGATAAACAAAACCAGTTTCATGGAGGGCATGGACTCCATGAAATCTAGAGCCACTCCTGAAACCCCATCCTCGGCATGCACGTTGAAGTCCTCCACCACCAAAAGGCAGGGGGACCTCAACAGAGCCACCAAGATGAATTCAGTGAGCTCTTGTAGGGATTGTGCAGGGTTGTGGGGAGCACGGTACCTAGCACAATGCCAAACCTGTTCCATTGACCCACCAATAGATGATGGCATTCTAGTCCAGGACACACCAACGCTGCAGATCTGCTGACAAAAAGGGATTCCCTGTAAACAATGGCCACCCCACCCCCGACCCTCCGACCTGCCCATGTGCTGGACCTGAAACCCAGGAGGGCACAGCTGGAAGAGGGATGTCCCTCCCTCTGCCCCCACCCAAGTCTCCGTGAAGCAAGCCAGGTCATCCCGCCCATCCATGATGGCATCATGAAGGACAGGGATTTTATTGTGGACCGACCTGGCATCAACCAGCAGGCAGGACAGGTCAGAGGCACTGATGGAATGACTCCCTGGTAAGTGGTAGTGAGCTGAGGGATCAGAATGGAGGACAGGCAGCAATTGCCTTGTCCTAGTTCTTCTTACCTGACTAATCCCCCAGCTCCTAGCGTACCTTCCATGGTCAGACACTACCGAGATGGCAGTCCCTGCTAACATGGCAACCAGGAGATGAGGGGGAAAAGTGAGTATAGAAATTAAATAATTAATCAAATAACACAATAAACAATAACAATATTACAACAAAACAGAATTACATCAGTTAACAGAATCAAGCAAAAAGGAAGGAAAAAAGACTAGCATTAAATTAATATAAATGTTAAATTAAAAAAATTAAATAATACGACTACCAAAATATATGCCCAATCTCAGCCCAGCTGGCCTGATGATATACAGAGTTGTATAACAGAAGACGGGGTCTCCTCTCCAGGCTGAAACCAGGAGCTCCTCCTCCTTTTTAAAATTAAGAGTACCAAATTTTAATTACACATTTAATGTCATGTCTCATTTAACATACACACAAAAAAATGGGTTTGCCTTAAGCAAACTAGTTTCTGGTTGGCTGGATGAGTTTTCTGCTCCAAAGTGCAGGGGCAAACTCCAGAAGAGATGAGCTTCACCGTTCAAAGGCAATAGTGCTGCTTCTCCATAAACACACTGCCTGAAAAGCTTAATGCCTGCCATCCCACCACAATCTGAAATAAAAACGAGCCCAGTGTTTGCATCACAGAGACCAGAAGCTAAGCAGTATGTGACATTGTGAAAACCTTGAAAAAGCATGTTTATGTGCCACCCCATAGTGCTTAAAGCACTCTCTGGGTGGTATGCAAATTAATTATGCAAGCTACGCTCACAGTAGGATCAACTTCTTTTGCCTCTAAAAAGAAGAACAGAAAGATGCATTTTAAAAGAAAAGGGGCACTCTGCTGATTACGTCTTGGTATATTACTCACTGCTTCTCAGCAGTCAGGTTGGTGTTACTGTTGCTTCAACTGTGCAAGGAATTTCTTGCTATGCCTGGTATTAACACATCGCACAGTCCTTGTCAAAAAGGGCAATACAGTATTGGGAAGTTTCCTTTATAGGTCAGTTCCAAAAGTGTACCTCAAAAATACTTGCAAAAGACAAAAATCCAAGAACACTTCCCTTGGCACTTAACAAATTTCTATCAAAATGTCTCTAAAAGTGCTCAGCATCTTACCAATCTATGATGTCTCTAAAAATAACTGCTGAAAATAACCAGGCACAGCTTAGCACCTTTAAGTCTGAAAACGGTAGTTTCATTACTTATATTATACTAATGTAATTAGTTAAAACTATTACTGGTATGGCCAGTACCACACAGTGCCATACATGTTCTAGAAAAGACTTGGGTTTAGTGAATGAATATACAGTCCTATTTTATAGCATCACTTTGAATTAATTCGTATAATAGTCACATCTAAGTTGCATATCCAAAAGGTAAATGACATAACCAGCGGCAACAGATTGCCAGAGATTGTTCACACTTTAGTTCTTCATTGCTGAAATGTAATTTCACTGTGCTCAAGGTAGATGGCTTTGTACATGACCTGGAACAGAAACAGGCCCTCTTTAATTAACAGCAATCTAATTCATGCAAGGTGGATTCTCTCACAAATTAGACTGTTGCTAATTAAGGAGTCCCCACTTCAATTTGGGATCATACCCAAAGCTACACAACTGGCGTGCAATGAGGATGCTCTTAAGCAAGGAGGAATTAAAGCAGAAACTCTACCCAAGGGTGAGACCTGAATAACTTTATGCTAAGCACACCCGATCGCGCCTGATTTCGGAAGCTAAGCAGGGTTGGCCTTGGCTAGTACTTGGATGGGAGACCACCAGGGAATACCAGGTGCTGTAGGCGCTTGGAGTCAGAACTGGCAAACCACTCCAGTATTCCTGCCAAGAAAACTCCATGGACATGGGTTCATGAAGAGTTGGTCATGACTGTAACAACACAACATGCACACACACACACACACAGCACACAATTGTTACAAAGAAAATAAGAATAAAATGCAACACAATGTGTAACAAAGTGGTGCTTATTAAGATAGCAGCATTAAAATAAGAATTAATTAACCTCTCAAATGTAAACCAGGTGGGGAAAAAGTAGATGCTACTAATGTTAAAACAACCCCGACAAAGCAATTGGCTTTCATTAGTAAATATGTCAGCTCAAGCAAGAAATCAGTACCTGTTGGGCAGGCCTGCTCTAAATTAATCCTGCCCAGAAATTTCTTTATAGATACCATCCCGCAGGCAAGCATCTGGAAAATCTACATCTTGGGCAGAATCACGAGGTAAGTTTCTTTCTTATAATAAGTTCCTTCTTGTAACTTATTGACATCTGATTAACTTTTATCAAAGGCCACTGGGTTGTGATAGAGATCCCGCTCCTCTTATGGTAAATGTTGTCCTACAGCGTTGGTTCTCAACCTTCCTAATGCCACAACCCTTTAATAGAGTTCCTCATGTTGTGATGACCCCCTTGCCCTTCTTGAAAGAGGCCACAAGCCCCCTTTGGCAGACCACTATACCACAGGGGCCATAGAGAACTTCCCTCTACAGGCACCTTCAGCCAATCAGAGCCTCCGGTGCCATTGACTGACATCCCCTCCAGCCTATCAAGCTGAAACTCACTCTCCCCCCCTTCTCCTCTACACCCAAGGCATTTGTGCCTTTTTCTTCCCTGGCCCGTGGCAACCCCTGTGAAATGGTCATTTGACCCCCAAAGGGGTCCTGACCCCCAGGATGATAAAGTTCTTACCAGTTCTTTGATAGTTATGCAAGACTGCTTACTAGATCTTCCTTGGCAAACACCAAGGACACGTCCGTCCCTTGTATGTGAGCATCTGTCAAGACCTACTCCCTCTCTCCTCCCCTCTCGTCTGCAACTGGCTGGCCTATTTATGGTTAGCACATAGAGAAGTTCACACCCACAATTAAAAGCATCACTTCTCGGTTTTATAATCTCAATTGAAGTAACTCTCGGTAACAATGTTTGCCTGAATGAGAGAGCTCTGGAAAAGCTTGGGGACACACAAACACATGCACACACAAACGCATGCATGCACACACTCACATGGACGCACACAGAGTCTGCATTGAATGTCAAATTGTCAAATGCACAGGGCTTGTATTCCTGTTCCACCTCTCTCAAGTCAACTTTGCAGCTTCACCCCACGTATCCCTGCAGCTGGGGTGGCTGGTAGGCAACTTAATGAACCAATCTGCAATCCAGTGTATGTCAGCGGTTCTCAACCTGTGGGTCCCCAGATGTTCCTGGACTGCAGCTCCCAGAAGCCTCTACCACTCACTGTGCTGGAAGGAATTTCTGGGAGTTGCAGTCCAGGAACATCTGGGGACCCACAGGTTGAGAAGCAGTGGTGTATGTGATTACTACGGCAAGCAAATGTTAAGATTTCTAAAAACCGTGGCACTTTTAAGTAGTTGTGTGATCCGTTATGGAAAGCATGCTGGGATAGGGTTATAGAAAACCAGAAGAATACAAATAACTCTGCATTTATTGAATATATTCTTCTTCACATTTAACCTTTGGAAAGCTTCCAGCTGCATAGATTAAATGTATAACACATATAAAATATCAAATATAATAATACATATATATTGCATACATGACACCGAAACTTCAGGTACATGAGATTTCATTGAGTCATTCCTTGTATTTTCTAAGGAATTCACAGAGTAACTCTGAGTCATTTCTGTCCTTACAATGATGAACGATTGTTGGAGTGATGCATGGCCTACATTATGTCCAAATCCACGGGGATGCTTTCTTCATTATATATTGGGTGGTGGGATGGGCACAGGACACATGATCCCCTGACAAAAGTAAACCCAGTGATGGAGAAAGTAATGGTACAAAATGAAATTCTCACAAGGCCTATGATTGCATGGAGCATCTACGACAGGCATATCCAAACTTCAGCCATCCTGATGTTTTGGACCACAGCTCCCATAATTCTAAGCTTAGATTGCCAATGACAAAGGACTATGGGAGTTGTGGTCCAAAACCCCTGGAGGGTTGAAATTTGGGCATGCCTGATCTACGATGAAGCCCTTTGGAACATGGTCGCATTCAAACAGATAAATTCATAAAGAAAAGGTCAACAAACCCAACAAAATTAATGAGGACTAAAATGACATGGGTTTGGTGAAGTTACCTCTCTGCTTTTCGAACAAGGTGCCTTCTCCTTATTTTTCATCCAGATTAATTCAAGGGGCGGTGGGAGTGGTGCTCCACATTATTCTGCCCAAAAGATCTACCATTTTTGAGAAACATTGATGTTTCTTGCACAGACTCAATTCATTCCCCGTGAAGAGTAAGAAGGATTCATCCACTGGACAAGGACGACTGGTTTTAGATCTGGGCCAGTCTTTGCTTAAATGTGAACCACATTTCCTTCAAAGGAGCCTAAGAACTCATATGGTGGAACAGACACGAATTACCCCAAGGTTGGGTTGATAGCACCAGCCAAGCTGGGATCTTCCAAACAGAGCAGGGCAGAGGAGATGGGTGTCCCTTGTTGTTTTCGAAATATAAGAGATGCTATTGCTAAGACCGTCAATATGCCTCGATCTATCAGCTTCACTTGGAAAGCAACCCATGTGTTCCTGACTGTCACCATGTTTTGTAACAAAGGATTCCATTTCCATCTGGATATGTTGGGGAGTAGCTATGAACTGGCAACTTGCCACATTCACACTGGCTAGTCTCCCCACTCCAGCAGAGAGCACACAGCCTCTGTCTGGGATGCTCCTGAAATACAATGGCTGCCAGTCAGTTTGTGCCAATCCCTAACTGGCATTGCTGCTGAAATGTGGCTGCATCTCTGGGAGATCCCCTCTGATCCGGCGTGGTGCTAAATGCGTGCTTGCAATCTCTTCCCCGTGAGCAGCACTTGGATGGGAAGTGTCTGGGTATGTTTAATACAGTGGTTCTCAAACTGTGGGTCCCCAGATGTTCCTGGATTTACAACTCCCAGAAATCCTGGCCAGCTCAGCTAGTGATGAAGACTTTTGGGAGATGCAGTCCAGGAACATCTGGGGACCCACAGGTTGAGAACCACTGGTTTAATACTACCACTTGTACACAGCACTGATTGGCTGGAAGCCAGGGACGTTATTGCCTACCACAGTGATGGCGAACCTTTTAGAGACCGAGTGCCCAAACTGCAATTCAAAACCCACTAATTTTCCGCAAAGTGCCAATATAGCATTTTAACCTGAATACAGGTGGCTGTGAAGGGGCAATGTCAGGTGCCTATAGAAAGGGCTCCGAGTGCCACCTTTGGCACCCGTGCCATAGGTTCGCCAACACTGGCCTACCATATTCTTCCATCTATAAGATGCCCCCATGTATAAGACACCCCCCCCATTTTCCAACCCACAATTAGTTTTTTGTAACCATGTGGTTCTCTCCTTGGCTTACCTTTGTGTATTAGACGAGTCTAGCAGTTTTGGATGAAACCATGTCTTATACATGGGGAAAATACTGACATTTTCTTCTTCTCCATCACAGTTTTCAGTGGTTAACAAACTGCACTTTTTAAACAGGCAGGGGGGATTTAAATGTGACTGAATAAATATAGCTAAATTTAACAATGCACAGGAGAACAGCATGGCTAAATCATGCAGGGGGGAATGACAAAACTGAATACTAATTAGCTTTCTGGCTACTAGCTAATATATCTATCAAATATACTTTTCCACTCGGAGAAGTCAATCTTCAAAAGCAGGAAAGACAGAGATGGAGGGGGGAAAGGGGGCAGGTTCTGCTAGACTGGTTTGTCTGTACATCCAAGCTTTTAAGTTTTTAACTCAAGAAGTCATGTTCTGATCAGTGATGAAACTGGATGGTTACTATCTGGTGTACAGAATCTGGTAATGGGGATCTTTAATTATGGAATACCTTTAAAGGAGAAGCCTTGGTATACAGTACATTCAAGGTTGTCACAGTGAATCAAAGTGACACAAGACTTGGACTCAAATTTTGCTATTTAAAAATATTATTAAATATAGGAGGCGTTAGCTTTGAAATACTGTATTCTTAGTAGTTTTTGTCTATAGGATGTTGCTGCCCAAGAGATAGAGAAATAATCTGTCCAAATCTCTTAAAAAGGAAAAAGGATCTCCTTATTTCTTGAACAACAAGGTAGCCTGCTTTCTAAAACTGGAAATAATATCAGGTTGCAGATCAGTCACTCACAATGGGCTTCAAATGCATTTCATGGAAGCTCTTCAGATCCATTTCCCTGGAAACCTGCTACCATTCCCCCCCCCATGTCATTTTCAGCAAAGCAGAATGGTGATGTAACATATCATAAACTACATGGCTGCAAATGCATGATGTTTTCATGTCTATTTTTTTTAAAAAAATACCGTGGACCCTTGTATAACAAACAGTTTGTATAACATAAAATCTGTACAACATAAAAAATTCCAGAAATAGCGGAAATTTGCTTAACAGAATTGCCTATGGGGCAAATCCGTACAACATAAAAATGGGATCACTCTGTTTTCAATGCATTTCTATGGGAAATTTGTATAAAGGAAATTTGGCTTAACATAATTTCATTTGGAACGAATTAATTCCTTTATACAAGGTACCACTGTACAGGGCTAAGGGGGGATTTTAAAAATGAAATACAAGATGAAAAATGAGGAATATCAGCACTTCTAACCAGCCAGAGTCAATTTGCTACTCCTTTGACTTTTTCTCTCCCTTTCTAGAATTGTGTGTGTGTGTGTGGGGGGGTTGTTTTGTTTTTTGTTTTGCACACATGACCTTCTTACAAGCAATCCATCCTGGACTTGCCTCCCTTAAGATGATGACACCCACCCCACACCCTTAAGCATCTTAGAAGGCAGTTGCCTCCCCCCCCCCCACTCAGAGATTGCATAAGTTCAGAGAGGGAGAGCAGAGCCCTGGTTTTTTTTCAGAACTTCACACGTTCAACTCTTGTCATACTTTTAGCAAGTGGATGGGAAGGTTCACCCTTCAAACAAAACATACGATTTTAGAGCAAAACAAATAAGTACACACCTCCCCTTCCATTACAAATCCTTTTTTTTTAAAAAAGAGCATGCTGATTATTACCTTTTAACAGGATCCCCCCCTCAAAAGGATCAAAGTAAAATCAAGTATTTCAGGCACCAAAGGTTTAAGTTATCAGTCTCATACTAACCTTAGCAGCTTAAAAGTATTGCCCCATGCAGTGCAAAACCAGCCATTTTATTATTGTTTGTATTATTGTTAACATGATCATTTAAAAAGAGCCAGAAGTTTGGAAGTGTTTCTCATCAGGGCGGTGACTGCTCGAAATACAAAGCAAGTTTATTTTTATTTTATGTTTTTATTTTAGTTGAAACAACGTTGGCTGGGAGAGCCCGAGCAGACAGACAGACAGTGCGTGCGTCCTGACCCACCTCCGAGGGGCCCGTTCACACGATCGCCTCGTGATCCGAGCAGATGTCTTCGCTGGGGTTTATGTAACAGCAGTACCTGTCGTAAGGGCTGTCCTCCTCCCGGTAGGAGCAGACGATGATGCTGTCGCTCGGGGCGACAAACATGTTGTCCTCCGTGTCCCGCCGCGCCTCCGCCGGCGGCGGCGGCAGCGCCTCGGGCGGGCCGGCGGCGGGGTCGGCGGCGTCCCCTGGCCGGAGGGGCGAGGCCCGTCCTTGCTCGAAGGCACTGCTGTCGTAAGGGGTGGCCTCGGCCACGAAGACATTCCCGGGCAACTCCGGGTAGCAGTTCTCCAAGTATCTCAGCATCTCCTGCTGGGCCACTCCGGGCGCCAGTCTCTTCTTGACCTCCTCCCCGGGGGCGCCGGCCGAGTCCTCCTCGCCTCGGGCGCTGCCGGCGGGAGGGGCGGCGTAGGCTTTGGGGGCCAGCTCGTCGCAGCTGCCCCGGCCGGACTCCAGGTCCGACGGGGTCCTCAGCAGCTCCAGGACGTCCTTGTCCCGGGTTTTTTGGCGCCCGCCGCCGCCGCCGCAACAGCAGGCGCAAGGCGGGCAACAGCGGTGCTCGGGCCACTTGGTGCAGCCGTCGGTCTTCTTGGTCAAAGCAATGGCCGCGATGCCCGGCAGGCAGATGGCCGGCCCGATGGCCAGCAGAGGGATGTCCCCCAAGGTCTCCCCTTTGATCCCGGACACGGTGAACATGAAGCCAAAGACGAGGAACACGCTGACCAAAGCCACCACCAGCCCGGTCCGAGGGTTGATGTCGTCGGGGCGCATGGCGGGAGGCGGGAGGCTCAGGGCATCGGTCGCCGCCGCCGCCGGGGGAGGCACGGAGGAGCGATCGGGCGGGAGGCGGGAAAAGGAGCGCCGCTCCTGCTAAGCAAAGGAAGGAGAAGCGCGCACGGGAGGCGGCGGCGGCGCACTGGCAAGCGCGCACAGGAGGCGCCGCCGGGCTCCCTCCTCCGTTCAGGCAGGCAAGGCTCCGTGCCGGGCGCGGGTCTCACCGGACGGAGCAGGAGCGCGCCTCGCCTGGGCCCGGCGACATCGCGGCGCAGCAGGTCTCCTTTTCCCGCGCCTTCCGCCGCCGCCGCCAGCCTTGCCAAACCGCGCGCCTTCCCCCTTTGCCAGCCCGCTGACTTACACGTGCGCTCCCCCGCGCATCGGTGGGCGCCGCTCTTGCTGCTGCTGCTGCGGCGGCGGCGGCGGCGGCTCTCCTCGGGATCCCCGGCCAGAGAGCGAGCACCAGCGCGGGGAAAGGCATTCACACGCACCCCTTGGAAATAAAAATAACGAAGTGCGCGCGGGAGGGGGAGGGAGGGAAGGAAGGAGAGGGAGGCGGCGGAGACGCCTGCCACGAGAACGAGGATCGCGGCTCAAGGAGGGACCCGCGTGGCGCGAAGGCAGGAAAGGGGGTGGACTTAAGGCGGGGGAGGGTTGCATGCCAGCGCCCCAGTGGAAGGAGAGGCAGTGGCCTGCTTCGTGAAAAATAAAGGCTCAAACACAAAAACCAACCCACAACGACAGCCACGGTCTCGTGGCGCTTTTAAGGCTAACTGGTTTGTTCCCGCGCTAAGCCACTTCTTCGCGCGCTAGCGCCGCGGCGTCGGATGGACTGGAGCCCGCACTTCGGAAGGGCCAAGGGGAACCCCTTGGAGGCCCGTGGAACTCGGTTCTGGGCGAGCCGCGGTGCCCGGGTTGCGCCGCTGCCACCCTCCCCGCCCTACATCCCCAGGATCGCGGACCTTGTAGTTTCTGGGTAAGCGTGACTGAAGGCGGG
Organism: Phrynocephalus forsythii; assembly: GCA_029282475.1. Lineage (NCBI taxonomy): Eukaryota > Metazoa > Chordata > Lepidosauria > Squamata > Agamidae > Phrynocephalus > Phrynocephalus forsythii. The sequence goes on from JAPFRF010000004.1 coordinate 20,738,794, forward strand.
CTTTCCTGGCCGGCCGAGCTCCGAGGAGGAGAAAGGCGTCGGAAGGCACCAGGCGAGGCTCAAAGGGTTGCGAAGGAGAGCCATCGGCTCGGTGCTTCGTCCTGGGCGTGTGGCTCGCCCGCGCATTTCGGAGGGCTTCTTCCCTTGTACAAGTCACGAGAAGCCGTCGGGTGCGTGGTGTGGGTCTGTGTAAGAGAAAAGGGGGTGTGCGTGGAAACCATCGTTGGCCAGGAAACGGACAGATCGTGTTGGTCAGTTCGACTCTCTGACTAGCGTGGCTAGGGGGCTCGCCTTTCGGCAACGGAGGCCGTGCGACAGCCTCGTCGCCACCTGCAGAGGCCCCCGGGCCTCCGCTCGCTCGCCGTGGCTGGCTGGAAAGGAAGGAGAAAACCATGCCTAGCAAACTGGGCTGCTCGGTCGCTGGGGAAAATGATTCTTATGGATCCCATGAAGGCTATCTAGACGGTCTGTGTCGTCCCCGCCCTCTAGCGAAGCCCTCCTTGCCAATGGGGATCCCAAGTCATTTTGGAGTCATCTGTATTGCCTACAAAGGAAGAAATCTCACTGAGTTTGATGGGGTTTCAAGGGTTAACCTGGGTTTTTAACATTGGCCTTTAGCAAGGCCAAGAGGCAGACAATGGAGTATCCTGACTGGCCCTACCATTAGGCAGAGGAGGCGGCGGCAGCAAGTGGCAGATCTTAATGGATGCCGAGTAGGCTAGGCTGTGATCAGCTTTTGCCCCTTGCTGTTTACAGCAGTTATTTTTATTCTCATTGTCTTGTCCTTCATCTGAACCAGCCAAATGCCTTGGGACAATCCTACCAGCGTCATATTGATGGGATCTGGAAGTTGAGTCAGGGCATCTGTATTTCTTTTCTTTCTTGTGTGGTCGAAACACTTTGCCGCTCATTCAAGCAGCTTCCTCAGTCTGAGGAAAGTTAGTGGCAAGTTCTCCGATTTGTAGTTCACCTTGGTTTCAGATCACCCTGGTCTGAATAGGCTTACAAGTTGGACAGTGGCCTGAATAGGCTTGTTAAATGTACAACGGTCTGGGGTGCGTGAAAGTCCCACCTATGGAACCCTTCCCAACACCCATTAAGTATGGGTCATTAACTGTGGCCTTCCTGATGGGGGTGTGAAGTGCTTCTGATTTGCCTGGGGATCAATGAAAGGGCAGCATGATAAGTGGCAGACAGGTTGTACCTAATTCCCCCTTCCCACCTCTGTTGAAAGAGGGCTTTTCAGTACACACATGAATGGCTTCCTTGACCTCTCTCTCGAACCACCTATCGCGTCTGCCTAATATGAATACATCTTTGTCTTTGAATGAGTGTCCTTTGGCCTTCAAATGACTTAATGGGTGTTGAGAAGGGTTACATAAGTGGAACTGACAAAACTGCTTGGATGAGTAGCAAAACGTTTCGATCTCACAAGAAAAGATATCTAGGCCATGACTCAACTTCAGGATAATGTCACCTGGATGACTGAGAATCTTCACAGACATGCTGATGGGACTTCCACTTCCGTAGGGCTATTCACAGGGCCCTCCTCCACATGTCTAGCCAACCTGGGGTGAGGAGGGGGAGCAGGATGGCTGCCACTGTCCCTGCCTGCTGTGTGCCTCCTGCCGGAGAAAACCTGTCTGGGAGAGCATGCCTAACCTTGCTCTCTGAGGTTGCTGCTTTTGCATGTGGAAAGTGATGTGCCAGAAGAGGAGAGGCCCTGCTTTTTCTGAGCTACCCATCTAAAATGGGAGAAGAAGAGGAAATTAATGCATTATGAATCACCTTAAAAATCATTGTCCACTTTTCAAATTGCTTTTTCTGAAAAGCCCCCTTGGCCACGCCCATTTTTGACCACTGTGTCAGTTTTTCTTGCAATGACCAGTTGGGGTCATGTTTTTTTAAAACGGTTTGGTTGTATTTGCAGATATACTACACCGCCTTTTTTCAGTTTCCCCCTGTTTCTGCCATTTCCCTGTTGTAGTTTAAAGCGGTTCAGCCAAGTGCAAACGGGGAAGCCGATTGCTAAGCAACCGCTGAAGTGCAGACTGCCGAACCGCTGTAGCGACCACATGACCACGGGAGGAGATAAGGCGATGCAAGATAAAAAGCGGCTGCTCAAGGAAGTGCGGTAGCGGCCTATAATGTTACAGGATGCCGGGCTTAAGTACAAATACAGTACATCTAAATAGTCAGGCTATAATGCCCTTGTATCTATGAAAGCAAACTAAAAGCAGTTACTCCCCAAAGGAATAAAGTAATCCCTTATTTGATCACGGTACTGCATCTCCTTCCTCCACCTTCCTTCCTGCAACCTTTTGTGTCTGGTGCCTGACTCCTCTTTGGAACAGCTGCTTTTCATTACTCTCCATTTCTACCCAGCAATGCTGAGGCTTTCCCTTTCTATGCTGTCCTGCTGGTGATACGGAGAGACTTCCACTGAGGACCTTATGGCATATGGGAAGTGCCATAGTGTTAAAAACTGTGCCCCAGTCCTGAACGATGCCCTTGGCTTTTGCAGTACTTCAATGTACCCTCAGTTTGGGGAGAAACAGAAAGTTGTGGAAACTCGTTTTTAAAAAAAGGTATAAAGCAAAGAAAAAGAAGCATCATCTGGATGTGAAAGAAGTTTCTAAGAAGAAGTTCCTTCAGGCTGGTTCTTAAGGTGGAACAAGTACTGTGCCTATAATGTACTTTCTTTATGACTCAGTGATTGTAAAATATACGTCGGCTATTCATAATGCATTCATTTCCTCTTCTCCCATTTTAGATGTGTAGCTCGGAAAAAGCAAGGAATAGGACTAGATAATGTTCGATCATTCTGATCTTGGGTTAGCAAGTTGTCCAGTGTAGGTGGAGAAAGGCACATTGTCTTTGAGGCCTTTGTGTAGAAAAGGATATGAGCTACCACCCAGAAGCCCTTGTATGAAAACATGTATACTTTGTTAATTTAACTATCTGTCACTTTATAGACAGATAACTGTGGCAATGCAATAAAGGTCAGATACTTTGTAAGACCATGGAGGAAAAGGACAAATTTGGGCATCTTTCTGGTAGTCCCCTTCTCTTCGTGGGGACTTGAACCTGAAAGTAAAAATATCAGTGCAATAAGGGTATATTTTGTGACACTGTACAACATCACTGCTGACTCTCTAAAAGACTATATCGCCTTCTATGAGCCTGTCCAGGAATTAATACCGTATCATCAGAGGAGGCCTTTCTTTCAGTTCCACCACCTTCTCTGGTGTACTTGGTAGGAATACAGGAGAGGTTCTTCTCTGTTGCTGCCTCCCTCCCACTTGAGGCCAGGCTGGCCCCATCTTTACTGTAATTCTGCAAGTAGGCAAAGATCTTTCTCTTCAAGCAAGCTTTTTCTTAGTCACTGGTGGCCTGAGGGGGTTTGAAAAAACAACAGATTGTTGTGCTCTGTTGTTTTTAAGTCTGTGTTTTAGCATAGATTTTACTTGCCATTTTTAATATATTTGCTTAATCCTCTTGAATTTACTTGTATACTCAGTGCTTTTTGCTTTTAAATATTGTCTTTTAATTAGGTCTATGGGGCGAATCCGTACAACATAAGTTTATTATTTATTATTTATTTATTGGGCGCATTTATATACTGCGGCCTTTTTCCGTACCGGAACTCAGGGCAGTTCACAATAAAATAGATAAAACCAGTACAAACACAGTTAAAAATAGTTAAAAAGCAAAACGAAATAGAAAGGTACAAAGAAAAAAAATAGTACAAATAAAATAAAACAGGATAAAAATGGCAAGGAGGGAAACCCACGGCGGGGAGCAGCAGATGGCAAAGTAAATAAATAAATAAATAAATAAATAAATAAATAAATAAATAAATAAATAAATAAATAAATAAATAAATAAACAGAAATGAGGTCACCATATGCCTCCTTAAAGATCAACGTTTTCAGTGCCCTTTTGAAGGCGGGCAGGGCCTCTGCAAGGCACAGCTCACTCGGGAGCTGATTCCAGAGAGAGGGGCCTACAGCCGAGAAGGCGCGGTTACGGGTGGCCGACTTCCGCGCCTCTCGGAGTGGCCACCCTGAGTGAGCGCGCCCGCACCAATCAAGTGGGTCTGGCCTCAGATGATCTCTGGGGGATCCGCTCCGCCAGGTATTCAGGTCCCAAGCCATGGAGGGTTTTGAAAACCAAAACCAGGACCTTGAACCTTATCCGGAGAGCAACAGGCAACCAGTGCAGGCGTACCAGAACTGGGGTGATATGGTTGTATTTGCGAGCACCCACCACCAGTCTGGACGCCGCATTTTGCACCCACTGCAATCTCTGGACAAGGGTCAAGGGCAGCCCCACGTAGAGTGCATTGCAGTAGTCAATCCTCGATATCACGAGGGCCTGCACAACTGTTTTCAGGGAGGACTCATAAAGGTACGGGCGGATCTGGGTGATCCTGCGGAGTTGGAAGAAAGCGGCCCTCACCTGGGCTTCCAGGGAGAGGGCTGAATCCAGGACCACGTCCAGATTCCTGGCCCTGTCCATAGGCTGGAGGGAAACACCCCCCCAGGCTAGGGAGGGGGCCATTGTACCTGGACAAGGACGCCCCAAAGAACAGTACCTCAGTCTTCTCTGGGTTAAGCTTGAGCCTATTCATCCTTGTCCATTCCAAAACTGTCTCCAGGCACAGATCAAGGGAGTGAACTGCCTCCACTGCAGACGAAGAAAAGGAGAGATAGAGATGCGTATCATCAGCGTACTGATGACAGTGAACACTAAATCTCCTGATGACCTCCGCCAGCGGCCTCATGTAAACGTTGAACAGCATAGGAGAGATTGCCGACCTTTGGGGCACCCCACATGGGAGGGTCCAAGGAGCTGACAAATCCTCACCCAGCTGAACCCACTGAGTCCGACCGCCAAGGAAGGAGCAGAGCCAAGCAAGCACTGAGCCCCCAACCCCTGTTCCGGCAAGCCGGACCAACAGGTTACCGTGGTTGACGGTATCAAAGGCTGCTGACAGATCAAGGAGGACCAACAGGGTGGAACACCCCCTGTCAGCCTCCCTGATGAGGCCATCCTGCAGAGCGACCAGAACAGTTTCGGTCCCCCGAAGTGGCCTGAACCTGGACTGGACGGGATCAAGGATATGATTGTCCTCCAGGTAGGTCTGAAGCCGGACGGCGGCCACCCTCTCAACTACCTTGCCCAGGAAGGGAACAATGGCAATCGGACTATAGTTGGCAAGATCGTCCGAGGCCAAGTCAGGTTTCTTCAAAGTAGGCTTCACCAACGTCTCCTTCAGACGGGAGGGAAAGATTCCCTCCCCGAAGGAGGCAGTTACAATGGCGGAAGCCCACTCAGGCATGTTCCCTTCGGCGGATTTAATAAGCCAGGCTGGGCAAGGGTCGAAAGGTGAGGCTGCCGGCCGGCAGCAGGCCATAGCCCTGGAGGCCTCCGCTAGTGACACGGGCCCAAACTCAACCAGGCGAGGTGACCAAGGGGGTGAGGCCCCCTGGATAGCGGGGAAAAGACTACTGCAGCTGGAGTCCAGGTCCAAACGGATGGCCTCAATCTTGGATCTAAAATAGGCTGCAAATTGCTCACTAGTGAAATCACTAGGAGGAGGCCCCGGCTGACCAGGATTGGAGAGGTCTCGAATGACCCGGAACAGCTCCGCCTGGCGGTTTGAAGCCTCACCAATTCTCAGGGAGGAATGAGCTGTTCTAGTGTCCCTGATCGCCTGAGCAAAACGGCTGGTCAGCTGTTTAACCACAGCCTTCTTTTCTTCCGTCCGATCCTGTCTCCATACGCACTCAAGCCTCCTACGTTTATGTTTCATCGCCCACAAGTCTTCCGTGAACCACAGCGAGGAGCGGGCTCCACAGCGGAGGAGGCGCTTGGGGGCGATCCGGTCAACAGCCCCGGCGGCACCCTCAGACCACTTCTCCACCAGGGCTTCGACCGGGTCGTCAGGCAGTCCGCCAGTGAGCTCTCCGAAGGCCTCCATGAACCGACCAGGGTCCAGGAGCCTTCGGGGGCTGGCCCATAAATAGGGCCGATGCTCCCCGCGGGGCGGGGCGGCGATCAACAAGGAAAATTTTAGCAGATAGTGATCTGACCATGACAAATGAGATTCCCAACCCTCAGAAAAGAGTCTGACGACATGGAGGAAAACACCATGTTCAGGGTATTGCCAGCACTTTGGGTGGGGCATACAACATGAGCACGGTACACCAGCACAATACCAAACCTATCCCGCTGACCCACCGATAAGTGGAGGCATTCAAACCCGGGACGCACCAAAGTCGCAGATCTGCTAACAAAAAGGGATTCCCTGTAAACGATGGCCACCCCACCCTCCTACCCTCTGACCTACCAGCCCACTGGACCTGAAAAATGGTCACAATTAGGGATTACTCAGTTTTCAATGCATTCCTATGGGAAATTTGTATAAAGGAAAATTTGCTTAACATAATTTCATTTGGAACAAATTAATTCCTTTATACAAGGTACCACTGTATCTCCTTTCCACATATGACTGGCTTGTAGTACTTCCATTGGGCTGTTGCACACAATAAACTAGTGTTATGCTTTGTGGCTGAAACTTCCTTAATTCTGATTTCACCCCCATCAGAGACAGTTTGTGATTGGAATAGGGATAGGGGAGATCTCCCCTGCATGCCCACCCACCCACCATTCAATCTCAGCTTTGGCCCATTTTCTCATTACATCTGTCAGCTACTAGAAACAACTTCACAGAGACCACAGGTACAAAAATGCAGGCATCCTTATGGTTTTCCTTTCTGAACAGAATCTGTTCCCTCAGCATCAGGATGGGGACCTGAATACCTCTAGTTTTGTGCCATTGCTTCCCTCATGTCTGGTCAACAATACCCCATAAATCTTCGTTTGATGGAGGACCGTTGTTACTTGTGGTGGGGGGTGGGGGGATGCCACCACCTTAATGTTAACTTGAGTTTGACTTTGGGTTCTTAATGTGGTGCACAAATTAAATGATTTATGGAGCTGCTATGAACATATGGGAGACATATGGGGCAGCTTTCTCTCTCCACCCCCATAATCTGCTGAAGGTTTGCTGGCATCCTCTTCCCCATTTCTCCCAAGGCAAACAGCTGAAAAGTCCAGAAGGAGAAAGTTGAAGGTAGAATTTAAGGTTCTGTAATAAGGCGGGCAGTGGGTGTTCCAGAATGGTTTCTCAAACACACGCCCTTTTGAAAGACTTCAGAGCAAACCAAGGAGAGTTCTAGATGTTCTTCCCCATCTCTTTTTTGTTTTATTTGATCTGACAGCATCTCATAATAAGTAAACAGCAGGAGGAAAAGATAGATTGATGTACAAGCGTTTTTAAAAAGAATAGTTTGCAGGAGAAGACCAAGCAGAATTTCCACCCCAAGGGTTTTTAAGGCACGTAATTGGTCTTAGGTATGCAAGGGTGGAATAGTTTCTTTTGAAATCAGGAGAAGACCAGGTCTCAGTCATCTTCAGGCTGGTGTTCAAGGCTTTCTTTTGAAGCAAAGCGTGATCTCAGTTGAAGTCCTTCTATAAATACTGCTGGGGGTGTGTGGTTTGCTTGCTCTGTTGCTGATTGTAGGTTCCTTTGTTCTTTTGTGATCTGCTGTGTGGCTGAGGCGATCGTTGAAATTAACTGCTGGTGGGTTAGATGGCTGTTTAGATGGCTGTTTAGATGCTGGTGGGTTAGATGGCTGGTGGGTTCTGGCAGCATCCTGGGCTTTGGTGGAGTGGGGTCCTGTGTCTTGTGAATTCATTTTGGTCTGGCTACGTGTCTGTGGTCTCCCAATGTTTTTTTTGGGGTGTGTGAGTGTGCTCCATGTGGTGACTGGAGTGGGGTGCCGCAGTAGATGGTGCAGTCGTGGTTTTGTTATTGGATGGTGGTTTCGTTTCATCTGTGGGAAGGGTCTGGGTTTGTGTTTGGTGTGGATGGAAGGTGGTGGCATCTTGTGTGGCATCTTATATATATATATATATAAACAGATGTTGGTCTTGCAGTTCACCACTCTGCTTCACAGAAGGAACCACATTAGGGCATTTAGAGGGGCAGAAGCCATGGTGCCATTTTGTAGCTGGTGTGGCCACTAGGGGAATTACCAAAACATAGGAAATGGCTAGATTTCTGGTTTGTAACCCTGTATTTTCACTTCTGACTATGGAAACACTCTCTATGATTTCAAGTAGGATTCTTGCCCGTGGACATATTGGAGATTCCTGGAATACTGGTACAGTGGTCCCCCACCTATCTCAGGGGTTAGGGACCCTGGGAGGCCTATCTAGGGGCTCTTGTACTTACCCCCAGCCTGGCGCTGCCCTGAACGGGCCTGCAAGGGCCTTCCTGGGCCTTCTGGGGGCCCCAAAAGAGCCTCCCTGCAAACTGGAAGGGACTCCTGGATTGCCAAAAATCATTTCTGAGGCCTCCGACAGGCCTAGAAAGGCCCTCAGAGGCCTCAGAAATGATTTTCAGCTATCAGGAAGTGACTTCTGGTTCGCAGGGAGACCCTTTTGGGGTCTCTAGAATGCCCAGGAAGGCCCTCACAGGCCTGTTCGGGGCAGCTCCAGTCCTGGGGTAAGTATGGGAGGCCTGAAACAGGCCTTTCCCCCCTTACCCCAGGGGGCCTTTTTTCATATACTGCACTGCGATCCTGCAATATAGCAGGACCGCAGTATATGAACCACAAAAGGGTGGGGGACCACTGTAGTCTTCTGTCCAAGTACTAACCTGGCATATTCTGGTTTTATCTTCCAGAATCAGATATGATGAGCTACATTTGGGTTGCTTGTAAGGGTTGCTTTCTTTTCAGCCTTCTCTCAGTGTCTCTGTTCACCAGCCTGTTCAGCCATCCTCTTTGTGGGCCCTGCTAGAATGGCTTTGGTAAGGGATACGTTGATTCCATCCAGGGGATCTGAAGTTATTCTGCAGATACCCTATATTTATAGGAGAATTCTTGGGGCATTCTGCTGCCACCCTAAATAACCTTGAATTCATCAACAGTCCATCAGCAAAAGCCCAGGAAGGACAGATCATTGCTTTGTAAATCACATCCCGCTCCTGTCTTTTGCATAGAGGAACTTCTCTTGAGCTCCACTTCTGTCGTTGCGGAAACTCATGGTCACCCACATCCTCACTGTGAGAAGTAAATAATAACTTGAACTTCAGAATAGGTTTGTTTCACAAAACCTTTGACCACCTCTGCACTCGCTGGTAAGTGCTACACTGCCAGCTCTGTGGTAAGAGGGGAAATAACAATAATAATACTGTAATACTGAGGGCCTAAAATAGCAACTCTCAGGATTTCATTCCCTTGCTGATAATCATTCGGTGTGTACCAATGTTCTTACAGCACATGCAAAGTGAGACCATCTGAACCCAGGGAACAAAGTAACAGCTAATGTAGTAACCACGAGGAGGAGAGAGCTCCGTTGTCCCTACCAGACATCTACCCTCTGCCTGGCAGCGACCTTATTTATGGGAAGAAGAAGAATCTAGAGATGGTACCGCTTTGGGTAGAAACTGTTGCATGGGAGATGCCACCTGCAGCTGAAACTGGTCTCCTCTAGAGATGGGCACAAAACGAAAATATAGCATTTTGTTTTATTTTTCGTTTAGTTATTAGCGGATTTTTAAAGGCATTTCTGAAATGAAATGAACCAAAACGAAATGATTCATTATGCTATAAAATGGCTCATCTGGGTCTTAGAGGCCACAAATTTGGTGGGTACTTTCCTTGGAGTCTTCCCTTTAAGCCTTCCAAATTTGGAGAGGTTTGGGGTTCAGGGGCTGAGTTATTCAGCTCCAAATTGCCCCCCCCAAGAAAAATCATTTGTAATTGGAAAGTTATGCACTCAAAAATAGTGATCCTAGGCATCTAGCAGCATGGAAATTACAGTGGAGCTTCCTCACGCTCCTCCCTGTAAGCCCCCAAAATTGGAGAGGTTTGGAGTTCAGGAGGTCCACCATTTTGTTTTTAGAGCAAAAATGGTGGTTTGTTTTGTTTTGCCACAAAACATTCTACCGTTACCTAAAGATACAACAAAACAGTGTTTCGTTTTTCATTTGGTGCCCATATCTAGCCTCTCCATTCAATCTCTGATGTCATTGAGAGAGTGACAGAAGAGGGAGGGAAGCCAAAACGGTCTCTCTCACACTTCTTAAATTGTCAGATGCCTGAATAGCGCTAGATGAGACTGTCTAGGTCTGGTGGAAGCTCTTATCTTCTGCCTTAGAATGAGCCATGTAGCAGAGCCGGGACTCATGGCTGAAAGATTGAGCATTTTGAGGATCAGGGACACAGACAGTTGTCAGCTGTCCCCTTCAAATGCAATCATCTGTTCTGAGCCAAACTGCAGTCCTCAGAATAGCTGTGGAAGGCATTCCCCTCCCCTTCCATGTCAAGCAATGTTATTGTTAGTGCTCCTTGCTGAATTCATCGGCCCATTTCCAGATGGGTTGGTCTTGGGTTCAGCCCTGAGTTCTTGTTTTATAAAATGGCTGTTCTTGCTAGAGATGAAAAGTGTCAGAACAGGCTTGATTGATACAGATCAACAGAGCTGCTTGCATTTCGTTGTGGGTCCAGGTATGAAGACAGCCATGATAAGTGCTGCACTTCTGAAATGGTGATGGTAACCACCATTTGAAGTGCACAAAAGGTGTCCAGATCATTGCCTCATTTCAAAATGTCTGCCTATCCTCGACCCATTCCAGTCCAGGTTCAGGCCATTTCAAGGAACCGAGATTGCCCTGGTCACACTGCAAGATAACCTCCTCAGGGAGGCTGACAGGGTTTTCTACCCTGTTGGTCCTCCTTGATTTGTCAGCGGCCTTTGATACTGTCGACCACGGTATCCTGCTGGATCGGCTTACCAAGGTGGGGATCAGGGGTTCAGCGTTCTGCACAATTCTACATCTCCTTTTCCTCCACTGCAGTGGAAACAGTATGCTCCCTCGATCTGTGCATGGAGGTGGTCATGGAATGGACCAGGACCAACAGGCTCAGACTTAATCCGGAGAAGACCAAGGTTCTGTTCTTCAGGGTGCCCTCCTCTGGGTACAATGTCCCCCTCCCCAGTTTGGGGGGGTGTCACCCTCCGGCCTGTGCACAGGGACAGGAATCTGGGTGTGGTCTTCGATTCAGCCCTATCCCTTGAAGCTCAGGTGACGGCTGTTTCCAAGACTGCTTTTTTCCATCTCTGCCAGATCGCCCAGATTCATCCGCACCTAGATGAGGCCTCCCTGAGAACAGTTGTGCGGGCCCTCGTGATCTCAAAGATAGATTACTGCAATGCCCTCTACGTGGGGTTGCCCTTGACCTTTACCCAGAGACTCCAACGGGTGCAGAATGTGGTGGCCAGACTGGTGGTGGGTGCGCGTAGATACAATTGCATCACCCCAGTTCTGGCCCACCTGCATTGGCTGCCCGTGGCTCTCCGGATAAGGTTCAAGGTCCTGGTTTTGGTTTACAAAACCCTCCATGGCTTGGGACCCAAATACCTGTTGGAGCGTATCTCCCAAAGGTCAACTGAGGCCCGACCCACTAGAATGTCGCAGGTGCTCTCACTCTGAGTGGCCACGCCTAGGGATGCATGGAAATCGCTTACACGCAACCTCACCTTCTCTGTGGCTGGTCCCTCACTCTGGAACCATCTCCCGAGTGAGTTGCGCCTTGCACAGTACCTGCCCGCCTTCAGAAAAGCACTTAAAACCATGCTTTATCGGGAGGCATTTGGCGACCTTTCATTTAATTAATTTAATTTTAATTTAATTTTTTTTCCTTTGACGCCTCTTGCCGATGTATCTTTTTTATTATTGCATTGTCTTTCCCTAGTGCTTTATTGTTCTTTTAACCTATTGTTAACCGCCCGGAGTTCCTTCGGAAGACGGGCGGTATAAAAATATAATAATAAATAAATAATAAATAAACTGAATCAGTGGATAATGAATCAGTGGATACCGGGGTCCAACTGTGTGGGAAAAACGAGATGTCTAAATGATGGAAATCATATGCTATAAATGTCTGTGAAGATTCTCAGTCATCCAGGTGAGTTTATCTGGAAGTTGAGTCATGGCTACTGGACTTCTTTTTTGAGAGATAGAAACGTTTCGCTCTTCATCCAAACAGCTTCATCGGATGTTTGGATGAACAGCGAAACGTTTCTATCTCTCAAAAAAGAAGTCCAGTAGCCATGACTCAACTTCCAGACATATGCTATAAAAAATCAATTTTCACCACTTGGGGGAGCACCTTTGAAAAATACTGATAAATGTATCCTCTGTTTTGACCCAAGACCTTAGCGGGCTTCTTCAGTTCACTCTCCAAGCTGATGATAGGACAGCCTTCTGCTTTCCCTTCCTATAGCTTTTGGTCTTTTAACTACCCTTGGACTGAATCGCCTTCCAAGTAAAACAGGGATTCACAACCTGTGCTCCTTCCTGTGTTTCCCAGACATCAGTTCCCGGAAACCTTGACTCTTGGCCATTCTGGCTGTGGCTCCTAGGAGAGGAAGCACAAAGTGTAAAGACCCAGTTATCCTCTGCAAGATGGGATCTAACTGATCTTGCAAAGCATTGTCCATAGATAAAAGTTATCATGAAACCAGTTCTGTGAGCCCAAGGAGCATTTGACTTCTATATATATTTAAAGGCACCCCCTGCCCCCTTTGAACAGAAGAACCTGCTTTTGAAATGATGGGGTGGGTAGCAGCAGTCACAAAGGCAGGGTATAATACGGCGTGATAGTCAGCGGTTTCGAGCATAATATGTGAACCCATGCAGCTTTCTGGATCACAGCCTCCACCATTGCCCTTTAGGCAATAATTCTAAAAGTACATTTCACTGAGCACAGTCCACAATCCAACTGCAATATGTGCTTTAACATGACAAGGAATAGCCACAGAATAATCAAGGTAATTTCTCTCCAAAAGATCAAACTGTTCCAGCGCCTTCAATTTTCCAATTTATTTTGCCCCACAAACCAGGTAAGGGAATTTATTTGCTTCCGTAAATTGATCCCCTCACTTTATAGTAACTTCAAGTTCATTTTATTTTATTTTAATAGACCTATCTCAACTGAGGAATAAGGCACCGGTTTATGATCTAGCTGCTTTGCGCTATGAATTAATGGTGTTTGTGACTTGATCTGTAACACAGAATCAGAAGATTTAAATTTCTCCATTTGATTGCTTAATGAGCAGCAATTAAAATGAAGGTCATGTTCTCTGAATGTGGGGTGCATCTGGCAGCAAGTTACATTTTCTGCCCATGATTACTCCCGTGGTAATACTGTAACGATGATATCAAGAAGACTTATAATAGCTTTGCACAGTTCTTGATCAGACACATCTATGTTGTTGGTTTAAATAAAAGCAGTGTTCATGCAAATCCAGTGAAAAGCTGAGGCCTGGCTTGAATGAAGCCAATGACCCCATTTCCTTTGCATATCAAGATCTGAATGCTGCTGGTGGCTTTGTCACATTTGCCTTTCTTTTGCTGCAAATCCCAGTTATTCATCTTCAAGGGAGGGTAGCTGTGTTAATCTGCTAACAGTGAAACCAGCAAAGAACCTTGTGGTACTTTAAAGGCTATTGTGTTTTCCTTTGGCACAAGCTTTCTTGAGCCGTAACCCACTTACTCAGGGCCTTTTCACACGACCCCTAAAATCCACGGCAAATGGCTCCCAGATCCGGAGCTTAAAATTGTTTCCCCACCAGCTCCGGAGTTTACAAAAAATTAAGTGCGACCACGCCCACCTAAGCGCGTCCCAGCGCACTTTTCAAGTACCTGCTCTCCGGGGGTGAAAAATTCCTGATGCGGATGTAACGTAGTGAGTGCCGGGCTCTCCTCGCTTATGTTTGTTGTTTTTTTGCCCCACACCCCTTTAAGAGATACTAAGATACTGGAATGTTGCCGGGAGCAGAGCGAGATTTTCTTCCTTTTTTTCTCCCTCCCCTCACGCAGACAGCAGCCAGGAGTGCGGAGGGGGTGGGAACACAGGAACAGCAACAAACCCCCAAGATCTCTGGTCCGAATTTAAGTGGCCAGCGGATCTTAGGGGTCGTGTGAAAAGGCTCTTAGATGCAGGAACTCTTGTAACCATTTCCATTGCTAACGTTTGCCTTCCTTTACTGGATGTTCCATTGTTAATGTCTGTGAAGATTTTCAGTCATCCAGGTGAGGTTATCTGAACGTTGAGTGATGACAACTGGAGTTCTTGTGAGATCAAAACATTTCACTGTTACTCCAAGTAGCTTTCTCAGTTGATTAATGAAGCTACTTGGATGAGTAGTGAAACTGGACTTCTTTTGATGAAATGTTTCAATCTCACAAGAAAAGAAAGTCCAGTACTCATCCAAGTAGCTTCATTAAAGAACTGAGAAAGCTACTTGGAAGAGTAGTGAAACATTTCAATCTCACAAGAAAAGAAGTCCAGTTGCCATGATTCAACTTCCAGATTCTGTTGTTAATGTTTAAAGAAATGATGGCCCAAATCCTGTTTTGGAGCTGCACAACTGGTGTGACTTTGGAAAGCACATTGCCCCAAGAGAAGAAGCCACCATAGACATTATTTATTAATAAACTTTTTTAAAAATAAACAAAATCTCAGAGGTGCAGCAGGTCATTAAAAGCAAGATAATGTATCTCAGTTTGTTGTTCTATACCGTTCTGGGCTTTCTGTATTCAAAACTGGCTCTACTATATACAAACAAAAACAGATTGCATTTGTCTATATAAATGATTTTTTTCTGTACTGAGAAATAGCCATATATTTTGTTGGCCTCATTGCTGAAAAAGTCGCAAGCTCACTGGGCAAGTGAAAACAAATTAATTTGCTCAATCCACCATAAGATGCAAAGCAGCTTTATTAAAATTGGGTGGGGGGGTTTGCAGGGGGTGGCATTGACTTCAAAGCAAAGTGGATTCCACCTGTGATCTGAAAAGGGGGACATTTAGCTTTTCTTCGTAAGGTTTGATTCTTTAAAGTGTGCTGGTGAGCTGCTAGAAGAGAGAAAAACAAAATTTCAGCGGCTTGAAGCCTGTCGGGAGAAAAATCATGGCTCTAATACCCACCCGTGGGCAGCTGTGAGGAGACAATGGTGTCTGCAGGCGATAAGAAGGGCAATTTGAAATGTGGTGTTTAGTTAGTGGTTCAGATTCTGCACATGGGGCTCAAAGTGGAAAGAAAAACAAGGACTGAGTCACCAGATACCAAATGAGCCCAAACCTTCCTTGCAGCATGCCTTCTTGTTAATATGGGATACTACAAAAGTCTCGGGGAAAATAGATTCCCATCTTGTTGTTGACTGTGCACAGAGGCATCTCTTGAGGAATCAGAAGAACTCTTGGGTCTAGGGCCGGCCCCTCCATTAGGCAGAGTGGGGTGATTGGTATGGAGATTGAACTGCCAGGCCAGTTGGCTGTGATACCCATAGAAGAGTGTGTGTGTGGCGTCGTTACAGTCGTGACCGACTCTTCGTAACCCCATGTCCATGGAGTTTTCTTGGCAGGAATACTGGAGTGGTTTGCCAGTTCCTACTCCAGGCGCCTACAGCACTTGGTATTCCCTGGTGGTCTCCCATCCAAGTACTAACCAGGGCTGACCCTGCTTAGCTTCTGAAATCAGGCGAGATCAGAAGTGCTTAGGCCATCTAGGCAGCACCCATAGAAGAGAAGCCGACATTAATTATCCTGTTCCTCTCCTCAGGCAGCAAAATGTTTTGGGCCACCCCTCCCAAATCATCTCTTGCAGAACCAAAGTACTGTCAACATCAGATGCTCCGTATCGAGTTTGACATGGTTCATTGCATAAGCAAACATGAGACATTGAATCGTTCCTTTATGGTGCCATTTGATACACACATCGCTGAGAGTAAGTCCCATTGGAAACTGTGGGGCTTAAATTCTGAATCTGCGTGCATAGAACAGTGTCATTAAAGATCACAGAGATTCTACATTGTCAGATTTGCCACCAAGGTTTACATCATTTGGGTTATTATACCTGTAGACACAACTGATGGAATTTTGGCCATTTTAAAATTTGCCTCTACCTGTAGAAACTAGTATAGGCAGATCAGTGCAAATGAGTGGCGGGGTGTATCCTCATTTTTGTAACTGGCCAGATGTGGACAATGTCACTGTAGGATCTCTCGTCCATCTTGATTGAGTTTCTCATGGTAAGACTCCTGATAAATGACTGGGGAACCCAAGTTGTTCTAAGAGTATAGTCTGAAAACCACATCAATGCTGTGCTCACAGCTCTTTAAAAGCTTCATATGCACTCACCTGACATGACTGTAATGTCTGCACATTAAATTGTAGTATACACATGGCTTATTTGCAACCAGAATCATCTCTTTAACAACCTCACTTTGACCAGCTCTGGACTCATATCATACACTGTGCCAGAGATAAGGGAAAGCCTGCTTTTGTTTTTAGAGCAAGCTGAAATATTTATGTATTTAATGGATTAGCTTTTTGGTTGGTGTAAAAGGCAACTGTCAGGGCTGAAGTCCTTAAGCACTGTTCCCATTTATAACAGCTGGCAAAGTGGCTTGCCATCCTTAAAAACATACTGAGTTGCCATTAATATTAGACAGCAAAAATTAGATTGGCATATCGGTTGAAATTGAAATGATCCAGATCTGCTTGAAAATGTCAAGTTGACAGGCCCATAAAGGATGGTTTGGAGAATGTACTGGCTTAAGGGGAAAAAGGGAGGGAAAGTCAGGTAGTTAGCAAGTATATAAATAAATAAATAAATAAATAAATAAATAAATAAATAAATAAATAAATAAACTGAGCAGGGAGATTTGGGGGATTTCAGAAAAGGTTGATTCTCAAGTGAAAATAAGCCACCACCTCTAAATGCTCCAAAATAATAGTAGTGAGCTTAGGACATGATAGGCAAGTAGTAAAATAAAGCTTGTTGTCTTTTTAAATGGCAGTGTTCTGTTTGCCATGCTGTTAAAAAGCCAGAGATCCCATACAGGTGCACAACACCCAAGAAAACAGTATCCATGGCAAAGGTGTAGACATGAAAGGACTACCGCAAAATCACACACACACACACACACACACACACACACACACACACACACACACACACACACACACACACACGGAGAGGCACGTATGCATGCATGCACACAGACACACACACACACACACACACACAAGGATGGATGGATGCACACATGGGTAACATACTCTGAGACATTTCCCATCCATCCATCCATCCATCCATCATCAATAAGCAAGCATGCATGCATGCATGCATTCTGGAACTAGGGGCAGTCTATGCTCCAGGCGTTTCCTTCTCCCTGAGTAAAGGAGGGAGGGAGGAAGAAGGGAGGAGGGAGTGGATGTGAAAGGCAGAAAGAGATCCATATGGACCACAGTGGGTGCCAAAACCTGCACAGCTTCACAGACTGGAGGTTTCATGGGTAAAGTTCAGGATGTCATACCTGAACATCCTGTTGGGTTTTTGCAGTACACATCTCCTCTGCCTTCATACACATTTGTGATAACAGGTGCATTAGTAGAGAATTTCATAGCCACAAGCATGGTTGACATGGTGAATACACACTGTAGAAATCCATATGTGGCCTTTCCATTGAAGAAGAACCCCACTGAAGACTGGGTTGCTAAGTTCTGAGCGAACAGATTCATCCTGCAAGGTTACGGGAGGGAAAGATGAAACATATTAGCTTCCATCTTATGCAAGGAGCCTGGAACTCATTTGTCACAAACTGAAACAGATGACTTAATCAGTACATCCCATGGAATACTGTGGTATGTGAAAACATAATTGCTTGGATGGACAATTTAATATACCTTAAGAGAAAATTTAAGATTGTGCAGAGAACGGGACATCAGATAGCAGCATTTAAGAAAACTTCAAGAAGTGCTTAATGGTTGTAGAAACTGGAAGTGAGATGTACTTCTAACAATTGTCTTGCCCGCCCCTGTATACAAGGATAAGATATTTCAGAAACAGCTGATAAAGTGGCAAGGTAGATTCAAGAACTCTTGCATAAGGGCCCACTTAGTCCAATCATCTCTTTCTAACATCAGTCATCCAGCTACCCAATGGAAGTGAATATATTTTAGGTTAGTAACAGCCAGCTAAGTCAGTTTCTTTTGAAGTTAGAGTCAAGCTGGATGATGAGTTCATCATCTTTTTGCAGAAGTGGTCTCCAAAGGGTTGAAATATGTGTCTGTTTTAGCGCATGATTAGTACAGTATATTATATTTAGAATGCTTTACTTTGCAACTTTGGAAGATCAAACATAGAATTAATTTGAATATCTGGTTGTTGACGAAGGTATCTCTGAGAAAATCATGTCACGGTGATAAGGATTTATAAACATGAGAAAAATCAAAATATATTATAAGCATTGAAATATTAACAGACCCAAATATGCTGACAAGGTATAAGGTCAAAATGACCCAGCAAACTTGGCATAACCCATCCTCTAAGACTTGGCACCATCTCTTACAGTGCATGGCTGCCAGTCCATGAAGAACAGCAAATATTTTGTGGTTAGCTAGAATGAAGCCAAGCTAGGAAGTAGGAGACAAGACTATGGTCACGGTGACCCATCCTCTAAGACTGTTGGCACTATCTTATAATGCCGAGGTGTCAATTTGCTGAGAGCAACATATGGTAGTTGTTAGCCAGGAATAAGGAACCAACTTTGAACTAGGAAAATAGGGTCAGGTCATTCTAAAATTCTGATAACTAACCGGGTAAGATCTAAGAAAGCATTGAAAACAACACGTACAACATGTGTAAGTTGCGGTCACGAAAAAGGTATAAAAAACACAAGAGACCACTGTGAGGAGGTTCAGATCAGCAGGGTTTTGGTCTGAGCTATGGACCAATTCAAGCTGTACAGAAACCCCACTAACACCTTTGCTTTGTATGTAATACTTGCTTGCTTTATTCTTGCTGTATATTACTTATAACTCTGAGTTTCTATGTCTGTCAGACTAGATGAACTAATTCTTTGTGTGGCATTTTTTAAGAACCACCAATTTTTATCAGCGGTCAGGGGGAAGATGGTCTTTCGTGATGAAGATGTCTACATTGGTCATTAGTAATTAGGAGAGCTCACTGTCTGGAGCACAAAGAAATTATGCACAATAAGGTGAGGTTGCATTATTTTTGGATTCTATTATAAAATATATCCCTGTTCTGATTACAGTAGATATTTCCATCTCTTAAAAGGTAGACTGACACTACTAACCTGGAATTGAACAAATATACAGTGGTGCCTCGGATAAGGACGGTAAGTCGTTGTCTGAGGATTAGTTGTTATCCGAAACACATCGTTATCCGAAATGCAGTTTCCCATAGGGATGAATGGGAAACAGTTTAATCCATTCTGGAGCCTAGGAAAAAGGCACAGACACCTGTTTTTGCTCAAAACTCTTTAAAAAGTGCACTTTAAAGGTACAGATGCAATTTCACCTGGGATAACTTTTTTACTGATGCATGCTGGAAATTCATTATCTGAGGCAGTCCATAGGGAAAATTCATTATCCGAGGCAGCCCATAGGAAGATTTGTTATCCAAGGCAGCCCATAGAGAAAATTCATTCTCCAAGGCAGACCTATACCTGGAAATTTGCAGTTGTTATCTGAATTATTCCTTATCTGGGGCAGTTGTTATCTGAGGCACCACTGTATCTCAACTGTTGTTGAGCTCTAAGCTTCCTATGAAACAATTTTAGCAAGATAGCGGCAAGTCTTGTGCCTTATAGACTAACAAATGTACAGTATTGTGGCATTTGCTTTCATGGAGCAAGTCCAGTTGGTCAACTGCATGAAGATAAAAACTGCAAGAGAAATAGCATTGTTATTTTAAAATATGCCCTGATACTATTTCTTTGTGGAAGTTCTGAGAAAGACTTGGATTAATATCTATTCTGGTCAGTTGATATCTCTAATTTATTCCAGGCTGTTTACTCAGATTGTCAGTGTTATATATTTGAATAGTAGGAATGTGTATATGAAAATAATTTGGAAAGTAATGAAGGAAAACTTAAGAGCACTCTAAACAGAAACTGCTGTGTATGTTATTTCACTGGGAATTTAAAAGCCCATATTTGATACAGAAGGGTTCTATTTATTTTCCCTTGCTGAGATATCTGGAATTTGAGTCATGGCAACTGGACTTCTTCTCTTGTTTGATCAAAATGTTTCGCTCCTCGTCGAAGTAGCTTCTTGCTGAGATATATAATACTTCTATTTTTGTTTTGTTTTGCTTTTTTGCTAGTCAAATGAGACACTGGCCATTATTCAGCTGTTTCCTCTGTCAGATACAGTGATGCAGATTTCAAGAGAGCAGGGCTGGGGGAACAGTATCTCTCCAGTGGTTTGTGGTACTGAGAGACCCACCCCAACATTTCAGGGGAAATACCACCCACCTTAGCCATGAGTCTCCGTCACCTCCAGCTGAGGTTGGATCGCAGTTCATCAGTTCCAATTGGCATAACCAATTAGGAGGGAGCACTCCAACAACAACTAGAGCAGCATGGATTCCTCTCCTCTGTAATGGAGGAACCATTTAATTGCATTTAATTGCATATCAGTATGCAATATGGATATTTGGTCTTGCCAGGCAATTTTATGGTGCCCATAATGTCACTGAATGTGTTGGGCATATTTCCCACAAAAGGCATAGGATCAAAGACAATGCTAATTAATGCATTTTAAGTTACTTGTCATTTAAGAAAACTATACTGGGTTGAAAAGAGTAAGCAGATGATTCCATTAAGTTTCCCAACAACTGGATAGCTCAGTGGTTTAAGTATTTGGCTGTGGAGCCACAGATTGGGAGTTTGATTCCCACTGGGCCTCCTTGAAGAAAATTATAAGTCACTGGCACAATTTCCTTTAAGTCTCCAGTGTGTCATTATTCAGGAGCACTGTGGGAAATTTAAAATGGCATCTAGGAGATCTAGCTATTGACTATGAGGAATTTGGAGGAACTGAAGTTCTGAGAACTTCATTTTGATCCAGTCTTGTTATAGTGCTGGGCCCCAGGAAGCTCCTCAAGGATGACAGAAGCTGACAGTGAATCTGAATGCTTGCCTTGGTTCTAATTCCATGAAAGAGGTCCAGGATTACAACACCAAGGGCTTAGAACCCAGAAAGAAAGCAACTAACCTATTCTAGAGATAATCCTTTTTGTGTACCCACAGGGTCCAAGCGCTTGGTTATCCCCTCAACCTCTGTCTTCCAAGACAGATGGTGTTTAAAGCCTCTCGAGTCTCACTACCATATAGGCCCCGAGGCTGCAAGAATGAGTGAGGGACATTTAAAGGGTGCCATCTTCAGGAGTAAGGGTTCTGAGGGACCTGACCCATACACTGCAAAACCGATGCTGAGCAAAACAATTCCACTTGTTAGCAGCTGCACCAGCCAAGCACACTCCTGTGGAGTTGTTTTCTGGTGTTCTGCTAGTGCTTCCTCACTTTGACACCTCTGTGGCATTTACCTGTAGTGATGAATGATGCATGAGAGGTGTCTATGCTGATTGGTGGGTTTGTGGACCAATAAGAGTGTCTGGGAAGTAGCCTGAGAGGATTTAAGGCACTGCTCAGCACTGTTTTAGGCAAACAGGGACAGATAGAAAGAGGAAAATCAGAATTTGTGTTTGTCAATAGCCTGTGAAAGGCTGGGGGCAAACACATTAATGCTACAACATCCTGGATGTATGGGACTTCTGGATAAGACCTCTGTTGGTACATGGCCCGCTTCCCTTGGGACCTTACCTAATCAGAAGAGCCTTCCATCATCTTTAGTATGCAACTCCTCCTTCTGAAAGCCCTCTGAAGTAGAAAAGTAATATCAAATGACATATACCCTAAGGATTAGAAAGTTTCATAGGTGCCAAAGTTTCGGTGGGCAGATTGAAGATACTTAAGAGATTTATCCAAAACCTCAGGCCAACAGGGTGTCTCATTCCTGATTCTTTAAGTTAACACAGGTATAATAAGCAGATGAAATCAGGGAGAATCTAAGGCCAGAAAGACTCATGGGAATCATATTTACTCTCCTAAAATGCCTCCCTTGGGAAGAGATGGAGGAAAACTCTGTAAAAGTGTGATTAATTGAGGCAACTGATTCTAATCCCTAGGGTGGAGTTTGCAGACAATGTTTTCTTCTGCAGTGGAATTAAAAACATCCTCAGTAAGGCACTTTTCATGAATGCCAAGTGTCCCCAGTTTGAACCAATGTCAAAAGTTTAGCTTATCTCTTACAATTTTTCTCACTTCTAAAACCAATTTCATATCTGTATGTATGTAGCTTTTCCAATGAATTCTCAGCTTCTCTAGACAAAAATGTAAACCAGATTAGCAACTAATATTCATCTATAAAGGGGGCAAACATTGGCCTTAAGTATGCTGAGGAAAGCATTGCTAAAGCAAGATCAAATGTAGTTGCACTCCCCTCAAGAACTACCACGTGTAAGATGACATTTGCAATGGAACTGAGAAGATGAAAGAAATTCTTTCCGATTTCCTTTCATTATTTATTCCATACATTATTTTTCTAAAGATTATCTCAAAGAAAGTTCAAGCAATTTAAAATGCCAGCTAATGGGTCAAGGGTTGGGGGGTGAGGAAAAGATCTTCATTCTTCTTTCCCACACAGTGTTTGGCTAGTAATGGACATCTAGGAATGGACCTGGAGAGGTGTCAGTTGAGCGTTCAGGCGTCTTCTCACTCTTTTGCAGAGGATTAATGTTCATTTCTTCATAGAAAGGGAGCCCTTGATCTGTGGGTCTCCCTTCAGTCTCCTGTCCAGAGTCTTAATGTTTGGTGGGCAATGCCAAGGTCCCTGGTAAACCCCCCCTCCATGTGGCTTTTTATATTTCAACTGAACTGGCAGTGGACGTCCTTCTGATAGCCTTTCAAACGGAAACATATCTTCTGTGAAGTGAGGCATACAAGTTCTTCCAGTTTAGGGTGCCACGTCTCAGGGTACAGACTGGAGTGCCTGGGAATTGCTATGGTTTTTAGGCCTCCAGAATGTGTGAGAGGGAAATCTCAAGGCAAGCAACCCGAATAATAATTACATGCACTCAAGTTGATTCCGAAGATTGATTTTTATGTGTGAAGTGACTTTAAAGCTTGGATATGCTGTTAACTGTTTTGTAGCTAGAGCCAAGGTGCATTTGATACCTGTTTGGCTACCCAAAAGATCACTTCTTTCCTTGGCATTAAGTTGCCACCTTACATCTCATTTACTTGGATTCAACCCAAGCCTAATGCCATAGCCAGCTGGTCCAGAAATGGTACCAGCCCCCATCCTGTCCTTTGCCTGCCTTACCTCTGTGGCCTCAGAAGGTCATGTCCCTTTTATGTCACAAAATCTCAGCTCTACTGAGGTTCCAGATAGGGCTTTGGTGACTTGCTATATCCATGGGAGAACATTGCTAGATATATCATTTGAATATATGTGTTTGTCTTTAAGTTATTTTATTTTATTTTTATAATTTTTATTATACAATCTCATGTACTGAAAACATCAGGAGTCTAAATGAACAGACATCATGCTACTACACCAAGTAACAATATCCACACTGCCTATGTTTGACTTTAAGTATGTCTGAGAGTTTTAAACATTTTTCTTTTTTCCCCCTATTCATTTTGCTCTTGACACACTCCCTTCCTGAATCTCCAAGCATATGTAGTTCATAACTGTGTCAAGAGGTGAGTGTGTAGAGTGCTAAAATAATCAGAGAAGCTGCAGTCCTGAAAACGTACATTGTGTTTCAACAGTGAAGTTTGAACAGCAGTTTCTTGGAAGTCACTGCGAAACAATCAAGCAGTTCTCAAGATGAGCCTGGAAGCAAGGTCACTGTATAATAACATTGCCTTGTCAAACAATTGCTTTTACACATGGCTATTTGAGGTGTTTATAAATGATTTTAAATTAAGCTCCAACAAAGGAGAAAATGGAAAAGGTATTGAAATAAATTGGTTTTATTACGTAAAATGCTGCATTGTGTTTACATGACCAGCAGGTGGTGTTTATGCCAATCCAGTACAGTAATTTGCTCTACTGTACCTCTGTTGAACTCCTTTATTAATTTAGTCCCAGGGCAACAAGCTGGTTTACCATGTGACTAACCCCTGTTAATCAAAATAATGATGCTCACAGTCACGGCGACAGCTTGCCAGATTCTGATTTATAAGACCGTATTTTGCTTTCCCAGCAAAAGCCATAAAATTGTCATAATCCTTTTTTTAACTGTATATGGAGCCCATTTGTTTACATTTAAAGGAAAATGTTCACATCTCCAAGAAATATAAGTATAGGGAGGCAAGAACCAAATACATGCAACTTCACATTCCAATCCACACGCACGCACACACTGGATACCAAAAACACAGACATCAAAGAGCAGTGGAATATAGAAGCACAACTTCTCAGAATAGATAGGGATGACATGGATGTTCCTCTGTAGATCAGTGGTGGTGAACCTTCAGTACTCCAGATGTTTTGGACCACAACTCCCACAGTCCTTTGTCATTGGTAATACAGGCTTGGAATTCTTAGAGTTGTGGTCCAAAACATCTGGAGTGTCAAAGGTTTGCCACCACTGCTCTATAGAGTCAAACTGGTTTGGCTGGGTGAGCACTTAGAATAATTTTGCGCATGTCATTATAATGTACTTTAAAACCTAAAGATAGCTCAAAATTATAATGCTTTTTATTTTTAAATGGCGTATTTTAGGGTCTGGCAGCATTCGTAATATAATTCAGAAGTTGTAGCAGAGACATTTAAACTGATTGAAAGTGACATGGCAGTCATGTGGTGTTCCCTTGGGCAACTTTCAATCTATCTTTTTTTTTTTAAAGGAAGGGAGCCAGATCATCTTTCCAGTTGGTAAGTACTCATCTAGCATCAGCACCACTGTTAGTGGCCTAGTTAACCCCACTGCCAACACTGCCACTAGTGTTTATTGGAGCACTTCCTCCTTTCCCCTCCTTGTTTCTGGAATTAAGCTTGCCTTTGGGAAAGAAGGGCACCTCATGACAGCTTCTCCTGCAGGGTCTCACAGGGCTGCCCGTCCCCTCCCTGTTCTGAAGAGGATGAAGAGAACTGCTACTGAGACCAGGAAGTACCCCCCATGCCCACCGAACAGCTGGCCAGAGGGCCTTACAGAAAGCAGAGCGAAGCCAGTAATGATGAGTCACAATGGAAATGAAAAACAGAGAATTATAGAATTGGGCAATGAGCACATGGCAGGGCAAAAACAAAGACTGCATTTTCCAGAAGCAAGAAATTTCCTCATGAACAATAGGATTAATCTCAGCCAGGAGATTGTCAGGAGACCTCCCATTGTTTCTCTTCAAGGTACCCTGGCAAACTGGTCTGACAACTTGGGACCCCCCTGAATTGATAATTACCCAGTCGGGGCAAAAGTCATAGTTAACCCTTTCCTACCCCTCTCTCCTGTTGAGTCATATTTGGGCATGATGAAATTCTCAGAGATGCTTTTGGGGTCCCCTGAGACCCCTCCCAAAACATTCCTTGTTGAGCCAGGATAAAATAATTCATTTCCAGGACATTCAAAAGAGCCAAACATACAATTCAAGTTCGGAGACATCCTTTTACTGTCAAAGCTACCTCCATTGCCCCTCTATCTATATGAACCCTGGCTTTTAGCCATAGTCAGCCCCCCTTCCCTCTAGGAAGCTTACTTCCATCATATACATTTGCCTACACTGGCCCAGGTCTCTGGCCCCAGCCAACCTCCCCCCTTCTCTCTTTTCCTTTCCACCCTTCCTGCCTGCCCTTTTCTGCTTTCAGGGAATGTTTATAAGCAATCGCTCTTGGGAACCAGGGACTCCATCACACCAAAAGGACTGTGTTCATGGGTTTTCCGCCTAGCTGATTCTTAGCCCCCAACTACCAGCGTCCCACACATCTCTCTTTCTCTCTCTGCCTTCTCTTTCCTCTCCTTTCCTCCATCCTTCTTTTTCTCTCCCTCTCCACCCTGCCCCAGCGAGCCTGGAATGCTTAGAACTGTGTGCCTACACTTTTCTGCTTTCTGGACCTGAGCCATCTTGGGCAAAAAGGGGCAACAGCATGGCTGAAGGAGAGAATCTTCCAGCAAGCCTCCATTTCTTCCAAGGGACACCAGCACGTCTCACCTGCGGATGTACCAGAGATAACATCACAGCCCAAGGCATTCCATTGTTCCGTTTCCACATTCACCCAGGATCCCTCTGGCAGCCAAAGACTTTCCTGATCAGCTTCTCCATCCCCATTGTGACTTCCCAGCCCCCCATTGTGATTGTTCCATCTCCCCAAGGACTTGTTAATTGTTTTGTGATCACCCAAGCCTTTGGACAATGCTGACTCTTTCCCCCTCATTGTTAACCCTCTAGTTACCCATTAAAGGATTAGTTTGTGCCTAATCGCACCCATGCAGGGGTCCTGTTCCAGAGTACCAGGAATGCCCAGGACCTCCCCCAAGAGACTCCTTAGCTGACCCCCATTGGTTGTCCCCAAAAGACCACCCCTAGCCCAACCCAGAGGAGGCGCCACTCTGTGGGAGGGGGAAAGGAGGAAATAAAGATTGTGGGTTTCCTGTTTTGGGTTGCTGAACGCCTCACTTCTGCCTTGAGTGATCCGTTCGCCTTACCATCTTTATTAGGCCTAATAAACTGGTAATTTTCCTGGATCTCTCGGTGTTGGTTTTCTTCATTGGCTCTCGCGAAACCCAGCACTCTGCAGCAGGGCTAGCTTGCTGCGATCCCATCAGTAAGTGCTTAGTTAACCAAAAGTACCTGGGTAGCTACCCCCCCCATAATGTTGCCATTGTCAGGGTGCTTCTACCTGCTCCCCATTTGTGGAACCACCAAAGTTTAGCATGGCAGATTCCCCTGCTCTCGGAAGAGCCTCCTGAGACTGCCTGTTTTCTGCGGCTGTGAGAACTCTGGCTAGAGGCATTCACCTACAGGGAATAGATTTAAATGAGCGGTTCTCAACATGTGGGTCCCCAGATGTTCCTGGACTGCAACTCCCAGAAATCCCTTCCAGCACAGTGAGTGGTGGAGGCTTCTGGGAGTTGCAGTCCAGGAACATCAGGTTGAGAACCATTGATTTAAATGAACTGATTCCCCATCTGTGTTAAAATAAATGGCCCTCTGGGGAAGGTGTAAAACAAACAAATAAATCTTGCTGTCACCCCACATAAGACAATTCTCTGTCAAATTAATCTGGATTTTGGCCCTGTATTCACCTTTTTAAAATGCGACTCAAAACATAAAGAAAACATGTGTCTTTTGGCAGTGTGATAGAGCTATTAGGGAATTACTTTCTGCTTTTTCAATGTGCCTTTTTAGGGTATAAGCTTCTGCATTTTGAGAATGCAATTAAAACATTATTTTTGGTATTTTGTTGTACTTTTTATGCCCCTGAAGTTTGGATTGAAATCTGAATTAAATATTTGCCTGCAGCATAAGGTTAGTTTTCAGATATTTTTGAGCCTTTGTGCCTACAATTTTTTCATAGCTGTAAAAACCTTTGGATGTTTTTGACAACACTGATGTATGGGGGGGATCTAGATAAACAAAATGTGAGGACTTGGACAAGTTGATGTTTCCTGGAATCATTGAAACAATGAAAAGTCATACTTTGATACCCCAGATGAATGATTTGAAGTACTTGTCAGGTTTCATTCTCTATTTAATCCTGAATGTGATAAATGCCAGCTGTGATGAACACAGGCTTCTGATTTTTCCTTGTTCTGTGTTGTTACAGTCGTGACCGACTCTCCGTGACTCCATGTCCATGGAGTTTTCTTGGCAGGAATACTGGAGTGGCTTGCCAGTTCCTACTCCAGGCAACTACAGCACCTGGTATTCGCTGGTGGTCTCCCATCTAAGTACTAACCAAGGCTGACCCTGCTTAGCTTCCGAAACCAGGCGAGATCGGATGTGCTTAGGGCGAGGTCTATAAAGTTCTGAAAGGCTGCTAGGAGGTTGCTTTGGCATCAGCTTCCCTAACCTGACAGCTGGATTGGGGGATACAGTGGACCCTTGTATAACAAATAGTTTGTATAATATAAAATCTGTACAACATAAAAAATTCAGGAGATAGGGGAAATTTGCTTAACATAATCGCCTATGGGGAGAATCCATACAACATAAAAATGGAATTACTCTGTTTTCAATGCATTCCTATGGGAAATGTGTATAAAGGAAAATTTGCTTAACATAATTTCATTTGGAATGAATTAATTCCTTTATATAAGGTACCACTGTACTTGATTTGCACACACGCACGCACACACACATTTTTGAGCTGAGGTATCTGCATTATGCTGAACTGCAAAGAGAAAGACTCCTTGAAGTAGTACTTTCCCTCTCCCCAGCTCTTTCTGCTCACAGAAATTCTCCTAAACTTTTTCCTATAGTAGGTTCTCTCCTAGGTAAACTCATGCCAGGTTTTGAGATCCAGAAAAGCAACCTTAGGGACCAAGTTGCAATAATTTGTGTGCGTGGAGGATCTCCCATGTCTCTTCATGCCACCTTTTGTTTTTAAAATTGGACCTTCATTTCCCTTCACTTATGGTTCATCAAGCAGGCCATTTCAGATGCTTCTTGAACTCATCTTGAACAGAGTGTTTTGGGTTGGCAGCTCTGGGGAGTTCTTTCAGTTCCACTTTGAATCTGTGGCTTTCAGTTTTCTGAGCTGTTTGTGGTTAAACACTGCCCTTGGTCACAGATTTTACTGTAGTTTATTTTGATATTTCCATATTTTTAAAAATCAGCTAAAATCTTGGCTATTCCAACAAGCTTTCCCCAATCTAGAATTATTCTTTTGATGCTGATTTATATGCTTATATGTTTTAAATTATGTTTCCCTCTACCTTCATCTTCGGTAACTTACAATTTGATGTGTTTGAGTTGTCAATCAGAGTTTTTATGGTGTTTATATGTGTAATTTGTTTATTTTTCAACTATTATTAATATCTGTTTGTTATATCAATCTGTTGCACACTGCCCAGAGTAGCAATTTACTAGATGGGCGGTGTAACAGTCTAATAAATAAATAAATAAATAAATAAATAAATAAATAAATAAATAAATAAATAAATAAATAAATTGTAGCCGCTCTCCTGCTCAGCCGATTGAAACCACAATGTATGCTTATCGGTCATACAAAACCAATATATGCCACCACGAGTCGTACAATTTCTGTTCCTTAGTTTGAGTGGTTTACCTCACAGGTCTGTTCCAGCCAAAGATAAAAAAAGGATTCAGATTAAAATGAGAGTCTTCCAAGTCTGTTCTTGTCATCAACTTCAGGAGGGTAAGGATATATGTTAAATACGATACATAGAAATCTTCTACTAGTAGTAGTTCTACAGGTACTTCTAGTTCTACTACTACCAGCTCTATTACTAGTACAGTGGTACCTCATCTTATGAATTTAATCCATTCCGAATGCATGCTCTTAAGTCAAACTACTCTTAAATCGGGGCACCTATCAAAAAAATTGAAAAAATAAGTTACAAAATAAAAAAATGGAAAAAAAATTGTAAGTCGAGCAGACCATATCTAAAATTTGTAAGGTGGCAGTTAAAACGCCAACAGTTTTCTGCTATTAAGTCAAGCTGCTATTAAGTCAGGTTACTACTGTAGTTCTACTTCTACTTCTAACTGCAAAGCTGGAAAGGACCCACTGGATGATGGAGTCCAGTCCCTGTCAGGAAGGCACAGTCTGGAATCAAACTCCCAACCATGATTAAAGATGGCTTTAGTCATGTCCAGGAGAAGGAATTTTGGCACACAGGCAAAAAGCCCTTTTTCTCCACAAATGTCTCAGCCTTGAGGAAGTGGTATTCTAACATCCATTTGAGGAAAAGGGTGTGGTAGGCAGGTAGGCAGTGGAAAGTGAGGGGATGGGGAGTCAGGGAAAGTCAACAATGCCATGTACCTCTTCCTCCACCCATAGGGTTGAGTCTTAGGGCTGAGTGGTGCTCCTTGGCCACTGGTAAGCAGGCAGGTGGCAGTATCTCTAAGCTAGAGGCCAGTGGCAGCCGTGGCAGTGGAGGCCTATCACACAGCGGGGGGGGAGCAGAGGCAGCTCTGTTGCCACCCCTGACATTCTGTCACCTGAGGCAACCTGCCTTAGTTGGACTAGCCACTGGCCTAGCCCTGGAGCTGTGCCAAGAGCTCAGTAGTAAATCAAATCCCCCCGCCCCACGGTTTTTGAGTGGAGACAGAAAGCACTTGCATGTGCGGGGTGGGTGGGAGGGAAGGATGAGAAAAGATAAATAAAGAATAAACAAGACAAATAACGTTTTTAATGAAAGAGCATCATAGGATAGGCATCTGGCAGGCAGCTCAGCAGCTGCTTAATTGCTGATGGTAAAACAAATTATTATGCAGTAGTTTTGTTCTGCTGAGCTGAAGAGAGAGTCAATAAGACTCCCAGTGCATTTTATTAAGGCAAACCCACAAGAGTTCATTTACTTCGCCCTGCATGGTTCCATCCCAATTTGCAGATTTCCCACCCTTCAGTAACTTGACCACTTTTATTTCCTGCAGCTGATCCACAACGGAAGGCTTTGAGGGTGGAAGGGCCTATATCCACTTCTTCATGGTCTCTGTGGGTCACACAACTGGGTCTTGAGTTGTAAGCTGGGCCATAAGGGTTTGTCAGTGTTGGCATTTGGCCACCGTATCTAGTTCTGCATTCACTAGCTTGCTAGAAGGGTGCGTATTTCAAACGGAGAACTCGGTTTTAAAGTTGAGAGATGTGGAGATAGGTGCATTGTGTGTTATTTCAAAAGGGCAGGATTGGGTACGGTTGCATTAAAATGTAGACTGAATGGACTCCTTCCTTCCTTCTCTAGCCACAAACATCAAGGAAATGGCCACGGGCCACGGATCAAAAGAGGTGAGTGTGAACCCTTGGGCAATAATCCCCAAAGGGCAAAAAAAAAAAAAAAGAGCAAAGTGTTCTGCTTATATACCGCCCCATACCACTTCAAGTAGTCTCTGGGTGGTTTGCAGTTTTTAATTACAGTATGCAGGCTACACATTGCCCCCCCCCAGCAAGCTGGGTACTCATTTTACCGACCTCTGAAGGATGGAAGGCTGAGTGAACCTTGAGCCTGCTACCCAGGATTAAACCCCAGGTTGTGAGCACAGTTTTACCTGCAGTACAGGCATTTAAGCACTTTGCTATGGGGACATGTGCTCATTATTTACTCAGAACACATTGTTGAACAGGTGATGTTCCTTTATTTTTTGCTGTTTGTTTGTTTATTTGGAACCAATTATACTGGCCACTTACAACCTGCTTGACAAGAGATGTTACAATGCCTGCATCTGTGCCCTGCAGTTTCAGCTGTTGTCTGTGTGGTTCAGGAGATAGGTTGTGACAGGTGCTCAGGGTGAGTGAGAATCTTCTTCGGTTCATTTTTTCCCTATTCCCAAACTAACATATCTCTTCATTAATTCAGTGGGAAAAACTTAGGATTTTAAAAATACTTATGTGAGGGAAAAAAGAAAGAAAATGACTCAAAACGTAGATGTGTTGACCCAGGCATAGAGATTGGACTGCTGAAGTCTCCAAGTGTGACTATGTTCACCAGTCAGCCTTGGAACTAATGTGTTCCAGAGCCTTTGGAGTGACATATGTTTTTTAAAATGTTGGTGAAGTTAACATTTACTTTGTTAACAGTTAATGCAACTGGGTAAGCTGCCTAGATGCCCTAAGTAAGCACATCCGATGTCGCCTGATTTCGGAAGCTAAGCAGGATTGGCCCTGTTTAGTACTTGGATGGGAGACCACCAGGGAATACCAGGTACTGTAGGTGCCTGGAGTAGGAACTGGCAAACTGCTCCAGTATTCCTGTCAAGAAAACTCCATGGACATGGAGTCACAAAAAGTCACTCAAGACTCTAACGACACAACACTCACACACACAATGTAATTGGGTAGCTTTATACCTATTAAATATGACTTATATACCTTCTTCATGGTTCCACTTCTTTTCCCATGGCTTTATGGTGTTCTTTTAAAGGCTCTTGGATCACAGTATTTCTGGCTATAAGGCTCACATGGTTGTCCAGAGCTAAGGAAGCAGTCCGCTGCTCATGCAAACACAAATGGAGATTATCTCATTCCAAGGCTGTATCAGTACAGGACAATGTTTTGACAGATTGTCTTGCAAGACGCTTACATCCCTCTTATAGAGCCAGGCAATGAAGGGTCTGCAACAAGCCAAACATTTCAGCAATGCGGGCGCACGCCACTGTAATTAATTATCCCTTTGCTGCCAGAGGCACTTAGAGTCCCAGCTGATGACAGTCTAATTAAGAACTTTCCTACTGTGTAAATTTTAGATAATCATTTGCTTTGGAACAAATTAACAATGCCTTTTTTAATAGTTTGTTCCACGGGGGACTAATTAAAGTAATTAGTGGCACCAACCTAAAGGAGTCTGAATAGGCTTTTCAGATTCGTAGTTCACTAATGCGCAGAGACTATTGCTTGGGAGCATTCTGCAGATGGTTTCTTTTAGAAAAAAATAATCAAGACTGAGTACCTGCCCCTATCTGAATGCCATTCCACATTTGGGCTGGACTTAACAGCAGCTAAGTCTCAGCCTAAAGGCTTGGATCTTTGGGGAAGGTCACCTTGATGGCTGAAGGCTAATTCTAGTTCTTGTTTTTAACCATGGGATTTCCTGACCAAATGGAGGATAATTTTGATGCTGGTTACACATTTTCTGGCCACACAATCCCGATTTTCTAGGGAACAACAGCAGGAGATGGCGATGGCCTCCAGACTCTGCTTATGGTGAACAGGGTGAGCCAGCAAGATTTTTCTCCTGTTTTTCTGTTGTTGCAACATGCTTGGTGAAGAAGCAGAGACTTAGCTGGGAAATGTGGAGGCACACAGGTTTCTCCAAGGTTTCCTCTGTGTGCTTCCATGCATGGTTGCTCATGAAATGGCACTGGTGACCTAGGCTTGTAGAAAAGTTGGATCAGGGCAGGGGCAGGATTAGGATTCCTGCCAAGACCCCCAAACGGGACTACTAAGGCAACTTTTACATGAACCCTAAATCCGCTGGCAACTTAAATGCAGATCCTCCCAACATGGTTTTTGTTCTGCTTCCTGTGTTCCCACCTCCCGCACTCTGATTCTATTGCTTCTGTCTGTGGTGAGGGGAGAGAGAGAGAGAGAAATGCAGGCTCACACCTCTGCCTGCCCTTGGCAGCAGCTAATTGTTCCAGCCTGTTAGGATTTCTGTCTGTTAAAGGGGGGGAACCAACAAAAACAAACAAAAAGCGGAGGAGGGCCAGGCATGCAATGCTTTAAAACAGCAACAAGGATTTTACCTCCTCCAGACCAGGTACTTGTAAAATGTGCTGGGGCATGCTTAAGTGGGCGTGGTTGTACTTTATCTTTTTTAAAAGTCCGCTGCTGGTGGGAAAACAATTTTATGCTCCGCATCTTCGAGCATTTTGCAGCGGATTTTAGGGGTCTTGTAAAAGCAGCCTAAGAAGCCTACAAGCAAGACTTCCTCATGTCCACCTGACTAGGAGAGGGAATCAAAGTTCAAAATATCGTATAAATGAAGGATTATGTGATTAAGGGGTTATAAGAATTGTGACCCTGCAAAAGTGAAACGTAGTTATAATGTGGAGATTTGAATCGCAATGACATGCCAGTCAGAGATTACTTCAGGGTGAGCAGATGCAACCTTGAAAGTGGGTTCTGTTGGAATCAAAGAGACGTGAGGTCCTTGCACAGTATAATGCAGGACTGCCTGAACAATCTTGGGCTCATGTTGCCAGCGAGAAAAAGGATGCCAAATGTTACGTAGCAAAGGGGAGCCCGATGGTTGGTTGGTGGCATCCATGCCTGCAGTCAAGATGGTCTACACCAGTGGTTCTCAACCTGTGGGTCTCCTGATGTTCCTGGACTGCAACTCCCAGAAGTCTTCATCACTAACTGAGCTGGCCAGGATATCTGGGAATTGCCATCCAGGAACATCTTGGGACTCACAGGTTGAGAACCACTGGCCTACAGGCTATCCTCTTATACTCAGTCTCTACCATTTCTTCTAGCCATTTTTATAACTAAAGAACTTGTATAACTGTCCTGCCAATTACTTTGTGTTTTGGTGAGAGGTGATTAACTGATGAAAAACTGAATCAGATTCTGTTATTTACTCCTGCTTGGTGTCTCATTCTGAATGGTATTAAGCACAAGAAGGTATCCTCTGCATATCTTGACTGCTGACATGGCATTTAATACAACTCCTTTGTGTTTTTCTAATGCAGAAAAACTTTGACTATGCCTTACAAAATTGGGAAGAGCCTTGTGGTACAGCTATAACAGTGCTCATAGCCTGGGGTTCAATCCCAGGTAGCCAGCTCAAGGTCCACTCAGCCTTCCATCATGTCTGAGGTCAGTAAAATGAGTACCCAGCTCACTGGGGGAGGGGGAACAATGTGTAGCCTGCATAAATAAATTGAAACCACCCAGAGATTGCTTTAATCTCTATGGGTGTGGTATATAAGCAGAATGCTTTATACTAATCCTCTGGAGAAATATGAAAAAATCCTTTTTCCGGTGGACTGTCGTGCCATATGTTTTCAAAAAGCAAGCCAATGTTTCTCACTCCTTAAATAATAACCTATCTTTTTCTTCTGTCCGGCCTGCAACTTCGATTTCTGCCTTTTCCCATGTGAAATTCAGTGTTTTAGCTCTTCACAGAAAGTGGAGCTCAGCCTATGTAAAATATATTCATTCTGCAAGCTTAGAAGGAAAGGAGTTAAGAGACAATGCTATGGAATTTTTGCTTCTGTAGCAAAGTTTGTGAGTTAGGAGATATTAAATTTAAATCATATATAGGAAATATAAGTGTGAGCCAGCTGTGGCTGTCTGGCAGAGTGGTCAGACTCCCAGGGCAGGAGGAAGGCTATCCTGACTCCAAACACCTGAGCCCAGGGAGAGGAGGAGGAGCCAGAGACACCCCTCAATGAAGGAACATGTTTTGGCTGGGCTAGATATACACAGAGGAGTGAGATGCTTGAGGGAAGAAGAAAATGCTGATACTTGGCAGGAGGCCAGAGAATCTTGGAGGAAGAGAGGAAAAACCTTGCTGCTGGAGAACAGTGGTGTAGCTTAGGAGGGGCAAGGGGGAACATCAGTCCTCAGGTGCAGCATCTGGGGACACCAAATTGCTCCCCGCCCAGGATCCGTAGGAAGGTGCATTGTGGGCAACCTACCAGGGCCGGCGTGGAGGGATCCCCAGCTGTCTTTTCTGTGGTGCCTTAGCCCCTCCCTGGCCCTTGGGGTGTGTGAAAACTTTGTCCCCAGGTGCTGAAAACCGTAGCTACGCCTGTGCTGGAGAAAGGAGCCGGCAAAGAGCCCGATCCCAGTGATAACCCAGACAGGCTGCAAACAAGGTGTCCCAACCCTGCGAGGGTTAAGCAAAGGAACTGGGGAGGAGAGGTCTTGGCTCTGGTCCCCAGCCTTCCCCTGGTCCTGGGGGAAGGCAGAAAGGGCTTCAGTTGGCTCCAAGCAAACAGTTTCCTTTTGTGGACATTCCAGCATGGCTGACTGAGAGAAAGGCAACTCTTAGCTAGCAATAGGATGATTCTATTACTGAGATAGAGACCAGATGCTTGTGGGTGGAGCCGAACCTGCATAAAGACTGAGAGAGGACAACTGTGGGGGAACTTGAGTCAGCATGGGTTTGGGCTGTTTTCTCTTTCTTTGCAAAACAGAGAACTACACTGCCCAGAGGTGGAATTACTCTTTGGGTGTCATCCAAGAATAGACACCATCCTTCCCCTTGAGGGGGCCTGAATTCTGCCAATACTTAAGGACAAGCAGTTTGTTGTTTCCTCTCCTGAGTCCCAATAAAAGACTAATGTCACCACTCATTGTCTCATCATGGAGGGCACAGCGGAGGGCACTCACAACAAGCATTTTATGCATCTGAAAGGGCTGGTGTAATGTAAACAAGAAGCCAGCCAGCACAGAGCCACAGCAGAGCTGAACTGGGCCAAGTAAAGCCAAACTGACCCAAGCCAAGAAGCTGGAGGGAAGAAAAATATAACAATAGCTGCAGGGACATAGCAGCAAAGAGGTAACACATAGAAATCATTGGTTTTCCCTCCATAGATTTAAACTAGCAGATGGCTGGGTGAATGCTTAAAATGTATAGATTTTTTTTCCATGCATGTATTCAAAATTGCTTATAGGTTAAAAATGTATTTCTACTTTTATTGGGTTTTTTTTAACAAGAGGTGCTCTTTAAGGCTATGAACTCATATGTTTTTTGCTTAAAATCAGAATTACATTTTTATCTTTTTTAAAGATAAGAACTCATAATTGAAACATATTTGACCTTGACAGTTATGTGTGGGGTGGGGATATTGTGTCTGCAAGTTGCCCTGCTTGTAGTGTACATTTGTGTATATGCTTTTACACATAAATAACTGAACTTAAAGGTAGTGAACTTTGACTGGATTGTGACCACTTGTTTAAAACACTTAACTGTCAGCAGGCCTTACACTTTTATTGTTTATTTGATTAAATATTGTCAATAAGGGTGAAGTCTTATGTTCACTTGTCTAAAAGGAAGTCCTGTTGAACTTAGTAGGGCTTATATTTGAGTATATATGCATAGAATACTGCTGCAGAATGCCTTCCTTCTATCTGAGGGGTGTGGAACCTGTACTTTTCTAGATGTTGCTGTGATGCAATTCTAATAATTCTGACCAATAAGCAGTGTCACTTATTGGATTTCATGGCAGCTGAAGCCTAACAACAACTGGAGAATCTCCAGTGGTCAAGCTGCCTTTTTAAAATTAAAAGATGGATAAGATGCAATTTCAAATGGCAGTTGTAGATCATGAATTCCCCAATGAGCAGCCCTGAGCAGCTCACACTTCAATTGTGTTTTCTTTTGTAGTTGTATTAATAACACTGAAAAGTGCTGGGAGCTACAATGAACTCATGCCATCCATTTTGAACGTATCTATTCCTTTCTCTTGCCTTTCAGGGGAAGGTCCATATTCAGGAGCATCCATACTGCATAATGCAGAAGACACCAGGTAGAATCTCTTACTTGCACTCAGTGAAAAGTTATCACAGCTGGGAGGAGGATAGGGATTATCGAACTGGTATCTGTACTATCAAGCATGTGCCCTGACATGGATACGGGAGTGGATTAAGTTCAAAAATAAAATAATACTCTATCTAGAGGGCCATGATCTACAAGTTGGCTGGCACGCATTTACATGGTATGGCAAATCTAAACAGCATAAATATTTTGAAAACCATAAAATAAGAGGTTCTTTATTGAGAATATGGGAAACAATTAAACCAAAGTTTTACAGGAAGATGCCAAGATGGGTATCACCCCTGGAGGCAACCATATACCACAATGTCATGGACATAGAAAAAGCAACTCCCTTTGACCTATTGCTGAATGAAGGAGGAGTCTTAAAGACTGAAACTCAACTGAAGGACCAGGGATTGTCTTATTCTTGGTGGCCCCTATTACAAATGAAAACAATATATAATCAGGATTCTAAAACAGTTGGATTTGAAGATAAATACTTACCGATTGATAAACTTTTACTCTTTATGGAAGGGAAGCAAATAAGGCAAATATATACGTATTTATTAGATTATGAAATGCAAGACGAGGAAGTAAAAGAAACAATGATACAATGGGACAAGAATTTTGGGTATACGATGAACTGGCACAATGGCAAACGTTGTGGACCAAAAATTATATGCTTACAACATCTGCAGCATACAAAGAAAACCTTTTAAAAATGTTTTATCGATTGCATGTTACACCGGTCAAACTATTTAGAATATACTGCAACACATTGGACAAATGTTGGAAATGCAAAAAACACGTAGGGTCGTATTACCATTTGTAGTGGACATGCGATAGGGGTAGAAGTTTCTGGATAAAGATCCATACATGGTTGAATCAAATTACAAAACAGAACATAGAATTTAGGCCAGAATTATTTTTATCAGGTATGACTTCAAACTTAATGCCAATACAAAATAACTACTTAGTCGTGCACATAATAACAGCGGCTAGACTTATTTGGGCCCAATTTTGGAAAAGCGACTTATATATATCAGAAGAAATGTTAATAAATAAAATACTTGACTGTGCAGAAATGGACAGACTAACCTACAGATTAAAAGAGAAAGAGGACTGTAAGTTTTTTGAATCCTGGATTGCTTTCTATGAATGGTTACATATAAGAAATAGGATAGTGGAAGAGGAGATATAATTCTGTATTATATAGATAGCTAGAAAATATTAACCTATCATGCACTGTGTGCAAATATAAATATTGTTAATATACACCTGCTTTTTAAATGGAAACAAAAAAAAGAAAAAAGTTATCACAGCTGGTTAAGGACCAACGCCTGAGATTTGGGAGAGCTGTTGGCAGTCAGAATATTGTAGAGAGCTCCATCTTTTCAAATCTGGCAGTACAGGTTATCAATGGCGCAGTGAAACATGACACCCTGTTCAATGCAGACACACTTTCTAGAATTGCACAGGCCATCATGGCTTCATTGCACTTGTCCTGTTCTTGCCTGTAATGTTCCCTTTCCTATGGCAACAATGGTGGACTGCCCTTCAATGCATAATACACTGTGATCTCTATTGCCTGCTAGTTGTTGGCCCTGCTGGCACCTTTGCTGGCTGGGCTAATGTTCAGTCATTGACAGTTTCCGCCAACATCAAATACCCTTTCAGCCCACTAAGGCACATCCTACCTTTTCTTTGTTCTCCAAAGGGAGGAAGTTCCATTATGGCTGCTTGGTGGGATACTGGCTAACTCAGACTCTTGACATAAAGCCAACAGACTGGATTAAAGATTTTTCGAGACGTCATATTTCTTTCTTTCTTTTTTAAAAGCTGAGTGTGTGTAATGATCAGGAAAGAAACATTTAACACAATTGCTTCTGAAAAGCACATTGAGGTATCTTTTGTGACAGATGTTTCATTTCATTTTTGTGAAGCCAACTCGTTTTGTACTCAGAACAAAACGAGTTAGGCATTTGTGGATAAATTGGCATGATTTTTATTTATTTTTTTGCTTCCATGAAATCGCATCTACTGATAATTAGGGTGTGGAGAAATCACACACAGCATTAAAGCTGAGGATATATACACCATTTGTACTCAGGTCTCCCTGACATACGCATTTCGTATGCCATTTCTTCTAGCCCTTTGTTTTGCAAGTAATTTTTTTAACATGCTCATTTTAAAGCAACTTTTGACCCAAGCAGCTACTGATCATGAGTTACATTCAGAAAGTGTATATAACTGCATTCTGCTCTACATATTAGTTGAGGAAATGTACCTTAAGCCAGTTTTGCACACTATCCAAAATCCTCCCATCTCTATTGATTGCTTGGCTTCCCAAAGGTGTTGGAAGGTTCCAATGAAGTTGCGGGAGGGGAGGGTCTTAACCTTCTTCTTCTGATGGGATGGGTGGGAGTTTTGGGTGTCTGAGGCCCAAAATGTAACATTTTTCAAGCTCTGCTCTAGGCCACTGGAAAGTGTAACAGGAGAAGACATGAAATGATGTGATCCTGAAACTGACCTCTGATATTATTTACTTTGATCTTATTTAGTAGGATATTCAGCTAATGCCTGGGGTTTAACTTCTTACCTTCTTTGGGAAAGGGCAAGAATAGTCACTCAAAAGAGGATCATGCTGCCCTCCACATGTGGTCAGGCTGCAAGAATCACTCAATTTTAGCCAGTAGAGTCAATGATGAGGAATTGTAGAATTCCACAATCTCTAGAAGGTCACACTC
Organism: Phrynocephalus forsythii; assembly: GCA_029282475.1. Classification (NCBI taxonomy): domain Eukaryota; kingdom Metazoa; phylum Chordata; class Lepidosauria; order Squamata; family Agamidae; genus Phrynocephalus; species Phrynocephalus forsythii. The sequence goes on from JAPFRF010000004.1 coordinate 20,778,677, forward strand.
CTTGTTCATGTTCTTGTCCAGGCTATTGAATACAATTCCCCTCCCCATGTACCATTTTACTGGTTGCTTTTAAACTGCTTGTTTTGTTTTATTGTTTTTTCTCTCAGGATCAATTGATTGATTGATTGATTGATTGATTGATTGATTGATTGATTGATTGATTGATTGATCAGGATATACTTGTGCACTGAAGCTGCAGGTGATTCTGCTACAGCATGTGGTTCTCAAACAGGAAGTGCCTGTCTCCAGTTGAACCAGTCCTCTATCAGGTGTCCTTTTACTGAAGCTCTGCTCCAAGTTCCAAACTTTATCACAAGCTAGACTGACTATGACAAGATGCATTGTCCTTTTGGAAAGTGTTTGTAAGTGTTTCCAAAAATATATTTAGTAAGTTGCAACTAAAGTGGCCTGTTGAGTCAGTGGGGAATTTGGTGAGTCAGTTTCTCTGTTAGCTACATTGACTGAAATGAGCTTACTGTTCTATTGATTCAAATGTGCGTACTCTAGCTATAACTTACTTTAGCATACTAAGTCACAGTTAGAGTAGGCCTACTTGAATCAATGGAACGTACTACTTAGCAAATCCCCACTGATTTATTTGGCCTACTCTAGTGCAATTACAGTACAGTGGTACCTTGTATAAAGGAATTAATTTGTTCCAAATGAAATTATGTTAAGCAAATTTTCCTTTATAAAAATTCCCATAGGAATGCATTAAAAACGGAGTAATCCCATTTTTATGTTGTACGGATTTGCCCCATAGGCAATTCTGTTAAGCAAATTTCCCCTATCTCCATAATTTTTTATGTTGTACAGATTTTATGTTATACAAACTGTTTGTTATACAAGAGTCCACTGTATTTTTCCAGCTATAAGACGACCCCCTACTTTTCCAACCCAAAATTACAGCTTCACAACCCCTGTGGGGTTGGCTTACTTCCATGTAAAAGACCCTCAATTTTCAATCTAACAAATCTAGACAAAAATACAGTCTTATACACTGAAAAATACAGTATCTATGCTAAGCAGCAACCTTTGAGCCACTGTATTTTTCTCTCTCATTTTGATATACAATTGTCATCGGTTTATGTTCTGCATACCACCTTAAGACCTTAGACAGGCCAAGCCAATGAGTCACTGAATGAGTGAATTCAATCCACAGCTAAATACATTTTGGTGTGTGAGGTAGAAACCTGGGAATGGACGAATATTTTGCTGGGAGTGGGACAGCTTCAAGCTGTTTCTCAGCAGGCCTACCACGACAGGAATTGATACCGCTGTGGACACCTAATATGAGGCAACATTTAAGACTAGAGTGCATGCTGTTTTCGCATTATAAGTGTATAGAACGGCCTTGGTCAGACAATGTAACTCATGACCAGTAGTGTCTCATCGGGGCCTTCCCATCAGGAGATCCAGGGGATTTGAATGAGGGCCTGCTGTGTGCAAAACATGTAACTCTACCACTGAGCCATGGCCGCAAATGAGTATGAAACGGTATCAGTTGAACAAGATCTCTTGGGCAACGCATGCCTCGAGGCATCAGTTCTTTTCTGCTCTGTTGTGTTGTGGTGGAAGCATCACTAGCTGTCCGGTCATTTTGCCAAACAGAAGCCTACTGGAATGTTGAACCACGTCCAGGGCATGAGTACATCAGGCTCCCAGAGCTGGTTTCATGCCTAAAGCCCTCTTTGCCTCTCCTGATTTTTTTCCCTGAAACAAGACTACACAACATGGTTTGAGAGGTCTGACATTTATCCTTGTCCTAGTCTATGAAGAGCCAGGCTGGTGACCTAAAAACCAAGCCTCTAACAGAGTTTTCTCTCAGGTTACCAAACTGCTTTGTGTGAAAACAGCCGTCTCCTTTCCATAGCTGTGCACCCTGGTCATTTCTCATCTCCTCGGGCACCTGTCAGTGCTTTTGTCAGTCGCAGCTCACTTGGGGGAAAGCCCTTTCTCCTGCCTTCCACTCTCCCTCTTCACTGTTGACTAAACATTCCGAGGTCGGCTAGGCTGGAAGGAGAGGGAGTTAGTACTGCATGAACGGTTTGACGGGAGCCAACGAAGCAAGTGCACAGGGCTGTGGATTAGAGCTTAGAGACAGACATACAGAAGGGTCGTTGAGCATCCAGCCCAAATCCTTAGGTTGTCAGGGTCCCCAAAACTGAAAATAGACATCTTAGTATCCTAAAAACTACTGCCAAACCCCATCATTTCCAACAGCAGTTTATTCCATTGCCCTATTTCAGCATTTTATTCCAAATATACAGCATATATTTGGCATTGCCATTCCCTGTCTCTGTGACAGAAGTGCAGACATTGGCTGACACGTAATATGATTTAAATACTTGGTTTTACTTATTTTGACCGTGATTCGTACTGTGCTTTCTTGCCAATGCCTCAAGGTGACCAGCTTAACAGCAAACAATTACAAAATGGGGGCAGATGTTTACATTGCTAGCTCATTACTAGTTATGGGTGACGGTGAATGTTAGAGACAACTGCAGACAGCAGGTGAAATGCAAAGAAAAACCAATTGAGAGAGAAGTATAATGGTAAGTAGCTCATTTTGGAGGTTTTGGAACAGCATCTAATTATTTTTTTAATAACACCCCAAGCTCTGGTTATTCCTTATTAACAATATTACAACATCCCCTCCAATTTCTGCCCCCCCGGGTCAGGGAACCTTGACAGGCATTTTCTGGGGAAGTGGGAATTACCTCTCCAATCTGTGATACATGAAATCTTTGACTTTTATCTTTTCTTTTCCCCTAATGTAGTATTTCTTAGTGCAGTGGTACCTCGACTTAACGAATTTAATCCATTCTGAATGCATGCTCTTAAGTCGAACTACTCTTAAGTCGGGGTACCTATCTAAAAAATTAAAAAAATAAGTTAAAAAAATAAAAAATAATAAAAAATTTGTAAGTCAAGTAGAACATATATAAAATTTGTAAGGCAGCAGTTAAAATGCCAACAGTCTCCCACTCTTAAGTCGAATTGCTCTTAAGTCGAGCAGCTCTTAAGTCAGGGTGCCACTGTATATTCCCCCTGCCCCACCAGGTATAGAACACCTGGAAGTTAGAGACAAGACCCACCAAAGAAGTTCGATGCTGTGATAGGCAGAACGTTCCTTTCATATATAAGGGGGGGGGGATGAGGGGGAAAGACCCTGAATTTATTCCGATCCCTGTTGCAAACCAGAATGGCACCGTGTTATGCTTTTAATGGCCTGATTGGCAGCACAATGAGCAAAACTGAAAAGCAGGACAATATTTTCAGCAAGAGTCTAGGACAGTAGTGGTGAAACTTTGGCACTCCAGATGTTTTAGACCACAACACCCACTGTCATTGGAAATGCAGGCTTGGAATTCTAGGAGTTGTGGTCCAAAACATCTGGAGTGCTGAAGGCTCGCCACCACTGGTCTAGGGAAATGTGCAGGGTGAGGCTGCCATTCTGTACATGCTCCTTTGGAAGTGGATCTTCTTGAAGACAGCTGGACTCCATATTGAGTAGACATCCATAGGAATGTGCCGGAACGCAGGCAGGCCTCCTCCGCTGACGCTGTCATCTTGATGCCACCACATCTGGTAGAATCATCCCAACTGAATTTAATAAGGTGTTCTCATTTGAGGTTGACCCCATTATGTACATAACTCTGTGACTGCCAGGCCTCCCTAAACCACATCACTCAAATCTTAGAACAAGCAGCAGTGCTTTGTTGGGCCCCGAAACCCCTTTACATCAAGTAGGGGGGAAAGAAAAGTACCACCCCCTGCCGCCCCCCAAAACCCCTTTAAAACAAGCATTTCTTCCTTAATTGAAAGAGATTCCGTATTTGCCCCTGCATTTTGTATTGTTTGTGCACCATGGAAAGGGGGACTTGGCCTGCTGTGGATGTTGACAGGGTGGGGGAGGCAAACTGATATTGTGACCTGTCAAATTTGTCTCCCCACCCTGTAACCTAGGGCTATGCCTTTTATTGTCCATTACCCTAAAGAGGTTGGACTTGTTGTTGTGCCCTAACTAGCCACCGTAACACATGCACCGTTCTGTCCCAAATTATCCTAGCAACGCAGGTCCCTGTTTGGGAGTGCTGGAGCGTTCAGGGCAGCATCACTCAGGATCACTTCCAGAGGCTTTCAACTTGTATATTCCAGCCTTCCTGGTGAGGTGGTGACTGCTCCAGTCATGTGTGGGTCTTCTCTCTTCCTCACCATCCTGTCCATTTTCTTCTTCTTGTCCTTCACCAGCTGGAGGCTGGCTGTCGGTGTTGCCGTTTGGCTGTTGGGGGCAGCAGCTCTGAACACTGATGCAGGGTTGCATTGGCAGCTTATCCATGCCCTTCCTGCCTCCCCCTCTTTCCCCCTTTTTTATTTTTCCAATAATCATATCTAACCATCTATACTTTGCATTTTGCATCCTTTGAGCGAAGTGTTCTCTAGCTTTCTGCATTTGATGAGTTTTTATCATGACTTAAGCTCTGTTTATTTGACTTAGTACAAGTCAAAGTGTCCCCCCCCTTGGGCAGTGATAAATCCACATTTGCAATAACTGTCTCTTTTTAAAGAATAGGTCTGTTGAAACTCACCTCTCCAGGCTATATAGCAGAACCAAGAAGACATAGCATTGCACCATGCAGGTTCTCAAAACTAATAGTTTGTTTTTGTTGTCTTTTGTATTCTTGTTTCAGGGAAGTTGCTCTGGGTGATCTCTCACTGCAGCTACATAGTCAAAGACTGTGGGATTTGTTTTGGGTACAAAAGAGATGAACTCCATCATCATCGTCGTCGTCGTCGTCGTCGTCGTCCTCGTCGCCGTCCTCGTCCTCGTCCTCGTCCTCGTCCTCGTCCTCGTCCTCGTCCTCGTCCTCGTCACCACCACCACCACTATCACCAGAATATTTGAATCCAGTTCAGCCCTTTTTTTTTGTCCTCCTGATGCAAAGTTTTTTTTCCTCTGCTGCTGGGAGCTTCAACATTTTTCACGCTGGAACAGTTTCAAAGGGCTTTCCCTTGTGCGAGCAGTTCTTTTGGTGAAATGCTTCTGTGGGTGTTGTTCTGGTGACATAAGCAGTTGGGGAGTGATGATTAGCAGCCGCTGGAACAGCCTGCCACCAAGATCTGTCCTCCAAGGTACCACTATGTGGGTGTGGGTGGGTGTGTTTAAAGAAACGAGTATAGCGCTATATTGCTTTAGCATAGGAAAAAATATCAGCCCAGAGTTCCACGCCCCCAAACTATCTTCTCCTCCCAACCAGAGACACTTCTACATTCTAAAAGTCAAATCCTTTTCTTTTTCGCCAATGCAGAACAGAAAGCCCAACCAAGCATATATACACCCAAACCCACACACCAGTGCTTTGGCAAAACACCCTTCCCCCGGCTCCTATCTCACGAGGGAGGAAGAGGAGGGAGGGAAGGATATGTGCACTCACACGCAAACCAGCACTCGCCTCTCTCCACAAAGCATCACTCTCAAGTTTCTTCTTCTTTCTCTCTCTTTTTAAACATCTTTCCTAGTCAGAGGCCCGGTTTGTTTTATTCATTTGAAGCCTCAATAGCTATCCTGTTGGCAAATCAAGATGAGGAAAAAGTCACTGAGCATGGAACCACTACTCTGAGCACTGCTACTGACAGATGTTTCAAATGGAAACACAGTTAGATGGATTTCCCCTGTCCTCTTCCTCCTCTGCTTGTGTGACCCCTTAAACCAAATGCGAGAACTTCACAGCAAAAGTATGAGAGTCGATTTGCATTTCTCTCATTGTGTAGTCACACCCTCTGCTCTGTCTTCTGCTATTTCAGCCAGCCCTCATTGTTGCTTATTGGCGTCCCTAAAAATATCGCTGTTGCATGGATACCACTTCAGCTGCTTGGGCTCTTGGGTCTGACTGGAGAGGGACGGAGTCTAGCGGTGCAAACTAGGGATGGGCACGAAATGGAAAAACAGTGTTTCATTTTGTTCCATTTCCTCTGCATTTCATTTTATTTTTAAACAAATGTTTGTAAAAAAAAATCATAACAAAATGAAACAGTAACTAGACGAATCATTACTCTATAATATGGTTCCCCTGGTCTTAAAGGCACTAAATTTGGTGCCTTTAGGACCAGGAGAGCTGTTTATAGAGTAACAAAATGGTTCATTTTAAAATTGGAAAAAATGATTCGTACGCTTACAAAATGACAAAACAGCATTTCGTTTTTCGTAAGGTGCCCATCCCTAGTGCAAACACTTGCCATGGTCAAACGTTTAGAGCAGCTCTGCTCTGCTCCCTGGGAATGCTGTCCTCCCTAATCTTCCCTCGTGGTGCCTAAAAGCATTCCTGCCGTGCTCATTCAGGGCGCCATTAAAAGGCATACATTTCAGCCTCCTTTTCCCACATCCTCTTAAAAACTTAATGGCTCTGCCTCCCATTGCCAATGGCCGCTTACTTCTCCTGGCCATTGTCCACGGCAATCTTCTGTGGAATGGGTAGAGGGTAAGGGACAGCCCAGCTGCCGACTCCTGATGAGCCGAGATCAGCTGCCTTTTCAGAATCTTTGCAGCAGCTGCTCCTATTTGACTTCCTCTCATCTCCTCCCTCTTTCCAAATTCCTGATGAAAGAGTGCCCCCTACTTTGTTAGCACATCTCTCCCAGGGAAATGTGTTTGGGATCAAAGCTTAAACGCCTGTTTAAGTGGATCAAAAGCCCTTTAGGGGCACATTTGGGAGCAGAACTAATGAATGGGGTGTCCATTGATATTAAAAACAAAATCCAACACAAGCCATTAATGTTCCTGGTAATTCCGTTAACTCCCTGCCTGACTGAGCCAGCAGCGTTCATTCTGGGCTGTATAACTAGCTCATATTTTTGCTTAGCAGCCACAGAAGGTTTTATACAAAGATTAAGTTATTAGACTGTTCCCCATGTTTTCTCTCTGTGTCTCTCTCTTTCCCTATCCCCTTGTTCTTTGCAGATCTGCATTGTCACTCTGATTTTTTGCATGGGTTACAAAAACGAGACTGTACCAGGATGCCAGGCCATTCCAAGATATTTTACTGTCTGACCAAAGGACAAAATGGTGCTCTTCCCTTCCCACAGCAAAATCTTAGGATGCAACTACATGGGAAGTTGAATTGGAATACAGTCATTTGGCTTTGCTGCAATTGCTTTGCAGCCTGCATTAGGTCTGAAATCACACAGGGGCTGTGGATTGAATTGGGAGTTGAATGAAATGACATGAATCACATTACATACATACAAACAAACAAACACCTCTTCCAATGGTGGGTGACAGGAAGTGGTGATCTCATGTGGAATCATTCTGAGTTGTGAATGGTGATGTATTTTACAAAATTACTGTGCAGATGTTGGATATTCTGTATTCAGAGACTGAAGTATCTTTTTGTGTTATTTTTCTACAAATATATTTTCCAAAAAACGAAATAGTTCGACAGCGGACAATAATCATGGTCCTTTGCTTCTCCATGTCCCTCCCCACCCCACATCCAGAAAAGCACGCCCAACTGTCTAAATCAATGGTTCCCAACCTTCCTAATGCCACGACCCATTAATACAGTTCCTCATGTTGTGGTGACCCCTTGCCCTGCCGTAGGTGTCACAGAGAACTTCCCTCTACAGGCACCCTCAGCCAGTTGCAGCCTCTGGTGCCATTGACTGACATCCCCTCCAACCCATCAAGCTTCAACCCACTCTTCCCCCCCTCCCCCTCCCCCTCCAGACCCAAGCCGTTTGGGCCTTTTTCTTCACTGGCTCATGGCAACCCCTGTGAAATGACTGTTTCCCCCAAGGGGTCCCGACCCCTAGGTTGGGAACCACTGGTCTAAATCGTCAAAAACACCACCAACAGAACTGCCAGCCCCAAGTGTGAAATTGACATGGGGGTAAGTCCATGTGAATCCTTTTGTCTTGTAAAAAATGGAAGAACCTCAATGGCAGAGAAGGAAATCTGCTAGGGGAGCAAAAAGGGCTAGCCCAGTGGTTCTCAACCTGTGGTGTCTCCAGATGTTCCTGGACTCCAACTCCCAGAAATCTCCACCATTCACTGTGCTGCAAGGGGTTTCTGGGAGTTGCTGTCCAGGAACATCTGGGGACCCACAGGTTGAGAACCACTAGGCTAGACCAATGTGATTCAGACGTTGCATCACACAGTCAGTTGAAAAAAAAAGAGTTGAATTTGCCCATTTATATGTGGAGCAAGTCCTGCAGTATTTGTCCATGTAGTTGGACTCCTTCCAAGCAGGTGGGCGGACATGTCTCATTTCTGTAGCTGAGGGTTACAAACTACTTCAAAGAGCAAGTACACACCGTGTCTCCTAAGGGAGTAAACTGGCCAGTAGGGTGACCTGGAAGTTGGAGACCCAAAGATCTAGAGACCAACAGATTGATCAAGATTGAACTGCAGTTATTTTACTACACGCCTAAATGGCCTTTTAGTGCAATTTGTGGGAATTAAAAAGAGCTTACTTGGTAGTGAATTATGCCCAAGGAGTGAATGACCTTCCCCCACCCGAGCCAAACAGATGCTGTAGACGCCTGTGCGACACATTACTGAGAGAGAGAGAGAGAGCAATCCATCATTCTTTTGGCCACGGGTTCCATGGCAGTTTATGAAAGAATAGGATTACATGGATATAAATGACAGCTTTTGTAATTATATTCCGCCTCCTGAAGTTCTCCCCTTTCCTCAGTGGGTTCAGTTAAGCCAAGGTGTTCCGGTCCTGGCCTAGAATGGCTTACTACCGCTGCTGCACTATGTTTAAATGCTGCTGCATTGCCGCGACCGTGAGGATGTTTTAAGAGAGCATGAGCTGCTCCCAGGGCGTTCTCTCACCTGGAAACCCAGCCAGCACATTCTCCGAGGGGAAGGCTGGCGATTCTCGGAAAGTGCCCTCCGTGCTGGGCAGCTCTGCCTGTCATGGCTTGCTTAGCGTGTCTATAAACACTGACGAAGAAAGAAGGAAATAGTGCACCCTGCTTTGTGCTGGTATGGAAGGTAGGTGGCCTCCATGTTGTGTTGCTGCTGCCCCACTCTCAAAGCACTTCCATTTATGAGGAACATTGACAGGACGTAAAGTAAAGGGAACCAAGCAACCCCATTGTTCCAAGGAAAAGCTGGTCGCTCTAAGATCATTATTGCAAAGTAAGTGTGTGTGTGTGTGTGTGTGTGTGTGTGTGTGTGTGTGTGTGTGTGTGTGTGTGTGTGTGTGTGTGTGTGTGTGTGTGTGTGTGTGAGAGAGAGAGAGAGAGAGAGAGAGAGAGAGAGAGGCTGCATGTCTAATGTAGGAAACAGTATCTGTAATTGATTACAACCCCTTTATATTACATATTTATTTAAATAATGCTTTTATTTTATTTTATTTTATTATTTAAATAATGTGTAGCCTGCATACTACAGTTAAACTGTAAACCGCCCAGAGACTACTTGAAGTGGTATGGGGCTGTATATAAGCAGACCATTTTGGCTTTATTTATTTATTTATTTATTTATTTATTTATTTATTTATTTATTTACCTTGCCATCTGACCAAAGGTCACTCTGGGCAGTTTACAAGCCTTTAAATATCAACAACACAATAAACAATACAATTAAACAACACACAGTATATAACCAAATACAAATCAGCCAATCAACCATAATTAAATCAAACTGCAAGCAATAATGATAAATCAAAATACATACAAAAATCGGACCGAGGCGGATTAGAGTATAAGAAGCCAGATGAGCGAGATGACAAACAATGATCAGGGAAAGCGAGTCTCTACAGCCAGGTTTTAAGCTGGTTTTTTTAAAGACTAGTAGTGTTGGGGCCAAACCAATCTCAGAGGGCAGCTGATTCCATGGGTGTGGTGCAACTATTGTTATAATAGTAATAATAGTCATTAATAGTAATTAGAGATGGGCACGACTTGAAAAATTTTTTTTTCGAGTTGTCGTTAGTCGGGCCGGTTCCGTTTCAAGTCGTTTCCGTTTTTCGCGAAAATTCGCAAAAATTAGTCGGTTCGTTGTTTCATTTTTTTGTTGTCGTTAGTACTGGTTTTTTGGGAGGGAGCGGGCTCCTGGAGGCACCTCTGTGGGGTGGGTGCCTCCTCTGGCCCGCTATAAAGGGAAAGCGGGCTCCTGGAGGCACCCGTGGGTGCCTCCTATCCTCACCCACTAGGAAGGGGAAGCAGGCTCCAAGAGACCCCTTAACATGGAGGTCTCCCCTCCTCACCTGCTGCTGCAAAATGCATGCATAGCCATATGGATATGCATACCAGTTGCAGACAGTGAGACTAGTGATGGCAGTGAACCCAGAGCCATAGGTTGATGCCTAAGGCTCTCGCACCACCATGTCTCACAAAGAAGGGAATTGTACTTGCGTGTAGTGCAATGCAAGTACATCTGGCTTAGGGTTAAGGTGGGTTAGTGCAAGGGCTAGGGTTAGGCTAGTGACGGGTAAGGTTACGGTGGGCTAGTGGGTTGCACCTCTGGGTGCCTCTCTGACCCACTAAGAAGACAGTCTGTGATGTATGGGTAAGTAAGGAGTCAAGGATTAGGGTTAGGGTTAGGGGGCTAGGGCAGGTTTTAGGGGGCTTTTTGGCACATCCCAGAAGTCTCCATGGCCAAGTGGTCATGCGATTGGTGGGATGGCTCCAAAAATTTGCATGGTCGTCCACTCCCACATGACTGGCCACTCGGCCAGCCCATCATTGCGCAGGTGTAAAAAAAATAAAATAAAATAAAATCAATGGAGGACAGAGGAGGAGAGGAGAGACATTTTGTTGCAAGAAAAAACCCACTGCTACTGTGAAAAATCTGGCAGTTTATAAATTTTCACGTGTTTCTGTTGTGCTTGTGTGTTTTGGACCACGATTTCAAAAACAATATTGCGTCCGCCGCCCCATTTTGGATCCCCGCCCGCACCGCATGGCATGGCGCATCCGGCTGCCCAGGACGGGGAGGCGGGACCCCCTCCAGAAACCACCCCTCCGGTAGGTGCCCTGCGCCCTTGGTCAAGCAGGCATTTTTCCGCCTGCTTTTTTGGCCCGGGAATGGGTGGGGGAGAGTTTAAAGATTTTTCCTGTGCCGTTTTATTTGCGCTTTAATTTTATTTTAGACTGGGCTTTTTGCTGGCTTTAAATAATGCGAGTCCCACCAGAGCAGCCCAGGACGGGGGATGGGGGGGGAGGCCGGGGACCTCCAGAAACAACCCCTCTGGTAGATGCCCTGAGGCACGGCAGGCATTTTTCTGCCTGCTTTTTGGCCGGGAACTGGGTTTTTTTAACTTTTAAAAACTTTTTTTCTGTTTATTTGGCATTATTTATTTACGGAACTTGCACAACACATCAGACCAAAATTGTTCGTTCATCGGTTCGAGCTCGAAGTCTGGCGGAGTAATTCCCGTTACCGTTTCCATAGAGTAACTGATACTAGTAACGGAAACGGAAACGGGAATACCGCTAAGTCGTGCCCATCTCTAATAGTAATAATAGAACATTACCAGCATAAATTCTGGTCAGGGAATTTATTTCTTGGAAGTCTAAAATAGGTTTGTTGTCATACATGAGGCAATAGAGGCACCACATTCTTGGACAAGGCAAGAGACGCTAGCGTATCGGATGGTGCCTCGTCGTCTTGAAAACAGTCACTGAGTGCTAGGTGTATCTGAGGCTTTATATGTATCCCTGAGTGTTAGGTGTATCTGAGGTTTTATATGGGGGGGTGGTGACAACAATTTGAATAAGGAGCACTGATCGGCCTTAAGAGAACAATACTTTTAAATGGTTCACTAGTCATTAATGCCTATTAATAGAGATGTGTTTCTGTCCTTCGTGTGCTGCTGTAGTACATCCAAATTGAAGTTCAAACACCAGCATAAGGGGAGGTATCTTGGGAGATCAAGACCCCTGCAACTGATGGAAAATTTTTTTCTGTGGATCCCTTCAAAGCAAAGCAAAGCAAAGTGTTCTGCTTATATACTGCCCCATACCACTACAAGTTGTCTCTGGGCAGTTTACAATTTTAATTACAGTGTGCAGGCTACACATTGCCCCCCCAGCAAGCTGGGTACTCATTTTACCGACCTCAGAAGGATGGAAGGCTGAGTGAACCTTGAGCCTGCTACCAGGGATTGAACCCAGGTCGTGAGCACAGTTTTACCTGCAGTACAGGCATTTAACCACTGCGCCACAAGGCTCTTAAGAAAGCTGCCATGAAGGCTCTTACTTGTTTCTATACTGGCCTTCCCAACAGCACTGGAAATTGTTGCAGAGCAAGGATCCTACTGAGCTATGGTCATTTCCACAAATAAATAATTAGGAATTTATTTCACGTTCACATTCCATGCTGCACCTTTCACTGAAAGCTATCTGCATATGCTGAGACCATCATTTTCACAGACAGATATACTATTATTAGCAGTGCAATATTCCATGGTTTGGCACAAGCTGGCATATCCATAAACTGAGGTAGTGGGGGGGGGGATGATTAAGACATTTTCAAGCTCTTATAGCTGCAAAGTTACATTTAGAAGTAGGGGGAGTAACGTGGGGGGGGCAGGCTTGCAGAAGGAACTGAATAAAGCTTCCACTGATCTTAAGGTGTGTGTGTTGGGGGGGGTTAATACTACAACCAGTTCCATGGCCAGTAGGTACAGGTTTATGCACATCAGGAAACATGCATTTGGGTGTGGTTACATTGGCAGAGAAAACTGCTGCTGCGTCAGGTTTTGTGTGATTAAAGTAATTTTCTAAGAATCCTGGCTGTACAATGCACAGCAAATCTCCCTTTTTTGATGACAAACCAAGGTTATTTGTTTGTTTTCAGGAGGCCAGCAGGGTTTTTTAAATCAATGTTTCAGACAATGGGAATGACCCTCCTGTATTAAATATTGCCTTTGTGGCCTGTTGTTGGAGGGACAGTGTCGTCCATCCAAAATAATTTTATGTAACATCAGTACTGCATCACTGTAGCAATATGGTTTAAAAAAAATTTTCAAGAGAAAAATGAAGGCATTCCAAATGATGCCCGAAAAATTAACAAATACTGCACAGCATTGAAAACGTGGTCTGCAAACATGCTGGGCTGACTAATAAAATGATTTAAAAGCTCACAAGTAGTTTCCCTACTTTATATCAGAGTAATAATTTTCAAATTGAACCTACAGTGATACAAAAACCACATGATTGCAAGTTAATTTAAAATACATTGAGAGCTGAAATCAATATGAGTCAGCAGTGACATCACACCCTTCATATACTTATTTGGCATGACGGCTGCCTAGATGCCCTAAGCACATCCGATCTCACCTGATTTCGGAAGCTAAGCAGGGTTGGCCCTGGTTTTTTTCAGCTTTCCTTGTTGCAAAACCTTGGGCTACCTTGATTCTAAGGCAAGAATCCTATTTCAAAAATTATAGAATTATGGATTTGAAAGGTATCCGTAAGGCCATCAAGTCCAACCCCCTGTACAACACAGGAATCCAAGTCAAGGCAGATCTGACAAAGGGTTGTCCAATACAGTGGTACCTTGTATAAAGGGATTAATTCGTTCCAAATGAAATCATGTTGAGCAAATTTTCCTTTATACAAATTTTCCATTAAAATGCATTGAAAACTGAGTAATCCCTAACCACGACCATTTTTATGTTGTATAGATTCGCCACATAGACGATTCTGTTAAGCAAATTTCCCCTATCTCTGGAATTTTTTATGTTGTATAGATTTTATGTTATACAAACCGTTTGTTATATGAGGGTCCACTGTATACTCTTGAATGCCTCTAGCATTGGGGTGCCCACTATCTCCAAAGGTAATTGGTTCCGTTGCCATACTGTTCTAACAATTAAGAGTCCCCCCCCCCCCCGATATTCAACCGAAATCTGGCTTCTTGGAGCTTGAGACCATTATTACCTGTCCTGCGCTCTGGGGTGATGGAGAACAAGTCCTGCTCCTCCTCTGTATGACTACCTTTCAATTATTTGAAAAGAGCCAACAACATATAAGGAGAATCATGTCTCCCCCCTCCCTCAGCACATCCCCCATTACACAGACTGGGCATGTGAGCTTGTTGTGAAGCGGAAGTGTTAATTTGACTGGCTTTCTACTCTGTGTTCCCTCCATAGGATTCTGGACTGAATTCTTTATAGTGTCCTCCCCCTGCCTCAACTCAGGGCACAGAACGCCAAGTACAGTGGACCCTCGTATAACAAACGGTTTGTATAAACATAAAATATGCACAGCATAAAACATTCTGGAGATAGGGGAAATTTGCTAAACAGCATCACCTATGGGGCAAATCCGTACAACATAAAAATGGTTGCGATTAGGGATTACTCTGTTTTCAATGCATTCCTTTGGGAAATTTGTATAAAGGAAAATGTGCTTAACATGATTAATCCCTTTATACTTTATACAAGGTACCACTGTATATATATATATATATATATATATATATATATATATATATATATATATATATATATATATATATATATATATATATATATATATATATATATATATATATATATTATATATATAAACAAAAAGGCTGATAGACACACATCAAGAAGAAAGAAGCCAGAACACCAGCCTGAAGATGACGAGTGAGACCTCGTCGAAACGTCGCCAAAACAACCAGATTTCTACACGGGAAGAAACCCGAATCCACCTAACATGCATATATATATATATATATATATATATATATATATATATATATATATATATATATATATATATATATATATATATGTTTTTCGTAGATTTTCACGGGTATAAGTATGCATGTTAGGGTGGAGGTTTCTTCCGTGTAGAAATCTGGTTGTTTTGGGACGTTTCAAGAGGTCTCACTCGTCATCTTCAGGCTGGTGTTCTGGCTTCTTTCTTCTTGAAGCAAAGTGTGATCTCAGTTGAAGTCCTTCTATAAATACTGCTGGGGGTGTGTGGTTTGCTTGCTCTGTTGCTGACTGTAGGTTCCTTTGTTCTTTTGTGATCTGCTGTGTGGCTGAGGCGATCGTTAAGGGATTAACTGCTGGTGGGTTAGATGGCTGTTTAGAGACAACCTGTGTGGGTGAGGTGCTGGATGTGTGTCTATCAGCCTTTTGTTTCTTAACGACCTTGGTGATGGGCGTTCTGGCAGCATTCTGGGCTTTGGTGGAGTGGGGTCCTGTGTCTTGTGAATTCATTTTGGTCTGGCTACGTGTCTGTGGTCTCCCAATGTTTTTGGGGTGTGTGTGAGTGTGCTCCATGTGGTGACTGGAGTGGGGTGCCGCAGTAGATGGTGCAGTCGTGGTTTTGTTATTGGATGGTGGTTTCGTTTCATCTGTGGGAAGGGTCTGGGTTTGTGTTTGGTGTGGATGGAAGGTGGTGGCATCTTGTGTCCTTTTGGACCTGGTGTCAGTCTTTGTGACAGAGGCTCGTCTGTTGACCAGGGCTAGTTTCAGATGTCAGGCAAGCGGGAGGTGTCATCACGTTTATTCATGTTGTTTGGGTGTTTCTCTATTTCAATGGCTTCCATGATTATTCGACTGTTGAAGTGTTCAGTTTTGGAGATGAGTTTGGTTCTTTCAAAGTCAATTTCATGACCTGTTGTTTTTATGTGCTGGAAGAGAGAGGAAGATTTTTCTTCTTTTTTGACTGCGTTCTTGTGTTCTGCGATGCGTGCGCTTATTCTCCTGTTTGTCTGTCCGATGTATGTGGCTGGACAGACTTTGCATGGTATTTCGTAGACTCCTTGGTTTTCTAGCTCAATCTTGTCTTTGGGGTTTCTTAAAATGTTGGCTATTTTTTGGTCGGTGCAAAAGGCTGTCTTGATATTGTGTTTGTGGAGAATTTTGCTGATTTTGTCTGTGGTGCCTTTGATGTAAGGGAGGAGGGGCGGTGCCGTTGTTCTCTTCTGTTTCTTGGTTCTTGGGGGTGTTTCCTTTTGGATTAGTTTGGTGATGGTGTTTTTTTGGAATCCGTTCGCAATTAAAACATTCGAGAGAGTGTGTAATTCAGTTTTTAGGTGGTCTTTGTCAGCGAGGCGTTTGGTTCTGGAGATGAGGGTTTTTGCAACGGAGTTGATCTGTGCAGGGTGGTGGTGTGATTGTGCATTTAAGTAGCGGTTTGTATGTGTTTTTTCTGGTAGATGGTATGTCCTAAGGAGCCGTCGGGTTTTTTGTAGATTAGGACGTCCAGGAAGGGAAGTTGGTTGTTGGCTTCTATTTCCATAGTGAATTGTATTTTGGGGTGTAGGCTGTTGAGATGTGTGAGGAAGTTGTTCAGTTTATCTTTCCCGTGTGGCCAGATAACAAAGGTGTCGTCAACATATCTGAGCCAGAGTTTGGGTTTATGTTCGGACTTCTGTAACGCGTTGGTTTCAAAGTGTTCCATATATAGGTTTGCGATGACCGGTGAGAGGGTGATCCCATGGGTGCTCCTTCTATCTGTTTGTATCTTTGTCCATTGTGGATGAAGTATGTGTTGGTTAGGCAGTGGTTGGTCAGATCTAGGATGTGTTTGGGGGGGTTGTATTTGTTGTGGATAGCTGTCAAGGCTTCTTGAATGGGCACTTGTGTGAAGAGCGAAACAACATCGAAGCTCACGAGTAGGTCATTGGGTTGTAGGTCTTGTTTCTTTATAATTTCTATGAAGTGGAACGAGTTTTGTACGTATGAAGTGATGGATTCTGCATAGGGCTGGAGTTGTTTGGCAAGAAATTTGGCGAGGTTTTGTAGAGGTGAGCCTATGGAGCTGACTATGGGTCTGAGAGGTGTTCCTTCTTTGTGAATCTTGGGGAGGCCGTAGAGCTTGGGGCATCTGGATGATTTCTCTCTGGGGATGATGCTTGGCTTGATTTCTTCACTTAAGGGAGAGGCTTTTATTTTGGCTTTGGTGGTTTTTTCCAGGTAGGTGGTGGGGTCTGTGTTCAAAGGTATGTAAGCAGGGTCTTGTAGTAGGTTGGATAGTTTGGCTTGGTAGTCGGATGTGTTCATCACCACTGTGGCATTGCCTTTGTCTGCTGGGAGAATGATTATGTTGTTGTCTTTCCTCAGGTTGGAGAGGGCTTTTTGTTCTTCTTTGTGTAAATTGCTTCTGGGTGGTTTGCTGGAGCAGAGGACATTGGTGACTTTGAGTCTGATTTTGTTGGCTTCATCTGGGTTGATTTTGGTTAGGCTGGCTTCCACTCCGCATATGATGTTTTCGGTGGGGATGTGTCTGGGGGCGACTGCAAAGTTGAATCCTTTGGAAAGGACTTTGGTCTCTGCGATGGTGAGTGTCCTGTCTGATATGTTGTGAACTGTTTGTTTCATGGGCTGTTGTGGGGGGTTGGGCTTCTGGCGTTTTTCCAGTTTGTGGAGTTTGTTGGTGTGTGTGTCTGTCTTGTGGGAGGTCTCTGTTTCAGCTCTCCAGACGGCAAGTTGCTTATTTGTTCCAGAGTGTTGGGTGGATTTTGTTGCTAAGTTTGAGGTGGAGAGTGAGTAGGTCTCTGTTGGTTTGATCTAGTAGGTATCTTTTCCTGTGTAGTTCGCTTCTGATTAGGGCTAGTTCTGTTCTTTTCAGGATCCTTTCGCTGGATGGGGTTTTGAGTGGAATTTCAGTTGGAAGCTTGTGGGGATCACATTTTTGTCTCGGCAGTTGCGTAGGAATGCAATGTCACATAAGATGGTGGCTCTTCGGACTTCTAGTTTCTCGTAGGTTCTGGTCAGCTGGAAGGTTTCCTCCCCGTAGAGGTCGGATATTTGTTTTCGTAGATTTTCACGGGTATAGGTATGCATGTTAGGGTGGATTCGGGTTTCTTCCCGTGTAGAAATCTGGTTGTTTTGGCGACGTTTCGACGAGGTCTCACTCGTCATCTTCAGGCTGGTGTTCTGGCTTCTTTCTTCTTGAAGCAAAGTGTGGTCTCAGTTGAAGTCCTTCTATAAATACTGCTGGGGGTGTGTGGTTTGCTTGCTTTGTTGCTGATTGCAGGTTCCTTTGTTCCTTTGTTCTTTTGTGATCTGCTGTGTGGCTGAGGCGATCGTTAAGGGATTAACTGCTGGTGGCTGTTTAGATGGCTGTTTAGATGCTGGTGGGTTAGATGGCTGATGGGTTCTGGCAGTATCCTGGGCTTTGGTGGAGTGGGATCCTGTGTCTTGTGAATTCATTTTGGTCTGGCTACGTGTCTGTGGTCTCCCAATGTTTTTTGGGGGTGTGTGAGTGTGCTCCATGTGGTGACTGGAGTGGGGTGCCGCAGTAGATGGTGCAGTCGTGGTTTTGTTATTGGATGGTGGTTTCGTTTCATCTGTGGGAAGGGTCTGGGTTTGTGTTTGGTGTGGATGGAAGGTGGTGGCATCTTGTGTCCTTTTGGACCTGGTGTCAGTCTTTGTGACAGAGGCTCGTCTGTTGACCAGGGCTAGTTTCCAGATGTCAGGCAAGCGGGAGGTGTCAGGCAAGCGGGAGGTATGTATAAACACCCAAACATTGTGCCTCCCCACTACCACACTGTCAACGCATTTCAGTTGTTGAGCAGCAGAAACCAGACCAGTCTCTCTCTTCCTGTCCCTTTCGTTCCCTCCTTATCTTAACATACACTTGTCACTTCTTTTTCAGCAAGTGTCTTGCCTTTAATCTGTTCCCAAAGAACATTTCTAGTGATAGGCTGATGACACGAGAGACTCAGTTCCTTCCACTATCAGTGAACACTGGCTGGTGACTAGCAGCTGACAGTCTGCCTTTCAAGGAGAATTAGATGTGATAATATCCAGCATATCCATATGTGCTGTATATTATCCAGTATGTATATGCACTGTATGATACAGTATCATACTATGGATATATCCACAATATCCATAGAAGCCACAGGGGAGATGGGAATTTAATATTTGGATACATCAGTTGGTCTAGTCTATGTCATAGAATCATAGAACTGTGACGTTGGAAGGGAGGCTTTTAAACAGAGGCTGGATGGCAATATGTCAGGAGCACTGTGATGGGGGTTCCTGCATGGCAGGGGATTGGACTAGATCTCTTCCAACTCTATGATTCTATGATTCTATGACTACAAGGCCATCATGCTCCATGCGGGAATACAAATCAAAGGATATCTGCCCAGTGACCATCCAAATTTATCTTCAGTACCTCCAGTGTTGGAGCAGTCATCACCTCTCAAGGTTCTTGGTTCCATTGCTGTGCTACTCTAACAGTTAGAAAGTTTTTTCCTTATATTCAGCAGAAAGCTGAGTTCTCTTAACTTGAGCCTATGGTTGTGCATCCTGCACTCTGGGATGATCAAGAACAGATCCGTCCCTTCCTCCGTATGACAGCCCTCTGTATGATGATGCCAGGCTGGGGACAGTGTGAAAGCAAGGCTTTGGGGGCATCAAGACTATATGTGTGCCATACACTCTGCCCTATGGAACCCCCCCAAGCTAGCTTTCTACATTCAGATGTACTGGACAATGCTGCTTCAGTACCAGTGTAGAAGGCAGTTGCATGTGCCCGTCTAGTAGTCAGGCTCTGTAGATTTTTTCCCTTTGCCCCAGGTGCCAAAATATTGTGTGTGTGCAGTCACTAAGGGTCAAACTAACTGTTAAAGGGGTGTTTGCATATTTCCTCTAAATAACTCGTATTCCTGCCCGAGGTCAGGTTTCTTCAATCCAATTTACAAATAAACCTTTCTGGTTGCTAATTGAAATATAAAGCATGTTCAATGCAAGATATGGAAGTGAATTCACATCTGAACTACATCAGACCATCAAGTTCTCTGACTAGCATAGCATTGTTGGCAGCAGCTCTCCAGGGTCAAAGCAGGTTCCCCCTGCCCCACTTCCTGAGTTGTCCTTCATCCTGCCATTAATTGTTTCTTTTGCCTTTTGCCTTGGTGTATTTTGATGTGCCTGAATTTTGAGAAGGTCACTGAGGAGAGCATGCCCCTTGGGCAGAGTGCAGCGTGTATTCTAGTGGCAGACAGTGGGAAGCAGTCACCCTTCTACAACAGTTGAAAGAGAGAACTGTGCACCAGCCTAGCTCATGACCTCTTAAGAAAGCTGTTTGGTTTCAGGTGCAGTGAAGGATTACAGCCCATCCAGTGGCGTAGCTAGGGGAGGCAATGGGGGACACCTGTCCCCGGGCGCAGCATCCAGGGGTGGCAAATTGGGTGCCAAATGGCTTCCCACCCAGGACCCATGGGAAGGCACATCACGGGTGACCTGCTAGGGCTGGGGTAGAGGGCTGCCCAGGCACCGCCACACCCTGCCTTTCCCGTGGTGCCTTAGCTCCTCCCAGTCCCTTGGGGGGCACAAAACTGACTTTGTTCCCAGGTGCTGAACACCCTGGCTACACCTCTGGCCCCATTACCACTGTTGAAGAAAGATCCAGCTGCCACTTGGCTACCTTGGGCAGAAATGATGCCTTCCTGTCTTTCTCTCATACACAACAAACTGCTGGGCTTGGGACATCCCTGCTTATGATCATCAGATTGCCCATGGAAGGAGCTCCTTGATGTGGAATACAATTGATTGTGTCCATGGGCTTCCCGCCTACTGGCCTATGAAGCACTATCAATTGGTTTTCTGACCTATAAAGCCTCCTATGACTTGAGCCCGAGCTGCCGGAAAGATTATGTCTTCCATGCTCCAGTGCTCAGATCTTTGGGAAAGCCTTTTTCTCAGTCTCACCACCTTCCAAGGCACATCGGGTGGGAGGAAAGAGCTTCCTTGGCACCTATTGTCAGAATTCCCTGCAGAGAGAAGATTGTCTGGCTCCTTTCTGGTTAGTGCCTCTGATTTGTGCAAAGGCCTTCTTCTTCTTCAGACAAACTGACCTCTTGCTACAGAAGGGATTTGTAACTGGGTGCCTGCTGTGTTGATTCAACTTTTCTATCACACGACTGCTAAATGTGGATGATAATAAAATGTGCACTTACTCCAAGACTGGTCATGTGACAATAGATGCGCAGTTAACGCCCCATGGTAGCATTTTTTGAACCTCTTTTTTTGCATCCCCATTTGCCAAATGCACATCAAAGCGCTGTTTTGAAAAGCTGCTTGCTGCAAAACGGGTGAAACCAGAAGAAGATATGGCATTTTGGAGTTCACACAACCTTTGCTTCGCTCAAAATGTGCATCAGCAAGCAAAGCCATTTGATCAACCCCCTAGCAGTGGTGGAGGAAGATGCGCTTGAGATGCGCTTCAGGGGGCGTAGTCGAGAGGGGTGTTCAGAAGATGCAGCTGGCGCAATCTTTAGATGCAAATTCAGTAAAAGAAAAAGGCACATTTAAGTGGTCGTGTGATAGAGGCCTTTATTTGAGTATATTTAAACTGTGCTTCAGTTTTTCTGAAGTTTTCATTATTATTTTCCTTGGTTTAACTGTAAATACATGATAAATAAATATGCATTTCCAAAGATAATAAGAAAACTGAGCGAAAGAAATCTAGGCTGTTAACGTCAGATGTCACCAGGTCCTCGCTCCGGTGTTTTTTCAGAAGCCCCAGGACAAAGGCCATTACTTCACGAAGTGCCTCGCTTCGAACCGACCTTGCCTTCGCTGTGAATTCGGAGGCGGTCACGTGGCGGTCACGTGTTCTCGCTTCGCTCCCGCCTCTGTTTCTCAGTACTCATGAGCTGCAGTTTTAGGACCGATTCGAGCACAACCTCACGTGCTCCCTTCGCATTCGCATGCCACTTTTCAATGTTCCTTATTTCCCATCCGTCCTTTAAAAAAATACCTACCAATGGCGTATCGATGCACTGATGCTGGACTGTCAGTTGCAATGGCTCTACTGATTTCAACTGTTTCCTGGCATCATTGGCAGCCCCCCCCCCGCCGCCGCCGCCGCTACTCGGGAGCCCGCATGGCACAGCCGCCCGCCCTCCGCCGCTTGCACGCTGCCTGCCCCGGGTGCCCTGCTCTGGCCGGGCGAGGCGGCAGCGGCTCCTCCTGCTCCCGCCGCCGCCGCCGCCGCCGCCGCGAGCGAGCGAGGAAGTAACAATGCAAAGCGATGAAATGATATAGCGATGCATCGATATCCCTGTTTGAATATTTTTAAAACTTGAAATAAAAGCCAAAAACCGAGACCACACGTCACGTTGGGAGCGAAGCGAGAGCGAAAAGATTCCCGGCCGCTGGCAGGGGAACCACTCACCCGCTTGGAGCACGGTAAAGGGGGCGTGGTCGGGGTGGCATCGCAGCCAAAAAGGAGGAGCGTGCGGACTGAAACGATGTTCGCACAGAAATGAATCGGTTTGAAGTCAAATAAGCCGCATCCAGGAGCCTTAGAGATAAAGTTTATACACACCACCACAGCGGGGTAATTGTCTGGATATTGAGCTTCCGTCATTAAGAGATGATTCCCCAGGGTTTCAGTATTGCTTTGCACAGATGGGGCCTTGTTCCTAGCCACTACTTGTCCCATGAATCTTGTCATCCCTGTTATTAACTTGGCTGAGAATTCACAACGTCTCTCTGCGTGAAACAATGTATGAAGTCATGAAAAGGAAAGAAGTATGCAGATCTTTGCTTAGGAAATCACTCTCTCTCTCTCTCTCTCTCTCTCTCTCTCTCTCTCTCTCTCTCTCTCTCTCTCTCTCTCTCTCTCTTGAAACATTGTTGAAAGGATCTGAGCAATTTCCTTATCAGCAAACTCTAAAAAGAAATAGAAGGGGAAAAAAAGAGATGATTAATAACCTTCACTGTTCAAATGAAAGAGAGCGAGGGAGAAGGACTGGAGGGCAGAAAAATGTAGCAAAATGTTCTGCGGGTGGAGGTAACCCTGCTTAACCAAATCAAGGTGCATGAAAAGCCAAAGCCAACGAAATGGATCTGATATCTAATGCAGCAAATCCTAGAAGTGCCTTTCTTTTTTTCCCTTACAGGAAGGAACGAAGGAAGGGAGGGACGGAGGGAGGAAAGAAAGAAAGAAAGAAAGAAAGAAAGAAAGAAAGAAAGAAAGAAAGAAAGAAAGAAAGAAAGAAAGAAAGAAAGAAAGAAAGAAAGAAAGAAAGAGCAATTTATTATCTTTCACATAATCTCCCCCGTTTCACCAGGTGAAAAAAGAGCCTGAGGGATGCTTTGTGTGGACAAACAAAGTTCAGGAAGCATAGCTTCTTTAAAAGCTGGGCCTGGCAAAATCTCCTCCTTGAGTCCATTATGAAAGTGATGGGGACCCTGTCCTCCTTTTCCCCTCTTCAGCTGACACACACACCCCAACACACACACACAAACCATGTGACGTCATTCTGTGTAATGGAGCAACCAACCTTTCATAAGTGTGAGTGGTGCTTACCTGAGCTCCGTCAAGTCTCAGAAAAGCGGCATGTACACAGTCAACCCCTGTATCCCCCCCATGGCCAATCCTAGCTGAGAGAAGGATTTGGTTGCGAATGTTGTGCCTCCTTCTGACCCCCCTCCTCCCTCAGCAGGAAGACCCGTTGTACCAACAGCATGGACAAAGTGCACTTCGGCACTTGGCTGAGGCAAGCTCCTGCTAGAATAAACCATGTATTACTCTTTGTAAAAAAAGCAAAGCGTTCTGCTTCTATACTACCCCCATAGAGCTTAAAGCACTCTCAGGGTGATTTAAAATTCATTTATGCAGGCTGCACCTTACCCCCCCCCCAGCAAACTGGGTACTCATTTTACCAACATTGGAAGGCTGGAAGGCTGAGTGAACGTTGAGCGGGCTACCTGGGATTGAACCCCAGGTCGTGAGCACAGTTATAGCGGCAGTACAGCTGTTTTAACCACTGTACCGAGAGACTCCTTAAGGGGGCTCTTGTCCTGTGAAATGATTTGTCAAACATATTGCCCACCTTGAATATTTTCTCATATTTAACCACTCTCTGGATTGAGATGCAGCACCCTCCCTTGGATTACAGTCAATGACTCTGGCTTTGTTCACAGCGCAAAGCTGTTGCAGAGTGTCCCTATTTAATCTTGGTTTGTCCATGTTGTACCTTATATCTCACCCCCACCACCACCCATTGGACTGAGTCCACAAGGCACCTGAGAAGTTGGTTTCCATGTTATATTCTGCATTATCACACTACTTCAGTGTGTGACCCTATTGTCCCAGAATAGGTATGATGCTGCTGCCATCTTTGCTCCACCCCCCCACCCCTGGTTAAATCCTGTGGCTCAGAGAAGCAATTATTTTCATAGGGTTTTTTTGTGGTATTTTTGCCATGGAGTTGACTCACTTTGATGCATTTTCACGTAGGTTCTGGGTATGCTGTTTAACAATGTCAGGTGAACTCTTGACACTGGCATCGATCACAGGATTGCACAACAGACCAGGACCACACGACAAATTCGAATTAAAAGAAAGACATTTCGCCTGTGTGGACGCAGCCTCAGAGAGCGAGGCAAGATAAGTACCACTCCTCTTTCACCCCTTCATTTCTACACATGAGACTGTCCCATGACAAGATGAAAAGAAACCAACTTTGCCCCGTCTGATCCTGGGGTTTTTGGTAACTGCTGGATCCACCCATTTCCATAATATGAATTCTGCCTCTAGTTATTTCTGCAGGTGAGGGTGCCTTAAGGTACAGGAGCAGGGGTTGCAAAATAAATAAATAAATAAATAAATAAATAAATAAATAAATAAATAAATAGGCAACCCTCTACAAAATTCCCATAGATGGCTATGACTATAAACCTCTCTCCCTCTCTCTGTGTGTGTGTGTGTGTGTGTGTGTGTGTGTGTGTGTGTGTGTGTGTGTGTTTTGAAGGAAGAATCAGTGCTGGGATTTTGTCGCTTTGGGAGAATCAAGAAAGGGAAACAGGTGAAGGAGGTGAGGGGAACAGTACTTGTTTATCAGCTGCAGCTGAGGTGGGTTGCACACCCTGGAGCTCTTGCCTCTCCCATTGCTTCTGGGAGTGTGCCGCCGCACAACCTTAGCAATTCTTTTAACCTACTTTCTCTGTGGCGAAGAGCCGGAGAAGCACAATCTCTTTTCGCATGGGAAAACTGACTGCTCTGTCTGAAGCCACGCTTCCCTCTTTCCAGCATAAATCATTCAAGAGGCAGACCAAGGGGATGCTCCAGCTGAGAGGACCTGTGCACCTTGAACCCGGCCGTTCATTAGCACAAACCCAAAGCTCATGAGATGCAGTTTCTCTCTTCTTGTCCTCTGCCTCCTAAGCTCCCCTAGCCCCATTCTTTTTATAGATTCAGCAACAAGGGAATACAGTTACATAAGCAGGGGCCGCAGAAGGGAAGAGAAGGGCCTAGTCCAAAAGCACCCCTTTATAGGGAGCCAGAAGCAACTAGATTGCTAGCTACTTTCTCTTTGCTGCCATATCACTTCTGACAGATAGATAGATAGATAGATAGATAGATAGATAGATAGATAGATAGATAGATAGATAGATAGATAGATAGATAGATAGATAGATACAGTGGTACCTCTACTTACAAGCAACTCTACTTACGAACAATTCGACTTAAGAGAAGAAAACTATTGGCGTTTTAAATGCTGCCTTATAAATTTTAGATGTGGTCTGCTCTACTTATAATTTTTATTTATTTATTTATTTATTTATTTATTTATTTATTTATTTATTTAGATATGGCTGCTCTACTTATGAGTTGTTCGACTTAGGAGCATGCATTCGGAATGGATTAAACTTGTCAGTAGAGGTACCACTGTAGATAGATATAAATCTATCTATATGTCTGTCTATCTAAAAAATATTACTCATCATGACCCTTTTCTTTTTACTGTAAAAAACATAACTTAGTACAAAGTAGAGATGGGCACAAACCGGAAAAATGATGAGCCAGAGTGGTTCGTGATTCACAGCTAACCGAGAACCACTCCCCAAACTCCAGAAAAATGAATGAGCTTGTGGTCTTTTCCCCCCAAACTCATGCATGGAGGAGGTAAATCTAATGCTGCCCACCACATCTGCCACCTGCCTGCCCTCTCCCCACTGTCCCCTTCACCTTCCTACCTGGTCAGGCTGCCACCACCTCTTTGTACTCTGCTGCCACGATCTTTAGAGACAACAGCCTGACTTCCCTTCTAGGAGCCAGGCCAGTTGTCTCTGTACACGCACAACCTACAGGCCTCTTTTGTAGGTGTCTTTGGTTCGGGTTTTTTGGTTCGTGCCCATCTCCAATACGCAGTAAAGTGAACCATGTGCTTAACACCCCAGAACAATGAACAAAGAGGTGGCTCAGTGAGGACACTGTGGTTCTGTACCTTGGGTCAATATTGCACACAATGAGTCCTGCAATTATTCTTGTGTTCTTCTGAGCCCCTGAGGAGCAGTAAAAGCAGTTTTCACCTCCATGAGCAACAGGCCTTTTATAGAGCTAATGGATCTTGATTGGACATGTGAAACCAAGCCAAAATATTTTATAACAGGAAAAACTCTAAAGAGTGAATTGGTTTTGAGGAATCCATCTTCCTTTTAGCCTCCCTTAGTAGTCTTCCTAAGATCGGGCAAGCCTGAGGAGGGTGAAAAAAGATAACGCTTCTGCTAATTTAAAAAAAGTTCCAGACCTTATGAACCCTTGTTCCACCATTCCACAATTCATGAAGGGGCTAGGAATCTAGTGGCATACAGAGAAAATCTGCAGAAACATGGAGTCATTTGATTCTTTCTCCAAAAGGATTCTGGGATACTCTTGTGCAGGGTGTTGTAGCTATAATGGCCAGCAATTTTCCACTTCAACTCACAGCCCCTAATTTGTGGATTTGTATTTGTTTGAATCGATACCCCCCCCCCGGCAAATACAAATCAATGATCTTTTTTTCTCAATTCATCAAACAATAAAACAGCTCGTCAAGCACCTAGAGACACCCACATTGCAGAAAAGCTTCCGATGATTCTCTTCTACAGTCCTTCCAAGTTTGGTGAAGATTGGGTTTCCCTGAGCCCGTTGCATCTTCCGGGGAGGGGGCACTTTGTGGGCTTTATGGACTCTCAAGGAGGCTGCCAAAAGGTGGTATCCAGTGCAAAGCCAAAAGCAAAGGCGTTTTTATCACAGCAACTGATCTTTTTCCTGCTAAACCATCAGAGCTTAAATCAGAGGTTCCCAAACTTTTTCGCCCCATACCACTTGCCAATTTTGTTTTTGTTTTCTGTAGATCCCCTGCCTGCCTAATACTGAATTTTCCTAAACTTATTAACTTCAAATGTGTTTTTGACAGCTGACACAGTGCTGCTCACTTTGATAGGGACTTTTGTAGCATGGACAATAGTAAAAAAAGAAAAACATGTACAATATTTATTTATACCTCTATTGAAAAGGTACAAGATGCAAGTAAATATTTGGATTTGGAATGAAACAAATAAGAGCCTAGTAAAATTCTTACATAAAATTAATACACAAATACTGGGAGGGATGAGCCTGATGTTCTGATAGAAATTATTCAATATTTGGTTTCAAATTAGTGAGGTACAGTCTTATGGTCACCACATTCAGTGATTTGTAATCAATTTTTTGTAACAAGATTGGCAACCATGCTAAACCCCCTTTCCACAAGGTATGAAGTTGGAAAAGCTGTCAAAAACTTTCTTGCGATAATCCATAATGCAGGATAAGCAACAGGTATATCCTTCTGAAGCCAGAACTGCTGATACCCCATTCTGAACTGCACCTTAAGTTCTTCATTAGTGCTTATTCCATCCAGTTCTTCTTGTAATGTGACATCCGATTCTTCAATGTCATCATATGGATTGATAATCCACTGTGGTATTTCCATAGTCAAAACATCCTCAAACCTGTTTTTAAAGTCTGTGCGAAGGACACTTAAATGTTGAACGTAGACCAAAATGTCGTCATCCTGGACATTTGTCAATGACAAGTTGGGGAACTGGGAAAATTCACGCCATCCAATGTTTTGCTTTATTAGCATAATTCTGGCAAGAAAAGCTGCAATGATGGACTTGGTTTTATTAAATTCAGACTGTCACCTTGTAACTGCAAATCTGTTAAGTAAGCACTGTCTGGTTTCCATTTGATTAAATTTTCTTTCAAAATGGGATCTTTAGCATCCAAAAACTGGGGTGGGTGGGGAGGGAGATATGCCATTGGCTTACAGCTGTTTTGATTACACGACACACATGAGAGTGCTGGTATATCAAGACACTGCTCGTTAATAGGGCAAAAATGTTCAGAAATTTTTGCTAGTTAATCAAAATGCTTGTAAACCAAGTTACCTATTAACCAAGGTATGACTGTGATTCCCCACCCCATTCTGTTTTTCTCAGTGCCCGAGACATCGGCTCCTTTCCCATCGTCTAGATTTCTGCCTAATGGCTGCCCCGTTTGCCAACATATTTCTCATTATTTTTAACTGATGCCGTAAGCATGAGTGCTTTGCCTGGGGAGACATAATGCAAACCATTCACCCATGAATCAACCCTACTAAACCATTCAGATGACTCTTTATATCATCTAGCACAGCAAGCATGGGTGCAGCATTTGCTGAGCTGAGCTTTCGTTGCTCAGAAGCAGAGGTGTCTTTTTTTTTTTGTGGGGGGCAGACAGGGGCTCCAGCCCCAGGCCACAGAGAGAGCCCAGTTGAGGTTGGGCTGGGCTGCCCGGCACTGCGGAGATGGAGTCCAGAGCCGGGCAGCTGCACCAGCAGCACCAGCACCAGCAAGGGAACGGGGGTGGCCTGGTGAGGGCAGACACATCCCTTGGGGTCTTAAGGCGCCATACCTCAAGCTGCCTGGGAAGCGCGCGGGCAACTGAGTTGGCTGGCTGGTGTGTGGGATGGAGGACGTGGGCCCCAGGTCTGCCCAAACACTCCAAAGTGTTGTGTCTACAACATTTTGCTTTCACAATTTTTTAAAACCTGGGAGCAGCCCGAGACTTTTTGCTGCCTGAGGCAGGGCAGCAAATGATTCCCCTACTCACCCACGTCAGAACACATGGCACCTAAAAGCAAGCTATGTTATTTTGACCCATAAACTTCCCTTTTCTCTCTCTGGCGGTGAAACACAATAAGAACATCAGTAACTATGAGTTTGCTGGTCCCTCACGATGTTTCTCCAAATCTGCCACTCAGCTTCGCACAATGGCAGGGCCAGCCCGGCAGTCATGCCACTGTTCCATAAACACAAGCCAGATTATAATGATGAGATAATTGGCTACCAGAGAAGGGGTCTTCTATGTAGTGGCTCCACATTTGTCTGTTGAAGGTCTCTCTCCCAAGAGGCCATGTCATTAGCAGTTGTAGGCTGTCTATAACATTTCTTTTCCATACAACACTCCCACCATCTCCAATTTGGCATTGCTTCCAGGGAGTTCAAAAGATCCACAAACCTAGGGCCTTTTTACACGACCCCTAAGATCCGCTGGCCACTTAAATTCGGACCAGAGATCTTAGGGGTTCATCGCTCTTCGGGCATTCCCACCCCCCTCCGCACTTCCTGGTTGCTGGCTGCGTGAGGGGAGGGAGAAAAAGAGAAAGAAAAGCATGCCGCTCACCTCGTTCTGCCTCTCGTCTCTGTAAAAGTAGCTCTTAAAAGGGGCGGGAGCCAAAAAAACAACAAACGGAAGCAAGAAGAGCCCCGCACTCACTATCCTTACACCGGATCAAATAATATTCACCTCCAAAAAGCAGGTAACTGAAAGCTGTGCTTTCAGGTAACTGAAAGCTGCCCCTAAAGTAGGCGGGGTCGCACTTAATTTCCTGTTAACTCCGGAGCTGGTGGGTAAACATTTTTAAGCTCCAGAGCTGGGAGCCATTTGCCCCGGAGTTTAGGGGTCGTGTATAAACACCCCTAGACATTCAGAACTACTACATCCACCTTGTGAGGCACAATTGCCATCATACCCACATACAAAAATTCCAAATTCACAATAGCTGATCAAGGCAAGACCTCTGAGCCAAAACCCCAGATAGTTGGTTGGAGACCATTTTGTATTTTATTAAACAAAGTGAAAAAGTAAACGTCCCAATAGTTTTAAAAAAGCACTTGGAGCAAAAAGGAGAAATTGAGACAAAGGCTGAGGTAATCAAGAGAACACACCAGAAAAATAACAAAGCTAACAGATCTACCTAAACTCACACATCGGCACAGTTCAGAAGCATACACAGAGTGCATCTTTCCAGAAACAGCATGACAGGGCAGCAACTGAGCACATCATATCCGAGAGGTTAGCTAAGCCAAACAAAATAACTTCTGAAACCCTTTTTGTATGTTAAACATCACATTTTGACCCTTCCAGGGACTTTGCCAATGAGGCTTAGAGTTCCCTCTAATGTTCATGAAGACAAGAGCTTTTCCTACCCCCCCCCCCACACACACACAACTGACATCATTTTCCAGTTAGCACCCTGGGAACAAGCTGGCTTGGCCTTGAAGGCCTCACTGGCAAAAGACAAACTGCAGGTGTTGCTCTTTACTAAGCAGACACTGCCCTCCCCATTCCCAGATGGGTTGCCATAGAAATAAAGTGCCTGCTTAAGACACATGTCTCAGCATAGAAAAACATCTTGTTCGTAAAGATCAACCACATAGATTCTTTCATTCTTAAACTTCTTTTTAATATTGCCTGTGTTTTGTAGCTGTGGTTGCTTGGTAACGGGACATCCAAAGCACAGTCTCTGAGAAAAAAAGAGGAATTAATACAAGAGGAAAGACACATCTTCCCTGAATGTCAAATTGGTTGCTAAGCTAATTCCATGAATTTTGCAGCCACTCAGTAAATGTAAATTAAGTGGGCTCCTTCTCAGGAGTGATTTTGCTTCTTCCTCTAAAAGGCATAGTAAATGAAGAAATATTCAAAGCCCCAAAGCTCAGTGGAAACTTGTTCTTTCTCTCTGTCACTTCAGAGAGTTCCCTTAGAATGGAACACATATTTCGAAGCTTTCATTTGCATTGTTAAGGACTAGCCACTTAATTTTCACTGAAAGTGCAATAATGTTCAGTTTGCTGTGCACCATTGCTTTTTGTTGCTGTGCAGTTGAATGTTTTGGATAAGAGGGGAGCAGGTGAACACATAAATGCCTGCTCTTTGTGTCAGGGAACAAGAAGAGGGTCTCTCAAGTGGCTGCCACACTGGATCTGAGCCTTGGCCAACTGTGGCCTTCCCACTGTTGACTCTCCGCTCCCAACTGTAAAATGGGTGCATTGCTGATTTACCCTATATGTTTGGTGGAAGGATAAGTGCAACAGGAAACACCTTTTCCCAGATCTTTGCTCTGTGCAGCACCCATTGGGATATAAACGTGAGACAGTTAGCCAACTGTTTTGTTATTTCTTGCTGCCCTTTAATAAACGTTTTGTGTGGCTTACAGCTGCTGTCCAGAGCAAGAGAAATACATGAAAGCCATGATGAATGCAGCTGATGTGCACGTAGCTTTATCATTCTTGGGGAAGGTCAGAAAGGATGATAGAGCCACTTATTTATTTATTTATTTATTTATTTATTTATTTATTTATTTATTTATTTATTCTTGTATTTATATCCCGCTTATCTACTACAAGTAGTACTCTAAGCGGCTAACAAGCAATAAATGTAAAATCAACAACAATAGATGCATCAAGTATAAAGCAAAACAACATAAAACAATAACACAACATAACATGTAAAATATTTATTTAATATTTATTTAAAATCTGCCAAGCACCCAGACATAATCTCCTGGTCTGGAATGTATGATTCCCATTCTGCCATTTGGGTACTGTCAACATTATTTTTTCCCCAGGAAGGTGCTTCTCATATCAACCTGAAGCTTCGTCTTTGGGTTGGAGTTAATTACTGTCTGCTTTTCTGTTATCAGTAATTTCAAGAAAAGAAACTCAAGAAAAGATGGCGGGCGGCAGCAGCTCCTTGGCGTTTTTGCGTCCCAGCCTTCTATTTTCTCCTTTTATTTTATTGCTGTGCCGCTGGTTTTTACTTCTTATTTAAATTTTTGGGCTGCCAGGAGCACCTGGGTGGTGTTCGAACTGGGGGGGGGGCTTTGCTGAGGCTTGGGAGGCCCCTTTTGAACTCATGGAGTCCGGACGCCGATGAGGACGAGGCGTGCGGACATGGTATGCTACCTGGTCGGGCGTCCTTTTGAACGAGCGGCTTCCCGTCCTACCCCCCCTCTCCCCCTCTCCCCCCTTTTTCCTTTTGTTTTTAGCGCTTCCCTGGCAAGCCCCCCTCCCTCACCCGCCCCGTGGGGAGTTCCGGGTGAGTGGTCGGTCTGTCCGCCCTCGGCGATCTGGAAGATCCGAGGACTGAGGCGGCGACCGCCATTTCGGGCTCTCTCCCATGGGCCGGAGCTGACTCCATCTGCCGGGGACTGCTAGTTTCTTCTCCCCATGGCTGTCTGTATCATCTTGCCCTGCTGCTCCGTTCTGCCCGGGTGATTAGTCCACCACCGGGCTGGTCACCTGCTCTGTCCGCTTGGAGGCTCCGGACGGTCCCCCTCCGGCGTTTTTCCATCGCTGGTGGTTTCGGGCGGCGGTTTGGCTTTCGGCGTGCCCCTCGCTTCAGGAGCTCGGGCGGTGGGTCGGCCGCCGGCGTTGCCTCGCATGTCGCTGGTTCATCTGGGGAGGAGGTTCCCGGTGGTTCTTTGGTGGTTCTCGGGCGGCGGTTCGGCCGCCGGTGTGCTGTCCCTTCCTTGGGACTCGGGCAGCATATCGGCTGCCGGTGTGCTGTCCCTTCCTTGGGACTCGGGCAGCATGTCGGCTGCCGGTGGTTGCTTTCTATCGCCTGTTGTAGCCCTGGCGGCTGGTGGTCTCCGGGCAGCAGACCGGCTGCCAGTGCTTCACCCGTTACATCTTTCCCTTTCAGTTCATCTGGGGAGGGTAGGGGGACCGGAGTTATCATGGCGAGCCTTTTGGTGGAGCTGGGGTGTGATGGGGAGGATCCTCTGTTGGGGGCCTGGAGCCCGGACTTTGGAGCCAGCGCATTGCTGTTGTCTTCCTGGCAATCGGGTCTGGCACTTTACCATCTTCAAGCCAAGTGCTCGCATTACAGCAACTTCTCACCAACCATCAGATCTCCGACCTCTTGGCCTCCACCCCCTCTACTCCCAGGTGGTTTACATCCTGGCGCTTTGCCCGTTTTGTTATTCACTGTTTTATTTGTTAGTTAAGATTTGTTTTACTTTATTATTATTATTATTATTCCATTGTAGTTTATTGTTTTGTTAATTGATTGTCCTTATTTACTGTATCATTGTAAATTTTGTTGTGAATGTTATACTAATTAGGTTGAATTAGTTCTTGTTTTTTCTCTCTTTTTTTTTCTTTTTCCCCGCCATGTCCGCAGGGACTCATATACCAACTGTGACGGGCCGTGGGCGGTACGCTTGTAGCCGGGGGGTTTGTCAGATCAGAAGAACCCGGGTTAGGCATCTTGTGCCTGTCCCGCGTTCTGACCCCTCGTCTCCCTGTCACGTGTCCGGGAGTCACTTTTCCAGCGCCTCCAGCCTTTCCTGCATTCTGTTGAATGCCAGGTCAGTCCACAACAAAATCCCCATCATATACGATACTATCCAAGATGGGCGGGCTGACCTGGCTCTCATTACCGAGACCTGGGTGGGTGCAGGGGGGGCTTCCCTCTCCCTGCTGTGCCCGCCTGGGTATCTGGTTCAGGGTGTGGGAAGGCTGGAGGGACAGAAGGGAGGAGGGGTCGCCATCGTCCATCGGGATTCTCTTTATGTTTGCAGGGCCTCGACACTGGTTAGCCAGGGGTTAGAGTGCCTTCACCTGTTGGTGGGACAGCGGGACAGATTTGGCATTGTGCTGGGTTACCGTGCTCCCCGCAACCCAGCACAATCCCTCCCGGAGCTCTCCGAGTTCATCGGGGCTGCACTATTGAAGTCCCCGCGCCTTCTGGTTGCGGGTGACTTCAATGTGCATGCTGGCGTGATGGGCTTTCTGGGGCAGCTCTGGAGTTCATGGAATCCATGGCTTCCATGGGTCTGTCCCAGCATGTTGTATGTCCCACTCACAGGTCCGGTCACACCCTGGATCTGGTTTTTTCCTCCATGTCGGGATCTCGAGTCTGGAGGTTGGGGGCATTGTCCCCCTTCCTGTGTCATGGTCAGACCATCACCTGCTTACTTTCCCTTTGGCGATCCCGGCCCCTCCTCGCGGGGACCATCGGCCACCTGTTTTGCCCGTCCCCGAAGACTCATGGACCCTTCTCGGTTCCAGGAAGTCTTTGGGGAACTTGCTGAGAGAACTGACTGGCGTTCCGGCCGAGGTTGTGGCCAACCATTGGTTTGATACAGCTGCCCAGACCATCGACCGGATCGCCCCTAAGCGTCTTCTCCGGTGCCGAGCTCGGTCCTCGCCGTGGTTTTACGACTGAGCTCCGAGCGATGAAGCAGGAGAGGAGAAGACTAGAGCGCAGCTGGAGAAGAACCCGGACGGTTATTAGTAAGGCTGCCGTCGTTTCCCAGACTAGGCGCTATTCCAACGCGATCAGGAGGCCTTAAGATCTTTTGTTTCCCTGAGAATTGGTGAGGCCTCGAACCGTCAAGCGGAGCTCTTCCGTGTGGTTCGCGACCTCACCAATCCTAGTCTGGCTGGGCCCTCCTCCTACTGAGTTCAGTAGTGAGAATTTCGCAGCCTTTTTTGTTCTAAAATAGAGGCCATCCGGGCCGGCTTCGACTCCGGTTGCAGTAGTACTGCCCGGCACCCCCAGATGCTGGGCCGCCTTCGTCGCCTCGGTTGGATGTGCTTGGGCCTGTTTCTGCTGTCGAGGCCTCTAAGGCTATGGCTCACTGTCGACCGGCGTCCACTCCTTTCGATCCCTGCCCAGCCTGGCTTATTAAATCTGCCAGCGGGGACCATGGCGAATGGGCTTCGGCTATTGCTACTGCCTCCTTCGGCGAGGGGGTTTTTCCCTCTCGTCTGAAGGAGACGGTGGTAAAGCCCATTCTCAAAAAACCTGGCCTCCCTTTGGACGATTTAACCAACTATCGTCCAATTGCTAACGTCCCGTTTATGGGCAAGGTGATCGAGAGGGTGGCGGCGGTTCGGTTGCAGTCATACCTGGAGGATCGGCAGTGCCTCGATCCATGCCAGTCCGGGTTCAGGCCTCGTCGGGGGACCGAAACAGCTTTGGTCGTGCTGCAAGATGACCTAATCCGGGCGGCCGACAGGGGTTGCTCTACCCTGTTGGTTCTCCTGGATTTGTCAGCGGCCTTTGATACCGTCGACCACGGTATCCTGTTGGATCGGCTCTCCGAGGTTGGCATCGGAGGCACTGCTCGCAGTTGGCTCCGATCCTTCCTGGAGGACCGTCCACAGTACGTTCTGCATGGGGGGGAGTTGTCGGCTCCTTGGATTCTCCCTTGTGGGGTTCCACAGGGGTCGGCGCTCTCCCCTATGCTGTTTAACATCTACGTAAGGCCGCTGGCTGAGGTCATTAGGAGATTTGGAGTCTGCTGTCATCAGTACGCTGATGACACGCAGCTCTATCTCTCCTTTTCCACCTCTGCAGTGGAAGCTGTGAGGATCCTTGATGAGTGCCTGGATGCCGTACTGACCTGGACCGGGGCGAACAGGCTCAGGCTCAACCCCGAGAAGACGGAGGTTATGTTCTTTGGGAGTTCGCCATCTGGGTACAGTGGCCCTCTTCCGCAGCTGGGGGGGGGGGTTTCCCTCCAGCCTGTGGAGAGGGTGCGGAATCTGGGCGTGGTCCTGGACCCGGCGCTGACCATGGAGGCTCAGGTGGCGTCGGTGACCAGGGCTGCTTATTTCCATCTTCGCCAGATCGCCCAGATCCGCCCGTACCTGGATGTCGACTCTCTGAGAACAGTGGTCCAAGCACTGGTGATCTCGAGGCTGGACTACTGTAACACACTCTACATGGGGTTGCCCTTGACTCTTCTCCGGCGTCTGCAGCGGGTACAGAATGCGGCAGCCAGGCTGGTGGCTGGTGTGCGTCGTTATGACCATATCACCCCAGTCCTGGCTCGCCTGCATTGGTTGCCCGTTGCAGCCCGGATTAGATTCAAGGTCTTGGTTTTAGTTTATAAAACCCTCCATGGCTTGGGACCGGACTACCTGTCAGAGCGTATCGTCCAGCGATCCACCTCGGCCCGCCCAGTTCGGCAGGTGCGAGCGCACTCGCTTCGGGTTGCCACCCCTCGAGAAGCCCGGAAGACGGTTACCCGGAACCGGGCCTTCTCTGTGGCAGCCCCAACTATATGGAACGCCATCCCCAGTGAAGTGCGCTCTGCAGAGTCCCTGCAGGCCTTTCGAAAATCTTTAAAGACCTTTTTATTTCGAGAGGCCTTTGGCGAATTTTAATTTTTTTTCCTCTTTCCGCCATCGCTATTACTATTACCGTTATTATTATGCCCATTGGTGCCTCCAAGTTTATTTTTTTTTTTAGGATTCACGTCTTTGACGTGCTGGGACGCGCTTGGAGGCTTTAGAATTTTGAATTTTAGAATTTTGGATTTTAGGATTTGGAGGATATTTATTGCTTTGTTTAATTTGTTATTTTGTTATTTTTGTGATCTGTCTTTGTTGTATTCACTTGTTGTTAGCCGCTTAGAGTCCTTGTTGGAGATAAGCGGGATATAAATATAATAATAAATAAATAAATAAATAAATAATTTGGTGACAGTCTCAGTCAATGATGCTATTCAATATTTGTTTAAATGTAGTGTGTATGTTAATCATTTAAATCTCTCTCTCTCTCTCTCTCTCTCTCTCTCTCTCTCTCTCTCTCTCTCTCTCGTTTTATGTGTGTGTGTGTGTGTGTGTGTAGATAGATAGATAGATAGATAGATAGATAGATAGATAGATAGATAGATAGATAGATAGATAGATAGATAGATGATTCGTTTCATTTTGTTAGAAATGAATTTTTTTAAAAAAATATTGTATGGAATGAACCAATAATGAACTGATTTGTTACTCTATAAAATGGGTCCCCTGGGTCCTAGAGGCACCACATTAGGTCGGTACCTTCCTTAGTCTCTTCCCTTTAAGCCTTCCAAATTTGGAGAGATTTGGAGTTCAAGGGGCTGAGTTATTCAACTTCAAAGGGGGGTGACCCCAGAAAAAAACATTTCTAATTGCAATATTTTGTGCTTGAAAATAGTGATCCCAGGCAGCTAGCGGTGTGGAAATTAGAGTGGAGATTCCTCAAGCTCTTCTCTTGAAGAGGTTTGGAGTACTGTACAAGGGGCCAAGTTATTCAACTCCAAAGGGGTGCCCCAGGGGGGGAAATGTAATTTAAAAGTATTTGAAAATACTGATTCCAGGCATCTAGCAGCATGGAAATGGCAGGGGAGCTTCCTCAATAACCCCTTGAGATTTGGAAAGTTTTGAGTTTCAGAGAATGGAGTTATTAAGCTCCAAAGGGGCTGCGGGGGAGTACTTAATTGAAGGAGCTTGGATCTGTGTGCTGAGGGGAAGCTGTAAATTAACCCTATAATTGGTAACGCATGCTGGACATACTCCTTCCATTAAGCACCCCCCCTCCGCCGCACAACTTCAAATGAAGTTGGGGGTACTTAATTGAATGAGTGTCTTTGGCATGCTTTACCAATTATAAGGTTAATTCACAGCTTCCCTTCTCTATGGTAAAGCGCACCGAAGACACTCATGGATGGAATCTATTAGTCGGGAAATACTTGCTCAGAAAGAATGCCAATAGTATTTCAGGAGAGAAACAGGAAGGTTGGTGTTTTTTCTTTCTACAAGCCACACTTTTCCTGCCTCAAAAGTAAGCAGAAATGGCTATCCGTCTTATACAGCGAATACAGCCCCGTCGGGAGCTTCCAGAGCGGCTGCTGCAGAAACCTCTGGTGGCCCCTGCCTGAAGCCCCTGGTGGCCTCTGCCTGCTAACCCCCCTGCTGGGTTTGGGCAGCCAG
Organism: Phrynocephalus forsythii; assembly: GCA_029282475.1. Classification (NCBI taxonomy): domain Eukaryota; kingdom Metazoa; phylum Chordata; class Lepidosauria; order Squamata; family Agamidae; genus Phrynocephalus; species Phrynocephalus forsythii. The sequence goes on from JAPFRF010000004.1 coordinate 20,816,437, forward strand.
CAAAAGCCCTTTCCTAAAGACAGGAAAGGATACCACTTTCCTTTCCCCTAAAGCAGTCATGTCCAAACTTTGGCCCTTCTGATATTTTGGACCACAACTCCCAGAATTCCAAGCCTGTATTGCCAATGGCAAAGGACTGTGTGAGTTGTGGTCCAAGACAACTGGAGGGCCAAATTTTGGACATGCCTGCCCTAAAGCTTTACTTTTCTGTCTTTGGGAAAGGGCTTTTCCGGGCTCCTGGATGCCCCAACCCAGCAGGGGGGTTAGCGGGTGACCTGCTCGCCCGCTCAGCCCCCTGCTGGGTCAGGGCAGCGGATTTACTCCTGCTGCCTGGTCTCGCTTCAGCCAACTGGGTGAAGCAAGACCAGGCAAAATCGTGTGGCTGGTTGCAAAGCCTTTCCTGCACTTTAAGGCTTCACAACCAGCCACCCAACTTTGCTCCCCACTAAACTGGCTGCTCTTCATTCATCGCTCGCTGCAGTGGGCAAAGGGAAGCTGGTTTGGTGGGGAGCAAAGGCGGCTGGCTGGTTGCGAAGCCCAGTAGCTTTGCCTCCCAACCACCCTCCTCCTTTCATCTTGAGCCATGGGACATAGTGGGGGCTTCCGGAATGGCAGCCACTGGATACTTTCACAACAGCTGCCACCTGTCCGGAGGCCTCAGTATGTATGCGTGATTCCCCCCCCCCCCAAACACACACACATACATACCTCTAAAAACTAGGTGCGTCTTATTTTCCGGTGCATCTTATGGAGTGAAAAATATGGTATTTAAGCACGGACTAAGTGCCGAGTGGGAGGTGGGTGGCACAGGGTATATGAGGTAGATTATTTTGTTCTGTTACGGTTATCTTTTGTCTTAAATGTTGCTTGTTTTTGTTTTTATCTTTTGTAATGTAGTTTTAAAAATTAAAATTAAAAAGAAATAAAGAAAAAGTGCCAATAAAGAGAGAAAAAGGAAGCAGTGTACGTGTGTGCATGCCTAACCTCAGTTACAAGAAGAGCGCATAGTCTGGGCAAAGCTGTACTCTTGGTGGACACTTAAGCAGATGATGGATCCATCTGGAACTTATAGGAGATGCCCTTTGGAAGAGCTAACTGAATAAGAAGGATGGATAGGCCAGTACAGTGGACCCTTGTATAACAAGCAGTTTGCTTAACAGAAAATCTGCTTAAAGGAAAAAAATTCCAGAGATGGGGCGAATCTGTACAACAGAAAAATGGTCGTGATTAGGGATTACTCCGTTTTCAATCCATTCCTTTGGGAAATTTGTATAAAGGAAAATTTGCTTAACAGAATTTCATTAGGAATGAATGAATTCCTTTATACAAGGTACCACTGCATCTTGGTGTTCTGGCATTTGTAAACTAATACCAGAACCTTGAACCTGTCCTAGCAATAAATAGACATCTACTGCAGAAAGATGTTAGATGCAGAGAAGGAGCCCTCAGACCTTTCTTCTGCTGTAACTGGAATTTTGGGGCCATCCTCAAGGATAGCTGTACTTAGATATCATGACAATTATACAGCCCTGGGGGGGGAGTACCAGCACCAGAATCATCATGATGTGGACTTCCATGTCCAACCATGTATGTAACTTATAAACCAGTGGTTCTCAACCTGTGGGTCCCTAGATGTTCCTGGACTGCAACTCCCAGAAGTCTTCATCAGTAGCTGAGCTGGCTGAGGATTTCTGGGAGTTGCAGACCAGGAACATCTGGGGACCCACAGGTTGAGAACCACTGTTATAAAGCAACAAAGCTGGGAGAACAGCTTCCAAACCACTGCCAGCCAGGCTGTGGTCCTGCTTGATCGGGATTCAGTTCTACCAGTTATACCTCTGATGTCTTCAGAAGAAAGCAAAGGAAGGCTGACAGAGAGGAGGGTGGTGGTGGTGGTAGGAAGAAAGAAAACAGCAGAACCTGAGTGATAGGGATGGAATAGAATTGGAACATGGCCTGTATCTAAGGGTGAGATTTGATTTAAAAGAGGGCCTTGGTTCTGCAAAGTTTGGAGGTAGTGGAACAGGTTTGTGTATTCCTTGCTCACAAAACCTGGAAGCTTGGAAAATGGATGCCAAGGTGAGGGCAAGGAGGAACTCAGGGGAAGAAAATGAATTATGAGCTGCCAAGTTCCAGATAAAACTTTGTTTTGGGATCCTGTGTTACATAAAGGTCTGATTGTGGCATTAATAGGGTGAAGCCCTTTCATCCATCTATATGTGTGAGGAACGCAGGGCGTGACAATGAATAACGATTCACTGGAATGGCCCTTGCTGTACTGTAGCTGGTCTACAAAAAAACCAATTACGTTTTGTATTGTAATGTGGCTGGGTATGCAGATTACATGCCGTTTTGCTGCAGGAGATCATCAATCCCCATGGAGCAACTTGGAAGTTAAACAGCAAAGTTATTATTCATTGCAGAGGCTTTAATTTCCCATTAATTCCTCCATAAAGAGTGGGTGTATAGTGGGCGGTTTCTACTCCATTGCTAGGGATTATCATACAGATATACTGTTTGTGCTGCGTGTAATTGAATACCTTCTTGCCACCCTCCAAAGAACATAGGAACAGCCTTGCTGGAGCAGACCACAGCCCATCCAGTCCAGCATTCTGTCTCACACAGTGGCTCATCATTTGCTTCACAGTATTCCCAAGCAGATGTCTTCACCTGCTTACGATTCCCTGCAAATGGCATTGATTCTTTCTTAAAGCTATCAAGGCTGACAGCTGTCACCACTTCTTCTGGCAGGGAGATCCATAGACCAGTGATCCTCTGGGTGAAAAAGTACTTTCTCTTATTTGTTTGAGATCTAGCACCCAAAAGTTTCAGTGTTGTGCGACAGGGAAAACAGTTTTTCCTTATCTACTTTGTCCACATTGTGTATGATTTTATAAACTTCAATCAGGTCATAGAATCATAGAATCATAAAGTTGGAAGAGATCTCAAGGGCCATCCATTCCAACCCTCTGCCATCACAGGACTCCCGACAGATGGCCATCCAGCCTCTGCTTAAAAACCTCCAAAGAAGCATATTCCACTGCCTAAGTTCTTCCTAATATTCAAATGGATTCTCTTTTCCTGTAGTTTGAAGCCATTGTCCCGTGTCTTAGTCTCTGAAGCCATGGAAAACAAACCTGTTCCCTCTTCAATATGACATCCTTTCAAATATTTAAACATAGCTATTATATCCCCTCTCAGCCTTCTTTTTTAAAGGCTAAACATTCCCAGCATCCTAAGCCATCCCTGATAAGACATTTCTTTCAGATCTTCAACCATCATGGTCGCCCTCCTCTGTACCCACTCGAGGTTGTTAACATCCTTTTTAAATTGAGTTGCACAGAACTGGGCACAGTACTCTAGGTGGGGTCTGACCAGAGCAGAATAGAGTGGTACTATCACTTTCCTTGATCTAGACGCTATGGTTCTGTTGATGCAACCAAGAATCACATTGGCTTTCCTGGCCGCCGCATCACACTGCTGACTCATGTGCACTCCACCAAGACTCCCAGATCCCTTTCACAGGTAATATTTTCCAGCCAGGTATCTCCCATTTTATATCTGTGCAATTTGTTCTTTTTACCTAGATGCAGCACCCTACAATTCCCTCTGTTGAAACCCATTTTGTTAGCTTTGGCCCAGCACTCTAATCCTTTAAAGTCCTATTGGATTTTCATCATATCCTCTTGGGAATTAGCAACCCCTCCCAATTTGGTATCATCTGCAAATTTAATTAGCATACTCTCTATTCTTTCTCCAAGTCATTAATAAAGATATTGAACAGCACTAGACCCAGAACAGAACCCTGGGGCACCCCACTGGTCACGTCTCTCCAAGCTGAAGAAAAGCCATTTATGATCACCCTTTGGGTGCGATCAGCCAATTAATTACAAGCCACCTAACAGTAGCACTATCTATCCCACTTTCTACTAATTTCTTTCCAAGAATACCATGGGGAACCTTATCGAAGGCCTTACTGAAGTCCAGATAAGCAAAATCCACAGCATTCCCCTCATCCACCAGACCTGTAATTCTGTCAAAGAAAGAGATCAAATTAGTCTAGCATAGCTTGTTTTTAAGAAACCTGTGCTGACTTCTTGTAATGACAGCATTGTTGTTAAATAATAACAGACTGCCTGTTAAATACTGTATATACTCGAATAAAAGTCTAGTTTTTCAGCCCCAATTTTGGGCTGAAAAAAGGTGACCTTGACTTATATTTGGGTCAGTACTTTTAGCCACTGAGGAAAGTGTTTGGGTCGGTGGCTAAAAGTTAGTTTAAACATCGTGCACCACTTCTCCTGACCCCCCTCCCCCTGTTGCGGGGGAGCAATGTGTGATGTTTAAAATGACTTTCAGCCACCGAGGCAAGTGCTTGCCTCAATGGCTAAAAGTCATTTTAAACATCACACACCACTCCCCCTACTCACAAAGGAGGGGCTGCCAGGCCCTGCTGCATTTCCCACTCTAGAGTTATACTCGATTCAATAAGTTTCCCCAGTTTTTTTGGATTAAATTAGGGGCTTTGACTTATAATCGGGTCGACTTATACTCAAGTATATATGGTAATTACTGACTGCCTGTTTAATATTCTGCTCTAGATCACCTCTTAGGCGCAGTCGTTCAAGAGTGAAGAGGCCCAACCATTGCAGCTTTAGATGGTAAGGAAGGTGTTCCAGTCTCCTAATCATTCTGGTCACCCTCCTCTGCACTTTTCCATTTCCATTTGTCTTCTTTTCAGCATTCTTTCTGAAAGAATGGAATAGATTGCTGTGAATGGAGCATGATTTGCCTCCCCCCATGCTCTTTGCTGTGATCCAAAGTTAAAGCAGATGCCCCTTGGTTTTCTTAAGATGGACTAGGATGCTACAAAGGGACCACAGAGAACAATTGCCCTTCATCGACCTGTGCAAAAAGTGCATAGTAGTTTGACCATCTGCCCAAGAGATCTTTTTTTTTCTTTTTTCTTTTTTTTTTGCACTGGCTGATTCTTCAGTGCAGTTCTAATCTAGGCCAGGCACCTCATACGAAACCAAATTAACTACGCTGCCACCTTTAATATATCTGGACACTTCTATTATAATGAGGGAGTCAGACACCACATTGTATGGTTTTAAAAACAAAACAGGTTAGGTTTATTGAGTTACAATTAGATGTTCAATATTGATGTTATTGCATTGGCCGATCTAATAATGTACTTGAATAAGATGTCATCAAACAGCTTCTTAACAACAGTTTCTTCTTAGCAATATTGTTTCCTATCAATATTACTAGTTTCTCAATAATAACACAGTACTAACAACAACCAGACCCTAGCCAGTTACTGGTTCTCATACTGAACCAACTGACCACTTGATCCCTTAACTCACTCCTAACTTTGGGCGTTTATACACGACCCCTGAGCTCCGCTACAAATGGCTCCCAGCTCCGGAGCTTAAAAATGTTTCCCCACCAGCTCTGGAGCTAACAGAAAATTAAGTGCGACCCCGCCCACCTAAGCGCGACCCAGCGCACCTTTCAAATACCTGCTCTGGGAGAGTGAAAAATTTTGATGCGGAGAGTGCCGGGCTCTCCTCGCTTCTTTTTGTTGTTGTTTTTTGCCTCCTGCCCCTTTAAGAGGAACCAGGAAGTGACGGGGGGTCGGAGCAACTTCCACCGGCACTCCAGAGGTAAGAGTGCATTCTTTTCTCCCTTTTTTCTCCCTCCCCTCACGCAGACAGAACGAGGAAGTGCGGAGGGGGTGGGAACGCAGGGAGAGCGACAAACCCTCAAGATCTCTGGGACCAGCGGATCTTAGGGGTCGTGTAAAAAGGCCCTTTAACTGCCGTTCGACTTTCCTAACTGAACTCTCCAGCACCCATTAGGTTTCCATATATAACTTTTTAGCCCCTCCCACCAGCTTGGTGATTGGCTATGCAAAACAAACTAATGAATATTCAAACTAGTTTTCCCTTTTCGTCACACCTTCCAGGCTCAGAGAGTTTCCTGAAGAAGACGTCCAAGGAGGTGTGATGGCAAGGGTGAAGCATCGCTTTGCTAGTCACCATTTTTTCTCTTGAGATTTCCCTAACACCCCCACTACACACACACATAATTCAATCTGCCATCTTGGATTCATGCTCCTATGTGATTTTGGTCTTGTTTGGGGCTTATTGTGCCGTTCTTACTGTCTGCAAAACTTACTGTCTGCAAAACTCAGATCGCTTCCTTCTTCCTTCTGCACCAATTTTCCTTCTTTCAAGGTCACTAATGGAACAAGATGCCTTAGCAGATAGCACCACTACGCAGAGTTCCTGGTGTGACTCGCTTGGAAAAAGTCGACAAAGACACTGGGGCACCTAAATTATGGATGACCCCCCTCACACACACCCCCCACACCCATTTGCATTATACATGGCATCAAATGTGCTCCCTTCACCAGTGGGAGAAGAAGGAAGGAAGAAGTTGATATGTAGATGGTCATTTGGAAGCTAGCAACACCAGAGTGTGTTTTTCTCCCTGCCTGGGATTCAAGTTCTGTAGACTCTGTATAAAAGAAGGGAGGATAACAGAAGGCAGAACAGAGGGAGGGCAAAGATAGGGAGCATTTTGTTTCTTTTTGAAGGACACAAACCCCACCAATCAGGACAGCCCTGGCCATGCTGGCTGTGGGATTCTGGGAACTGCAGTTCAAAAAAACAGCCTCAATGTCTCCCATTTCTTTAGGATACGTGAACTTCCTCCTTTGCACTTTGAACCCCCAAAACCATTCTGCCTCAGAGATTTTTCTCTCATCAGTAGTTAAGGTGCAATGAGTGAAGAATAAAAAGCAGAGACAGCCCTAACCCCAATGTGCTCTCTCTCTCTCTTGCCATGGTCTGCATTTGTCTTCTCTTCCCTCAACCCATTAAATTAATCAGACAGAAGACTTGATTTTGTAGCTTACGTGTGCGCCACCCCTCGCATTAGCATGTAGATGAGGGACCCCATCATCATCTTGAGGAGAGCTGGGACGGTGTGGGAATCGGGCATGCAACCATGTGATGAGCACAGCTAGTGTCCTTTAAATGTGAAAGGAAATCCATTCGGAGCAGAAAAGAGTAGGACTGGCATCACAGCTCCACCATCTGTGGGGCTCAGCATTCTGGAGGTGCCAGAATAAGGAAAGGCATGACCACTGCAGAGACACAACGTGCAGCCTCTTCCGACAGGGTGTTGTTCGGCTGCCCTTCCTTTAGAAGTGGGCCATTGATCCAAACACCTCCAGAGTGGAGTCGAGGGGGGCTTGTGTTGCGAGTAGGAGGGAGACGTTCATGGAGATGGAACACCACACCAGTGGTCACCAGCTACCAGGGTGCAGTAAAAGATCACCAGGATTCTAAAAAGGTATTTTAAAAGCAGCCAGGCTACACATGTAGTTACTAAAGCCTGTGAAGATTCTCAGTCGTCCAGCTGAGGTTATCCGGGAGTTGATTCATGGCAACGGGACTTCTTTTCTTGTGGGGTCAAAACGTTTCGCTGCTCATCCAAGCAGCTTCATCTGTCTGAGGAAGCTACTTGGATGAAGAGTGAAACATTTCGATCTAACAAGAAAAGAAGTCCAATTGCCATTGGCTCAACGTCTGGGTAGTTACTGAAGGAAATAATACAATTTTCACAAAAACAATGTTCCTGTTTCCCAAAAGGAACTAAGGGTAGTTCCTTTTTAGTTGTGATTTGGGGGGGGGGAATGTTGGCAAACGGTACAAAACATGCCTTTCCTTTTGTGCATCGTTGTCATCTTAATATCCACAACAGAAAATTAAGCAACATAAGCCATAAAACAGTCCAGAAGTTGAATTGTGTAGTGGAGCCGAACTCCTGTCAATATGAATATAATTGGAAGTATGCCAATTTCTGGTTTTGGACTACATCTCCCAGAATTGCCAAGGCAACAGACTCAGTGGCCATCTGGCCTGGGGAATTCTTGAAGATGTATTCCCCAAAAACATTCATTTTCTTGCTTATTAATTTACTATTATAATAAATATCAATTATGCCTTAGTTGTTGCAAAAAGGAATGAACAACAAATAACTAGTTACCTCCAATTTCTGGAATTCCCCTTCTGGCTGGAGAGGGATGGCTTTGGCATTCCTGCTGTTATATGTTGTCAAAGTGCCCTCCTCAGTTCATGGCAACTCCAGGAATGAGCATGTTCCAAAATATATAGTCCTCAGCTGCCCTGCTCAGCTCTTGATTAAATAAATAATAAATGGGAATAAATATGTTTATTATCTAATTCAATGCCAGTTACAGTTAATAATGGGAGGTGGGTGACCAAATAGGTCCCACAATTGATCCAGTTCATGCCATTTTGACAGTTGCATACTTGCTGACATGGGTTTATTGGGTTAAGTAAAGGATAAGTGTGTGAGAGTTTCAGTTTCATAAAGCTTAAATTCAGGCATGTCCTGTCAGTCTTTCAACTGGAGTGGAAGGAGGAGACTTGTTGACTCCAATTTCAGTAGTTTACTAATCGTTGTTTCATAAAGAACAGATGAGAGTGATTCCGAACAGCTTTGTCACTAATATATCATGGAAACTTTTAAAAATTTAACAACTACAGTGGTCCCTGCCCTTTTGCGGTTCATATACTGCAGCCCCGCTATATCGCGGGACCACAGTACCCCAAAGGGGCTGGGGGGGGAGGTTTTAAAAGCTGGGGCTTTTTCAACCTTTCCCTCCTTCCTCAAGCCCCAGGCTCCAGCTGATTGGCGTGGGGTGAGGAAACAAAAGGTTTTTCTCCTCCACCCCAGCGCCAATCAGCTGGAGTACGGGGCTTGCCTCCATGGAGGCATCATGCACTATTTCTTTCCACCCCCTTGGGGTGCTGGGAAGCGGTGCACGATCTTTAAATGGCTTTTGGCCACAGAGCCAAGCGCTTGGATCAGCAGCAGAAAGCCCTTTTTAAACATCTCATGCTGTTCCCCTGTGGCCCCCAGTACTGGGAAGTGGCACACAATGTTTAAAATCCTGCCCCCCGGGCCTGATCTGACCTGCATCTGCATAGTGTGCATTTTCAATGATTGCGTGTCAGGTCGGTCCCTAGCCCCCATGATAGACCGGAAGGGGGTTACTGTATTTATCTATTTAATCACTCCCACTGCCTCCTCTGCCAAAAGCAATGCCTGAATGATTGAAAATGGTTTGGAAAAGTATACGATTTTAGTTCTCTAGTGTAGCAAACGCTAAAATGCAACGTTAGAGTGCAGTACACTTTCATAAGTGAAAATTAGTTATGCATCCATGAACTTTTAAAGGGTGTGGCATGTCTGCATCCACACAAAACCAAGCTGTCAGAACAAGCTGATCCAGAGAGAACAGGAAGTGGGAAATGCTCAAAAATTCTCCACACATCCATGAGCAGCCGCCTGACCAACTTTATGCAACTGTTTTAGTGAAAATAAGGAGAGCAATGCAACCATTTTGAAGTTGTTGCAAAAAAATGTGAGATATATATTTAACGAAAGGAAGGAAGGAAGGAAGGAAGGAGGGAGGGATGGAGGGATGGAGGGATGGAAGATGCTGGAGCAACAGGTGTCTAATTGCAGCCTATCTAGCTGAAGAATGTGTCACTAGAATGAAACAGCAGGTAAAAATACTAAGAAATGCAACTATAATATCAACATATGTTCCTCGGCTCTACCACAGCAAGCTGCCATTGGCAATTTAGCACCAAGAAATCTATATATGTGACCATGAGGCATCCTCCTTTTTTTTCCTTCTTAAAATTCATTTTTCCAAGAACACTCAATGTCCTATTAAAATCTAGTCAAAGCACGCAGGACTGAAATAAAGGCAGCTTCTCTTCCATTCTCACTGCCTTTCATTATCCCCTTTCTCCTGTTCGTTCTCTGTTCTTTTTTTCTCCTTTCCATATTGCATTGTCACTATTTCTGTGTGGCAGTTTCAGCCCGGCCCCTCCTGCCTCGCAAAATGCCACGTAGCTGGGTAGCCCTACAGGCACACTGGGTAGCACTGCAGGCACACGGAGGACGAGGGAGAGATGCTTACTCTCAAGTCCAGAAGAGAAGCACATCATAACATGTCACATGACGCTGCAGATGCATGTGATTGGCATCTTGCACATTACAAGAATGAGGCTGGAAACTCCTGACTGACATCTTCCCTGGCTTTCCTAATGGCCTCTAATGGACATGCTTGGAAATGATGTTCATTGATTTTCATAATCCTTCTGCTGCTAACTCTGACTGACAAGATAATAATGAATGCTTTTCTGGTGTCTTGGCTGTTTCACTTGATTGCTTGCATGATCCCTACTATCGTTAAGATTGCTAACCTTTCTTTTTCCTCTCCTGTCCTCTTAATATATCCAACAAAGACCAAGCCTGCCTCCTGGATATGTCGTGGGATGGGTTCCTTGGTTCTCTGGATGTACCTGATCCTTTTTATCTCACTATGGTCTTTCATGGTTCTTCTCCTGTATTTTCCCTTTCATGCCAGGTTGGGCAAAACCTGGCCCTCCCATTGTTGGTCTACAAATCCCATCAGCCCCATCCAGCAGGGATAAAGAATCCTGGGATGAACAATCTAACAATTTTTGGATACTTTGATACACACATGAGCACACCAGAGAGAGAGAGAGAGAGAGAGAGAGAGAGAGAGAGAGAGAGAGAGAGAGAGAGATGTCTGGTTAATGCTCTGTTTTTGCTGACTGGGTGATTATTGTTCTAAAATGTTAAACAGCTTTATTTGCAAGAGAAGCATGCCAAAATGCGTGAATCAAGGGATGTTCTGTACAGATTACATGCTCCAGTTATAATTTTAAACAATGTATTTATTCATTTATTTTGACAGTATGATTGCAATGCTCCTGAAATACATTCGGGGCTTCTTCTCCAGACCCAGCCTTTGGAGATCCTGTCCCACCCCAACATGTCCCCTCCGTGTGATCTGAAACAGGTGCTTCTCCATCCATTTTGGATTGGACCCTTTATGGGAGGCAGGGAGTTGCCTAGGTTTCTATCTATCTATCTATCTATCTATCTATCTATCTATCTATCTATCTATCTATCTATCTATCTATCTATCTATCTATCTATCTATCTATCTATCTACAGTGGTACCTTGTATAAAGGAATTAATTCGTTCCAAATGAAATTGTTAAGCAAATTTTCCTTTATACAAATTTCCCATAGGAATGCATTGAAAACGGAGTGATCCCATTTTATGTTGTACAGATTTGCCCCATAGACGATTATGTTAAGCAGATTTTCCCTATCTCTGGAATTTTTTATGTTGTACACATTTTATGTTATACAAACCGTTTGCTATAGAAGGGTCCACTGTATCTATATTTATTTATTTGGGGGGTAGGCTTAGGAAACCGCTCCCCTCTCTGCACCATGGATGCATGCGATAAACTAATGTTACAGGGGGGGAGGAGGATTCAAAACGCACAAATAATATCCAAAGTTGGGCTGCAGATTTAAATTGGCCAGCATGTTTCTGCCGTACATTCTGAGTGATTTCCTTTCTAACAGATGGCCCAATTTTAGTCCATTCTCATTTGAAGCCTGGCCCCTGGTGAATTATGCCTCTCAAGTCAGCCCACATGGCGATCTGGCAACCTAGCCAAACTGAGTCATTTCTGTATTTTTGCAATTGTTCAGTCAATACGATAAGAATGTTCCAAACGAATGCCTTTTATTGCCAATCATATACTGTGACAGAACGTTCCAAGTCATGCATGCACACATCCTCCCTACCTGCCCCCACTACCCTGTATCTCTTGTTTCCCCAGGAATCTGTTCGCTTTGATAATTGAATCCTACAGTGAATTTACAGCAAGAGTCGCAGGCAATATATGGTTAGAGTAACACTTTCCGCAGTGCTTTGATTCAGATAGAGGGACCTGTTCTTGATAAGCTGCAATTCTTCTGACTTGTCCAGCTCTGTAAAACAGAACATTAGAGCAGACAGTTGACATCATGCACTCCTAGTGCAATTTAGCACTTTCGATACCTCCTATAATATTTGGACTAAAACCCAGAACACATTTACTGCTTTAGTGCCACTGGAGGCAGTAGCCTCCATTGGAACATTCTATTTAACACTGTTAACAAAAGAGATGTATGGAGTAATCCCCCCAGAAGAAAACGGAATGTGGATCTCCTTCATTTGGGGAAGCTGCCTTGTAGCACAGTGGTTAAACCGCTGTACTACAGCCCAAGCTGTGCTCACAACCTGGAGTTCAATCCCAGGTAGGTGGCTCAAGGTTGACTCAATCTTCCATCCTTCCAAGGTTGGTATACCGAGTATCCTGCTTGCTGGGGGTAGGGGTGGGGAATGTGTAGCCTGCATAATTAAACTGGCCAGAGAGTGCTTTAAGTGCTATGGGGCATTATATAAGCAGCACATTTTGCTTATATTATATTATATTATATTATATTATATTATATTATATTATATTATATTATATTATATTATATTATATTATATTATATTATATTATATTATATTATTTATTTATTTATTGAGTATTTTTACCCTGCCTTTCTCCTTGGAAAGGTGGCTTACAGTAATGAGGGATAATATACAGTCCAGTACAATTAAGACATGTTCAAGTATTTGAGAACAAGGAATTTAGGGACATCTCAGGGATGGGGACACTCATGTTGTGAGTTGCTGTCAAATCAAACTTAAGTCACACCAGTTTGTCTCAGAGTCAACTTGGGGGGTTGTTGGGGATGGACTTGTGACTCTGCTCACGACTCAGACCCATTTGTCAGAATTGCCTTGCCACATCCCTACGGGCTTCCTTACCTCCTGCCACTGCCATCTTCAGAAGCAGCAGGCTGGCGCATATGCAGAGACCGCAGGCCAACCTCCCTTCTTGGAGCCAACCCTTGCCTCTTCACATGCACCAGCTTATCAGCTGGGCAGTGCATGCATGGGAGGCAACAGGCCTGGCTTCTGGACGGGAAGCTGTCCCACTGTCTCTGCATGTATGCATGCATTGGCCTGGCTTCCCTGTCTGTGCATGTGCCCTTCGGGAGTGGTGATGGATGGATATGCATCAACTTGAGACTCAGATTTGAGGATTTGGGATTTGCATCCAAACACCGACAACTAGCCAACATCCCTGCATGTTAGTGTAGGTCACTACACATTTATAGCAAAAATCACAACAGAACAGTTATAGCTTGTTCAAGATGGATCCGTTCATTTCACGGAGAGGTTTTATAAATTCATATCCTTTCCCTCAGGCACAAGGAGATTTTAACCCATGAGAGCTCACAATGAAGTACACTAGACCTGTTGCTCTCTCTCAAGTGCCACAACTCTTTTGCTATCATGTTTGTTCCACCTGTTGAAGAAAGACTCACGCGGATCCCTTCTTTGAAATGTTCCCAGATATTATTTCACTAATTGAGATTTCTCACACTGTGGTGACAGACTCTGGGGTGAGTGGGTCATAGAGCTGTAGGGCTAGAAGGGACCCTGAGAGCCACCAAGTCTAGACTCCTTGACAGAGCAGAAGACCCACACCTGAAACATCACTAGAGGCCAGCCTGGAGGAAATGGCCGTCTTTCCTAGTGCATGCATGGCGTCAAAACTGACATCCAATGAATCCTGAACAAGGTGGGAGAAAAGAAGTGGCCCTCAAATAGCTTTAAATAGTTTCAGTTTCCTACAAGAGACTGCTCAATGCCACCAATGAATTAAAGAAGAGACCCCTCCCAACATCTGTCATCACAGAGGAGTCACTGGGTATAATAATAATAATTTAAAAACCACCAGTATGGTTTCCAGGAACATTGTCTCTTTCGTGCTGCCTTTTGTTCTAAGTGTATTCTTCTGTGTTATTAGTCTGGCTCTTTTCCACACACACCCCCAAGGTCTTCAACAGCAATGAACAAATTGCAGAAGCCTTAAAATAAGACCCGGCTTTGATGAGCTGAATGTTCTTATGAGATCCTGCCGCTCAAAATGTCTTAGATGATTGAGATTTTCTTAGAACAGTCTTAAAGGGAGACTCCTATCTGCATTAAGGGCATTTCCTTTCCAGTAAAACCAGAAATGAAAGATGAGCAGAGAACAACAGATGTAGTCTCCTTTCTCCCAGTTTGCTTATTTTGAAATTGATTTGGTTTGGGAGACAAACCAGCATCAACTGTGTCTCTTCTGATGTAGATGATTCCAGAAGGCAGCAAGAAGCTGAACCAGGTTATTAGTCTCTGAAGGGAAATGGGAGAGAGTTTACGGAAGCTGGGCAGACATTCCAAACAAAGCCATTATGTGATTTTTGGCTATATCTTGGAAGTAGAGATGGGCACGACTAAAAAAAATGGTGTTTCGTTTGTCGTTTAGGGGGTCCGTTTCGGTTCGTTTTTGTTTTTTGTGATTTTTTTGCAAAACAATTCATTTTCGTTTCGTTACGTAACAAAACGAAAAACAAAAACAAAAACTAAAAATTGCTGTTTCGTTAGCATTCATTACAGTTCAATGTATTTGCCGAAACGAAAACGAAACGCATGACACAATTTCTGATGTTTCGGTTCATTTCATTTCATTTTGGAGACAAAATTCATTTTTCGTTTCGTTACGTAACAAAACGAAAAAACGAAAATGAAAAATTGCTCGTTTCGTGCCCATCTCTACTTGGAAGTTTAAAATACATAGCTACTTGCCATTATTCCCCACCTCACCCCGCTCCCAGTAAAAAAGGTATAACTAAGTTGCATTACAAGTGTGATTTAATGTTGGATAACTTCAATTCCTTTTTTAAAAAGTAACTACTGTATAAAGCCTCAATAGGACATGAGACTTGTACTCCAAGCCAGAAGGACAAATATTCACTATCCACTGTACAATGGTTGGAGGATCTGTTAGCACTAGCTTCATTTGAACAAGTATAGGAACAAGGACATTTGCTTGCTCATCTGGAAAGCCTATATGAATTTATATGTGTAATACAAGATGTATGTAGCCAAACTATATTTTAAATTTATAATGGTGGTTTATTGTGCATACCAGCATTATTGTATTTACTGTTTTTTGCCATTTCTGTTTTTTATTTGCTAGTTTAATTTAATATTGTTTGTTTTTTAACTGCCAAAAATGAAAATACAAGGTAGCGAAAGTATTTATCTTATTTATGCTAAGAAAACATGGGGGAAAAGATCAATATCACTTTTCTCACTCATTTAGAGTATACCCACTGTATCAACTATCGAACAATAAAACAGCACTTATGAAAATCCCAAAAGCTCGCTGAATCAGTTGGTCTGCTCCTCCTGGGACTGGCCATTGGATTTAGGCATTTTTAAAAAAAAAAATTGCAATTATAATAGTTATTACTTGATGGGGAGGCCTGGAACTATAACTGTAATCAATTACTTTTAATATTCAGAATGTGGATTTTTTTAAAAAAAAACTTTTCTTTTGGACTGTGTAGGTCTATTGCAGTGAAGGAAGAGCTGAAATTATGCATGGAAAAAGATTTTTGTTGGATTTGACAATCTTAGGGAAAAGCATGTTTTTGCATCTCCTGAGGTTCATTGTGAAAAGAAACTTATTTTGCTTTTACAAGCTGCATATTTCTAAGATTTACAAGACATTTCAGAGAGAAAATGCATGGAAAACAATGTGCACATTTTAAAATATGAATGGTTAAAACATGCAATAGAAATATATACTGTATTATGAAACACAATTTGGTCAAATAGATTAAGGATGATAAATTCAACAACATGTGCATATTATGAAAGCTGTATTTGCATTGATTCCCACATTGGAGTTACAGAGTCCTGCTTCCAGAAACAAACAAACAAACAAAAGGATAGGAAGAAAATGCAGATTGGATTCAGAGACACATAACAAAAAGAAAAATAAGTTTATATTTCTAGCCTGAATATGGAAGACAATGGCACTGTGCTTCAGTTATATCCACAAAGAGCTGGTGATATTTCTAATAGAAATGTCATATATTTTCCCCAGAAATGAATTTGGACCAGGTTTTGGTT
Organism: Phrynocephalus forsythii; assembly: GCA_029282475.1. Taxonomy (NCBI): domain Eukaryota; kingdom Metazoa; phylum Chordata; class Lepidosauria; order Squamata; family Agamidae; genus Phrynocephalus; species Phrynocephalus forsythii. Next base: position 20,832,446 of record JAPFRF010000004.1, read on the forward strand.
TACCTAGGAGCTTGGGGGTGCATTCTTTAATGGTGTACCCACTCATTTCCACACTTTTAGATGATTATGGGCTATAGTGATAAATTTTTACTGAGACTTTCTTTCCCACCCACACCAGACCCTCCCAGATATAAATAACCAGGAATATCTCATAAAGGAGCCAAAATAAATTATTTCCATTATGTTTTCCCTCATACCTGTATATGCTATTGTAATTGTTGGCCCTGGGGTAGATTCACTGATTGATTTGATTTAAAAAAATTTTTATCCCACCTTTCTCCTAAAAAGGACTCAAAGCAGCTTACCCAACTCTAGATAAACCCTCATTTATTCAAAATAGGCCTTTCAGGGAGCAGATTTCTAAATGCATAGTATATTATAGTTCTCTCTCTCTCTCTCTCTCTCTCTCTCATTTTGTGTTAGACCAGGGGTCCTCAAAGTTTTCAAACAGCGGGCCGGTCCACCGCCACCCAGACACCACTGGGGGCCGGATCACATTCCAAAAGCAGCTGCGGAGGCTGGCTTGCTCACAAAACAGGGGGTAGGTGGGGGGTTGCAATTGGTCCCAGGGGCCGGATTCAGGACCTTGGGGGGACGCATCTGGCCCCGGGGTCTTAGGTTGAGGACCCCTGTGTTAGACCTTGAAACTGATTTCTTTGGACTACAGTACTAATCCTGGACTCCTTTGGTCATGAGGTTTAGGGCATTCTGGGAGTTGTAGTCCAAAACATGCTTTTCTAAGTTCTGAAGTAGGGTTTTCTTCCCTTTGTTACTGCTGTTACAGTACTGTGCTTTGGGTTTTGGTTTTGGTTTTTTTTTTTTTTTGGCAAAATGGCTAGTAATGTTCTAGCAATAAACAGACTACTGGTGTATTGAATGAGAGAGGGAAGAAGGAGATGTGAGAGGGATGGGTAGTAGGCCACACAGTGGCTAAAATCCAGCAGTAAGTCACAATGGATGTAGGACTCTTGAATCAAAGCAGCTGGCTCACCAAATCCCCACTGATTCAATAAGCTTACTCTACTTGTAACTGGATTTCAGCCCGTGTGTTCTTCCACTATAGGTTGTAGATCTGCCAAATGTTTTAAATGTTTGGGATGAACAGCATCTGGTCTAGATGCTGCCATGGTAAATTAGGTATCTCCTATCTTGCCTTCTATAGGCAGTGACTTCATGGATTTACATGGGGAAAGGTGTTCTAGATTTCTGCCCAGGTAGCCCCCACATCTCACTAGCCAGCTTTTGACTCCAAAGTGGTATCCATTTTTGGTATCCAGGTTCAAGTGTCCCCTGAGCCATGTAACCTATTGTATCACTGCAGGCAAGGCATCCTGACCTAGTGCACAGGGTTGCTTTGCCAAAGATGAAGTACAGAGCCAACGAGCCAACAATGAAGTGGAATGCTGGTGAGTTTATTGGGCGAAAGGCCATGTACAAAGAGTACATCTGAATTCTATGTGTCCTGCACTACCTTTATAGGTATCCAGCCTTGTAGGCAATGATCCAATCAAATAATACCCTTGATGCAAGTCAAGGCAGCCTTCAAAGATGTCTCAGGAGGGCTTGGAATGCTTAGCAAGCAATGGGAATGAAACCCCATAATGCTGTTTTATAACAACCACATTGAGCATTAAACATAAATGATTGGAAGGAGGGAGCAGGTGAAATGGTCAGGGAGCTATTCATTATTTAGTACTCACTTTGCTAATGAATCCACTTAAAAGATAAAGATATGTTGGCTAAACACAAACTGGCTAGAGGCTGCGAGTGTTTTTTTTTTAATGTTTTCTCCCTTGTGAGTAGAAGTGAGTCTTGGCATAGCAATGGCTTAGTTTGTAAGGTTGTTAGGTGAGGAGGAGGGTGGGTGCTGTAGAACGGTGGTCCCCAACCCCCGGGCCGCGGACCGGTGCCGGTCCGTGGACCGGTCGGCACCGGGCCGCCTGGGGAGGCCGGGGAGGCTCCTCCCTTTTTCCTCCGCCGCCCTCCTCCTCCTCCTCCCCTTCTCTCCCGCGGCCGGCCGGTGGAGGAGGAAGGCTGGAGGAGCGCAGGAGGAGCCGCCGCCGCCGCATTTGCCTTTGCCTCCCGCCCTCCTCCTCCTCGCCCTCCACCACCACCACCAGCAGCAGTAACCCCGTTTGGCCCGCTTGCCCCTCCTCGCCTCCTCCCGGCCCCAACCCCCCTGCCCTGGGGGCCGGGCGCAAGGGGGGCCGGCGGGGAGGAGGGGGCCCCCTCGGTCGGAAGAGCAGGTGGGTGCCCCTCCTCCTCCTCTTCCTCCTCCCCGGGGCGCGCACCCTTTGGCCCCTCCCTGCGGCCGCGCTCCAGGGCGGAGCCCCCCCGCTGCCGTCGCCGCCGGACCGCACCTGTGTTGGGGGCGGGCGGGGGGGCGTTGCGGGCTGGCCCGGATGTTTTCCCCGCCGCCGCTGCGCCTGTGTTGGGGGCGGGCGGGGGGCGTCGCGGGCCGGGCCGGATGTTTTCCCCGCCCCGCATCGCCCCACCGCCGCCATCCCCCGCAATCGTCCCCGCCCCGCTACCGCTGCCGCGACCCCGTGTCGCCCCGCCGCCGCCGCAATCCCCCCAATCGCCCCCATCCCGGGAGCCGCAGCCACCACCTTGCTGCCGCCGCCGGCCTCGGCCCCCGTCACCGGCGGGGAAAGAAAGGGGAGGAGGAAGGGAGGAAGAAAGAAAGAAAGAAAGGGGGAGAAGGAGGAAGGGAGAGAGATAGAAAGAAAAAGAAAGAAAGGAAGGAAGAAAGGAAGGAGGGAGGGAGAAAGAAAGAAAGAAAGAAAGAAAGAAAGAAAAAAAGGGGAAGGAGGAAGGGAGGAAGAAACAAAGAAAGAAAGAAAGGGGGAGAAAGAGGAAGGGAGAGAGAGAGAAAGAAAAAGAAAGAAAGGAAGGAAGGAGGGAGGGAGAAAGAAAGAAAGAAAGAAAGCCACCCACCGGGTCCTCGCCGCCATGGGGCAGCCCCACACGAGGAGGAGGAGGGGGAGGGGCGCACGGCAGCCCCCCTCGGCCCCCCACCCGCCGCCTCCCCCGGGCTCTTCGCTGCCGCCGCCGCTGCCCCGCGCTTCCCCGGTGTCTCCGCCGGCGCCCGAAGGCAGCACCTGCTCCTCCTCCTCCGCGGGAAGGATCCGGCCCCGTCAGCGGCAGCGGTCCCCGAGCAAAGCCGGGCCTCCCCGGAAAGGAAGAGTCCCAACTGGCCGGTTTGCAAAGGTGAGAGGGAGGGGGTGGGGTGGTGCGGTCGTGCGTGTGTGCGTCTCTCTCTCTCCCCCCCGCTCGACCCCCCATTCGCATTCCTTTATCTCCCCCCCTTCCCCACCCCCACCCCCACCCCCGGGCCACGGAAAAATTATCAAAAATTTACCGGTCCGCAGGGATAAAAAGGTTGGGGAGCACTGCTGTAGAACAGTGGTGGTGAACCTTCAGCACTCCAGATGTTTTGTACCACAACTCCCAGAATTCCAAGTCTGTATTGCCAGTGACAAAGGACTGTGGGAGCTGTGGTCCAAAACACCTGGAGCACTGAAGGTTCACCACCACTGCTGTACAATATTGCTTCCTACAGAGATAGGAATTTCATTACTTACGATACAAAATTAAATGCAGGTGGGATGAAATAGAATGAAATGAAACTCATTTTTTCTGTTTGTGCCCACCCCTAGTCCTAGGTAGCTGGCTCTAGGTTCATTCAGCCTTCCATCCTCCTGAGGTAGGTAAAATAAGCACCCAGCTTGGGCAGGGGAAATGTGTACCCTGCATCATTAAGTTGCACACCTCCCAGAGAATGCTTGAAGCACTATGGAATGGTATAGAAGCAGCACATTGTGTGTGTGCTAGGTTTTGTTATCTCAGGCATGATACTTTTCAGCGGGATTGCTTCTTGATTCACTCTCAAGTCATAAAACTGTTTCCTACTAGAAGCTGCCAGGGCCGGCACTTCCATTATGGCGAACTAGGCAGTGGCCTAGGGCGTCAAAATGGAGAGAGGGCACTGGCCAGCCTGCCCCCCCGCCGCCCCCCGCCACTGGCCACCGCCATCCATCCCCCCACCGCCCGCCAGCCGCCCATCACCGTCCGCCCATTGCTGCCCACTGCCGCCACCCCTGCGCCCATCGCCGCCCCCGTGCCCATCGCCATCCCCCACCAGCCACTGCTGCCCTGCTTCCCCGCTGCTGCCCTGTCCCCTGCTGCCACCCCACCCCCACCCCCTGCTGCCACCTTGCCCCCGCCCCCACCCACCCCCACCCTGCCCACCCACCGCCCACCGCCCTGCGCCCTGTCCCGCTGCCCTGCCACCCCGCTGCTGCCCTGCTGCCCACCCACCACCACCCTGCCCACCTACTGCCCCCCACCGCCCCCTGCCCCGCCCCCCCGCTGCCCACCCCCACCCCCCACCCCTCACCTAGGGTGCAAATAAACCTAGCACTGGCCCTGGAAGCAGCAGTGTAGATGCTGTGGCCTAGTCCCTTGAGTCATTATCTCAGAGTCTTGTAACATTGCAAGAAATCCTAGCTCATATATTAAATGGCTTCTTCTTGAGGATCAGGCTGGTCTGGCAAAATGGTGGATGGTTCAAGCTATCCCGCTGTGTTTTGCTTTTCATTTTCACTGCATCAGTTCCCAGAAAAGGCTGATGGGCGTAGGCCTCTCTCCCATGACCACTAAAATCCGCTTCTGACTCCAAGATAAACCGCCTTCAAAAATCGTGCTCCCCACGAGCAGCTGGCTTTTTTAAAAAATGCGACCACGCCCCCTTTAGCGAGTTTTCCAAATACCAGCCCCAGAAATGGGACTGGGAATAATTTTCCTCTGTTTGGATGCAGCTTTTTAGCCAAAGCAAACGTCAGTGGGGACTCCATAATCCGTGTACGCTTTGAGTAGTCTGGCTCTGCAGTAGCAGTAGCAGCAACAGCAAAGGGACAAGGAGGCTATGTGTGAGTGTGTGTGTTTGTGTGTGTGTGTGTGAGAGAGAGAGAGAGGGGGAGCCGAGGGCAGAGACCAGAAAAACACCCTGCCAGCAGTTCCTCTTTTCTCTGTCCAGCGCACATGGTTGTTGTGGTTGCTGCTGCTACATGAAATGAAAAATGCAAAAATAGAAAAAAGAAAAGAAAAGAGTGTGGCATTAGTGGTACTTTATTGTTGTTTTTGACGTAGCTGTTGTTTTGTTTGATCTGGTTCCTAGTCCCCCCCTTTCTGGATCAGCACAACATCAAGTAGTAACTTTGGTGGTTACTTCACGTCCTTCCTCGAGCCGAGGTGAACTTGCCTCCATGTTGAAATCGGTTTTCAACACGGATCGAGAAGTGGATTGAAAAGATTCCCGAGCTCCAGGACGGGAATCTCTCACCCCGCTTGGAGAGCAGTTCAGGGGGCGTGGTCGGGGTGAACTCGGATTGATCCCACAAGGATGTGAGGTTCCGTTCCTTTGAACTCGGATTGACCCCAGAAGGATGTGAGGTTACGTTCCTTCGAACTCGGATTGACCCCACAAGGATGTGAAGTTACGTTCCTTCGAACTCGGATTGACCCCACAAGGATGTGAGGTTCCGTTCCTTTGAACTCGGATTGACCCCACAAGGATGTGAGGTTCCGTTCCTTTGAACTCGGATTGACCCCACAAGGATGTGAGGTTCCGTATCGGATTGACTCCACAAGGATGAGTGTCAGGGCCACAAACTGCAGCGAGAGGGATGTGAAGTATCAGCCTTTGAGTGTCACAGTGGTTAAAATGCTGAACTGCAGCCAAGATGCAGCTCATGACCTGGGGGTTCAGTTCTAGGTAGGGCTGGGCACCAAATGAAAAACAGAACGCTGATTCAGCAATTTTTTTCCTCTGCCAGCTGTGGGTAACTGAATCAGTGGTTAATGAATCAGTGGATACAGGGGTCCTACTTTACCTTGCTCTTCATTTTCCAGCTTGGCAGGACAATGCCTCTCCAAAGATTTGTGGGTTTATGTTTGTCCAAACTGTGTATATTGGGGTGGGGTGGGAGGAGTCGTCAGTGCATTAGATTTCAGGCATCTCTATTTGTAGGCTAGCTTTCCCGGAGGTTTTAAAGCAAATTGCTCGAACATATAATTGCTTTGATAAGTTTATTGATTGCTGCTTTAGTGAAGTCTAAAAATATAATTACGTAAGTAACAGAGCTGCCTTCTGTCCATCTCTGTTGGGGGGAATATTCTCGCTAAATCAAAATCATTTAGCAACTTGCTCTGACAGAACCACAACTAGGCCACCTAGCAAATACTTTAGTCCAGAATTGCTATATATGAGTTCTTGTTGATTTAATTTTAATTAATTTTATTTAGTGTTGTTTATAGGCGGTCTTTCTCCTGATGAAGGAATACTTCTAATAATGTATCCCCTTTCCCGTTGCAAGTGCCACTGTCTTGTTCTTTCCAGCACCCATCAGTACAAACCTGTCCATTTTTTCATTAACAAGCTTGAACTAACAAATCCATATGGAATGTCTTAATTTTTAAAAATCCAGCATCTGCCAGAGCTTTACATCATCAGACAAGGCAACCCCATGTGTGTTTGCAAAAGCTGCTGCTGTGGGGGAAAGCCTGTATTATTCATTGAAGAGAAGGAAGGAACCCAAAATGAAACAGACAAAAAGGGAAGATTTTTTTGCTTAAGCCTATTCAGTGCAGAGCAATCCAGTGGCTTCTCGTTGCTTAGAAAACAAGCAAACTAAAACCAGTCCATAAAAACAAAAGAAAGAAAGAAATATATTCACAGAATCATACACTGTGCAAAGTCAGTTTATGAGACAAAAACGGAATGTGCAAAAAAGAGTATTAAAAAATGGGGGAAATGGTATAGTTGTGGTTTAAGATTGGAGTAGCTGGACCTGTTCTGGGTTTCTTGAAATTATTTTTTCAGCCCCCAACCCCTACTTGGATGAGTAGCAAAACATTTTAATATCTCAAGAAAAGAAGTCCAGTCACCTTGACTCAGCTTCCAGATAACCTCACCTGAATGACTAAGAATCTTTGCAGATAGTACTTCAAGCGCTATGGGGAGGTATATGAGCAGCACACTTTGCTTTACTCATAGTAGACTTGAAAAAAATTAATTTGAAAAGGTTAAGAATGCTGGACACTAGAGATGGGCACGACTCAAAAATGGTGTTTCGTTTGTCGTTTGGTTGTTTAGGGGTCCGTTTCGGTTCGTTTTCGTTTTTGTGACTTTTTTGCAAAAAATTTCATTTTTGTTTCGTTAGGTAATGAAACGAAAAAACAAAAACGAAAATGAAAAATTGCTGTTTCGTTAGCATTCTTTTTAGTTCAATTCATCTGCTGCAACGAAAACGAAAAACATGGCAAATTTGGTCATTTTGTTTTTGTTTTCGTTTTGTTTTAAAAAAATTTCGTTTCGTTTTTGTTGCATAATGAAATGAAAAAACGAAAACGAAAATGAAGAATCACTCGTTTCGTGCCCATCTCTACTGGACACAGCAGTCTTATCTAATACAATTGGCATTGGCATTCAGACAGGGGACAACAATTTGGTAAAATTTTACACTGATGAAGGTATTCACATATGGCGGATTGCTTGAAATTAAATTGTTTTGACATCTGAGTTTTAAAAAGTGACCCACGGCCTGAAAAGAAAATTGAGCCACTTCTGATAAACAACAACAAAATGTTTCTCTGTCAAAACAGTCCACACTTCCGAGTACATTGGTTATTCACTTTTTAGAAAACTGATTTAAAACATTCAAAACCAGATTCAAGAACAGGGTGGTTTTTTAAATATACTGTACCTGTGTTCTTAGCTAGAATGAGGATTACTATTGTCTTTTATGTATTTCTTTAATCAACCGTAGTTCTCTAACTTTTTTGTAACTCATTTTCCGAAAGGAGAAAGTGTTCCAGTTTCCGGAGGCTGAATCTACATGTTAACATTCTGGCAGCTTGTTGCTGCTTTCTTTGATAGCAGAAAAAATGACTTTGTACCACTGAATAAATTTCTGCCTGTAAAAAGAACAAGCTGGCATTGTGTTTAAGGTAAAATGGACCTGGAGTGTTTGGGGAAACTTGTAGTCATTACAAAGGAAGCAGCTGGTTCCCTTCCAGTACCCTCAGAATAAGCCTGATGGTATTCTGAAAGACAAGTTTAACTTGGCATGTTCAAGAGTTCAGGATGTGTGTTATTCAATAATGCTTTGGGAGAACAGTGTGGTCGTCACCAGCTCCCCACCATGTTTAATCACTGGATTCATGAGCACCGTGTGCAGAGCTGTTGGGAAGGAATATAATTAGGTCCAAAGCAAAACCTACTGCTCTCCCCATCATGCATATTAATTGAATGCCCATATTGAGTGACAGAAAGCCAAATTATATGTTATATGTAACCAGACATTGTTTTAGGCCATCAAGGTAGTTCTGACCTCCAGTGACCCCATGACTTAGGGCAGGCATGTCCAAACTTCAGCCCTCCAGATGTTTTGGACCACAATTGCCACAGTCCTTTGCCATTGGAAATACAGGTTTGGAATTCTGGGAGCTGTGGTCCAAAACATCAGGAGGGCTGAAGTTTGGACATGCCTGACTTAGGGCATTCCAAAGGTCCTATCATTAATAAACTTGCTCAGGTATCGGAAACAAAAGGCTGTATGGCTTCCTGTATTGGGTCACAGAATCATAGAACAATGGGTTTGGAAGGAGCTTGTAAAGCCATAGTGTTCAACCCCCTACTCAGTACAGGGATCCAAGTCAAAGTCTATCTGAAAGATGGCTGGGTCACTTTCTTCTGAATGCTTCCAGTGCTAGATAGCTCATCACCTCAGGAGGTAACTGCTTCCCTTGTGGTGCACTGCTCTGATAGTTATGATGTTTTCCATTATAGTTCATCCAAAATCTGGCTTCCTGTAAATTGAGCCTATTACTACGTGTCTTGAATTCTGGAGTCATGGAGAACAGTTCCTGCCCCTGCTCTAAGTGGGCACCTTTCGAGTACTTGAAGAGCGGTATCTAATCTGCCCTCACTCTTCTTCACTCGGGGGCTAAACATGCCCAAGTTTAGTCTTTTCTCATATGGCCTTTGTTTCAAACCCATGGGGACCCTTGTTGCCTTCCTCTGAACATGTTCCAGCTTGTTGGCATCCTTCTTAAAGTGCAGTGACCAGAACTGGGTACTGTACTCAAGCTGAGGCCTAACCAGTGCTAGGGAGACGAGTACTTCACATGATTTGGAGACTGTACTTTTATTAATGCAGCCTATAATAGTATTAGCCTTTTTAGCACATCACACTGTTGGTTTGCGTTCAACTTGTGATTTATAATTCCAAGATCCTTCTTGCACTCAGTATTCCTGAGTTAAATATCCCTCATCTTGTAAAAGTGCACTTCTTTTCTTTTTTCCAAGGTGTTGAATTTTGCACTGCTAAATTTCATTCTCTTGTTTCTGCTCAGTTCTTGAGCATATTGAGATCTCTTTGTTGTTGTTGCTTTAATCTCTCAGGGTATTATCTGTCCCACCCAATTTTGTGTCACCTGAAGATTTGAGAAGCATTCCCTGCACCTCCTCATCCAAGTCATTAATAAAAATGTGGAAGACCAGGCCAAGGACCGAATATCCCACTTGTTACCTCCTCCAAATTTGAAAATTATAGGTGAAAACAAAAACAAATAAAAAAAAACAAAAAATGTGGTGGTGCCTTAAAGACTAACGTCTATATTTTTATGTGAGATTTTTTTGGAGAAGCCTACTTCATCTGATAGAAGAGGAGGAGATATGGCAAATAGTTACACATGGTATCAAGGGTTGTGGTTGGTTGGTAAGTCGTTGGTTGGTAGGTCGTGCAGGCTCCTGTGATATCGAGGATCGACTACTGCAATGCCCTCTATGTGGGGTTGCCCTTGACCCTTGTCTGGAGGCTCCAGCAGGTGCGGCTAGACTGGTGGTGGGTGCTTGTAGATTCGAGCACATCACCCCAGTTCTGGCTCGCCTGCATTGGCTGCCCGTTGTCCTCCGGATAAGGTTCAAGATCCTGGTTTTGATTTTCAAAACCCTCCACGGCTTGGGACCAGAGTACCTGTTGGAGCGTATCTCTCAGAGGTCAACTGGAAACAGGCCCACGAGAATAGTGCAGGCGGGCTCACTTAGGGTGGTCACACCCAGGAAGGCGCAGAAATCGCTCACACGTTAACTGCACCTTCTCTGTGGTGGGCCCCACGCTTTGGAATCATCTCCCTAGTGAGCTGCACCTAGAACAGTCCCTGCCCGCCATTAAAAAGGCACTGAAAACCTACCTTTTCAAAGAGGCATATGGCGACCTTTTTATTTAATTTTTTTCCCACCCGCGCCATCTTTTGTGGAGGGCATTGTCCCTCCTTATTTTATTAGTACTTTTCCCCCTTTGTATTTTCTTTTTCTTTCTTTCTTTGTTGTCTTGTTCTAATTGTAAACCACCCAGCGTTCCGTTTGGAAGATGGGCAGTCTAGAAATATAACAAACAAAGAAATAAATAATAAGAAAGTCAGTGGGTGTTGAACAAGGTGACGATACTGCATATCAAAGGCACTAACATCACCATCCATACCATTGCAGCCTGCAGATAAGAAGAGGCAGGGAAGCAGGCAAGGAAACGGCCATTAATAATTGAAAGAAGGAGAAATTGGAGGGATTCAATTTCAAAATGCTATCTGGATCCTTCTCAGGGGAGAAATATCTCCCGTGTGAATGGAAGGATCACTTAAGTGAAAGATAAAAAAGATTGCACTGAAGATAAGAGCCTTTTAAGCATGAGTCACATTACTGCCACTTCTCCCATTTAGTTGTGCTCTGAGTTAGCATCCTAATCAGAATATATTGCAGCAAGTTCTGAAAGCTTTGCTGAAGCTAAGATATATTATGTGCACAGCATCCCCACAGTTTCTCAGGGATAAAAAAAAGGAACCAATCAAAAAAATGAGATAGGTCTGGCAGAATTTTGTTCTTAACTCATCTGTGTTGACTTCTAGTTATTCCTGCATCGTTTTCAAGGTGGTTGCAGACTGACTGCTTTTATCATCTGCTCCAGAATTATCCCTGGGACTGATGTCAAGCTGGCTGGCCTATAGTTCCCAGTTTCTTCCTCTTTGCCATTTTGAAGACAGGGATAACATTAGTCCTCCTTCAATCATCTTCTAGCACTTCACCCGTTCTCCATGAAGTGCTCCATGATTTAAAGAGAAGAATACAGACTGGTTCTGTGAGCCCTTCAAACAGTTCCTTCAATATGCTTGGATGTAGTTCATCAGCTACTAGGGACTTGTATTCATTTCAAAGTAATGAAGTATTCCTTGATTCGTCTCTAAATAAAAATCCTGTTTAATAGTTCTAAACCAATACCTCCTTACTATTTGTTTTGTGCAGATCTAAGAATAAGGCACCCAGACTACTGATGCACAAAAATAAAGTACACATGCATGTAAAATAATGCATCACTAATAGGAACACAGAATTTTATTACAATTAAGGAGCCTTGTGGTGCAGTAATTAAACTGCAGAACTGCAGCCAAAAATCTGCTCATAATCCAGTTTTCAGCCTAAGGCAGCCAGTTCAAAGTTGACTCAGCTATCCAACCTTCTGAGTTCGTTAAATTGAGTACCCATCTTCCTCTCTCTCTGTCTCTGTCTCTGTCTCTGTCTCTGTCTCTCTCTCTCTGTGTGTGTGTGTAATGTGTAGCCTGCTTAATTAAATTGTAAACTGCCCAGAGATTGCGTTAAGCGCTATGGCGTGTTATATAAGCAGCACACTTTGCTTGGATTTTGTTGTTGTGGTGGTGGTGGTTTGTTTGTTTGCTTTTAAACCCTTTCATGAAACACCTGAATTTTCTAAGATACCAGCTTGTGGAGAAGGCAGCTCTTGATGAGTGAGTATAAAAGGAATAACCCCAAAATATTTTGAAAGGGGGTTTCGGGGTAGTTGTTCTTGTTGTTTTAACGCTTCTTCTAGTGACACTGTGGGCGTTTATACACGACCCCTAAGCTCCGCTGCAAATGGCTGCAAGCTCCGGAGCTTAAAAATGTTTCCCCACCAGCTCCGGAGTTTGCAGACAATTAAGTGCGACCCCGCCCACCTAAGCGCGACCCAGTGCACTTTTCTTGTACCTGCTCTTGGGAGGTGAAAAATATTTGATGCGGATGTGCTGGGCTCTCCTCGCTTCTTTTTGTTTTTGTTTTTTGCCTCCTGCCCATTTAAGAGGAACCAGGAAGTGACCGGGGCTCCCCCGGCAGCGTCCACCAAGACCAGGAGGTAAGGCTTTATTCTTCTGTCCCTTTCCCCCCCCTCCCCTCACGCAGCCAGCAGCCAGGAAGTACGGAGTGGTGGAGATGCACGAAGAGTGACAAACCCCTAAGATCTCTGGTCCAAATTTAAGGGGCCAGCGGATCTTAGGGGTCGTGTAAAAAGGCCCTTAGATGGCTAGGATCTGGGGTGTTAAAAAGCCACTGCTAACAGTCTATGTTTAACTGGTATGGGAAGAAACGCAGAGGTGTGGCTTTCCCACACTGCTGGCCATTGTCCATTTAAGGAGCCTGTGCAGACCAGGGGGATGTGAAACTGATATGAAGTACAAATTGGAGGTCTCCTACCAACCTTTGTCAGACTGAAGAAGCTACTTCCAGACAACCTTAGATGACTGGAAATCTCCACAGACATATGGTGTTAAAAGCCATACAAACGTGCCTGAACAGCGCCTGCAGCCTCCTGAGGAGTGGATGACCCAGCTAGTGTGAAAGCAAGTGGAAATTTCAGCAGCACCGCCTTGGTCCAGATCAGGGCTGGCGCGTCCATTAAGGTGAACTAGGCAGTTGCCTAGGGTGCCAAAATGGACAGGGGGCGCTGCCCAGCCTGCTGCCCCCCTGCCGCCGCCCTACACCCCTCGCCACCCGACCCCCCTTGCTGCCGCCACCCAACGCCCGCCACCGCCCGACCCCCCCGCTGCCACCGCCCGACCTCCCGCTGCCGCTGCCCTACCCCCACCCGCCCCTCGCCTAGGGCGTGAAAAACCCTAGCGCCGGCCCTGGTCCAGATCATCACACATACCTCCAAATATTTAACTGTTTTCCTTCAAATAAAAGCTGCTTTCACTAGATCAGCAAACGGTCTGCTCTTGTTGTGTGTCAGATTTGGGGATATTTAGGTAAAGGGTTTTTGAGTAATCAAGAGGGCCTACAGGACATCCTGTTGTGCTCACTACCATTCACACTTGTTGAAAAACAGCCCTGACAATTGTGTTTGGGTGAGAAGAACTGAAGAAATAAGGAATCAGCTTCTGGGATTCTCCCATACTTGGTTCTCTTTGCAAATGGTAGGGAGCACAAAAGGGCATCCTGTAGATCATCTTGACTGCTGCCACTGGTGTTGTCACAGCATTCTTGCTATGTAAACCTTGGCATATATTTTTTTTCTGCTGGCAACATGGGTATGATATTGTGCAGCAATATGGGCCCATTTCCTGGAATTTTGGAACACAATATTTCACATTCATAAACCAGAAGTTGTTTCCCGACCCCCACCCCCAAGGAATTGAAGGATTTCCTCATCTTTCCTGGCCTTCATTGTCCATATGGCCAACAAGAGATCAAACAAAAAGCACTTCCCAGTAGCCAGTCTGTCCACTGATAAACTGTCAACCAATTTGTGCCCAATCACTTCTTCATATTTTCCTCTTCTTTTGTGATAAATGTTGTGTCCATTGAAATCACATTCATGGAAGGAGGAGAAGCAGCAGAGACAACGCTATTTGTGTTGCTCTTTCTCAGTCAATGCTTGTCAAACAAACATTGTCTTCAATGCCACAGAACAAAATATTTCATTCTTTGTTCCTATGTCCTTCAACATTCACTTTGTTGTACACTAAACCCTTAAAATTAAACGGAGTTTACAGATAATTAAGTGCGAAAACTGTTTTCTGTCTTCTTTATCTTATTTTTTTAAGAGATCTGAAAAAAAAGTCATGCAGCCAGCAGAAGAGTTATAAAAGAGTTCATTTCAACCATATGTTTAAATGCTATAGGGGGCGAAAGAAAAACTCACTTGTTTATCCAGTGCTGGCATACTTAATAGATATTCTTCACAACATCATAAGAATAAAAATGTTTTAATGTTCTCAAGGGATTGTAAACCAGAGAAGAATTTGATTGTGAACAGATGCGTCTTCTGTTTGGAAGTATAAATATGAAATATAGGCATCTGCTGACATTAGGAATGTATTTCGGAGATCAGTGTTGCCTCTGATGTTTGCCTGACCTGGGGTTATGAACTTCTGGCCCTCTAAATGTAATTCAGAGCTGGGTCCCTTTAAACTCTGCTGGAAAGGCTACAGGTCAGGACCATTTTCGTGCCTGGCAGAAATCATTTTGCCAAGAACTTTACATCTAAAATTAACCTCCTGGCAAACCACATATTTTGCTGTGTTTGGACTTTTGATACATGCTTTGAAGAAGTCTATGAAGATTCTCAGTCATCCAGGTGTGGTTATCTGGAAGAGTGGGTCATGGCACCTGGGGCTTTTTTCTTGAGAGAGCGAAATGTTTCACTGTTCGGCAACATGAGAAGTGCAAGAGGCACGAGCAGTACAAGAGGCGTGATAACAAGACCATCTCACTACTTAAACAATTCCTTTTTAAATGCAGCATCTGGGCAGGCCTGGGGGGCGGGGTGGGGTGGGGTGGCCATTGTGTACAGGGACTTTTTGAATGTCAGCAGATCCGCGATGTTGGTGAGTCCAGACTTAGAATGTCTTCACCTCATGGTGGGACATAGGGACAGGTTTGGGATTGTGCTTGTGTACCGAGCTCCCCGCGACCCTGCACTCTCCCTCCCAGAGCTCTCCAAGTTCATCTTGGCATCACTGGTGAGATCTCCCCGCCTTTTTGTGCTGGGGGAATTTCAATGTGCATGCCGAGGCTGAACTGTCGGGAGTAGCTCTGGAGTTCATGGAGTCCATGGCCTCCATGAACCTGGCCCAACTTGTCACTGGACCCACTCATAAGGGAGGACATACCCTGGACCTGGTTTTTGCCTCCACATCGACGGGCTTCGATCTGGGGGTCGGGAGTTTGTTGGCCTGTCCTGTGTCATGGTCAGATCATTATCTACTGAATTTTTCCCTGTCAATCACCACCCCTCCCCGCGGGGGGCAGGGCCCTTCCATCTGGGCCCGCCCCCGGGGGCTCCTGGACCCTGTGTGGTTTTTGGAGGCCCTGGGGGTCTTACCAGACAGTTTGGATGATGATCCGGTCAACTCCCTGGTCAATAGGTGGTTTGAGGAGGTGGCTGGAGCAGCAAACCGGATCGCCCCCAAGCGCCTGATCCGGTGCCGAGCCCGCCCTTCTCCTTGGTTTACCGAGGAGTTGCGGGCAATGAAGCAGGAACGGAGAAGGCTAGAGAGCAGATGGCTGAATGCTTGGACGGCTCCGAATTGGGCTGCGGTTAAGGCGTCGACCAGTCGCTACTCTCGAGCGATAAGGCTGGCTAGGAGATCTTTTGTTGCCCTGAGAATTGGTGAGGCCTCAAATAGCCACGCGGAGCTGTTCCGGGTGGTTCGAGACCTCACCAATCCTGGTCCGCCTGGGCCTCCTCCTAGTGATTTCACTAGTGAGTCGTTCGCAGCCCACTTTAAATCCAAGATAGAGGACATCCGTTCAGAGCTGGACGCTGGGTTGCTCTGACCTAGTCCCAGCGTGGCGGTACTAAAGAGCCTTGGTCGCCCCGATTCGTTGAGTTCGGGCCTGTTACACCTGAGGATGCCTCCAAGGCTCTGGGACACTGCAGGTCTGCGGCTTCTCCGTTCGACCCTTGCCCGTCCTGGTTGATCAAGATTGTAGGGGGGAGCATGCCAAAATGGGCTTCGCTAATTGCCTCGGCCTCCTTCAGGGACGGGATTTTTCCCAGTCTGCTGAAGGAGACGGTGGTGAAGCCCATTATTAAAAGACCTGGCCTGGCTGTGGACGACATGTCTAACTACCGTCCCATAGCCAATGTTCCCTTTCTGGGCAAGGTTGTCGAGCGAGTCGCCGCCCTGCGTCTCCAGACGTTCCTGGAGGAGAACCATGTCCTGGATCCCTTCCAATCTGGGTTTAGGCCGCGTCATGGGATGGAGACGGCTCTGGTCGCTCTGCACAACGATCTGTTGAGGAGGGACGACAGGGGTTGCTCTACCCTGCTGGTCCTCCTCGACCTGACAGCGGCTTTTGATACCGTTGACCACGGTATCCTGCTGGGGCAGCTCTCGGAGGTGGGGATCGGGGGTTTGGCCTTTGGCTGGCTCCGTTCCTTCCTTGAGGGTCGTACCCAGCGAGTGAGCTTGGGGGGTGAGTTGTCGGCTCCCTGGACACTCTCTTGTGGGGTGCCTCAGGGGTCGTCCCTCTCCCCAATGCTCTTTAACATCTATATGAAGCCGCTGGCTGAGATCATCCGGAGTTTTGGAGTCTGCTGTCATCAGTACGCTGATGACACGCAGCTCTATCTCTCCTTTTCCACCTGTGCAGTGGAGGCCGTCCAGACCCTTGATCGCTGCCTGGCTGCAGTTTTGGACTGGACCAGGACCCACAGACTCCGGCTCAACCCTGGAAAGACCGAGGTTATGTTCTTCGGTGGGGGCCCGGATGGGAACTGTGGCCCTCTTCCCAGTCTGGATGGGTCCGCCCTCCAGCTGGCGCAAATAGTGAGGAATCTGAGCGTCGTCCTGGATCCGGGTCTGACCCTGGATCTCCAGGTGTCAGCCGTGACCAGGTCGGCCTTTTATCACCTAAGGTTAATCGCCCAGATTCGCCCTTACCTTGACGGGAGCTCCCTGAGGACTGTGGTACAAGGCACTGGTCATGTCGAGGCTGGATTATTGCAATGCTCTCTACATGGGGCTTCCCTTGAACCTTGTTCGGAGACTGCAGCGGGTCCAGAACGCGGCGGCCAGACTGGTGGTTGGTGCGCGTCATTTCGACCGCATCACTCCCATCCTGGCTCGCCTCCACTGGTTGCCCGTTGCCTCCCGAATAAGGTTCACGGTGTTGGTTTTGGCTTACAAAACCCTCCATGGCTTGACCCCTGTCTATCTGGCAGAGCAGCTTCACCGACAATTAGATCGGGCCCGACCCACCCGTTCATCATTGGCCCTCTCGCTTCAGACGGTCCCCCCGAGGGAGGCCCGCAAAATGAGCACTCGTGGGCGGGCCTTCTCGGTGGTGGTGCCGTCCATCTGGAATAACCTACCTAGCGAGCTGAGGCAGGCTCCGTCGTTGGTGTCCTTTAGGAAAGGCCTGAAGACCCTCCTTTTTAGGGATGCCTTCAAAAATGACTAGAGTTTTTTTTTTCCTTCTCTGACTTAGTTTTATTATTGGCCCATACGCTGAATTTCCCCCTCCCCTGCCATTGCCACCGTCTTTGTTCTTTTTGATTTTTATGTGAACCACCCTGAGTTCCCGCTTGGGAAGTAGGAGCGGTATATAAGTGTGATAAATAAATAAATAAATAAATAAATAAATAAATAAATAAATAAATAAATAAATAGAAGGTTGTTTAAATATTTCAATTGACACCAACCCCCTTAAATATTTCCTGGTTTTGGAAAGCTTTGCTGTCTTCCTTTTAAAAGCCCCTATATAAACGAACATGAAACTTAAGTGGGTATATTTGTGCCTGGGAGGGCTGTTTCAGTCACTGATCTGAACCTTGGGTGATGGTGTACTGGGGAAGATATCCAGCAGTCCTTTTGGGGAGGAAGACCCTAGCAGCACAAGCAATAGGAAGAGCAATCTTGGTGAAGCAGGTGGAAAATCAATGTAGGGGATTTCCCTTTATATATATATATATAAAGCACAACAGTTTCCAATGCTGAAACAAATATTCTTCCGCCTGTTTAAGTAAATCCCAGCTTATCCTGGGCAGGGCAAGCTTCTTTTCTCTAAATCTGCAGGAATGCAGATCAAATGAGCTGCAAATGACCCACTCGTTTTGTTTTGCACAACAAGACTGCATGTGAGAGCCACACGTTATAAAAACAGCCCAGCAGAGGCATATCAAGGGGGACAGAAGGGTACATCTGCCCCGGGGCACAGAAATCTGGGGGTGCCTGGAAGGGGAGGAGGGGGAGGAGGGGGAGGAAGCCCTGTGCCCTCCCTCCACCGCATGCCAGCTGAGTGGCAAAGCAAGCAGGCAGGGAGGCGTGCGAGAGCAGTGGCTGTGGTGCCCCCCTCCTCTTCCTTCTCCAACTCTTTGTTGCCACTGTGGGAGAGGTAAGGTGCATGTGTGCTAACGCACGTGCGTGCACACCCACACCCACCCATGCGCCCATGCGCCCCACGCCTGCCCTATGCCCACAGGATTGCTCCCCCCTCTGGGTGGATGCGATGGGATTGGGGAGGGCCAGAGGGGCACAAAAACAACTTTGTCCCCAGGTGCCCCCAAACCTTGCTACGCCGCTGCAGTCCAGCACACGCCTTTGGGTCGACCTAAGCAACAGTGTCTTCCAAATTTGAAACAAACCCACCTCAAGACTAACTGATAAAATTAAAGATGAACCAGATTCCACACAGAAAAAATGAGAAACTTTTAAAACTTTTTATAAGTTTGTGTAACTGAGTTACTACAACATCCCCAGTGTGGTGAGCTTTTGAGTTGTTCAGACTTCTTTGCGGCTGTAAAGGTTACAAAATGAAACAGACCTGGGAATTGGCATTTGGATGAATGGATAGAGTCGTCCCTCTGTACCTGAGCATATATGCTAGTTTGGTCTGTGCCATTTAGTTGCATTCAACGGACAGTAACTTCAACAGGGTTTTCAAAGTATGTGATACATTTAAGGAATGGTTTTACCATCACTTCCTCCCCACACCTAGCAAGTTGTAGGGATTTGAATCCAGGTCTCGGGAGTCTCAGTAGTTCGAATCCTGGGTGCCATGCAGTGGAGTGAGCTCCTGCTGTTAACCCAAGCTCCTGCCAACCTAGCAAAAAAAAAAAAAAAGCATGTAAAATTCAAGTAGATAAATAGGTACCACCATAAAAAGCGGGGAAGAGAAACAGTGCTCCATGGGCAGAAATGCATTCAGCCATGGCAGCCACATGGCTGCAGATGTGCACAACACTGGCTCTTTAGCTTGGAAATAGAGATGAGTGTCGTCCCTAGAGTCAGACATGACTAGCATGCATGTGTTTGTGTGTGTGTGTGGACCTTTACCTTTGCCATGACTTCCTTCCCACGCATTTCAATTTATAAACACCCGTGCAGGGATTTGAATCCGGGTCTGTTGGGAGTCCAGATCCAAAGCACTTTCCACTACAACACACCTGTGCCTTATAATGAAATTAACGGCTGGGTAGCTCAGTGGCTTTAGGCATCTGGCTACGGAGTCAGAGGTTGGGAGTTTGATTCCCCACTGAGCCTTTTTGTGATCCTTAGGATCCTATCCTGCTGTGTAGTTCTGCAATTCTAGTATTGTGTTGTTAAGAAACGTTTAATTAAACATTGCTGCTTTGGTTCAGAAATGCAGGCCCGGATCCAACTGTAGGGCCAACTATGTTAGGCCGATTGAATGAACAGGATTTATATAAGAGTTGAGCTGTCACTGAGTATTTGATTTGTGGGTCAGGAAATGTGAGGACAAGCAACTGGATGTTGTTCTGAGCAGCTGCATCTTATTCCTTTGGGGTACAAAGCAAGAGAGTTGATGCTGTGTTTGGGGACGAATTCAGCAGGGGGTTCCCTCTTTCTTCTATCAAGCCATGTGTACCTGGTGGTCACATGGATACCCCAAGGGTATGCGATGCTACCTACCATCTGTGACCCAGTCCTCAGGGGGCTGAAAGGTTAGGCTTGATTAAGCAGAGGTGATGTTTTTTTTTCATACACTGTGCTAGGATTCACTTATGTAAGCCTCACTGATGTTCCTCGGAGTTCTGTGTCTGTGTTCCCTTGTGCAGCAGCATCTCTCTTGACAGGTCTTTGGAGATGTCACTGCTGGGGCACAATAGCTGTATTGCAAGGCTTATTGGAGTCTTATTGCAAAAGGAGCAGAAATATAATGCAAGGATTAAGATAAATGAGCTGGATTAAGTCAATTTGAAGAAACACGGCCCACCTAACCGAGAAGGGTCAACCCTCACATTTTTTTTAACATGCACGCAAATTTGTTTTTAGTGTTTGTTATCCTGAGAAGATGGCCCTTCTTGTCTTCTTGTCACCTGATGTTTTCCATGTTCTCAACAGGACAGGGGTTCTCGAACTATGGCCTGTGTGCCGGATGCGGCCCACTAAGGTCCTGAATCTGGCCCAGGAACTATTGCAGAACCCCCACTGCCCCCACTTGAGCCAAAAACTTGCCGTGCAGCAGCAGCAGCAGCTGTTGCCTCAGCCACCAATGCAAAGCAAAGCCCACTGTTGCCCATAACGTCTTGGGGTGGGGTGAACAGGATGGGCCCTCCCCTACTCCTCTTGGAGCTTCAGGAGAAGTGGGGCTGCCTTGCAGGCCAGCAGGCGCTGGGCTGGGGGTGGGGCGAAGCGAGTTGGGCCTTCCCTCTCCCCCCTTGGAGCCACACCAGGGAGCAGCAGGGTCTGGCCCCCAACAGTGTCTGAGGGACAGTAAGATGGCTCCCTGTTTAAAAAGTTTGAGGACCCCTGCACTAGGTGATAACATGTTTCTGAAAGCCTTCAGACTGAGTCATCTGAAGGAATGTCTGCAGCACACAAAGTTGCAGGCTGTTATATCAGACATATCGACCTGGAAGTCTGTCTAGTTATCTGACCATTTTGGAGTCGTTCCAGTCTTGTCCCAAAGACATAGGATGCTTATAGATCAGTTACCCCTAAAGTGCTCACTCCTAGCCCTCGCTTGGCGGCTCTTGCTTCATCTGAAACCACAAAATGCAGAGGAAGTCTTTGCACATTTCTGAAGCTCCCTTCCACCATGTCTGATCCAAACAAATTATGACAGGATGTGGCCAGGATTCACCTTGATTATGCATTCTGGTCTAATGCAAAGTTCTTCCCTTCCTGAATATAAGGGAGGTATGCCTTGGTAGGTCTGCATAGACCTTTTCTTCTTTTGCTTACCAGAACAACTAGTGAAATGCTCAATAAGCGATCTGAAATTTCCCAGATGCTGCCCAAACACAGAGGTTGCTCCAGCTATGATAATTTGGCAACATTGGCTCGCATGTTCTGTTCCATGCAGATGAGATTTGTAATGTGTACCTTGTCCAAAGCAGAGAAATTATACTTTAAAAAAATATAGCTTTCAGATTCCCCAGTGGCTATGCTGGTAGGTGGACTTTGGGAGATGTAGACCAGAAAGGAACTGCTCTCTTGTTGAATATCAGGAGGATGTCATATGGAAAGTGAAACAAGAAAGTAGAAACTGAACCAATGGCTTCAAATCACATACAAAAAATGAGGTTCTGACTTAATATTAGAATTAACTGATAGCAAAAGTTTTTCAATAGGGGACTGGCCTGCCTTGGAAGGTGGTAGATTCTTGGTTGTTGGAAGTTTTAAAATGGATGGATTGTCATCTGCTACAAGAGCTTTTGCCCTTCGTTGCCCTGAGACTGCACTTACATCAGTGATCCCCAATCCTGGGTAATCCAGGTGTCCTTACACTACAAGTCCCAGAAACCTTGGCCAGCACAGCTAGTGGTGAAGGCTTCTGGGGGTTGCAGTCCATGAACACCTGAGTTACCCTTGGTTGGGAACCACTGCACTAGATGATCCTCTGGGTCCTTCCAGCTTGACAGCTCCATGATTCTAAGGCAGTTGAGGGAAGTTCAGGTTGGGCCTAGCTGATCTGTCAGCACTTTATTTGAAAGCTGACACTGGGGTGTGTGAATGGATGGAATGAAGAAGCATCAGTTGTTCCCACCATGGTGGAAAGTGAGCCAGTGTAACAGCACAGCTTGTGAGTCTACCTTGAGAGTCACCATTGGTGGGAGCAGTTTGAGGTCAGAGTTCATGATGATGGAAGCTCTGGCTTTTTACAAAACTATATGGATTACAAAACTTTTTTTATGGATTACCGTGCATGATTGCATTGACTGATTTCATAAGAACACCAGAGTTTTCCATGTTAGTTTCCACCCTTCATAATGAATTTTTCTTTTCTTTTTGTATGCTCTTTGTGGCTTTAATGTTACCTTTTAATGTTCTAAGATGCCTCTTCTAATTCCCTGTTCTTAACTTGAATTATGTCTTAAATGTTCCGGGCTGTATATTGCCCCTCGTTATTGCAAGCCACCTTGGGTCCTTTTCCAAGGAGAAAGGTAGGGTAAAAATATTCAAAATAAATTAATGAAAAAAATGAAACCTATTTAAGTCTAGGTGTTATGAGTACTGTAGCTAGTGCTATTTCATGCCAGCCTGGCAAAAATATTACTGTTTTTGAATAATGTGAGGCATATATTTCTTTACATTTATAACCCATCCTTTGCTGCAGCAAGCCCATGGCCCCCTCCCTACATAGCTCTCCTCTTTTCCACTTTATTCTCATAGTGACCCTGTGAAGTAAGACTGATGGAGAACAATGGGCTTAATGAGCTTAATGGCTCAGTGAGGTCTTGAACCTGGATCTCCAATGTGGAGTGTATCTTGAATCAGCCCCCACAGGTCACCATGGAAACTCACCAGTGCCTTCAGCCCGCAGCCATGTTCTGTGAAGATTATACAAGAAAATAACTCTTCTGATTTCAAGAAGATTATGCAAGCGAAACACTTCTAATTTCAGGTAATATGTTGCAGATCTCTGGTGTTGGTCCATGATGAGAATCCAGGTTTAGTGACACATCCATCACTTGCACAAATGCCTCTCTAATAAAGCAGTGGTCCCCAATCTGGGGGTCAGAACCCCTTTGGGGGTCGAATGATCATTTCATAGGGATCACCATGAGCCAGTGAAGAAAAAGGCACAAACAGCTTGGGTCTGGAGGAGGGGGGGAGAGGAAGGGGGGAGTGAGTTACAGCTTGATAGGTTGGAGGGGTTGTCAGTCAATAGCACTGGAGGATGTGATTGGCTGAGGGTGCCAGTAGAGGGAAGTTCTCTATGGCACCTGTGGCAGTGGCCTGCCAAAGGGTGCTTGTGGCCACTTCCCAGGAGGGCAAGGGGCCACCACAACACGAGGAACTGTATTAAAGGGTCACAGCATTAGGAAGGTTGAGAACCAAAGCTATAAAGGATCTGATGCTGGTACTCAGCAAGAATAGGACACCTTGGCCTTGGATCCCTAGGCGGTGGCTACCCACATATTTATACAGTAGGACCCCAGTATCCGCTGGGGATTAGTTCCAGGCCTTCCCATGGGTAATGAAAAACGTGGATAAGAGAGAACACCAAGGAAACCCCCCAAAATTGCTGCTTTGTGACAGTAGCTTGCTTTACAGATGCTATTTGTTACTGACCTGGGGCTCAATCCCAGGTAGCAGGCTCATGGTTGACTCAGCCTTCCATCCTTCCGAGGTTGGTAAAATGACTACCCAGATTGCAATGTGTAGCCTCCATACTGTAAGCTGCCCAGATACTACTTGAAGTGGTATAGGGCGGTATATAAGCAGAACTTTGCTTTTTACAGCTGCTGTTTTATGACAGTAGCTTGCTTTGCAGCTGCAGGATTATGTATTTAGTTTTTCCTTTGCCATCCGTGGATAATTGATTCAGTGGATAGTGCATCAGTGGATATGGGGATCCTGCTGTACTTCGATTGTATGCTTTTGACCTTGGAGGAAGCACTCCTTAGTAGACATGGGCACGACTCGGTGAAATTGTCGTTTCCGTTTTCGGTTATCGTTTCCGTTACGTAATGGAAACGGTAACGATAATTAAGCCGTCAGAACTTGAACTCGAACCGAAAAAAGAAAAATTTGGTCGGGTTTTTCGTTTCCGTTTGTGGCATCGCGGCGATCGCGTGATGCGAAGCACAGAAAAGGTTTTTGAAGGTTTTTTTTTAAACCCCGACTCCCAGCCAAAAAAGCAGGCGAAAATATGCCTGCCTGAGGCTTTGCCACCTACCAGAGGGGTGGTTTCTGGGGGGTCCCCGGCCTTTCCCCCCCTCTTCTACTGTCCTGGGCTGCTTGCACCAGGCTGGGGGTGTGTGTGTCATCCTCGTCATCTGTCTTGCTGCATGCCATGCGGTGGGGGGGGGATCCAAAATGGCGACCACAATTTTTCTTTTGAAATCGTGGTCAAAAACACACCAAATCACCACAGAAACAGGTGAAATTTATTTATTTTAAATGCCTGAATTTTTATAGTAGCAGCAGTGGGATTTTTATAGCAATAAAACGTTGTATTGATTTTATTTTATTTTATTTTATTTTTTTTTTTTAGACCTGCCCATTTGGGCTGGGCATGGGATGGGACCATGCAATTTTTGAACCATTCCAGCAATGGCATCGCCAGTTTTTGACTGACACTTCTGGATGTCTCGGAGGGCATAAAAAGCCGAGGCACCTTCCAGAAATTGCTGTTGGGTGTATGGATGTGGTTGAGGGAGGAGGGCTGGCTGCTGGTGCTGGTGTGATCCGATCGGGATTGAGGAGGGAGGCTGGAGGCTTTAGGATTTAAGTTAGGCAGGCAGGGAGGGAATTGAATTTAGAAAATAATTTCTTTGATTCCCTGCAGCTTTGTCTGCTGAAGGGAATAGCAGTTTATTCTTTATTTCTTCTCTGGCAGTTTGAGGATTTTTTTCTGATATTGGATAAAGGGGGAGGTTCGACTGGGAGTGGGAGGTGATTTATTTTAAAAATATATTATATACCAGTGCTCCCCAACCTTTTTGTCCCCATGGACCAGTAAATGTTTGATGAATTTTTGGGGTGGGGGAGGGGAGATTTTCGGGCTGGGGAAGGGGATTTTGCGGGGGGCTTGGAGCGTGTGCCTTGCGGGGGGCCACGGGAGCGGTTTGGCTTCGGGCACACACGGGCAGGGGTGGGGGAGCCTAAGGCT
The DNA here is from genome assembly GCA_029282475.1 of Phrynocephalus forsythii. Classification (NCBI taxonomy): domain Eukaryota; kingdom Metazoa; phylum Chordata; class Lepidosauria; order Squamata; family Agamidae; genus Phrynocephalus; species Phrynocephalus forsythii. The sequence goes on from JAPFRF010000004.1 coordinate 20,857,365, forward strand.
CCTGGGAGGGCGGGCCCCGCCTCCTCCTCCTCCGGTTGGTCGGTGGCAACGGCAGCCGCCAAGCCTTCGGGCGGGCGAGCGGGGGGGAGGGAGGGAATCCCCCTGCCCCCTGGAGAGGCCAGTGTCCTTTCCTCGGTCCTCCCCAACACACACACACACACACACACACAAACACACACAAACACACACACACACACACACACACACACACACATACCTGGCCACCTCTCAGGAGGCGGGATCATCCCCGCCACCAAGACTTGCCCCCTCCCGCCGGGTCTCCAGGCCGAGAAGGGGAGCCCGAGCGCCTCCCACTGCCGCCGCCGCCTCTCTCACCTGCTGCTGGGCAGGGAGCCCAAGCTCTGGCCAGGCGCGAAACTGAGGAACTTGTCTGCTCTCCCGGGGAGGCGGCGAGGTGGCCGCTGGGGACTGGCGGATCCCGCCCCGCCCCGAAGGGGCTGCAACGAGGGCGGTAGCGCCTCCTCCTCCTCCTCCCGCCGCCACCGGAGGAGCAGCAGCAGCAGCTGGGGCGATTGCGGCGGGGAGTCGCAGGGGCGGCGGCAACCGCGGGGGGGTCGCGGCGGCAGCGAAAACACCCGGGCTGGCCCGTGACGCCCCACCCACCCACCCGCAACACAGGCACGGTCCGGCGGCGGCGGTAGTGGGGGGGCTCCGCCCTGGAGCGCGGCCACAGGGAGGGGCCAAAGGGTGCGCTCCCCAGGGGAGGAGGGGGGCACCCACCTCCTCTTCCGACCGAGGGGGCCCCCACGCGGGATGCCTCCTCCCCACCGGCCCCGCGCGCCCAGCCCCCAGCTTCCTGCTGCTGCTGCTGCTGCTGCTGGAGGGTGAGGAGGAGGAGGGCGGAGGAGGAGGAGGAGGATGCGCCGCCACCGGCACCGGCAGCGGGCAGAGGAGGAAGGCAAAGGCAATGGCGGCGGCGGCGGCTCCTCCTGCGCTCCTCCAGCCTTCCTCCTCCACCGGCCCGCGGGGAGAGAGAGGAGGAGGAGGAGGCGGCGGAGGGAAAGGGGAGGAGCCTCCCCGGCCTCCCCAGGCGGCCCGGTGCTGACCGGTCCACGGACCGGCACCGGTCCGCGGCCCGGGGGTTGGGGACCACTGTTATATACTACCATTTATTTTCTATTTTCCCAACTTCAATTTGCTTGCACACAAAAAGAACAGAACCTCTATCCTAAGTGATATCCTAACTGCCCACTCCCCGTCCCCCCGCGCCGCCACTCGACTGGCCACCTAGGGTGCAAAAACACCTAGCGCCGGCCCTGATTGCGGGATGCCCCTATGCTCTGGGAAGTCAAATCGCGCTAAATTGCGGTGGAAATGACAATCGACAAACGGAAATGACAAATTTTTGAAAAATTTCGCGACAAACGGAAACGACCTGAAACGGACCCATTCCGACAAATGAAAACTTGAAAGATCATTTTTTCTGGTCGTGCCCATGTCTACTCCATAGTGGTATGTCAGCAGTCCTGGATGACCATAACTCACCAGGCAATGCATTCAGATGAGTCTAATGCTCTGATCTTACAACACAGCATATGCTGGATTTTTTAAAGAAATTCTCCCTGAATCTCCAGTAGATCTGGGTTCTGTGAAATCTTTTACCTATGATGTGTTACCATTTTCTGTATTACTATTGTTACTTCTTTAATAAAGGAAACATCTAAATGGCAATGCAAAAAAGAAGAAATTATCCTGATAACAATGTGCAGAATTAAAGCCAGGAAGATGCTCAACCATTAAAGAAAAAGATACATAATGGCATATTGCTGGACCTCCCATGACTTCTCTGGAAGTGTCAAAATACAACACCCCTACACACCCAAAAAAGAATAGTGAAAAGGACCATCCACAATTCTAGGAATTGTGCTTCTCATCCAGATTTTTAAAAATAATGTAAGTTTCAGAGAGGGTAGCCGTGTTAGTCTTTTCAAGAATTTCAGGCAATTTTTTTGCCTGAAATTCTTAAAAATAATGGATTTTCTGTGGTTATAAAGAAGATGAAAGAATCGTTGGTGGAGCTTGGATCGAGGAACATCACAAATAAGTGATGGGATATCAAGGATTCCCAGAAGACTATAACTGAATAAGGCATGGAGATTTCTCACTAAATGCCTGGCACGTGGAAGCAGCCTTGGTACCAATAATGTGCTTTGACAGAGAGAAGGTTAAACATCAAAAGAAATAAGAAGATTAGCTTGTTGATTTAATGTGGCATATTTATGAGGAGTTCTTCTAGGCTGAATCTTCCAGCTTAATAATTGTGAATGAAAGTGTGTGTGTGTGTGTGTGTGTGTGTGTGTGTGTGTGTGTGTGTGTGTGTGTGTGTGTGTGTGTGTGTGTGTGTGTGTTGCATAGTTACAGTCGTGACCGACTCTTTGTGACTCCATGTCCATGGAGTTTTCATGGCAGGAATACTGGAGTGGTTTTGCCAGTTCCTACTCCAGGTGCCTACAGCACCTGGTATTCCCTCCCTGGTGGTCTCCCATCCAAGTACTAACCAGGGCTGACCCTGCTGAGCTTCCGAAATCAGGTGAGATCGGATGTGCTAAGGGCATCTAGATAGCTCAAATGAAAGAATGGAACATCCTAATTCTATACCCATAGCTACCATACAGGATGTGATACTATAAGGCAGAGTAGGGGAACTGCCTCGGGCATCCTAGTCAATAGGATGAAGAACTGTCTGTACCATACAGTGATTGTCACTCCACCTCTAGTCTAGGTTTCTGCCCTTACATATGGTAGATGATGCATGTTATTCTTGTTTCATGGTAAGAATCAGCTGCCAGTTTGGTCATTGTTTTTTGTAAATTCAGTGGTGGTGGAACTGTTTTTGATTCTCTGCAGCTCAGTTCTTGTATCAACTAAGAAAAAGATCACCCTTTATGCATAAAACAGGGATGCCATATCCAGGTGACCATACAACAGGAAATATGGAGTGGTAGTAATGCTGCGTAGTACATAATGGGCATCCAGACTAAATACAGGAAAAAAACCACACACACCCCAAACCACCCTGCTGTTGACCTGCATTGGAGTTTTGAAAAAATTATTATCTTGAATTCTTGTCACATATTGTTTGGGGACATTGGTGAATTTGGGTAAGTTCTTATTTATTAAATTTTTTAAAAAAACCTTACAAATAAAATTCTCAACTACCTATATTGGCCAAATTCAGCAGATGCCCCTAGTATGGATATGTGCCTGCTACACGGTTGTTAAAGAGAAGGAACCTGTTGTGGGGAGGAAGATAGCACAGACACAGCAGAAGTTATAGGAAGTCAAAGCCAAATATAACAGCTCAGAGATGACTTTTAGATGGGTTAAGCTAAAAGTTTTTGTTTCTTCCACCCATCTGATTTGCTTTGATTTCAAGTCCTTTCCATTGAAAAGAACTTGAGGCCACATTTTGAACACAGTGCCCAGTTCTGGTCACCACAATACAAACAAGACAGAGAGGCCCTATAACAGTGATGGCGAACCTATGGCACAGGTGCCAAAGGTAGCACTCGGAGCCCTTTCTGTGGGCACCCGACATCATCCCTTCATAGCCACCTGTATACAGGTTAAATTACTGTATTGGCACTTTGCAAAAAAATTAGTGGGTTCTGAATTGCAGTTTGGGCACTCAGGGCCTTTTCACACGACCCCTAAGATCCGCTGGCCACTTAAATTCGGACCAGAGATCTTGGGGGTTTGTTGCTCTTCCTACGTCCCCACCCCTCCGTGCTTCCTTGCTCCTGTCTGCTTGAGGGGAGGGAGAAAAAAAGAGAGGAAAAAATGCAGGCTCACCTCCAAAGCCGCCCAGAGTCCCGTCGTCATCCTGATTCCTTCTCTTAAAGGGGTGGGAGGCAAACAAACAAACAAACAAACAGAAGCCAGGAGAGCCCAGCACTCACTCCCTTAAATCCGCATCAGGGATTTTCACCCTCCGAGAACAGGTACATGAAAAGTGCACTGGGACGTGCTTAGGTGGGCGTGGTCGCACTTAATTTTCTGTAAACTCCGGAGCTGGTGGGGAAACAATTGTAAGCTCCGGAGCTGGCAGCCATTTGCAGCAGAGTTTAGGGGTCGTGTACAAAGGCTCACAGTCTCTAAAAGGTTCACCATCACTGCCCTATAACAAGTGCAGAGAACAGCAACAAAGATGATAAGGTAAATCGTATGAAGAACGACTAAAAGAATGAGGCATGTTTAGCCTGACAAAGAGAAGATTGAGGGAAGACATGATAGCAGTCTTCCAATACCTCAAGGGTTGCCACAGGGAAGAGGTCATTGATTTATTCTCAGTTGCACCTGGGGGTATGAGAAGAACCAATGGGCGGAAACTCATCAGAAGGAGAGCCAACCTGGAAATAAGGAGAAACTTCCTGATGGTGAGGGCCATTAAATAGTGGAACAGCTTGCCTCCCAATTCTGTGGGTGCCCCATCGCTGGAGGTTTTTAAGATTGGGCAGCCATTTATCTGGGATGGTATGAGGTCTCCTGCCTTGGGCAGGAGGTTGGACCAGACTTGAAGATGATTATTGCTTGCCATCAAGTTGATTTCAACTTTTCAAGACTTTATAGGTATAATCAGACAAGGTTTGCCCATTCTTTTCTTCTGGAGGTACCTTGGGGTCTGTGCAAGCTGTTCTCCAGGCTACGGAAGCTGGCTCTTCTCCTGAGAGGCACAATGGAGAGTCAAAATCTTGACCTCCACCTCCACGACTCACTGAGTGATCTAGCCAGCTAGAAAATTCTCCACCCTGAAACACAGGGGAGTGTTTCTCCCCCACATCCCTCATCCAGACCTAGTTGTCCTTGGGATGTCTTGTTGCTCCCATGTAAGATGAGGTTGGCTGGTCAGGTCCATGGTTAATAACTCCAGTAATTAGTTTTGTTCAAGCGCTGGGAGTTTTGCAGTGCTAGTCAAATATCGTTGATTGGAACAGAAGGGAATTCCTCCACATGAAAGAACAAATATTGCTTCATTTGCATAGACTCTAAGGACGAAGTGGGAGGAGGGGAATGAAACTTGCTCCTACGTTAGCTCTTTATTTGCCTTTCTAATGCCTTGAGTTAACATTTTTAGTTACTGTAAACTGTAAACACTGTTACTATGTATGCGGAAGCACTATGCAGGTTAGTAGTTGGATGAGGGAAAGCCTTCCATATACCATCTCATGAACCTAGATGTGCAGGAACTTTTCCAAGTCTAAAGGAAGGCTGTGCACCAGTAACATTTATTAAATAAATAAAAAGAAATGTAAACTATTAACCTACATTGCCATCTTGTGGATGATGGTGGAGTCTCATCTTTTATTTTTAGTACCTCTAGGACTGCCCTGATGGACAGAACAAAGCAGAATTCATTGCATAGTGCTGCAGTCTGGGATGTCACGTGCAACATTCATCAAGAAGTAACTTTTTTGTTTGTTTGATCACTTACATTGTTAACGTAATCAATAATAAGGAGGAGAGACTGCAGCAGCATCTTCTGTTCAGCTGGATTTACCAATAGAGGTGGGCATGAACCAGAAAACCCATGGTTCGGGTTCGTCTGGTTCGGGCCCACCCTTGGTTCGGTTCAGGTTTGGGTTCATATGATTTTTTAAAATAACATCTCACCATGTTTGTATCTTTTTACTGGTCCATTAAGATACTGCTTAACCTATTTATGTCTGCTGATGGATCACATAGTTATGCCCAACCCCACCCCCCAGCCCAAGTTAATGGAATAATGAAAAATCTTAATTGTTTTGCATTACAAACCCAAATACCAGTAATTGTCAATTCTGTAAGTGGTTCTGGATGAATACATTGGAACAGAAAATGAAAAATAAGGAAAATATAAAATAAAAATATTTATAAGATTCTGTTTATAAAAATCTTTTCAATATAAATCTAAAGAAAAATTTTACTGTATTCTTGAAGGTTTTCATGGCCAGGATCTAATAGCTGCTGTGAGTTTTTCAGGCTGTTTTGCTGTGTTGTGAAAGTTGTTCTTCCTGACATTTCGCCAGTCTCTGTGGCCTGCATCTTCAGAGAGCAAGGAGCTCAGAGAGAACTCTTCGTTCCCTGAGCTCCATGCCCTCTGAAAATACCTAAAAAACCCACAACAGTTAAAAGTTTGACTGTTTACATTAAGATTATTTTTATAAGACTCTAAATGTTTTATATGTTTCTGATGATCTTTTTCATCCAGAAGCATTATTTTCTGCAATTATGTCTTGAGAATTCAGTATTTCAAATTGCCTGTGTGTTCCTTTAGAACATCATTTCTACAGCCCTCTCTGCATCCTTAGCCAGCATGCTGATCATCCCATCAGCAACAGAAGCACATCTACTGCTCGGGAAGCACAGGTGGAGTTCCTTGGCCCCGGGGCAGATTCAGGACCTTGGGGGGGCTGCATCCGTCCCCGGGGCCCACCCTTAGCATTCTCTGCATCCTTCCTTCTCCCATCCACATCTACTGCTCCACACATGGAGTTCCTATTTCTAGTACATTATTCTCATAACGTTTTAATCAATTTTCATGGCTGTCAAGATGCCAGGGCATGTCTCAGTCCTGGGTCTGGTCAAATGCTTGACTGTGCAATGGAGAAAAAACCTGGAACTTCATTATTGAATCACAATTAGCCACTGCAACTTTGGCGGTAACTTCACGTCCGTTTTGTCTCTGTAGTTGTTGCATTTAGAAGCAGTACAAAAAATGTTACTTCACATCCGTCTCGCAACAACTGAAATTTGTCTCGACCATGCCAAAGAAAAAGGTGCTAAGCAAGACAAATCTGTACCTAGCGCTGGGGCTGGGCTTTCTCTTGTCCCTCTTCTGTTCCGCTTCTTGTCCCAGTTAAGAGGACGTGAAGTAACAACTGTACTGGTAGCCTGGTGGGCATTGTTAGGACAGCTTTTGTGTCCATCTAGTGCAGTGGTTCTCAACCTGTGGGTCCCCAGATGTTTCTGGACAGCAACTCCCAGAAGCCTCCTCCACTCAGTGTGCTGGAAGGGGTTTCTGGGAGTTGCAGTCCAGAAACATCTGGTGATTCACAGGTTGAGAACCACTGATCTAGTGGTTAGTGGGTGAAGCAACATATGTCATTAATTTCCGTACGGGAAAAACCATGCAACTCAAATGTATAAGAAAGAAAACATTATCAATGCTGCTGCATTGGAATATGAAAATCAGAATATCAGTAAATTGAAATATCGAAAAAGAAAAATTTTATACACCCCCAAAAAAAGGGGGAAAGAAGCTAGACAAATTCAGTGTTTGTCACGATACAAGACCATGAGGTAACACTTGTCATGAGACAAGTTATCACGAGTCTGACCATAGGAACACTGAAACAGGGACAAAACCACGTGATTGTGACGAATGCTGTCATGGTATAAAACTAGTAGCGGAACAAAGAAGGACATGAAGTAACCACCTTATCCAGTTCTTGCAGGAAAACCAATGAGATTCTAATCACTGACTTCCTTCATTTTACATAGATAGCTGCACAAGGGATGATTAGTATGAAGGGATCTTCCCCTTCTCCCCTCTGGCCTTTCATTTATCTCAAAGCAACTTGGGCCCAATATGAAGTTTGCCTACTTACAAAGAAATCAACAACCAGTCCAGATTTCAATATCTACAACTGGATGTTAGGAAAATGTTGCTCCACAGCTAGTTGTTTTTCAGTGGTCCAGCCACCCTCCTCTTTCAAAATGCCTTGATTCTACCCCTTCCCAAATATTCTGATTTCCCATAGCAGTCACTAAAGTATTCTGCATTCACAAAACACATTCTGTGCCTATCCGCCTATTTTATACTGCATGTGTATGGTGCTGTTTTGGCTGCATAAGGGCGAGCACTCAGAAAATTAAATCTGCCAATGTCATAAGGCCCATCCACACCGAAAGCTATATTCTTTGTGTTCTGTGATGCCCATTCTAGAAATGCTTGGGTAGATTCTATTTCATAAAATGAAATGTGTTCATGTGCCCCATTCTCCGTTTCTTGAATCTGGAGTCGTATGCCATATTTGAGCGATGGCAGGGCCAACTTGATCCTCCTTATTTTAATCCAATCCGATTATTGTGTTTTTAAATAAAAATTGGTTTCAGGACAATCTGTGTCAGGAAGTGGAGGTGGGCCATTTTCCAAGCAAAGGGAATGTTTCACCCTAGAATATCACATAGAAAAGATTTAATGGAAACCCAGCTACTGTTATCTATGAGAAATGATGCCTGTGCTTTTCATTTAGATCAGTGGTTCCCAACCTGGGGGTCGAAACCCCTTTGGGGGTCGAACAACCATTTCACAGGGGTCGCCAGGAGCCATTGAAGAAAAAGGCACAAATGGCTTAGGTCTGGAGGAGGGGGAGGAAGGGGGAAAGAGTGAATTACAGCTTGATAGGTTGGAGGGGACGTCAGTCAATGGCGCCGGAGGCTGCGATTGGCTGAGGGTGCCTGTAGTAGAGGGAAGTTCTCTATGGCACCTGCGGCAATGGAATTCCAAAGGGGGCTTGCGGCCTCTTCCAAGAAGGGCAAGGGGGGTCACCACAACATGAGGAACTGTATTAAAGGGTTGCGGCACTAGGAAGGTTGGGAAACACTGATTTAGACCAAGGAGAGGTGCTGCGTAGCAATGGAATTCTCTCATTTTCAAGGGATGGAAAATTTATTTGGTAGTAACCAAGATTTCATTTGTTTTTGTCCCAGTGCTTCTGTGCATTGGTGCTTATGACTGAGCAGCCATTCATTGAATTTTGTGGTGCTTCGGGGGCTTCCTTGGGAAGTAGCCAAATGGGTAACGTTTTCATCTTGACCCTGCTTATGCTGCACGTGGCTGCTGCACATTAGCCCTGCTTATTGGTAGAATGTATCTTCCCAAGACTATTCCCAAACTGGAAAGGGCTCAGTTTAGTCTCTGGGTATAGTCCTGGGGATAAATAGAAAATAGATTAGGACCCAATATAACAAGACCACCTGCAACAATAACTTATGGAGGGTGGAAAGCTGCACAGCAATGTGTGAGTGTGATGCAAATGTGCAGAAAAATGCAACTGGCACATGGTGTCTCTAGCCAGGTACAGTAAAATAAGACAAGTGAGTTTTGACAGGTGAGTACAGCCCCCAGCACCTTTAATTGTTAGATGGCTAAATCATTTGCAGTGAACCAGAAAGAATTCTATGTTTTAACAACTGCAAAGCAAACTGACACATATTCCTTTTGGAACCCATGAGAAACCTCCCATTCCAGCAGAGTGGCTTCCCAGCCTGGGAAACCCAGTTATTCTTGGACTGCAACGCCCAGAAACCCCTGCCAACGTGGCTAGTGGCAAAGACATCTGGGAATTGCAGTCCAAGAACACCTGGGTTTCTCCAAGGTCAAGAACGACTGATACAATGCATTTGATCAGTCTCACAGCCCGTGTGGGACCTGGCATAATGCAACAGGATACAGGCCCAGTTTTGCACCTCTATTAGGCTGCTGATGGGATAGTTTTAATGGACAAAGAAATAGATCTGATCAGCTTGAAATCCGTCCATCCCTCTTCGGGGGGAGGGGGGAGACACAACATTCTGTAAGCCACCTTGCGTACTTTTTCCAAGAAGAAAGGTGGGGTAAAAATACTCTGGAATAAAAATAAAATAAACTTTTGCCCAGATCAACTCACTAAAGGCTCCAAAGGAAGATTTTGTCGGTTCTTTTTTCTAGTTGCCAGAGGCTCTGTACCAATCATTTCGTATAACACAGCTTGAGGCTTAAATTGCTTTCATATATAAATCATGGAATTCTCTATCCCAGGAAACAGAGCAATCTTCAAGTGCTTTCTTGGTGTAGTGGCATCCTGCAATTTTTATGTGAGGTCCCTTTGGGCAAAGACCTGTTTGCTTGACTTTGCTTGAAAGAAAGGTTAACATACAGTAGTTGTTAGTAAAGGATGTCAGCTCCTGCTAACAGCTCACCCATCAGGGAATATGTGGTGCTGCCCTACTTCACACGCAGGATACCCCAAGACGTCCTGTTACTGCCTGCTTCATGACACAGTGATTAAACTGCAGTACTGCATTCACAACTCTGCTCACACCCTGGGTTCCATCCCAGGGAGCCAGATTGAGGTTCTCACTTAGCCTTCCATCCTTCCAAGGTTGGTAAGCGGAGTACCCAGCTTGCTGCAGGGGGAGGGGGGGGAAGCAATAAAATAAAATAAAATAATAAAAAAGCAAAACAAAGTATTCTGCTTAGATACCGCCCCACAGCACTTCAAACATTCTTTGGGCGGTTTACAATTTATTTATGCACACTGCACATTGTCCTCCCAGTGAGCTGGGTACTCATTTTACCGACCTTGGAAGGATGGAAGGCTAAGTGAACCTTGAGTCTGCTGTCTGGGATTGAACCCCAAGTCATGAGGGCAGTGTTGGCTGCTGTACAGCAGTTTAACCACTGCACCACGAGGCACCTCGGTTCGGTGCCTCATCCCAGCAAAACAGGTTGCATGAACCGAACCATGAACCAACCCTGATTGCGTGTTTTTTTCTGGTTCGCAGTTCAGTTTGTGTCAAACTCGAGATATATGCTTTGGTTATCTGGTTAACCCACTTTCAGATCCTCCCCCCCGAATAAGCATGCATTTCTATATGCATTGGGACACTATTGCCAGTTTCTTATGACAGGCATTTCAAGGGTACAGACATTGAGATATGTTTCATATTTTGCATCCCTCAGTTGAAGGCCAATCTGTTTTCCCTCTAATAGCAGCTTGTCTTTCATTTCTGCTTTTTTCTTTTTCTCATCAGCGGTAAGATCTGATATTGTTTCTGTTATTTGCACTTTACCACAGACTGCATTAAAGAGAGGTTTTCTTTCTTTCTTTTAAGTATGTTTTCAGTGTTGATTTTATTTACCGTTTTTACTATACTTGTTTAAATAGCTCTATACTGACTGTTTTCAGTGTTTATATGTTGTCTTTTAAATTATGCAAGCCACCTTTGGTCCTTTTAAGGGGAAAGGCAAGGGGGAAAACATTTTAAATGAATACCGTAAATAAGAAACAACCTTTGAAATCTGTTACGATGAAAACTGGAGCTCTCAAACTCCTTTCCCGCTGTTCTCCTTTTCAAAAATCTGAACTCAGAAACACACACACCCTTAAAAATTGTTGTTTAATAACACAGATAGAAAGGTAGGAGTCCGTGATACCCAGGACAAAAGCAGGAGACAAAGGGGAGAGAGGGAGTTAAATGTCAAGTACAGGCTTCTAACATGGAGACTTGTTAATTTATGCAAATAAATTTCATAATCAAGGAAAGAACACAAAGGATTTTTGAAACTCTTCCATCCTTTACCCATCTCATTACTTTTATTTATTTTAAAATTAAATAGAAGATGGAGTAGCCTTCTTTATCGAGGAACAAAGAATAAAAGGAACATACATAAAGAAAACAAAATTAGATCCAAACAATTAATAAACATGAGTTTGCTGCATCAATAACTTTTGTTTGTTTGTTTGTTGTTTTTGCTAAAGACGGGATGGATACTAATTCAGCTCTTTCCTCAACAGCATTCTATTGAATTGCTTGTCACTGGGCAGAAATATGAAACTAGACTTAAAAGGAAAAACAAATTGCATCCTCGCCAACAAATACTATGCAATAATTCATTTTTAAAATGTTTGCAAGCAGCCATTTTAGGAGTTTATCAGACATATTAATCTTTCAGAGTGCAATGGCATTCAATACTCTTGAATTAATATTTTAAAATTCTTTGCCTCCTTGCCTTACCCTATTAAAGGGTAACAATAAATTTTTGTGGATAAATTCCATGGGATAAGCTCCATTTTAAAAAGTTTGATACTTACTAAACATAATTATTGTTTAGACAGGAAGGACTGCTAATAATCTATACCCATCTTCTTCATGCATTAGCAAATGCTGATCATTTATGCTACTGTCATCTTAAATCTAACTTTAATAATTTCTTTTGGGAGACTCATACTTTAGAAAACTGTTTCTAAAAAGAAATATTAAAAAAATAACCCCACTTTCATCAGACTTCCTAATGGCACATTGCAACATAGAGATCAACAATCACTCAGAGTGGCCAACGACATTTTGGTGCCTGAGGTGGACCAGCAAACAGTAAATAGAAGCTAATTTTATAAGGCTGTCTGTTATCCAAGGCAAAGTGCACAGCACTCAAGCCAGGCAGTTGTTTTTTGTAAATAAATAGCAACTCTCTTGGGCATGCTGTGCCTAGCGCTGAAAATACAATAACAAATAGAGATGTGCACAAAATGCTAAAATAGCATTTTGTTTCATTTTTTGTTTCACTCCATTCCATTTCATTTAGTTTTAAACAATTTTTTTTTGCAAAATAAAAAATGTGCCCATTCCTTACAACAATCCATTAAACCACAAACATCTAGCCTAGGCATATCCAAAATCAGGTGTGGGGCCCAAATGCGGCCTGTTTTCAAATTTTGAGCAGCCCGCGGCCTCTTCTCCCCACCGTCTCAGCCTGGCACGCATCCCCGTCAGCTGCCCCCTCCATTATACCCGGCTGGAGATGTCAGCTTGCAGTTTTACAGTTTGCCTGCTCTCCCAGCCTCTGTCCATCCCCCCATGTTACCTGCCCAGCCTACCCTTCCCTGGCTCCATTGCTGCAGCATCCTCCCCACCCCTGTGCATGTTATAGAGACTTGTCCAGTGTCCGGCCCAGGGACCAAATGTGGCTGAATAGTCAGCCCCCCCCCACATTTTCACCTCACCAAATCTGGCCCTCCTTGCAAAACGTTTGGACACCCCTGATCTAGCCTTTATTGATACCCCACATCTGCCATCTGAGTTGGCCGCTTTTGTTGAGTCCGGGCTAATCCCAAACTTTCCTTGTATCAGAGTAACTTAGATAAAAACTTCTGAGACAGGCAGAGATCTAAATCACCATTTGTTTATTCAGCTGGATAAAGGAAGGAGGCAACCTTTCCCCTGAAGCAGAAGTAAAAATCACAGCTAACAAAGGCAGGGTGCACATTTAAGTACAGAAAGCATGACACACCCCTCACCAATCAACAACATTCGTTGGGCAAGCTGTAATTCTTTGTTAGAGCCATTCCTATCCCATTCTCCTTGCACCACCACCGGCATTGATGTCCTTGAACATTTAACACAGGCTCTTCTTTCTCTCTTGGCAAGGCACAAGACATTCCAGTAAAATTGAAACAGTTTCAGACAGCTTATGAAGCACAATAAGGCACAGATACAAGGCATACAGAGGAATCAACATGGCTTCACTTTGGTTCACTTGAATCTGTTAGGTTTTTATTAATTCCTGGTCTCAACACTTTGATGTGCCCAGTAGTGCTTTTGGCCCATGGAAGCCACAATCACTGTGGTCTACTAAAGTAATTTCCTGATAGTGGGGCCTGCTTTATTATTTTAATGTGACTCAAGGCAGGGGCGATCAAAGAGAAGGTGCAATGGCCGCAATCCGCAGAAGGCCCAGAATTTAGGGCCCAACCACTGGTGCCACACCCTTTTGAATATTTCATGGTTGTGGCCACAGTGGCCAGTTTATAAACAAGGTAAGTCGGTCTGCCTAGGAAGCTGGGGTCAGATAAAATTACAATCAACTACACAGAAGGATCATTGCTACCCCTGGTTGCATTGAAATTTTTTAATCCCTTCATCACAATACAATGACTAACACCTATTCTCCTGCATAGGACAAGTTTCCTCTTTCCCACAATGCTAAAACCCCCAGTCTCACTCACTCTATACCCCAGAGCACAGAGAGAACTCCTAGTTCCCTGAGCTCCTTGCCCTCTGAAGATGTTAGCCATAGAATCTGGTAAAACGTCAGTAAGAAAAACTTCCTGAACATGACCAAACACCCAGAAAAACTCACAACTATCAGATCCTGGCCATGAAAGCTTTTGAGAATACACTCAGATAAAATCCTTCATATTACCCAACTTGCCTTCTGGAGGGAATATATGGACCAAATTCAGGAAGAAATGTATTTATTTATTTAATTAATTATTACTGCATCATCTAGCAACAAGGCCACTCTGGGCGGTGTATGAATAATTCAACAAACAAAAAAGAACATGATACAATGTAAAAATGAAGCTAATAAGCAAAATGGTAACTAAATCAACAATGACATCATAAAAATCACCCAAGGAACAGAGGAATAACTAAAATGAAACAGTAGATTAAATATCAGCAAATCAAGAAAGGATTAATTAATAGACAGGGAAAACCTTTCTATATAGCCATGTCTTGAAATTTATTTATTTTTTTGAAAATTAACAGTATAAGACAAACCTCAGCAGGAAGCTGATTCCATACGTGAGGGGCGGCCACTGAGAGAGCTTGGTTCCTCGTTACTGATTTCCGAGCTTCCTTTGGAGTTGGTGTCCTCAAGTGACCTACTTGAGAAGATTGAGTATTCCAGGGAATCCTATCCTGAGATCATTTAATATCATTTAATATCACATGGTTACAAACCATGATGTGTCATCTCCAGGCTTAGGAGAGTAAGAAGAGACAAAAGAAAATATTTTTTCACCCAGCACATTGTTAGTCTGTGGAACTCCCTGCCACATGAGGTGGTGATGGCATCTGGCCTGGATGCCTTCAAAAGGGGATTGAACAGATTCCTGGAGGAAAAGTCTGTCACAGGTTACACACCATGAGGGAGATGTGTCATCTCCAGGCTTAAAACTGGAGTACTTCAAGGGCTAGATGCAGGGGAGTGGTATCAGGAGACAGAGATGTAGTCTCGTGCGCTCCCAGATGCATCTGGTGGGGCCACTGTGAGATACAGGAAGCTGGACTAGATGGGCCTTTGGCCTGATCCAGCATGGCTCTTCTTATGTTCTTACATGGCTTCATCCTAAAACAGAAGATCCTAACACAGAAGCTAATTTTCTAAGGCTGGATTATAGACTAGGATAAGCAGGCACCTTGGCTCAACGCTTGAAGAGGCTACCCCTTGCTCTGGCCATTAGCCATTTATGCAATTTTCTGATATCATTAGGGCAATTGCCTTGAAGGTGGACAAATTTGCTCTTTAAGGGTGCTTTTACACGACCCCTAAGATCCGCTGGAAACTTAAATTCGGACCAGAGATCTTGGGGGTTTGCTCCTCTTGCTGTGTTCCCACCCCTCCACACTCCCTTGCTTCTGTCTGCGTGAGGGGAGGGAGAAAAAAAGAGAGAAAAGAATGCAGGCCCACCTCCGCTCTGCCTTCTGGAGCTGCTCCGGGAAGCATTCCAGTCTCTTAAAGCGGTGGGGGGCAAAAAAAAGAAAAAAGAAAAAAAGAAAAAAAAACCAAACCAGAAGGCGAGGACAGCCTGGCACTCACTGCTTTGCAATCCACATCAGAAATTTTTCATCTTCGGAAACCAGGTACTTGGAAAATGCGCTGGGACGCGCTTAGGTGGGGCGTGGTCGTACTTAATATTTTTTAAAGTCTGGAGCTGGTGGGAAAACAATTTTAAGCTCCGCATCTGGGAGCCCTTTGCCTTGGATTTTAGGGGTTGTGTAAAAGCACCCTAAGTTGCAATGGGGGAAACATTGCAACATGGCGTAGTTGCCTTCTACAGCATAGACGCACAGAAGGACACCATCTGGACTCAGGCATACTGATTTTAGTCACATTGCCAAGGGGGTGTGAGACCAAAGAGATAAATGTGCTAATTGGTGCCTTACCAAGTAATAAGATTCTGCCCTGGATCTACCCACCATTGCTTCCTGCTTGGTCAGGATAACCGTAGGCCAGAGTAACTTTGTTTATCTCTGGAAAATTGCTGGGATTTGAGAAAAGAATAATGTTGAGTTATATAATATTTCAGGCTTCTTAGACAAATGACTGACGGTTGCTTTATGAGGCGAAGTCACAGAGCTGGTCAATGCATTAGCAGAATGAAAGACCAAAAAGTCACTTTTTCTAGAAGCAGGCATGGGTAATGTCCTCCATGGGGATGCTATCAAAACATAAACTATCACTGACCTCTAATGGGACTATGTGGCATTTCCGCAAATTGTTGTGTTCTTGCCAGTCAGTAAACCTCTGAAGATGCCGGCCACAGAGTCTGTTGAAATGTCAGGAAGAAAAATATCCAGAACACAGCCAAACAGCGCAAAAAACTCACAACTGCTATCTGTCAGTAAACCGCTTCTCTGTTCCTCTGCTCCCAATTTATTGGCACTCGTGTTAAAAATCATGTGCTACATCTTTGCCAATCCAGATCATCCAGATATATATTGGGAGATTTCGGTCTGCCTGGCGGACATATTTTGTTTTGCAATACTAACCTCAACATTCCTTGGTGGAGTTGCTACCAACTAATTGAAGATCAGCCCTATTCCTTTAATAACAAACCAGGATCACATTGTCCATTATCTGGAGCCTCACCAGGTCAGGGGTCCATGTCTAAACATGAGAGTCTTACCATCTCACTCTAAAGTCTGAAAAAATGGACTTGGGATCATAGATCCATGAAGCTGGAAGGGGCTCAGAAGGTCCTCTCAAGGCAGGAATACAAATCAATGGATATCTGCCAGGTGGTTGTCTTGATTTCTCTTGAACGCCTCCATTGTTGGAGCACTCAATACCTCTTGGCTTAACTGGTTCCACTGCTGTACTACACCACTTCTTTTAGCAACAATTAGCCATAACAAGTTGCACAAGTCTTGCAGGAGCACCAAGAAGATTCTGTGCATTGTATGTTGGATAACTCAGTGGCTTAGGTCTCGGGCTGTAGAGCCAGAGGTTGGGAGTTCAGTTCCCCACTGTGTCGTCCTTGAAAAGGGCTACACTCAGTGATCCATGGGGTGCCTTCCAGCTGTGCAGTTCTACTGTTGTTGTTGTTGTTGTTGTTGTTGTTGTTGATGATGATGATGATGATGGTGATGATGATGGTGATGGTGATGGTGATGGTGATCATGATCGTGATGGTGATTATGATGATGATGTCAGATATGTATTTTCCACTCTGCATTTAATATCTTTATTCTTCATGTTTTAGTTCTTAAAATTTAGATAGTAAGCATAGGGGCAGGACTGTCAAAGTATCTGTCTTGTAAGCTGCTCTGAGTGCCTCTAAAGCTAAAGGCTGGGGTATCACTGCATTGCATTAATAAATAACTTCCTTCAGATTCTGGCCAAAGGAAACCCTTCTGTGCTAGTGGACAGAAACTGACTTGCAACACAGCATGGTTTCTTAGACTAGAAGAGATTGTAGCTGGTTATCCTTGGGAGGGTATGGAAACTGCTGCTGTAGGCATGTTGATGGCTGCGCACCGCCTCAGATGATGAGAATGTCATGCTCTCCTCACTTCTCTTTTTATTTTAAAAATTGCATGTAGGTGCACAGGTAGATTTGCAATTTAACTGCAGGTTTGGGGGGGGGAGGACCACAGTGCTGCATGTGGAAACGGGGGGGGGGGGAGTAAAAGTATGATGGCAGCTGAAGGAGAGGGATGGGGTGGTGAAAGAGGGAAGCAGGAAAAGAATGAGACAAACTTGAATCCAGAGCCTTGGACCATGAACTCCCTGAAGGTTAAACAAGATGCCTCCTGAACATGTGGCTCCTTCTCTTTTATTGGAAGTGTTCTCTACCTAGAAAACCCTGAAAAAGGCTTGCTATAAGTCAAAATAGAATTGACAGTACAGCATTATTATTAGTGGAGTTGGAGGCACCGTTCTGTGGTGGTTCCACTCCTACCTGGCTGGCCGGGTCTGGAAGGTTGTGCCGGGGGATAGTTGCTCTGGCCCATGGCGGTTGTGTCATGAGGTTCCCCAGGGTTCTATACTGTCCCCCACGCTATTTAATATCTACATGAAACCGCTAGGGGAGGTTAAGAGGTTTGGGCTGAGGAGTCAGCAATATGCTGACAACATTAAGCTCGACCTCTCATTCTCCACCAATCCAGGTGCAGCAGTCTCTGTGTTGAACTCGTGCCTGGGCTCGATAATGGACTGGATGAGGGTGAATAGACTGAAACTCAATCCAGATGAGACATAAATTCTGTTAGTGGGTGCTTTGCCAGACAGGTTAAAGGGACATCTCCCTGTCCTTGATGGGGTTGCATTCACCTTAAGGGACAGGGTCCACAGCTTGGGGTTGCTTCTGGACCTGGATCTTATCCTGGACACCCAGGTGGACTTGGTGGCCAGGGGTGCCTTCTTACAGCTGCAGAGAATATATCAGCTTCACCCTTACCTAGATGAGTGGAGCCTGGCAACAATCACACATGCACTGGGAACAACCAGATTGGACTATTGTAATGCAATATATGAGGGGCAGCCCTTGAAGACGATCTGGCGATTGCAACTGGTACAGAACCAGGCCACATGGCTGGTGAGTGGTGCCACTATGTGGACTCATATTACGCTGGTTCTGAAAAATTTACACTGGCTACCAGTTGCTGCCTGGGCCCAATTCCAAGTCCTTATGCTTATATATAAAGCCCTAAATGGCTTAGGACCTGGTTAGTTAAAGGACTGTTTCTTCCATATGAGCCTGCCTGTACCTTAAGATCAGTCCAGGAGGCCCTGCTGAGGGTGCCATCCCTCAAAGAGGTGAGGGGAATGGGATGTCAAAACACAGCCTTCTCGGCAATTCCCCCTCCCCCAGATTTGGAATGCCTTCCCAATAGAGATCCGCCTGGCACCAACACGTTTGGCTTTTTCAGCGCCTGTTAAAGACCTTCACATTCAGCTAGCATTTTAATTCAATAGTGATCTCTTTAGCTGGACTGATAAGCAGCAGGGTTTTATTATCTGCATATTGATTGTTTTAAACTGTTATTTTGATGGTTTTAAATATGTTGTTTTATAGTTTTATAGTTTTAATATATTGTAGTACACTGCCCAGATACCACTTGGTAGTTGGGATAGCTAAAACATCCTGTAAATAAATAAATAAATAAATAAATAAATAAATAAATAAATAAATAAATAAAGAAGAAGAAGAAGAAAAGTAGAAGAAGAAGAAGGAGAAGGAGCAGTCATTTCAGTATAGCATTGAACAACCTAACCCTACCTAGTATATTATGAGGTCATAAAGCTGTCATGTTCATCTCACTGTAGAGTTCCTATTATGACATCACTTAGTGGAAATGATAACCTTCCGTATTTCCAGTGGCGAAGAACACTGGGCATACAGAATGAATAACACTTTGATGCTAGCCTATCGAGAGCAGGGCTTTTGCTGTATCTCTGAAACTTCTTCATACTGTTTTGCATGTGTGCGCCCCTGTCCATGATCCCAACAGAAGAAACGGCCAACCTATTTCTTTTGGAACCCTCCCGATTGTCACTTCAGCTTCAAAAGAAATGAATGGGAAACGTTCTCTGCGAAGGAGCCATGACCAGCGAGCACAAGTTCCTCAACAGAATCCCAATGTTTGTGATGACAGTTCCAGTGGTTCCTTGGGGTCAAAGGGAATTCAGCCAAAGAGGTAGACAGTCCTGCTGTCTCTGTCTCTGTCTGTATGCGGATAAAATGATAGAATAAAAATGTTGATGCTCATAATGATGGGCTAATCTAGTCAACCACTTCTAAAAGGATAGTAGGAAATTCATTACCGATAACATTCTGCTAAGAGGATGCTTGCTTCCTTTTCCTTCTCTTCACATGTTCCCTAGTAGAGATGGGCACGAAACGAACAATTTTTCATTTCCGTTTCTGTTTTTCGTTTCATTACGTAACGAAACGACAAACGAATTTTATCTCCAAAATGAAACGAAACGAACAGAAACACCAGAAATTTTGTCGTCCGTTTCGTTTTCGTTACGGCAATGCATTGAACTGCTTTAAAAGCTAAAAAAAAATCAAAAAAATTAAAATAAATGGTAACGAAATGGTAACGAAACGAATGAAAACGAAAATGAATTTTTTGCAAAAATTCATGAAAAACAGAAACGAAACGAAACGGACCCCCTAAATGACAAACGACAAACGAAACACCATTTTTATATTCGTGCCCATCTCTATTCCCTAGTCAAGTTATAACTAAACTGTGGAAATCATGGCCATAAGACGTAGTGATGGCTGCCAACTGCTTCAAAGCTAGTTAGATGCCTACATGTCACCTCCAGTATTAAAAAGCAGTATACAAGAAATGCAGTTGGACTCACGTTCTGCCGATGGGCTCCTCATAGGCAACTTGGTGACTGGAAAGTATACCGAATTTTGGACTGTCCAGCATCTTTCTATTTATGCAGGGCCACAACGAGGGTCTGTGTCACCTGGGTCGAATGTGGATTCTGCCTCCCCCCAAAAGCAGGAGCATGCACAGAATAGTACAAAGTGTAAATACAGTGGTACCTTGTGTAAAGGAATTAACCAAATGAAAATGAAATTCTGTTAAGCAAATTTTCCTTTATACAAATTTCCCTTAGGAATGCATTGAAAAATGGAGTAATCCCTAATCACAACCATTTTTATGTTGTATGGATTCACCCCATAGGCGATTCTGTTAAGCAAATTTCCCCTGTCTCCAGATATTTTTAATGTTGTACAGATTTTATGCTGTCCAAACCGTTTGTTATACCTGGGTGCACTGTACTGTTTTGTAATTGTGGCACACATCCCCACCCAACATAGTAACTGGGGCACAAGTCCCACTTGCTCTCCCTCTAGTTGTGACCCTGTTCTTAAATGTGACCCTCTGCTTCTTTTTTGTATCCCATCATGCCACATTTGCCAAGGAAACTACCCTTACACTGGCAAGTGTAGGCATCGCAGCATGGTGGAAGAAATAAAGCCACCTCTTCTCCATTTTAAAATAAGAACCACAGAGGTAGAGGGTTGAATTCCTTAATGTCTCAGTTTTTCATGGGATCTTGCATTAGATCAGTGGTTCTCAACCTGTGGGTCCCCAGATGTTCATGGACTGCAACCCCCAGAAATCCCTTTCAGGACAGTGAGTGGTGGAGGCTTCTGGGAGTTGCAGTCCAGGAACAGCTGGGGACCCACAGGTTGAGAACCACTGCATTAGATCACTGAAACATTGAACACTGTGGAGCTAATTTTGCCCCCCTTTCCCCCTCTTTCAGCTGGTATTTGCGTAACTCTACGGGAAATTGCCCCACTTCTTCATCAAGCCAAATGACCACCAATGACGAAGAGGGACTAGAATGTGAAGGTAAATTCAAGAAACAATAGATCAATAGGTTTGCTATTTTGTGGATGGAGCCTCAAGATAAGCATGTAGCATGAACTCTTTCTGTAGGGTGTCGAGCCTCATTTTCAAAGATATATAGGGCATCTTGAATTGAAATGGACAGGATTGTGAATTGGAAGTGTCACAAGCTCCATTCAACCAGTAGGGGCTAATTATTTAGGGTATTTAAAGGGTACACCTCTCTCTCTCTCTCTCTCTCTCTCTCTCTCTCTCTCTCTCTCTCTCTCTCAGAGGGATATATGTGCTCCCACGGTCTGTCTTTCTCCAAAATATTTTTCTTTAAAAAGGAAGCACACAAAAAACTCCCTCATGCCTTTTGGTGGCTCATATTTTTTTTCCAAAAAAAGAACCAGTTGCTTACCTGTAAAGGTGGTTCTTCAAGTGGACGTTTCCCAGTGAAGCCACAAAGGAGAACTTTTAAATATTACAGGTGCCCTGAGATGCTAGGGATCCAAAACATGGCTCCTGAGGACTTTTAGGGTGTTTTAAAAATGCAATTTTGGGGGTACAGGTGGGGAGGTGTGTGAGCCCTGGAGTGCATGCAGCCCACGTTTTTCACCCCTGCTCAAGGCAGAAACAAACAATGCTATGACTGTGATGTCTTGCTAATGAGATGCTGTTTCTTTGCTAGAAGGTCCATCAAGTAGAAAGTCGGTGGTATTTACCAGAGAAATCATTGACAGGGGGACCAGCTGTAGTTCTTCTTCGTTCAGCTCTACTGCATCTCAACAAAGTGTTCTAAGTATGTGTGGCGTTCTTTTCCGTAAGCAGACTGACACTGTGGGTGTTTTTATGTTGCCAGTGCAAAGGTTATGCCTTCGTCTGGGAATTTGGGTCAGGGGGAGTAGCCAGATGATCCTGTCATTGACCCGTTTTCCTGTCATTTCGGCAGAGAATGGAGACACTGTACAATTGCACTCATCTGATGCCACTTGAAGTGCCATGAGACCGCCCTTTGGAATGCTAGTCTTTGTCGTTGTGAATGATGCCTTGTTACATTTAAATATATTGGTTATATAGTTTTCTGCATATGGGATGGGGAGTGCAGAGCATGGGATGCAGCAAAGAATGGTTCTCATTGGCTGAGAGAAACTAGGGAGTGGAGTGTCTGTGACGATTCTCAGTCATCCTGGTGAGCTTATCCAGAACTTGAGTCATGGCCACTGGACTTCTTTTCTTGAGAGATTGAAACGTTTCGCAAACAGACTGACAAAGCTGTTTGGATGAGCAGCGAAACTTTTCAGTCTCTCAAGAAAAGAAGTCCAGTTGCCATGACTCAACGTCCATGACTCACCTTCCAGATAGGGTGTGGAATGCTTGTGTATTTGGAGAGCAGTTTGTGGTGAACAGATTGGGGAACCAGTGGTTCTGGAAGAATGGACTACGTGGGAGAGGGGAGTCTTGAGTCTGAAGTACAACAGTCTGGGATTTGGGAGACAAATCTGGGAGTATTCAGGAGTAAAAGAATAAAGGATTTCATAGGATGGGTTTGGAGAGTAGAAATAAACAACATTCTGTTGAACACAGATATTCTAAAAAATATATGCACATGGTCTACTCAAATTGAGTGGTACTGAGTTGGATACCTGAGGGCTGAAAGGTGTTACTGTTTAAAGACCCGAGTGAAAGGTTAAATGTACACACCCAATGCAGCAGCTAAATGCTAAAGGAAGTGAAAAAGACAATGAGGGGGCAAATGAAGATTATTAAAGAAAACACAGTTATTCTTGCGGCAGGGAGAAGAAGCCGCGTGCCACTCAGAATTTGAAAACGGGCTTCATTTGGCCCCCCGGGCCTGACTTTGGACATGCCTGGTGTAGCCCCTTCTCCTTAATAGCTGCAGGACATCCTAAAGGGCAGATCCTGGGATTCCAAAGCTTAGTGCCATGGAAATCAAAGCAGGAACAAACTGCTACAATTATATAGTGCAGATATGCTCTCATTTTTTTAAAAAAATTATAAAACAGTACATTAAGGAGGCCGGAATACTTGCGCAGGGACTTTTGCTATGTAACACTAGCAGCCATTATCTCAGGAAGCATTCACTGAAGTCCTGTTGTGGAGCTCTGCACATGCCACAGGAATTGTGTCAGTAGCAGCAGCAAATTGCCACTTCCATTGGCAATTTCAAAGTCCCCATGAAATTTGTTGCATTGTGCACAAGCTGGGTGCACACTCAAATCACCAAAGGAAGTCTTTAATTAATGGCTATTGGTCATTGCTGCTGTCATTCCACTGCACATGCACAGCTGCAAACCAGGATTTTCAGCCAAAATATTATTATTATTATTATTATTATTATTATTATTATTATTATTATTATTATTATTATTATTATTATTATTATTATTATTAGTATTATTAGTAGTAGTAGTAGTAGTAGTAGTAGTAGTAGTAGTAGTAGTAGTAGTAGTAAAAATTTCCATCTTTCTTTTAAACCACGGGTGGGGGGATCCTTTGGCCCACCATATCTTTTGGACCTCAACTCCCACAGTCCTTTCTCACTGGCAATATAGGTTTGAAATTCAGGGAGTTGCAGCCCAACACATCTGGAGGGCCAAATGTTTCCCAGTCCTGTTTTAAACACGGGTTGGAGAGATAGGCAGGATATCTCTCAATGCCATTTGCAGGGGATCGTAAGCAGGTGAAGACATCTGCTTGGGAATACCCTGAAGCAAATGGTGAGCCACTGTGTGAGACAGAATGCTGGACTGGATGGGCTGTGGCTTGTTCCAGCAAGGCTGTTCTTAAACACAGAGAAAAACATCTTCACCTTTGACCCTATCTTATGCATTCTGACCCACCTTCCTCCTTTCCTCTTATATGTACGACTACTGCTGCACCATACAGGTCAGTTAGCACTGACAATCATACAGGACATAACAGACAGGACACAAGACATAACCGATGAGAACAGGAAAGATAGAGGCAAATAAGCTGAGCACCTAAGTTCATGCCTCAGACCTGATCGGAATCCTCTGTAATCCTAGAGAGGCAACACAGGCCTTCTGTGTGCAAATCCTGGAAGGACAGCTGAATGCTGGCTCTTCTTACTGGGCTATAATCCAACGATCTGATGGCACCTACTTTGACTCTCACCTTTATCCTGAATTCTCTGAGATTCTTCTTTTTCTCTCTCTCAGCCATCCCGTCAGTAATGGTGTGGGGAGGTAAAAACACAGCCATGCCTTGCAGATTTGTTGTTAAGTGTAATTACTACTAGAGATGGGCACGGAATGAAAATATAGCATTTCATTTCATTTATTTCGCGTTTCATTTCATTACTAATGAATTTTTAAAATAGTTTCGGAATGAAACAAAATGATTTGTTAATGGTTCCTCTGGGTTTTAGAGGCACCAAAATCATAGGGTAGCTTCTTTGGACTCTTCCCTATAAGCCCCCAAAATTTGGAGAAAATTTTGAGTTTCAGGGAGCTGGGTTATTAAATTCCAAAGGGGGTCCCCCTAGTAGAAAATCATTACTAATTAAATCAGGAAGCTGCTAATTAAGTCAGGGAGCCGTGGGCAAGCAATTAGCGGCTTCTGGCTCAATTAGAAATGATTTTTCCTAGGGAGGACCCCCCCTCTTTGGAGATTAATGACTCAGCTTTCTGAATCTCAAACCTCTCCAAAATTGGGGGCTTACAGGGAAGAGTCCAAAGAAGCTCCCCTGTGATTTTGGTTCTTTGATGAATTGTTTCATTCCTGGAGGGGGAAATTGCATTTGGTTTTGTTTCATACTGAAACGCATTCTACTGTTTCACTACATAATGAAATGATTCATCATGTAACAAAACGACGAAACAGCATGTCATTTTTCACTTTGTGCCCATCTCTACTTCTCACTAAGGCTTGTTACAGGCTTTGGGCACTTACATGTGGTTTGTTTCCTCTCCCAGAAACAATATGCAGCTTTCCTGGCCTTGTGATTATGTCTCTTTTCTGCCTCCCTGTGTATCTCGTACAAATCTGCATCTGTATACAGTAAGTTTGAGTGTGAACTTGTTCAGAGTTGCTCTTACAAAAAGCAAAGCAAAGGAAAGTAAAACAAACAAACAAAAAAGCCAAGCAAATCAACAGCAACAACACATAAAACCACGACACACAAACTCAGTTAGCAAACATAGCAAAAAAGCCAGCAGAGATATTCTCTGTCCATCATATCTATTTGTGTGCCGGGAGGGTGGGTGTTTGTGTGTGTTTAGGTTGATGTGGGTGTGGGTGTGGGTGTGGGTGTGGATGGGTGTTCGGTGGGGGAATCCTGACCTAAGCCTTGATGTCCGACACACAAACATTTAAGTAGGTTGAATAGCTTTTATTCTGGAACACCATTAAAGCAAAGAAAAAAGCAAAGTGTTCTGCTTATATACCGCCCCATACCACTACAAGTCATCTCTGGGCGGTTTACAATTTTAATTACAGTGTGCAGGCTACACATTGCCCCCAGCAAGCTGGGTACTCATTTTACCGACCTCGGAAGGATGGAAGGCTGAGTGAACCTTGAGCCTGCTACCAGGGATTGAACCCAGGTTGTGAGCACAGTTTTACCTGCAGTACAGGCATTTAACCACTGCGCCACGAGGCTAGTTGTCACCTAAGCATCTTATTGTCTTAGATTATGAAAACAAACAAGCAAAAAAATAAAAAAATAACAAAACAACAATGTCCCAGGCATGCTTTATGGACAGAATGATTTTGGTAGTCGTGTCTTATTTAACCTGGGGGCTTTTCATCGTCAGTGTCTGTCCTCAGGGTCCCAGACTGGACTACAGGTCAACAAACCTTCCCAAAATCCTCCTCATGGATGCCTCTGGGAGGCACTATCTGTAACCTAGAGCCATCGGCCTGAGATGAAGAGGGGCCTTCTGAATCGCCCTAGAAAAAACTGCAGGGATTTCCTTGTTCTCTCTCTCTCTTGTCCTTGTCACACTTAATATACCTCAATGCCTCATGAAATGTGTCCCCACCTTACATAATCAGCAGCAGAGGAGGAAGGCATAATGCAATGATGTCACTTCATGTATTGTCTTATACCTGGCATGACTAAGGAGAGAGGAGAATATGAAATGGCTGCAGCTTTGGTAATAGCTAACAGATCCTCAGAGATGCTGCCCATGTTTTCCCTTCTCTGATCCACACTTAGTCCTTTGTAGAAAAAACAAACTATGTCACAGGGTGGCCAATAGTCCTGTGGGGATATTTTTCAGTAATCCGAGCTGACTCCCAAGGAGTCTTCCATCCCTGTTCCTTCCATGACCACTTTGTCTTTTTCTTCTTCAGAGACCAGTTCACTATGGCCAACTGCGTGAAGGTTTCGAAGTTCTTGATAGTAGCAGTCCCAGTTCTATATGGTAAGTAACCATAGCTTTCCTCAAAGCTTGACAAGATTCTTCCTTTTGAGGGAAGGGAGGAATCTACAGGCCCCAGAAACCTTCCCTCCAATAAGGCAAAGGTCATGTTGGTTGAGGAATTCTGGGAGTTGTAGTCCAAAAATAAACATTGTCTAGTAAGAGATGGACTCAAAACAGTTCTTCCTACTTGGCCAAAATTCATTTGAATTCGGATGAAGTGGTACGAATCACTTCATGCCCATTTCTAATCCCAGCTGTAGCTTTTGGCTCGTAATTTTAGGGATGAATAAAGTGTACAGTGGAACCTTGATTTACGTCATTAATCTGTTCCTGAGGTCTAGACATAAGTCAAACATGCCTTAAGTCAAACAAACTTTTCCCATAGAAAGTAATGGGAAAGTGGATTAATCCGTTCCAGACAATGAAAAAGACCCCCCGAAAACAGCAATTTAACACAAATTTGATGGGGATAGGAGATTCCTTTCGGGGATATAAATGAAATGTCTCTTCAAAGAGAGGAGAAGGCAGTGGAATTATAGTTCACAAGTTATACGCCTCCACTTTTTAATGTTCATAGCAACAATGTCTAACATTTAAGTTTTACTGATTTTTAACCTGACGTTCCAAGTTCTGAACAACCCTATGCTTACCATTAGAGTCCCATAACTGTTCAGTTCCCCAACTAAAATGCTTCCATTGTGGACCAGAATTCTGCAGCCAGATTTTTTACAAGACTAAGCCGACTGTCTAACCAGTGAGGCCAGCCCCGAGCTCCAAGATCCCAGCCCTTCTTCTTCTCCTCCGGCAGCGGCAGCGGCAGTGGCAGCGGCAGGCAGCTTCAGCGAGGCCGAGGACCAGCTCCAGTTGCTCGGAGCTGGCCTCGCCGAAGCCACCACTGCCGGAGGAGAGGAAGAAGGCAGGAAGCAGTTTGGAGGCGGCAGCTGCGATGTTGGGTCATGGCTGCCACCCGATTCCGGGGCCTTGCGCTGGGGCTCCGAGCTGTAAGTCAGAGCCTCCAGCACAAGTGAAGCAGGCCCCTTCTTGCTGCAAGTCAAATATGCTGTAAGTCAAGTGGCATGTAAGTCAAGGTTCCACTGTAATGCTTATGTACATGGCCTGGTATAAGGACCTACCTAACAAAATGGCTGGGTAGTTTGGAATCTGATTATGGAGCCAGAGGTTGGGAGTTCAATACCACATTGTATTTACTGCCCATGTAGTTTTGGATAAGCTGCGCCCCCAAAAGAAGGAAATGTAAGTTACTTCTCAATACTCTATACCTAGACGTCCTTGGAAAAGATTGACTTTATAGTACATAATTTTTGCTATTAACAAAATGAAGCCAGCTGTGGACTGTTTCGTACAGATTCCAATTTTCTGGAGTGAAACTGGACATCCTGGTAATCACAGGCCTGCAAGTTAGGCTGAGTGCAATTACACAGCAATTTTTCAGAGTCATGGGAAAAATGGAAAATACTGATGGCTACTTAATAGAATTGCATTTTTCCGGACAGAGGGATGGACGTGTATTTCTGATTATTTTAAATAAGAACTCTGGTGCCAAACAGACCTTGAGTAACTATGGGGAAACTGGAGGGCCTCTCCACCTCAGGCAGCAAGATGTCAACCCCTTTCTGTCCGAACCTAAACCTAAACCACTTCACATTTATCAGACTGTAAACCTATAACAGCAAAGTTGGGGGATAGACTGAGGTGGTTTATTTATTTATTATTTATTTATTAAATTTATATAAAATCAAAACAAGACTATGGGTGATACTTTCATAGGCTGCTAGTAGAAAAATAAAAAATAAAAAATAAAAAATGTTGCTGAGCTTTCGAGGGCACAAGTCCACCACATCGGACCATGCTGCCCTGTGCCTTCCAAGAAGAAGCCTGGCCTCCATCTTGCCAAGTGAACTTTTAAGAACTCTCTCCTGGCAAATTACATCCCTTGCCATGTTTGGACTTTTATACCTGCTTTGAAGAAGAGGGCTTGTGCTCTTGAAAGCTCAGCAACATTTTTTTTATTTTTCTACTAGCAGCCTATGAAGGTATCACCCATAGTCTTGTTTTGATTTTGTTTGTTTTAATGACTGCACGGCTCCAAACTCCTAAATTTATATATACTGCATCATCTAGCAACACGGCTACTCTGGGGAGTTGCAGCTTTGTTTTCATAAGCATTTTGGTTCTAGGGCTAAGGACTTTTGACATTTGTAGAAGCAAAATGGCTGTTGTGGACCCTGTGTTCCTCCCTATGCATAGGCCGTTACTTCACGAACCGCTCGCTTCGCGGCAAGCCCTCATTTCTGTGCGAATCGATCGTTTCAGTCTGCACGCTCCTCCTTTTTGGCTGCAATGCCACCCCGACCACGCCCCCTTTACCGTGCTCCAAGCGGGGTGAGTGGTTCCCCTGCCAGCGTCCGGGAATCTTTTCGCTTCGCATCTCGCTTCGCTCCCAACGTCACGTGTGGACTTGTGTGTTGTTTTTTTTATAGTTACTTTTGCGCCGAAATATCGATGCATCGATATTTCGGTTAATTGATGCATCGATACGCCAAGTTAATATTTTTTTTTAAATAAAAGGAGGGTGGAACCGGACGTTGCAAAGCAGTTTTCTAATGCGAAGGGAGCACGTGAGGTAGTAATTGATTCGGTCCTAGAAATGCTCTGCGTGAGTACTGAGAAACAGGGGTGGGATCGAAGGAAGAGCACGTGACCGCCACCGAATTCAAAGCGAAGGCAATGCTGCTGCGAAGCAATGCACTTCGTGAAGTAACGGCCATAGATACATAGATTAACTGAGTTGTAAGGAGCCCATACGGCCACTGTGTCAAACCCCCTGATCAATATAGTGATCCAAATCAAAGCAGATCTGACAGATGGTTGTCCGATTTTCTCTTGAATGCCGTCAGTGTCGGTGTACTCAAAACCTCCAGAGGTAAATTGGCTCCACTGTCATACTGCTTTAACGGTTAAGCAGGGTTTTTTGGGTTTTTTTGGTCATATTCAGCCTAAATCCGGCTTCCTGTTGCTGGAGCCCATTATCACGTGTCCTGCACTCTGGGAAGATCCAGAAGAGGGATGATTCTGCCATCCTTTCCCCATATGTGGCAATACTGTGTTCCCCAAGATAAACCTACAGGGCTACCTCCTGGTAGTTGTAATCAAGATTCCTGCACCCACCATTACGTGTAGTTCCATTGAGTGAGTTTTCTAGACACAAGTCCCAGAACCAACCAGCCAGACATGTCTTGTCCAAAATAATAACATTTATTTGGCCCTGGACATTCATAACTTAGGACATGCCTCAAGGAAAAAGCTCTGTGTATAATCAATTAGTCTTAGAGGAAGACATGACAACTTAACCTCTTTCTGTGATGCTTTTGTTTACTGTCTGTCTCCCTGTGATACCTCTAAACTAGTTCTACTAATCCAAAAGGGGGTTGGGGGGGAGATAGACTGTTGAGTATTTGCCCATGTTGGCTGTTCTTTGAAGAGCTTTGGGATGAGAGATCATGCAGGATGACAGTTTTGCCCTAGCACAGTGGTGGTGGACCTTCAGCACTCCAGATGTCTTGGAACACAACTCCCAGAATTCCAAGCCTGCGTTGCCAACGACAAAGGACTGTGGGATTTGTGGTCCAAAACATCTGGAGGGGCGAAGGTTCTCTACCACTGCCCTAGCACATCCACAGCTTGCTCTGAAACAGCACGGGGGGGGGGTCTTGACAGAGAAGCACATAGGACAAGAGGGTGGAAAAATGCACTGTTCTGAATCTGCCACATCTCTGGAAATGGAAACAAAAGGCAGTGTTTTAGGGTAAAAAGGAACCTAACAGGGATGGAATTACTTAGGTTGAAACGTTGCTTAACTGAGTTTTGAACCCTGCCTTGGGGTGATGAGCTATTAGTCTAAGTAAGCCAATTAACCTTGAGTTAATAGGGCCTAATAAGGAAAAGATTGGCCTTGAATTGAACTTTCTGTGTAGTGGGGAACAAATTCAGAGAAAGTGTTCGGAGAACCATACAGTATTTAGATAATTCTCTATCTAGTTTTAAAATCCCATGCCATTGTACCATGGACTTGGTGTCTCATCATAAGGTGATGAGAAACATCATAGTTTGACTTCTTTGCAAAGCGAGTGAAAGAATCTCAATTTGCAAATGATTTCAAAATCACCCTCTTCTGCTTCCTGAAACAAATTAGTAATGTACTGGATCTGAATCATTGCAAGTTAAAAGGTGTTTTAGAGTTAATTGTAAAAATATTTGAGGCTTAAATAAGATATGGTAGAGTAACCCCCACCATTTCACGGTTCATGTACTGCGGTCCCGCAATATCCCTTCCCCAAGATGGACCCAATCCTTCGCTCGCCGCGGCTGCTCCAAGCCTTGCCGCAGCCCCGGCGAGGGCGGAGGCAGACCCGATCCCCCTCCTCGTTCGCCGGGGCTGCTCCAAGAAGTCAGAGGCAAGTCTGCCTCTGTGACTGGAAAGGGTTTTAAAAGGGGCGTGCCACTTCCCCCTCCCCCCATGGGGGCTCTGGAGAAGTGGTGGGCCCCATTTTAAAATCCCTTCCAGTCCCGGGCCATCTCCATTGAAATGCGTTAGCTCAGTGCATTTCAATGGAGAATTTTTTCCCAATTGGAATGCATTGAGCCAATGCATTTCAATAGAGATTGCGGGGGAGTGCTGGCCCCAAGGTAGCGTCAAGCAGCTGATTGCTGCTGGCTGGGGGAGGAATGGCCCTGTAGCAAGCGTGGTGTATCAGATCATCCACCGCCTTTGCACAGGCTGCTGGAAGGCTTTTTAAAAAGCTCCCCCACCTGCATCCGCATATTGCTGATTTTCAGTCATCGCAGTTTGGTGGGTCCCTAAACCACACGATAGGTGGGGGTTACTGTATCCGTCTTTGAACACTCCAGATTTTTTTGTCTACACAACAAATACCATTGGCACTATAGAGATTATGGTTATTCATTATCAATACATTTTATTTCTTTATTTCCCAAAGGTGCCATTTATTGCTATTGTCATTATGTGAAATTATCTAATGATCTGTCATCAAAGGTAAGCATATTTCTGGGATGGAAGATACTTTGCAGTGAATTCAAAGGAGAAATATCAAACACGGGTGTGCAGTGTAGCCAGTGGTCACAATGGCTCTGAGATTCTGATAATTTTAGTCTTCAAGAGGAAACAAAAACATTTTCTAAAGCAAACTGTTCTGCTTATATACTGCCCCATAGTGCTCAAAGCATTCTCTAGGTGGGTGGGTTTCAATTTAATTATGCAGCCTACACATTGCCCCCCCCAGCAAACTGGGTACTCATTTTACTGACCTCAGCAGGATGGAAGGCTAAGTGAACCACGAGCCAGCTACCTGGGATTGAACCCCAGGTTGTGAGCACAGTTTTAGCTGCAGTACAGGCATTTAACCACTGTTCCACGAAGTGGGCTAGGCCACACAATCCTCTTTCATGGATAGATAACTTTGCCCAACCTCCCAACAGTGCTGAGATGAACCCTTTCTAGTAGGTCTAGCATGAGTGGTCAACAAATGGAAGTTGTAAAGGTCTATAGACTGCAAAACTAGTTTTTCTGTATAATGTAGTTATAGCCTAGATGAGAGTGGCTACTTTGGCTTCATAAACATTTTGGTTCTAGGGCTAAGGAGCTTTGGCATTTTCAGAAGCAAAATGGCTGTCGTGGACCCTGTGTTCCTCCCTATGCATAGATTCATAGATTAATTGAGTTGTAAGGGGTCCATAAGGCCACTGTGTCAAACCCCCCTGCTCAATACAGTGATCCAAATCAAAGCAGATCTGACAGATGGTTGTCTGATTTTCTCTTGAATGCCATCAGCGTTGGGGTGGTCACCACCTCCAGAGGTAAATTGGTTCCATTGTCATACTGCTTTAACGGTTACGTTTTTTCTCATATTCAGCCTAAATCTGGCTTCCTATTGCTAGAGCCCATAATTACATGTCCTGCACTCTGGGATGACCCAGAACAGAGATGATTCCGCCATCCTTTCCCAATACAGTATATGGCAAAATTGTGTTCCCCAGGATAAACCTATAGGGCAGTGGTGGTGAACCTTCGGCACTCCAGATGTTTTGGACCACAACTCTCAGAATTCTAAGCCTGGATTGCCAATGACAAAGGACTGTGGGAGTTGTGGTCCAAAACATCTGGAGTGCCAAAGGTTCACCACCACCGCTATAGGGCTACCTCCTGGTGAACCGGGACAGTTCCGGCTCTGGGTGGCAGGCCCTCCTAACAAAATGAAAATAGTTTGCTTTGAAATGCTGATTTAGTATGATGAACATTGGGAAATGTTTACTGGTTCTACCATATATTTTTTAGGAGCTCACGCAGCAGTATGAAACGGAGCTGAAATCGTTGTGGTAAGAGGATTCTACAGACAGGGGCTCTACTTAAACACTTCCGCTGCTGAGCAGAATACGATTCCTTATGGGAAGCTTCTCGGCAGACCTTTAAGTTGTCAGCAGAGATGGGCACGAGTCTGACAGCTGGTGGTTCGTGATGGTTTGTGGCTACCCATGAATCATGATCTATCACAACCCACCCCGCATCATCTGAAAGACAAAGTAATCCAGGGATCGCTTTTCAGATTTGTGCTGCAAGGGGGTGGGGGTGGGATCTGCCCCTCTACCTGCCCCCCCCCACTCCCATTGGTGCCTGTTTCCTCCCTATTTCTCTTGAATCCTAGACCACTGCCACTCCAACCAGCCAGGCAGCAGGCCAGATTTTGAGTCTGAATCCGAGATAGGGAGCCAATGCAGGCAATGGGAGTGGGTGAGCAGAAGGGAAAGGAGGTGATGGAGTTCGGTGCTTGGTTTTGTTTCGGAAAAATGGGATCCACAAAACTGTTCAGTTTGTATTTTTTTCCTGGTTCATGGTTCAGCCTGTGCCCATGTCTAGTTGCCAGTAAATGGGCCTCAGAACCAGCCACTAGAACAGTGGTTCTCAACCTGTGGGTCCCCAGATGTTCCTGGACTGCAACTCCCAGAAGTCTTCATCACTAGCTGAGCTGGCCAGGATTTCTGGGAGTTGCAGTCTAGGAACATCTGGGGACCCACAGGTTGAGAACCACTGCACTAGTGAGTCAAAGGCAAGTGCCTCACAATGTAACTAGAGGCAATGTTACAGTAAATACAGTATAGAGTCACCAGGGGGTGGGGGTGGGAGGAACCTTATGTACATTTTTACTTCTTAGTGGCTAAAATCCTCTTCAAATTACGCCTGTTGACTTCAAATTATACCTGTTAATTTCTGAAAATTGCCTCCTACTGTTAGGCCTTTGGGCAGTACTGGTGCTGACCTTCCTCAGGCACAATTAGGTCAAAATATTTGAAACCTATGAGTTTTCAGAGATAATGATTACCTTGATTTGAAGCCTCCACAGCTGTTTTTTCCTTATTTCGCCCACAATTTAAAACAAAACAAAACAAAATACACAGCTCCTGTTAACAGAGGAATTATTTCCCTCCTTTGTTTAGGGTCATGTAGGGATGTGGGTTGGGCCAACTGCAGGAGCTTCTCCTTCCACACCTTTCTATAGGAGTCATGATCCAAATTGGTCTTTCTTTTGTTTGCTAAGAAGTAGGAAACAAGTAAGAAATATGTACCTTCATGGTATATATTTAAGATAGTATCTCATTGGGCCCTTTGATTGCTATGCTGTGTCATGAAAGATAACAGATAACAGTTAAATATTTAGGCTACTGTGGTTGCATTTTTATTTTTAGAAAGAGGGGTGCTTATGGTATTAGGTGTCAATGTAATTAGGGCTGCCTTGAGTTCATCTTAACTCTCTCTCTCTCTCTCTGGTCTGTGTGGGAGTGTGTGGGAGTGTGTGTGAGACAGAAAATTGCAGTCTCTTGATGAGTGATGGACTCAGCCCGGCATAAGACATAATAAAGAGCTATTTCTAATAAGAAATAGTGGCACAGCATGCTATCTAAAGGTACTTCTGGTGAAACATTTGAGACTTCAGTTCTACCCATGGAAACCTGCCTCAGTGAACACAGCAAGACAGGCATAGGAATAAGTTTTGATCAAAAAAAACTTGCAGTTTTGTTTTTAAAAAATGACAGTTCCATTATACACCAGGGGACTGGATCCTCGGAAACCAAAAATGTTGACTTCTCCCTTTGTCTACTTCCAAGGAAGTCACAAAATGTGCTTCAAGAACAGATCCGTGAAATCCAAAGCCTTAAAAAAGAGACCGATCGCCTGCGTGCTGAGATCAGCGGCATCAACAAAGGCATCATGCAATCAGTGAAGCAAATTCTTGACGAGAACGATGTTCCTGGAGAAAACAAAGATGTAGGAAGCTGGAAACTCACTGTTACCCCTTTCTGTACTTCATGACTTCCTCCTTTATATAACATCCCTTTACAAGCTTAGGCTGGTCCACATGACCCTGCCTCGGTATCAGTACTAAAAGGGTTTAAAAAACCACTTAAACTTACTAGCCAAGAAAACTGTTTTTTATACTTTCTGGCCTCAGAGAACTCTTTCCACGCTGAAGAACCCTGCCTGCTACAGAGGCTTCTGGGAAGTATCCTAGGCCATGTGTTATTTCCATACAGGCCCCTGGGGCATCTCTGACCACTACCATTCTAGGGGAACTGAGAGTACCTCAGGAGAGCGGTCAGCTGGCTTCAGGCTTGCAGGATAAGAGATGTTATTTTGATAGGTGTATGCATGAAGCAAGAGTACAGTAATGCCTTGGTTTACGAGCATAATTCCTTCCAGAAACATGCTTGTAAACCAAAATACTCTTATATCAAAGCATATTTCCCCATAAGAAACAATGGAAACTCAGACAATTTGTTCTGGGAGCCCACAGACCACATACTGTACACACAAAATGCCCAAACTCACAAAACAAGTTGGCTAGAAGTCCATGTCCACACCATGGTTTAGGTACCTGGTTGTAGAATCTGCTCTGCTTGGGACTAACAACTGGATTTTACTCCATGTTTTTAATGTGACAATAATAAAGTAGTATTTTATAATTTGTAGTCATATACACATTTGACTAGCTGCCCAATGGCGGGAGATGGTTTGAAAAAATAAGAATGTTGGAAACAAATTAAATAAAAATAAAAATATGGTTAGGCAATAACCATTCCCTGAGAATCGCCTGACTGGTTGCCTCCCCTGCTCCTGCTTCACAGCAAATGCTTACAATGATCAACCTGGCTTTTAAGAAGATTTATGAGGATCATGTACAGATGCCTGACTGGGCTCAAAAAACAATAGGTGAGGACAGACATATTTTCTTCTTTGCAAAATTTTAATTGAATAAATGGGTGTGACGTTCCCCCTTTCCAGAGGCTGGGTTTTCAGAAGCACAACCCGGTTTATTTCATCATCCCACTGCTGTGCCACTAAATTGTGACGACACCTCCCTTTTACACACTGAATTCTGGGATGGAAATGGTACTGCTGCCACCTTTTATTCACTTAAGAATGCTGCCACCTTTTACACTCGTCGCCTCATGAATTGGGACTGACTCAGAGATATATAATATAAAAATAATGATGAAGTTTATTGAGAAGATAATAACTATAACAATATCTGAGGATGGTATGCGTTGCCTTTAACATATACTGTAACAGATTTAATCAGCTCCACAAGCCTCCCTGTCTTAGATAGCTAGTAAACAGTATAGCCCTCACTGCCTGACAGAACTCTCAGAGAACAGTGCTCTCTCCCAGCACTCACTCTCAACTTAACTCCCTGAACTCACTGAACTCTCTCAACCGCCTAGGCTCCACCCTTTTTATATCATACCATTCCCCGCCCTCCTGCTGGGATTGGCTGATGATTTGTATATTCATCACTCCTGTCTGCCGGGTTTGTCACAATACCTCCCCCCTTATAAAGAAATTTTAAGGGAGTAAACTTACCTCGGTTTGCTCACTTAAAATTCTCTTTTGGAGCCTATTTAACTACTACATACATCCTTCTGTTTATTATATTCAACTATACATATCTATAAACTGTTTTATACTATGTTCAACCTTCTTACCATATAATATCATTAAATGCAATAATTCTTTCTATATATCATTACCTTGCATTTTTCATTTGCAGTTAACACATTAAGTTATAGTTTTTACATTTTATGATATTACATTTCCATATTTTTTCACAACTTTTTCTTACATCAGCAAAAAAATAACAATATTACATTATTATTTAACCATGGTCCATGTAATCATCTTCCACCTCTTGCTGCCCTGGCTGGACGATGATACGCCATGGGTGATCTCTTCCTCTGGCACATAAATTCAAAGTCCAGTTCACAGTAAAGTGATGCCATTTTTCCTTGGGTTCTTGGCATGTGCAATTCAACTCTTTGTCACCACTCCTGGTACAGTTCATTATAGTCCCCTCGAATGCAGCTGGGTATTCAGATGACCACTGTATGACATACGGGTGCTTCGTTTTGTCAGTTCAGTCCGTGGTGCCATAATGGTGCTCAAATGTGGACTAAACCTCCTGTGTTATCCCGGAAGACACAAAAAAGGATCTCACCTTCTTTTTGTTGGTCTGTCTTGGCCACAAGTCAATTGCATTGATCTTCCTCTGCAGGGAGTTGATAACGCCTCGTCCCACGATGTGTGCCAGGTAGTTGATGTTTAGATTTCCTACTTGCCACTTGGATGCTCCCTTCGTCTTCTCGGCCTCTCGGATCCGCTGAAGCATGATGTTCACAGGCTGTCGTTGTTTTTCCCAGGTGTCTTTTGCAACCACCGAATCAGGTCTGTCATTAGCATCCTTCACTTCCGAGTAGGGTTTCTTCTTTACACAGTTTTCTATTTGCTTTTCAGGTTCCTGCAGCTTTCTAAATTCATTAGCCATCTTATTCTCTTCTTGTATCATTTGTTCCTTGCCCAGTGCCACTTTGTTCTTCATCTCTAAAAGTGCTTTCAAAGGTGAAATTTCACTCTGGAGTTCACCAATAACTGATGGCTTCAGAATTTTAGCTTCTTTCAGCTCTTTTGCTATTGCTTCATTTTGTAGCTTTTCAAGCTGTGCTAATTTTTCTTCATATTCTTTTAATTTAAAATATGTTTCTAGCCTGGAGTTCTCTACTGGTACACAAAGTTCCTCACAAGCTGGTATCATTTTCTCCTCTATTATGAACTTTTCAGGGTGTTTGGAACTTAAGAAGTGTGTATTCGAGTCCATTAAGTCAAAACATCCCTTCAAACTGTCGTCTTGCCTTTGTTCTAGGCTAAAGTCTGCTGCTGGCCCTTTTATGTTGGCTAAGTTGTCTTTTCCTATCATTTCAGACTGCTGAGATTCCGTCTCAAGTTCTCCTATGGACATTTGCTTTGTAACTGTGTTGTTTTCACCATTTTGTTCAGCTTGGTGTGTCTGAGTTTGTTTTACTACAAAAGCACTCTGCACATGCTCTAAGACATCTATTCCACTTAAACCTGCTCTTGGGATTTGATCTGAAACTCCTATTCTATGACTGGAGTTCAAACCATATGAGTTATTGCAGTCATCATTTGTAATGTCTGAAGAGACAACTGTTGTGGAGCAAGGGTTTGCTGTCAATTTTGAGGAGGTAGCTAGACTTATGCTGATTGCACTGCCCAATTTTGTCACAGGAGACTGTCTGGACCAAGTACCATCTTCATTCTTTACCTCTATTACCACCACCTGTCTCTGGTAGAGCCCTGCATCTTGTATAGTGCTGTCAAGTTTGCTTAACTGCTCATAAATACTGGTATTACTCATATATCTGCGCCACAACCTAATTTCCTTCCCATCAGGAATATTAAACAGCTTCCGCATCTCTTTTCCAATAGTATCAATGGTATCCGCTTTGCTGAAATAACAGCTTATGAGATTATTAGGATCATTGTTTTGACAGAGCTTCAGTTCCCGAAGATATACTTGACTTTATAATATTTCACAAATAATCCATATTCTACAACTTTCCTCACAATTGGCTTCTGCCCTTCTACACACCCATACCAATTTACTAATTTATTCCAGGCTTCAGTGGGAACTAAAATATAATCCACTTTATCAATAAGGTACTCTTTCAATATTTGAGTTTCTGAATTTGCAAAAAGTCCCGAGTTGTCAATTGGCCCTGGGAAGAGTTTAGGCTCTCCCACATTATACCGGTCCCAGCTGTCAAAGCCCACATATTTCTTCCACTGCTTGAACCACCGGCTATTAATCAAATACCAAAACTCCCCTGGCCGCAAAGGCATCCCCAACAGCGGCTTAAGTTCAGACACCTCAGTATGGGCCATTTAAAAAAAAAAGGTTTTCTTGGTATCTCTCTGGCACTTTAGTGACTGACCTAAATTTTTCTCCTCAGTTGTTCTACTGAAATGTCAATTCTAGTAAACACTAACTCTTTTCCTGTTCTTAGTATTCAATTTTTGGAACTGACTTGAAATCAAATCTTTTTATTACTTTCTTAAGAAAATGAAAGTTCAGACTGGGTCACAGCTGTTTAAATGGCAACTGTAAAAATTTCACCTCAGCTCCCAGCTCCTGACTCCTGTTAAGCAACTGTCGCCAAGGGCAAGATTGGCACAGTGCCCAGACTTCAAACTTTCTTTATTTAAAATATTGTTTCAGTGTTTAAAGCACACAGATTTAAATATATTTCTTTGGCTTTTAACCTATAACTTTTCTTCTGGCCCTTACAATTTCACTTTCCCTCCAAAAGGGATTCTAATTAGCCAACTCCTGCTCTCACAGAGCTTCTGTCAGTTTTAAATCTCCTCAGACCACTTCAGTTTCTGAGGTAAATTTTTCTGAGGTAAATTTTCTGTCCCTACAGACTCTCACTTTGGAGATTTCTTTCTGTTAAAACCCAGGGTGATTTCCAACGTTTACCACAGCCACCCTCAATTCCAGGGCAAACACTTTGGGTCTTTCACCCTCAAAGGAAATTTGTCTCAGCACCTTTTAATTTTCAGGCTGCTGGACAGCACAGAGTTCCGTGGTTCTCAGGCAGTTTCTCCCAAACAAACCACTGTAGAATTTTTAGTCTATCCTTACAGATTTTTCTCTTCCAGGTGTCCTATAATTTGTCAAGCCAGACTCCTTTTCCTTTTGGAGTCCTGGCCTCCAGACACTCTAACAGGCCCACCAAAGAAAAATCAGATAGTACTACAGGGTTTTAAGTCTGAATTCCTCTCTCTCACACACAGGGCTTCCAAGGAACTGAAATTAGCTTCACCTAATTCTCAGTCCTAACCCCTTTTCAGAGGAACTTCCACAGACTACCTACAACACTTGAGGGCTAACTTTTACTAAAGGCTTCTTTTTAAACTTCCAGTTTCAATTTCTTCACAGGGTACAGGCTAAATATTTTGAGCTGGTGACTTTTTCCCTCAGGCAAACTGGATATATTCGAGATCCGACCGCTGCCCACCAAATTGTGACGTTCCCCCTTTCCAGAGGCTGGGTTTTCAGAAGCACAACCCGGTTTATTTCATCATCCCACTGCTGTGCCACTAAATTGTGACGACACCTCCCTTTTACACACTGAATTCTGGGATGGAAATGGTACCGCTGCCACCTTTTATTCACTTAAGAATGCTGCCACCTTTTACACTCGTCGCCTCATGAATTGGGACTGACTCAGAGATATATAATATAAAAATAATGATGAAGTTTATTGAGAAGATAATAACTATAACAATATCTGAGGATGGTATGCGTTGCCTTTAACATATACTGTAACAGATTTAATCAGCTCCACAAGCCTCCCTGTCTTAGATAGCTAGTAAACAGTATAGCCCTCACTGCCTGACAGAACTCTCAGAGAACAGTGCTCTCTCCCAGCACTCACTCTCAACTTAACTCCCTGAACTCACTGAACTCTCTCAACCGCCTAGGCTCCACCCTTTTTATATCATACCATTCCCCGCCCTCCTGCTGGGATTGGCTGATGATTTGTATATTCATCACTCCTGTCTGCCGGGTTTGTCACAATGGGGCAACATCTTAGCATGAGAAATCTAGTCAAGTACTTCCATTCCATAGCCTAGCCAAGTACAGTGGTCCCCCGCCCTTTCGCGGTTCCAGTACCGTGGCCCCGCTATATCGCGGGATCACGATACCAGGAAAGGGCTTGAGGGAGGGGGGATCGCACATTGACCGACCGCGCCTCCTAGGAGGTCCGGGCAAGCGGTGTGCGATTGCAAAGGCGCTTCCGGCTGCGGAGCCCCAGCGCTGGGCTCTGCAGCGGAAGCGCCTTTGTCCGATCACGCACGGTTTGCAAAGGTGTGCACAATTGCCCCCCCGCCCCGCAGGCCCCCCACCCGCTTCCGCATATCACAGATTTTCATTGATTACGGATGGGGTGGGTCCCTAACCCCCGCAATCGGCGGGGGTTACTGTAGTTCCATTGAAGTAAAGCATAGGCCAAGCAAAATGAAACAAAAATTGGTAATATCTTT
Organism: Phrynocephalus forsythii; assembly: GCA_029282475.1. Taxonomy (NCBI): domain Eukaryota; kingdom Metazoa; phylum Chordata; class Lepidosauria; order Squamata; family Agamidae; genus Phrynocephalus; species Phrynocephalus forsythii. The sequence goes on from JAPFRF010000004.1 coordinate 20,898,405, forward strand.
ATAGAGTTTTGGCCAGTAAAGTAGCTATCCTAAGAATACATTTAGAGCAAGGATGGCAAATCTGTAGCTCTTAAGCGGTGGTTGAACTACAACTCCCATCATGCACCTCCTTAGCTTACCAGAGCTAGGCATGAGGGGAGCTGCATTCCAATCACAGCTGAAGGGCCAGACACTCGGACTGAAATCAGTGGGTATGCAGAACGGTGATGGAAATTATTTCCTCCAGCACAAACTATACTGGCATTGTACAAGAGTTATCCAGACTTGTGGTGAGGTAAATACAGGGTCACTTTATAATGTTAATGTGGTGGCTTGTGTGTGTGTGTGTGCATTTGCCAAAGGAAGTGGGCAATAAGGAAGAGCGTATCAATGCTTCTATTGCTTGTTGATTTTTGTCATTTGTAATGCAGTCCATTCTCCTTTAGCTGGAACATGGGACCAGAATTAAGCTGAGGGGGAAAATTAGTCCCAGAAGGACAGTGAATTTGTGGATATGGGAGAGGTTAAGCATTCTGTTCCCTTCCCAGCCAGTCACCAACTCCAGTTTGTGTCATCACAACAAACGTGGGTTTACTGAATTGACATGTAGGTCTGCCTGCAGTTGTTCTTGTCTGCTACCCATCAGGATTCCTGCTTTGGGTTTTTTTTTTAAAGGTATGGTTGACAGGGCAATTACATGCTAGCTCCTCCTCCCAACTTCTGCCAGCTTTCAGGAGAAGAGAGAGGAGTTTCATTCCCACTGGAGTACAGAGAAGGCAAGGTTGCCCAAAAGCACTTCCACCATAGGGTTCCTTCCTATCCACACTAGGTTTGAGGGATTTGCTGTATTGCATGTGCAGCTCTGGGTTTGGATTCAACTGGCAATATATAGAATCATAGAATCATAGAGTTGGAAGAAACCTCAAGGGCCAGCTAGTCCAACCCCCTGCCATGCAGGAACCCCCATCACAGGACTCCCGACAGATGGCCATCCAGCCTCTGCTTAAAAACCTCCAAAGAAGGAGACTCCACCACCCTCTATGGCAGCATATCCCATTGCCGAACAACTCTTAACTGTCATGAAGTTCTTTCTAAGGTTTAAATTGAATCTCTTTTCCTTTAGTTTGAAACCATTTCCCCATGTCCTAGTCTCTGGAGCCATGGAAAACAAACCAGTCCCTTCTTCAATGTGACATCCTTTTAAATATTTAAACATAGCTATCATATCCCCTCTCAGCCTTCTTTTTGTAAGGCTAAACATTCCCAGTTCCCTAAGCTACTCCTTGTAAGACATTTCTTCCAGACCTTCAACCATCCTGGTGGCCCTCCTCTGGACCTGTTCAAGATTGTCAATGTCCTTTTTAAATTGGGGTGCACAGAACTGGACACAGTACTCCAGATACAACTAGAGAAGGGCCACTGAGACCAGTGGGATTTATGTAAGTGTCATTTCGCCATTCCAGAATGGATTCCATGGCTCTGCTCTAGTTGGGAGAACTTGTCAGTTTTAGGCCCTGGTTCCTTGCAGCTGCCATGATCTCCCTCTTCAATGGCTTGCTAACCTTGGGAAGGTCTTCCTTGGCCTGAGACTGGGGTCATGTTGAAACAGTCGTGGATACGAGGACCAATTCTTCCTCCCTTGGAATCCACCAAGGGTTTCACGCTGCCACCACTTAAATCTGGTGGCAGATCGTGGTGCCGAAGCACTGGAAGTGAATATTTTGCTTGCATCAAACAGCTTGTAGAGCAATGATGCCCAATTTTGGGCAAGCCAGGTGCTCTTGGACTACAATTCCCAGAAGGATTCACCACCAGCTGTGCTGCCCAAGGTTTCTGGGAACTGCAGTCCAGGAACACCTGGGTTACCCAAGGATGGGGATCACTGTTGAAGAGATATGTTTATTGTAGAGGTGTGATAAATTCTGCAACAGCCAGCTACAAGCTGCTGATTTATACCATTTTGCTTAGTATAAATGCCATAAATGCCATTTTGCGCTTGCTATAAATGGGCTTTCCTGGTTTGACATCAGTGTTTGGTGGAAACTGCCAAAATATGGTCACGGGAAATAATATATACTGTATCTGGGTTGCCACTGAACCTTTATGGGTTAACCGTTAACCTCTTGTATTATTTAGAAGGCATGACTGGAGGAGGGGCTTAGCGGCCACCTTGGGTTCATGAGCCAAGTGTTGTCTATTGCTGCACTAGAGGGTTGGGTGGCCTTCAAGAAGCCATGTTGATACACCATTGATGGATCTCTAGAAACAAGGATGACAAGGAGGGACATGATTGCTGAAGCTCTCTTTAGGAGACTCTCCCTGTCCCAGCCTTCCAGAGAAAGCCATGGTTTTCTTTCTAGACTTCATCTCCAGCAACTAATGCTCCAAGACACTGAGAAACTTTAATGGGACAGTTGGGTTGTGCTTTTCTCACACACTTTTCCCAATGTGCTTTTTTTAACTTTTTAAACCATATTAACATGACCGTTTTAATATTAGATTTTGGTTTAGTATTATGCCCAGAACCCTATTGGTGTTCACATAAGGTCTGTGTAAATAGCCACAGCTAAATGAAACTAATTGATGGGATGTTTCTATGTGTGGCCACACACCTAATTGCTCAACAGCGATATAACCCAGCACCTTGTCAATTAGCTCCAATTAGCCATGGCAAGTTATGCATTCCATGCATGAATGCCAATAGGATTCTACTCTATGACTTACTGTGTTTTTAACTCTTGGTTTTTGTTCTTTTAATTCATGCTGGCAATAAGTAAAAATAAAAATAATAAGTGACATGGATGGTGAAAGACTTGCTGCAAAATTTTGTAATGACTTTATGACTGCCAGGTGATGCTTGCTTTTTCTAATAACTGTCCATTTTGCACCCCTAGGAGCCACCATTGATAAAGACAGGACATCAAAGAGTTATGAACCGGAGGAAGTACAGAACTGCTGGTTTAAATCATTATTCATGGTTACAGCAAAGCCCCCTAGTACTGTTCTGGAGGTACTGTGTGGTACAACTGGTACTAAATAATAGACTTTGACCCATAGTAGATTGAATTTATATTTAGATATGAGATCAAATGAGGCAATTTTTTATGCAAGGTTTCCTTTTTATCTATAATAATAATAATAATAATAATAATAATAATAATAATAATAATAATAATAATAATAATAATAATAATAATAATAATAATAATAATAATAGATGGGCACGACTCAAAAAAATGGTGTTTCGTTTGTCGTTTAGGGGGTCCGTTTCGGTTCATTTTCATTTTTCGTGAATTTTTTGCAAAAAATTCCGTTTTCGTTTCGTTACGTAACGAAACGAAAAAATGAAAATGAAAACGAAAAATTGCTGTTTTGTTACCACTCATTACAGTTCAATATATTTGCCGCAATGAAACGAAACGCACGACAAAAATTCTGTTGTTTCGTTTCGTTTCGTTTCATTTTGGAGACAAAATTCATTTTTCATTTCGTTACATAATGAAACAAAAAAAAAATGAAAACGAAAATGAAAAATTGCTCGTTTCGTGCCCATCTATAATAATAATAATAATAATAATAATAATAATAATAATAATAATAATAATAATAATAATAATAATAATAATAATAATAATAATAATTTAAAAAATTGGGATTACAACAGTATTCACGAGAGACAGACAAGGAGTCATTCACATTTTTTATAAGCGGGATTGGAATGGTGGAAAACTGGGAAAGAGTTCCTACTTAGTTTTGCTCCTTTCCCTGCCCTGCCCTTGTACTGACCTTGAAAATCTTGTCTGGCAATACAATATGCAGAGGGAACTTGCATATGGGATAATGGCTGGTCCATGCCATTTTGCTGCCAGAGGCACAGAGCAGGATGGTGCCCCATGTTTGTGACTCACCAACGTCTAGGGATGGGAGTGTGTGACCTATATGGCAACCAAAGTGAAAGATCTTACCCGTTACTTACTGTTTTGCCCACTATATTCTCTAGCAGAGTTTTGAATATCTGGTTAAATTCCTCTTGCTGCCCAGCAGGGGAGCAGGCATTCACAGAGCAGAACAGCTTCAAGTTTCCCAGATTTAGTTCACCCCTTTTCCTTGATAACTTGGAATTTATAGTCTCAATAAGTCACTCTGAAAAATTAATAGGAGAAAGAATAAAATGTTTCATTACTTGACAAGTGAACAGATCATATACCAAACTGACAAAACAAGACTGATCTCAGAAACAGGCCTAAAGAGACAGGCTAAAAGAGAGGGAAAAATGTTTAAATAAGCCATACAGAAGGGTTTTTTTTACCTAGCAGTTTTATTGGGATAAAAGAAGGTTCTTTTACTGTGATTAATTGGTTAACTAAATTGTATACATAATTTTGGTATTTTATAATTTTAACCCTTTGTGAGCTGAATGTTTGCTCTAATTTTTATTCATTTGTGTTTACTATACAGTGGACCCTTGTATAACAAACGGTTTGTATAACATAATATCTGTACAACATAAAAAATTCCGGAGATAGGGGGAAATTTGCTTAACAGAATCACATATGGGGTGAATCCATACAACATAAAAATGGTGGTGATTAGGGATTACTCCATTTTCAATGGATTCCTATAGGAAATTTGTATAAAGGAAATTTTGATTAACAGAATTTCATTTGGGACAATTAATTGCTGTATGCAAGGTACCACTGCATTTGAAGTTGAAATGTCTGAAGAGTTCTTCAATAAAGTTATCTACCTACTTCTACGATGATTATGGACTGTAAATGATGGTGTGTCGCAGGACCACGTTTGATTTACCTGAGTTGCTCCTTGTTTCTAGCCAGATGTTCACCCAGGAAATTGCTGGGCCTTCCAAGGACCAGAAGGCCAGATAGTAATTAAGCTGCCTGAAAAAATCCAGCCCACAGCGGTGACCGTTCAGCACATCTCCAAAGCAATCTCCCCTTCAAATGGAGTCAGCAGTGCCTTGAAGGACTTCCTGGTTTATGTGAGTATTGCAAACTCCTAACTTACCACTGCATTTGTCTGCCTCCTCCATTAAGAGGTGGGAAATGTCAGCATTCTGAAACTGAATTTCCTAAATCCTGTAGCCAGCATTAACCTAGCCAAGTTATGGCAAACCTTTAGAGACTGTGCGCCCAAACTGCAATTCAAAACGCACTTATTTTTCGCAACGTGCCAAGACGGCAATTTAACCTGAATACAGTGGTACCCCGGGTTACAAATGCTTTTGGGCGCTATCCTTCAGGAAAGTGAGGATCGAAGAGCAGGGGTGCTACCCTTTGGGAAAGCAAGCATCAAAGAACAGGCTTTTGATGTCCCACAGCCATAGCACCCTCACTGCAGCCACACAATATTTAAAAACCTGCTCTTCGATCCTTGCTTTCCTGAAGATTAGCACCGTCTGCCTCTCTGCCATGGGCAGAGAAGCAGATTGGGTGCTACACTGTTGGGAAAGCCAGAGGGGAGTGATGGTGGCTTGTGGGCTCGTTTGTAGCCCCAGTTTACTCTCCAGCCATGCTGCTTTGGACACCCCAAAAGCGGCGTGGCAAGAGAGTAAACTAGAGCTACGAAGGAGCCCACGAACCGCTGCCCCCCCTTCACCTGGCTCTCTGCATGGAGCACAGTGGTGTGCTCCAAGTGGAGGCGGAAGTGCCATGGCTTTGAGGGGGCAATGTTGGGTGCCCACAGAAAGAGCTCCACGTGCCACCTTTAGAACCCATGCCATAGATTCACCAACACTCACCTAACCCTGTTCTTTTTGTCTTTGCAGGCCATCCATCTCCTTATTTTACTGCTTTCTTATCTGCCTGTATCCTCATTCCAGCCCCTTTTCATCCGTCTTCTTGGACTAGAAAGGGCAGGAAGGCAACAGGCAGCCTGTGGGCACTATGGGTGGGGGGTCCCCCTTTATCCTCCAGGGCCCAGTGTATATTCCTAAATGTTGCACCGGCATTCCCACACTCCTAGTGCTGGCTCAGAAATTCCCCTTATTGTCCTTTGTGTGGATGGCAGAATTTTGCCATGTTCTGGGAGGTCCGCAACACTCCTCAAGCCCCACTCTTGATTTTGTTAAAAAAAAAAAAAAAGATTGCATCGGGAGAGTTAAATTGTGACCCTCTGAGGTTGAGGGCTGGGGCTGACTGCTAGAGGTCCTCCATTCCTGGGCTAGACCCATGGTTGCCATAGGTAGCACCTCCTGTGTTGACTCAAAAGAAATAATTGCTTCAGAGGTTACCTATCGGCTCTTGGATGCAGCGTTCACTGCAAACTCTGGTCACCTGGCACTGACTCCACCTGTCCTCACTTCCAGGGGATAGATGAAGAAACAGATGAAGAGACACTACTGGGGACATTCATGTACGACACAGAGAAGGAAACCATTCAGACATTCCACCTTAAGGTACTCTGAGCATGACATCAGCTGAGAAGAACAGTGGAAAAGATTCACTGGAACAGATTTAAGGCTTGGCTTTTTCAAGGCAGGGACACATTTTCCCTCCCCTGGGATCAAGACCACTTCAGTTCAGAATCATGGTTCTAGGAGTAGGAACTACATAGACCAGTGGTGTCCAAACTTCGGCCCTCCAGATGTTTTGGACCACAACTCCCACAGTCCTTTGTCATTGACAATACAGGTTTGGAATTCTGGGAGTTGTGGTCCAAAACACCTGGAGGGCCAAAGTTTGGGCAGACCTGATGTAGACCTTCAGACACTGTCTGATTACAATACAGTAGGATCCTGGTATCCACTGGGGATTGGTTCCAGGGCTTCCCGTGGATAATGAAAACCATGGATAAGAGAGAACGCCTGCCCACCTACATCCAAACTGCTGTTTCCTGATAGTAGCTTGCTTTATGACTGCTGTTTTGAGACAGTAGCCTGCTTTATGGCTGCTGTTTGTGACAGTAGCTTGCTTTACAGATGCTATTTTTGACAATAGCTTGATTTACAGCTGCTGTTTGTGACAATAGCTTGCTTTGTGGTTGTTGAATTATTTAATTTTTTTCCTCTGCCAACCGTGGATAATGAATCAGTGGATACGGGGGTCCTACTGTGTATCTGTCATTCTTACTTTGGTTATGCCAGTTTCCCACCCACAAAGTATGGCTCTAGCCAGTTGCTCTGACCATAAAGACCGGACTAGGGGACACCTTTGCCATGAGAACAGGACAATATATTTTGCTTCTATCTTTTCCTCCAGATTCCCATGCTGGAACCATCAATTTGTAGATGAAATTTCTGATTACAGCACCTCATGACTAATCTGAGATTAAAAGAACACTCATTTGTCATTTCTGGAGCTGAGAAACCTTACACTAGGATAGACAAAAAACACATATACAGTTGTACCCCGACTTAAGAGCAGCTCGACTTAAGAGCAGAAAACTTGGTGTTTTAATTGCCGCCTTACATATTTTAGATATGGTCTGATCGACTTAAATATTTTTTTCATTTTTTTGATTTTTTAAACTTATATTTTCATTTTTAGATAGGTGCCCCGACTTAAGAGTAGTTCGACTTAAGAGCATGCATTTGGAACTGATTAAATTCATAAATTGAGGTACCACTGTACATCGCTTAAGGCAGTGGTTCCCAACCTTAAGTAAAAACAGATGTCCATGGATTGCAATTTACAGAAGCCTTTATCACCAGCTATGCTGGCAGGGGTTTCTGGGAGTCATAGTCCAAGAACACATGGGCTACCCAAGATTGATGTGGACCACTGTCTTAAGGTGTTTCCAGAGCAAGTAACAGGAAGCAGGAGTTAAATTACCTTGTCTTTATAGGGAAAACTGGAAATATATCTGAAAATAAGGGGCTAGGATGTACACATTTCTGTGTGACAGTGGTATTCAATCCCCTTCAAAATGATGAGCACGTTAGTGAAACTGAGGGCCTTTTTACATGACCCCTAAGATCCGCTGGCCACTTAAATTCGGACCAGAGATCTTAGGGGTTCATCGCTCTTCCTCTGTTTTCCTCTGTCCCCACCCCCCTCGGCACTTCCTGGTTGCTGGCTGCCTGAGGGAGGGAGAAAAAAGAAAGAAAAGACTGCCGGTTTACCTCAGTTTTGTTCCGGGCAGCATTCAGATCTCTTAAAGGGGCGGGGCGCAAAAAATGAACAAACGGAAGCCAGGAGAGCCCCGCACTCACTATCCTTACACCAGATCAAATATTTGTCACCTCCAAAAAGCAGGTACAAGAAAACTACTGTTTGGTTGTGCTAAAGTGGGTGGGGTCGCACTTAATTGTCTGCAAAGTCCGGAGCTGGTGGGTAAACATTTTTAAGGTCCGGACCTTGCAGCCATTTGCGGCGGAGCTTAGGGGTCGTGTATAAACGCCCTGAGAGAAGTCTTATAGTTTTGGTTTTCATTTTCCCCTCTCCCCTATTTCCTCTTTCCATTTCAGAATGAGGAAGCAAAACAGTTTCTGTACATAAAATTCAAGGTGCAGAGCAACTGGGGCAATAAGGAGTTCACTTGCATTTATCGACTCAGAGTGCATGGGAAGATGACTCCTCGCTTGGATACATCGAGTGAAGGCAAGGGGTGAACATTTTGCAAGATAAATAAAGGAGAGCCAGAATAGGAATACCCATCCTGAGGAGTAAACTGTAAAGAGGGAATGAAGCTCGCTCTGATTATTATTTTTTTAAATAAGGGAGGGTGAGAGACGCATGTGTCGAGGGTGGACTGGAAATTACAGCAACATCTTGACATGATCTGATCGCATGGAGACCTCACTTTTGGTTTGCCTGAGAAACGGATGAAGAAAACAATGGCAGCTAGAAATTTCACCTAGATCAGTGCAAAGTAACAATAATGGTGAACTGTACTTAAGTTATGTGGATATTCTTGTTATCTGGCTCAGTTTTCTGTGGAAATTGAAAGAAATATGAACATGGGTGATCTCCCACTAACCACTTTCGGCCAGACTGACATGTTGAGAATAAAAAGAGCCATGTTGGATGAGACCAAAGGCCTATCCAGTGCAGTATTCTCTTGTCAAGGAGAAACCCATCATCAAAACATAAGCGCATCGAGCTTTGAGTGAAATAGTAAAGGTAACAAGTGTCTTTTGCCATTATGATAATGAGCTGTACAGTGGAACCTTGACTTACGTCATTAATCCGTTCCAGAGGTCTAGACATAAGTCAAACATGACTTAAGTCAAACAAACTTTTCCCATAGAAAGTAACGGGAAAGTGGATTAATCCGTTCCAGATGATGAAAAAGACCTCTGAAAACAGCAATTTAACACAAATTTGACTGGGGCAGGAGATTTCTTCTGGAGATGTAAATGAAATGTGTCTTCAAAGAGAGGAGGAGGCAGTGTAATTATAGTGCACAAGTTATACGCCTCCACTTTTTAATGTACATAGCAACAATGTCTAACATTTAAGTTTTACTGATTTTAAACTGACGTTCCAAGTTCTGAACAACTCTATGCTTACCATTAGAGTCCCACAACTGTACAGCTCCCCAACTAAAATGCTTCCATTGTGGACCAGACTTCTGCAGCCAGATTTTTTTACAAGACTGAGCCGACTGTCTAACCAGCAAGGCCAGCCCCGAGCTCCCGGCCCTTCTTCTCCTCCAGCAGCAGCGGCTGCTTTGGTGAGGCTGAGGACCAGCTCCAGGTGCTTGGAGGTGGCCTCGCCAAAGCCACCACTGCCGGAAGAAGGCAGGAGTAGTTTGGAGACGGCAGCCGCGATGCTGGGTCGTGGCTGCCGCCAGATTCCGGTGCCTTGCGCCGGGGCTCCACGCTGTAAGTCAAAGCCTGTGACTCAAGTCAAACAGGCCCCTTCTTGCTGCAAGTCAAATATGATGTAAGTCAAGCAGCATGTAAGTCAAGGTTCCACTGTACTATGGTTGCATTCTAGAATGTTTCTCCACTTATAGAAAATGTTTGATCAGTTCTAGACTAATGATCTGCGTTGCTGTAGCTTTGCATCTGATTTGGGCACTTCCCATGCCACAGGAGCAGAACCCAGAGTGAACCTAGCATTTGCACTGAGTTTTCAGACTACAAACTAACCCCAGGTGTTTTTCTGTTTGTTGTTTGTTTGTTTGTTTGTTTACACAACTTATATGCCACCCACTACCCAAAGGTCTCTGGGCAGCTCACAGTCAAAGCAATTGAAACAATTAAAATGTTAAAACACCAATGAATAATTAAAATGATAGAAACATTTACATGCAATTACGATACAGTAAAAATTGCCATCAGGACCTACAATCTATGTTGTATCAGGAAGGTTTTTGTCTGGCACCAAAATGTCATCAACATTGGTGCCAGGCAGATCTCACTTGGGAGGGCATACCCCTAACCTGGGGGCAGCTGCCAAAAAGGCCCTATACCTGCAAGCCATCCCTTTCACCTCCTTGAGGGACGGCTTTCAGGAGGGTTCCCTGGCTAGATCTTAATTGCCAAGTAGGTTCATAAGGAAGGAAGCAGTCCTTCAGGTATCTAGGTATTTAGCACATGTTGGTACTGGCTTGTGAGTATAATGTGCAAAGGCAGCATGACTGCTACAGGGCATTTACACTGGGCATTTTCTATATTCCCCACTCCACCCCCAAATGTGCATATTCCAGTACTCCCCATGCTCACAGTTCCTTTATCTCCCTTTTTTAATATTGTAATTTCTCATTCCATTGTCTTGCTTCATTGTAGTTCGTGTCCTTTTGAAGCACATAATTGCTGCCACCCTCTGCCCTTTATTTTTTTAAAGTTCCTTCACTTGAGCCATAAATGGATATTTGCTGTGCTCCACATCTTTAGATTTCTGGTTTATTTTGTTATCTGTACTTTTTCACTATTTGGAAATTTTCAGGGTGGTTTTTTTTTTGCAAGTTTTAGCCAGGCAGTGAGCTCAAGAACCAGTGGCAGAAGGTTTTCTTGGCATTAGGAAGAGACCCTTGATTTACGAATGATCCAGGGTGAGCAAAAACTTCAGGCCCTGCTTCATTCCATGCACCGAAATATCCATGCATTTGAGTGTGTCACTAATGACATGCAAAGGCAGGGGCTTAAATGCTAAATGCAAACACTTGAAAAACAACAGTACAATGCCATCACACACAATTGTTGCAATTGCCCAATCTCATCCAGCCCTCTATTTTTGAGGAATTTGATACTATTTTTTTTACAGTAAAGTCCAGTGAAGTGGCAGCAACGGGTAAACATCAGTCATGGTGCTGCTCCTTTCCATTCAGTAATGCTGTTTATTCATGTTCTTCCTTTGCTTTGATACAAAACCCAATCGTTATCTTTGCTGCCCCTCATACAGCAGTCACAAATGACCCGATGATGTTTGTTGAAGATCAGACCATGATAGAGGGAAGCAGTGAAGACTGAAGGTTTTTGCTTGTGTTAATAGCCCTTTGCCTTTCTTTCTATATCTGACAGGAATGAACAGGGCTCTCTGCATCAATAATGCCCTCCCAACTTTCCCAATGAATAAGCAATATCAATGTCCATTTCTGTTAATGGCCATGATTCAGTGTCTAGGTCTGCCCATTTTTCTCTACAACCATGGTAAATGAGATGGCCACCCTTTCCCTGATAAGGACAATGGAGTTAACAAGGGCAAAGAAATCCAGAAACTGTTTGCATGAAATTTCTCAAATGTTGATGGGCCACCACAGCACCAAGGAAGACAGCAAGATCCTCAAAGCCCCTGCAAGGGACTCTGAAACATTTGGAGAACAGTTATAACTGACAATGTTCACACCCTTAAATGCATTGCAGAGGGGCTCAGGAGACCCTCTGGTAGCCCCACTTTGCTAAACCCTGGCACACAACCAGCCCACAATGTGCAAATGTAGACAGCCTCATCTGGGCAGTCCGCTTTCACAGCTGCCAGAGCCTGGCAACAGGACAGGGGAAGGAATACTCACATGTGGTGGCTGTGAGACATAATGTATACAAATTATAGGTGGACTTGTTCCAAGCCAGTTGTCACCCACAGCTGTCATTCCTCCACCCAAGAGTGCTGTGCTTCTGGCAGTGTGTGTATAAGAACTAAAATAAAAGATAGGCCTTATATTCTTCAGGGCAATTTGGGCTGATATCTGCTTTCTAGAAAGAGAGTGTGTAACTAACATTTTTCAAAAGTACTGATTTTAATAACTTCACACTCACGGGTTAAGTCCAAGCTTCCTGTTTATTTCATGTCTACTCAGATCTTCAGAGGGAGAAGAAAGTACTGTATAATGGGTCCTTAAGGCAGAAAACCCAGAGAATATTGTCTCCCACAATTTTATATTCTGTTCTTTCTCTAAAAGTCTCTCTCTCTCTCTCTCTCTCTCTCTCTCTCTCTCTGTGTGTGTGTGTGTGTGTGTGTGTGTGTGTGTGTGTGTGTGTGTGTGTGTGTGTGTGTGTGTGTGTGTGTGTGTGTGTGTGTGTGTGTTCCTCCTGAAGCAGCTCACATCAGTTTAAAACCTCACAAAAATACAGCTCAAAAAGCACAATAACAAACTAAATGCAGTTATAACAAAACACCATGGACAAACCACCAAAACAGAGCGCGGCGCCCAACAGATGCAGAGGCGATCCACTGAATGAGTTTGCTGCTTATCGTTTTATCCGAATAAAGATAAATAAATGCATCATTTAAAATCAATATCAAAATCCTCGCTCTTTTGAATTACATGCCCTGCTTTTGGGTGGCTGGGGGGGGGGAGTCTTTCTTCGATTCACACCATTGACAACAGGTAAACGGACCGAATCGATCTTCATTTTTCAAAAAGATTTCCCAGCAGTAGATGGCGGTAATAAATAACCGGGTTACTTGGGTTCCCAGGACTGTGAGTCGACCGAATTACAGAGCTACGAGCCTTAGCACTTTGGGACGAAAATTATTTCCGCCTCTTCCTCTTCCTCTCTACAATATATAGGTCCTTTGGAATTAAAAGGGAAAGCCGCGTGGCCCTTACAAAATACAAAGACATAACTAGGCTGTGGGTCTAGTCAATGATCCCCCCCCAATGTTTATTAGTGGCTTATAAAAATACCCACTTCTCGGGGCTCTCTATAATTTCGTATCTCTATGGGCCTCGGCGGCGACGCCATTTCCCGGGTTGCGGCTTTTGGGGCCAAGGTCGTGCGCGCTTCGGGGGCGAGCGAGAGAGCCGGGTGGGCTACCGCCGCCGCCGCCGCCGCCGCCAGGGCCACCCGAGATGTCGTCGTCGTCGTCGTCTCCGTCCCCTCCGGCGGCTGCCGCTCCCCCCGTGCCGGAGATCACCGTCCACCGGCAGCCCGGATGGCTGGACGCGCGCAAAAGCGACGCGGAGCTGCGCGTCCACCAGCTGCGCCTCCTGCGCCGCCGCTGGCTCAAGGACCAGGAGCTGAGCCCCCGCGAGCCCGTCCTGCCCCCGCCCAAGCTCGGGCCGGTGGGACGCTTCTGGGCCCGCTTCCTGGAGCACGACACCTTCTGGAGGCGGCAGGTCAGCCGGGACCACCAGCCCGGGAGGCGGAAGGAAAGGGACGAGGGGAGAGAGGGGCGTGTGTGTGTGTGTGTGTGTGTGTGTGTGTGTGTGTGTGTGTGTGTGTGTGTGTGTGTGTGTGTGTGTGTGTGTGTGTGTGTGTGTGTGTGTGTAGGGGTGACACAACCTGGGGGTGCCCTAGACCGGTGGTTCTCAACCTTTGGGTCCCCAGATGTTCCTGGACTGCAACTCCCATAAGCCTCCACTACTTGCTGTCCTGGAAGGGATTTCTGGGAATTGCAGTCCAGGAACATCTGGGGACCCACAGGTTGAGAACCACTGCCCTAGACGACAAGCAGCCGCGGCGCCCCCCGGCACACTTGGCCTCCCCAGATGTTCTCCGAAGCCCTGACCTTCCACCGTGCGCCGGGGAGGCTTCGGGGAGTGGCGCTCCAGGAACATCTGGGGACCACCCCCACCCCCCTTTGAGGATAAGGCGAAGATCTCATTTACACAACAGAGTCAGGCCGCACTCAGACGTTCATCTGTGCATATAGAACAGGATAAGAACTATTTCTGTCTGTCTGTCTATGTCTGCGAAGATTCTCAGTCCCCCGGGTGGGTTTATCTCCAAGTTGAGTCATAGCAACTGGACTTTTTTTCTTGAGAGATGGAAACGTTTCACTGCTCATCCAAACAGCTTCGTCAGTCTGATGAGGCTGTTTGGATGGTTTCAGTCTGTCAAGAAAAAGTCCAGTTGCCATGACTCAACTTCCAGATCTGTCTGTCTACTTACCTGGCTACCTAATTTTATCTAAAATTCTCTCTCTCTCTCTCTCTCTCTCTCTCTCTCTCTCTCTCTCTCTCACACTCTCTCACACACACACACACACACACACACACACACACACACACACACACACACACACACACACACGAATGTGCTGTCATGCCCACACTGAGCCTTGTCCAGGTTCTTCTAGGTGAAGAGTCCTCCAAAAGTGTTTACCTGCCCCCCTTCTTCTGGGGGCTTCCTGGGACTGTGCCACCTGCCCAAAGCTGTACAGGTTGTCTCTAATCTTAGTGGAGAATTGAACTTCCCTCATTTCCTCAGCCAGGTGCTCCAATTCACTGAGCTGTCTATTCAGTGCAAGGATATGATCTGTTTAGAAACAAAGCAAACCAGCCTCTTATAGTTGAGAGTAGCAACAGACAAGGAAAACGGGATGGAGATTGGAAATCGGGGTGGGAGATAGGAAACACCCTATCAACAGCACTGGAATGGCCTACTGGAATTGCATGGTTTATTTGCCATTGCCAGTAGTGTAGTGACTCCATCTGCCCCTAACCTTGGTGGAAGAGTTGTGTGTTTATCTGGCAGCAAATCCTGTTGAATTTACTAGATTTCCTTTTTTTTTTTTTGCATAGGATTGTGTTATAGGCTTAAAGTCAATGTATAATCTGGTTGAAAAGATGCTGGCATTTTTGCCTCCAGTGAAGTGCTCCATCTACATGATGTATAATAGTCGGCTCGCGTTTGTAGGAAGCCCGATTTTGGCTGAATATCGATAAAAACTTCCTACCTGGTAACATTGGTACCAACAATGGAACCAATGACTATATTTCTCCATGTATAAGACTACATTTTTTTTACTAAAACTGTTAAGACTAAAAAATTAGTGTCGTCTTATACATGGAAGTAAGCCAACGAGAGAGCCACGCCGTAGAGATACAGTTATTTCGGGGTGGAAAATTGGGGGTCGTCTTATACGTGGGGGCATCTTATAGACCAGGGGTCCTCAAAGTTTTCAAACAGCGGGCCGGTTCACCACGCACTAGACACCACTGGGGGCCGGACCACAGTGGGTGGGGGAGCAGGGGACCTTGCCGTAGCCCTCCCACTTTGAATGCCCCACTAGCCAGCATGCTGAGGCGGTAGTTGGGGGAGTGAGAGAAGTGACATAGCCCACTACTTTGAACTGCCTCAGCAATAGAAGCAGCTGCGGAGGCATCTTGCAAAGTAGGGGGTAGGTGGGGGTTGAAAATACAGGTGCCCTGGGGCCTTGGGTTGAAGACCCCTGTTATAGACGGAAAATACAGTGCCTCCAGAGGTGGTGAACTTTTCAATACAGGAGGCATTCAAGAGAAAGTAGACGCCCAGCTGTCTGATCTCTGTTGATTTTGATTCCTGCATTGAGCAAGGGGTGTGTGGACTCAATGGCCTTCAAGGCCCCTTCCACCTCTGCATCTCCCCACCTCCTCCCTAGAGTGGTTTGTTGCTGGTGGAGCTAAAGCCGGGCTGGCCAGGCTGGAGTGGTACACTGTTGGGTAATAAGGCCCCTGGTGGCACACGGCCACTGGTAAGTGGCTCTGCTGGTCAAAGGGAAGGGGTTAGTGCCGCACGGCACTTGTGGGTTCATCCTGACAGCTTTGTATGAAACTGCCAGTGCTGCAAAGCTCCCACCTTTAGTTGGGAGTTGGCTTCTTCACTGTGCGTCCCAGAAGAGCCAACCAGCCTCGTGGTGCAGTGGTTAAATGCCTGTACTGCAGGTAAAACTGTGCTCACGACCTGGGTTCAATCCCTGGTAGCAGGCTCAAGGTTCACTCAGCCTTCCATCCTTCCGAGGTCGGTAAAATGAGCACCCAGCTTGCTGGGGGGGGGGCAATGTGTAGCCTGCACACTGTAATTAAAATTGTAAACCGTCCAGAGATTACTTGTAGTGGTATGGGGCGGTATATAAGCAGAAGCAGAACTTTGTATGATCTTAAGGCAGTGTTGGCGAACCTGTGGCACAGGTGCCACAGGTGGCACTCAGAGACCTTTCTGTGGGCGCCTGACATTGCCCATTCACAGCCACCTGTATTCAGGTTAAATTGCTGTATTAGGGTTACATTGGTGCTTTGTAAAAATTGGTGGGTATTGAATCACAGTTTGGGCACTCAGTCTCTAAAAGGTTCGCCATCAATGCCTTAGGGGAGCAGCACAGTCCTGGAATGTCCCCCGAAGAAGGGAAGGGTAAACCCATTTCTGAGTACTCTTCACTTAGAAACCCTGAAAGGGGTCTCCAAATGTCAGAACTGACTTGACAGCACACAGTTATACATTTGCATTGGTTTATATTTAAAATGATGTTTTGCAACACGAAGGACCTCTGTAAGATTTATGTGCACAAACACACTGGGAGCTGAGTTGATTAAGTTGCACACTTAAACCTGCAAAGGAAAATGTACACCCTTCCATACACTTAGAGCTTCAGTAAAAAGAAATTGAAAAGAATACAGAACCAGATTGTTTTTGTCAATGGATCAGTTAAAGTAGTTGAAAGTTTTATCTTGACAAGTTTAATCTTGGCTGGGTTTTTAAAAAGTAAAGAGTTTTTCAGCTGAGGCAGATTCCCTTGGCTCCGTCCAATGCACCTCTATTGAGTACTAAAATTCCCATTCAACATCTGTGGAATCCCAGATTCTTGCTGAGGATTATGGTCTGTATTATAGTTCCGTACATGAGATTCCTGAAGACACACAGGGGATTATTAGAGTGGGCCCAAGCTGAATTTCCTATATTGGAAGAACATTTGTGAGTGTGTGTGCATGTGTGAAGAGTTCATTTTTCCCCCCAGCATTCAAGCTACTTTGCGGTTACTTTTGTACTGGAGTGGTTCAGTCCAACCATGAAGTGAATAATCTCTCTCCTGTATTTAAGTGAGGATGGCCAACCCCCCCCCCCCAACGTCTTCTTTAACTGGCCCTCTACTTTAGGCAAAAGTTGTCCTGAGCCTGAGCTCACATAAAGGCCATTAGTTGGTTTTGGATGGCAAAATGATAGATTTGGACCCAGTAAACTGCAATTGGAATGATCATTTAAAACAAAGCAACTGCAAACCATGGCTTTTGAAGATAGCCCATTTCAACAGCTAAAATTAACCAGTTTGGGGCAGGAATATTATGTCAAAAGGCAATCTGGAAGTTGAGTCATGGCAACTAGATTTCTTTTCTTGAGAGATTGAAACGTTTCGCTGCTCATCCAAAAAGCTTCGTCAGTCTGAGAAAAGCTAGTTCTGAGTCCTCTATTTTATAGTTCACTTTGACCTTTTATCACCCTGGTCTGAAATAAGCTCATAAGATGCACAATGGCCTGAATAGGCTTGTTAGATGCATAACAGGCTCATTAGGTCATCAATGACCTAAGGAGGGGGGCGTTCAAACTTCAGCCCTCCAGATATTTTGACCATATCTTCCAGAATTCCAAGCCTGGAGTAATGACTATGACTATGACTTTGGACTAAGTTTGGACACCACTGGCCTAAGGTGTGAAAGTCCCACCTTTTAAGCTTCCCAACAATCGTTAGATATGGCCTTGGTGGTGGAGGTGTGAAGTATTTTTGACTTGTCTCAGGATTGTTGAAATCACTGCCTTTCAAGTGGAAGATAGACTGTGCCTGAACCCCCCCCCCAACCTCTGTTGAGAGAGGGGTTTTCAATACTCACATGAATGGCTTCCCTGACCCATCTCTCAAACCACCTATCTTCTTTGTCTAATATGTGTACATCCTCATCTTTGAATGAGTGCTGTTTGTCCTTCAAGTGGAGGTATGCTGCTGATTCTGCTCCTGCGCTGTTGCCTCTCCTATGTTGGGCCATCCTCCTGTTAATGGGTATTTAGTCTCTCCAATGTAGAGAATACTGTCAAAAGGCAAGTAACCGAAGTTGGAAGTGAATGCTTCTGATGCTGTTGTGACATTCATCAGGAATTTAGAGGGAAGTAGGGATATGCAATTTGTTTCAGAACCGGACCTATGCGACCCCAGGTGGTGTTCGGAAGCCTCCGACCCACAAGCAGCCAATCACTTCACCTTATTCTGCACCCGCATGGAGCTGAGCTCCAAAAAGGAAGCAGGGTTTGACCTCATATTTGCTTCTCCATGGTGCTGGCCAATCAGGAGCTGTGCAAGAACATCTCGCCTCCTTGTCTGATTGGTCAGCACCACAGAAAAGCAAAGATGACATCGGAGCCTGCTTCCTTGTTGGAGCTCAGCTCCATGCCGTCACAGAACAAGGTAAGTGTTTGGCTGCTTGTGTGTCGGAGGTTTCCGAACACCACTTGGGCTCACATGGGTCCTGGGTCCGAAACGAATTGCCCACCCCTAGAGGGGAGATATATGCTGATGCCTGCAGTTGATGGCAGATTCTTTCCATCAGACTAAGCCACAGCTTAACATGAACTTTGGACTAGCCTTTAGTATGGACAATAAAACAAGTGTTTTTTTTAAAAAAAACGTAATGAAGTAAAGTAATATATTTTAAAGGTGCTGAGATCTAATAAGGAAAATAACTTACTTCTTTCTAGGTATTCAAAACCTACAATGCTGGGATGACGTTGTTCTTTACTATACTTGTGCCCACTTGGTTTGTTCACTACTTTGTCAAGTATCATGTATTGGTATGTATATGCTGTGCAGCCTTTTTGCTAATACAACTTTAGAGCCTAGCCATCTGTTGTATACAAAATATATGGTAGTCCAATTCTCTGTTACTAGTCTCCACCTATCTCATTTTTCTCTTGTAAGAGGAAAGAGGCCTTGTTCTGAAAGATGACAGTTCTTGACTGAATGTAGGTCTTCTAGTAAATGCTTAAAATATTTGTTTCCCAGGGACAAGCTGTTGTAAAGTGTTTGTAAGTACAGTAGGACCCTGGTAGCCGCTGGGAATTGGTTCCAGGCCTTCCTGTGGATAATGAAAATTGTGGATAAGAGAGAACGCCTGCCCACCCACCCTCAAACTGCTGTTTCCTGACACTAGCTTGCTATATGACTGCTGTTTTGAGACAGTAGCTTGCTTTATGGCTGCTGTCTGTGACAGTAGCTTGCTATACAGATGCTATTTGTGACAATAGCTTGCTTTACAGCTGCTGTTTCTGACAATAGCTTGTTTTGTGGCTGCTGAATTATTTTTTTCCTCTGCCAACCGTGGATAACTGAATCAGTGGATAATGAATATTCATATTGTTTTAGTTTTTTAAAAGGTGGTTTTATTTATTCTGTCTTGCACTGAGGCCTGTTGATACACATTAGGTTAGAAGGGCTTGTTTTAAATAAACTGGTTGTCAAAGGTGAATACACTAGTAATACATAAATAATGTTTGTTTTACAGTGCACAAAATTATACTGCCCACAACCAGTGTACTGTGGACAGATGGTCCTAAAACCAGGTGTGGTGGTTTTGACATTAGGCAATTCCTTTGTTTTCTCACACAAGCCCTTATTCTACATTCAGGAATATTAATTACAATGACAACAATTAATTAAACTAGTGGGTAACTGACTTTTCCCTGTTTGTCCAAGTGAAGCATTTCTTGTTGTAATACTTTTTCAACTGTTGAGAACTTTGGTCCTCTTTGAATTCAGGATCTGAGCACTATAAGTAAATGAAAAGATGTTAAGATGAGAAGACATATGGCATCATAAGGACCCATGTGCTTGCTAATTGACCATTACTTTCTGAGTTCACATGCTGTTATTTTTTTTCTCTCCACAGGAAAGACAGCATGGAATTGTTGTTACACAACCACTTGTATTTCCCGTGAGTCAGTTTAATTTTTATGCCTTGTGACAATTCATGATATAAAGATATAAAACAACATTGAGAGTAAGATGTTGTAGAAGCCTGATAGATAGCTGACCACCTAGTATGTTGGCTTCTTAAGGTCAGAATGAACTTCTTAAGTTCTATCATTTAATTGTCTGTGCGCTATGGCACATTTTTCTGTTCTGCTGAGAGTATTTTAGAGGGACCACACTTAATACTTCTTCTTCTGACCTGAGAAGTAATGGCCAGATTGTGGATTTACACCATTTGAAGTGTAACTTGTGCAACTATAGAGATGTAAGCAGCAGCTCATAAATCAACGTTAATTTGCCACTGTAGTGTATGCAAATAACATATATGCTGACATTGGATTCTGGCCATCAGATTTCTGACACCACAAAGTGATGTGGTACAGAAAAGAAGGAGTTAGCTACATACTTGGATTTCAAAGGATACCTCCACAATGTAATTGTATGGAAATAGAAGCATAGTTGTTGAATTTTTGCCTTGTATGAACCCTTTGTGTGATTAATTTGGTATTGTAAAATACTTCTTTTGTGATCATGCTTACACTCTCCTTCTACTTTTTAGGGTGACGTAATTAAAGAGACAGGCGAAGTTCTTCCTCCTGTGGAAATACCAAAAAGTCATCATTAAGATGATCAAGAATGCTGCAGGCATTTGTCTTGTTTGTATAAAACTTATTACATAGTTCTAAATCCAGTACAACAATAAAGTGGCTCTTAGATCACCATTCTGACTTCACGGTGTTCGATGAAATGTTTGTTGTACTCCTCCTCTGTCTTCTGCATCACAGTGGGCAGTTGCCAAGCAACTGATATGCATTGCTAGTGCACCAAAATGAAAGTCAGGCTCAACAGCTTAACCCCAGGTTTATTTATTTTATTTTTATTTATTGGATTTTTATACCACCCATCTGGCAATGAGGTCACTCTGTGCGGTTTACATTAATTAACAAATTCAAACCATTCATACAATTGTGTGTTGTGCCATTACAGTCGTGACCGACTCTTCGTGACTCCATGTAAAATAGTAACACAATAAAAATAAAAATATTAAAATGACATAAAACAATAAATTATTATTGCCAGGCTAATCAGTTAAAATCAAGATTTAATGGGTAAACACTGAAATTGCATTATATTTGAGGGAATGCCTGATTAAATAGCCAAGTTTTTAATAATTTTTTAAAAGGCAGCCAAAGAGGGGGCCAGGCAGATGTCTGGTGGAAGGTTATTCCACAGGCGAGGGGCAATGGCGGAAAAGGCCCTATTTCTTGTTAAGGTTAAGGTCCAGGGAGCAGACTGTCTCAATGTCTTTTTATTTCACATATCAAACTTCTGTTCTGTATACCGCTACACCCTTTGCATTTGAGCTCAACTGGCTCGCAGCAGATTCAGCTGAAGTTATTAGTGTGGTTCGTTTAGAAGCTGGCTGCTTCAAGAGGAAAATTCCGAAATGTTTAAATGAGGAGCCAATAGGTGACCTCGCCATCTCAAGCCTTTGGGTTGACCACTTAACCATCCTGGATGCACAAGAACAGTGGAGTTTCTAAGCAGCTTTTTAAGGATACCCACCTCAGCTTTGTTCTTTGAAACCTTTCCATCATAAGCACTGAAATAAACAAGGTATTTGTGAGAAGGACCAGGAGAAAGCAGAGGAAGCCGGTGGTGTGCCGTCTGAAGGAGCATCCGTTAAGGAGAAAGAGGAACATAATACAAAGTTAGAGACGAATAGGGAACTCAAGACGGAAGCAGCAGGTGAAGGGGGTAGAAGAGAGAGAGGTATTAGAGCAGGCATGACCAAACTTCGGCCCTCCTAATGTTTTGAACCACAACTCCCAGAATTCCAAGCCTGTATTTCCAATGGCAAAGGACTGTGGGAGTTGTGGCCCAAAACATCAGGAGGGCCGAAGTTTGGACATGCATGTATTAGAGGAAGCATTCTGGGTGAGTGACAGCGGGGATGAAGGGGAGAGGTGCGCGCGCGAAGAGTGGCAGTTGGAGGAGGTAAAAAGCCGTTGAGAAGGGACGTTGGTGTTCAGACTGAGGGGAGAGGTGGAGGGAGAGTCAAGGATGAGGTGCCGTACCTGGAATCACTAACCTGGTCAGTGGAAGTTAGACCAGTAAGATGGCCGGGAAACATGCGAGAGAGGTGGCAGCCTCCAGTGAGGGAGAATCTGGTGGCTCAGTGGGTGTGCCATCCCTGCTGTGGGAGCACCTGCCACGGGGGGGGGGTCATACCCTCCAATATAAGTTCCCCTGAAGTTAATCTACCAGCAAACCTCTTTGATAGTTCTGTTAAAAATCCATTTGTGAAGTTGTAAGAAAAAAGGACACTTTTGAGTCGAAGAATGAATATTTATTAGAAAATCAAGCTACAGGACTGGACAATCATTATTTCGCCTCAGATCTGATGTATCGGACAACTGAACCCTCGCAGTATTCATACACCTGAAGCTGCCTTCATGGCAGATGTTAATTTGCAAAAAGCAGTGCTGAAGGAACTCCTCTTGTAACTTTATGCTGCCAATGTTGCAAGCATTGTTTTCTTTGTCCTTCAAATCCATACTTTGGAGATCTCAGAATTCCAATACAGCTTTGTAAGTCCTTGCAAACCTTTGAGTTCTTTTTTTTTTACAGATTTGGCTAAAATTAGCCTGGATGCTCTCACACGTTCTGGTCCTGTTGCCGCAGATCTCTCTGCTCTGGCATGGGTCAAAGATCCTGGGTTTCCATGGGATAGTCCTCCTGCAGCTGCCATTTGGCTGCTATCCGTGCTGCATAAATCACATATCCCCACGAAAGCAATACAATGGTGAGCAGAATCTGTGAAAGGAACAGAGTAACATGACGTACCATACAAATTTGCCCTTGATGTAATGAGGTCTACAAGTGGTATAAAATAGCTTCTCTCCATGGGTTCTGGGTAGTGCCTTGTCATTAGGGTGCTGAAAATGGGCACAGAAGAGGATTTATTCCAGAAGTCAGGCAGCTCACATTAAAAGTCCCATTTCCACTTGGGATGGAGGGGAAGGGCAAGAATGAATGAACTGTGCTACCCTGTAGGTCTGCACTAGCTCTGAGATAACCAGAAGAAAAAATCAGTTAAGAGCGAGGCCCTGGCTACTCTAGTTCTTGGTGTGGAAAGCTGTTGGCAGTAACCACAAGGACCCAAAACAGACAGTTGTGAAGCTCAGTTGTAGATGATCCTAAGCTAGTTTTCCATGGTTGCTCTCAAATTGATCAAGATACTTTCTGCCACATGTATCAAGCCTAATTGGCTTTGGGTACTATGTCCAGTACTTGGAGTTGGGTGAGTGGAAATACAGTACCATTTGCTGGTCTCTTTCAGGTAACAGTGTGGCTCTGAATGGCCTCAGGATAATTGTATTGAGGATTAAAGCAAATGAACATTTATAGTATGTTACACGAACCCTAAACTCCGCCGCAAATGGTTCCCAGCTCCGGAGCTTAAAATTGTTTACCCACCAGCTCCAGAGTTTACTGAAAATTAAGTGCGACCATGCCCACCTAAGCGGGTCCCAGTGCACTTTTCTTGTACCTGCTCTCCAAGGGTGAAAAATCTTGATGTGGATGTGCCCGGCTCTCCTCGCTTCTTTTTGTTGTTGTTTTTTGCCTCCTGCCCCTTTAAGAGAAGGAACCAGGAAGTGACGGGCTTCCACCAGCACCGGGAGGTAAGCCTTTATTCTTTTGTCCCTTTTTTCTCTCCCTCCCCTCACGCAGCCAGCAGCCAGGAAGTGCGGAGGGGTGGGGACACACGAAGAGCGACAAACCCCTAAGATCTCTGGTCCGAATTTAAGTGACCAGCGGATCTTAGGGGTCGTGTAAAAGCGCCCTCAGTTAGTGTGTGAAGGAGTTTCAAAGAGGTAGCTCTGTAGTTCATTTCTACATCTATTAAAAAACAAAACAAAAGCACTGTTTCCCCTTGAGGAGTACAGCAACAGATTCATTTGGGTGGGAGCTTTCATGGACCAGAGTGAAGGATGCTGGATTCTCCTCTGTTGGGAGATTTTTAAACAGATCAGGGATGATTTAGCTATGGATTTCCTGCTCTCACTTGTGGTTGTTTGGTGAAGGAGAGAAATCTTCTAAATATAGGAAACAATACAGTATATATGACATACTCTGTATATTTTCCCCCAACAGCTTCACATATTTGATAAGGATGAAAGTTCTGATGTCTTTGAATCTGCCACTGGTTTTGTTGTAGTGGTATCAACACACAACTGGTGGGGCAGGAGCTGGGTGGGAAATAGGATGGAATGGGAGATAATGCTGTTACTGAGGTTAGTGAAGGGGAAAGTGAAATGAGATTGGGGAAAAAATAAAAGTAATATGTGGGCACCCTTTATTAAACATCAGGCAGTAGAAACTGGTACCAGAGGGGGAAAGATAGTTGTAAAAAATATTGACCAGATTGCCTACTACCGTTCTCAGCTATAAAACTGCCTAAGTAAAGAGCCTCCCTTTTCTAAAGTGGTATATGTCAGATGATAGGCATCAACTCCCAGCCATCCTCCTGGCATTTCAAGAATATTTTCACTTTGTGCTGTCCTCAACAAAGTGTTTTGTATTCTGAAACTACAGCCCCTGTGTAATCCCCAGTTAGAATGCACAGGACTTGTGCAATCTGTTGCAGAGTTGTAGATTTTTTGATTGAATTCTGCTAGTTGCCAGCAGAACTGCAGGGACTCAGAGCAGAATAGCTTCAAGTCCCACAAACTGGTCCACCCCCTTTCTCAGTAACTGGTACTTACAGTGTCAATAACTCATTCTGAGACAGTTGGAGGA
Source organism: Phrynocephalus forsythii (assembly GCA_029282475.1). Lineage (NCBI taxonomy): Eukaryota > Metazoa > Chordata > Lepidosauria > Squamata > Agamidae > Phrynocephalus > Phrynocephalus forsythii. The sequence goes on from JAPFRF010000004.1 coordinate 20,923,250, forward strand.
GAAACGACATTGTGTAAAATTAAAGAGACCAAACAGCAGACTGAGGAACGCCTCTTCCAGCAACAGATTTCAACAGAGGGAAGAAGACACAGAGCAGGGACAGTGGGCTCTCTTTGAAGTCAGAGTCAGGAAGGGACAAATTGGTTGGCGCTGGAATAGAGTGACAGTCACCCCAGCCCAGAAACGTCACCTCCAGGGAGCACAGGTAAAAAATGCCCACAAATTCTAGGCAGGATAAAAAACGGCGATCCCCTTCCCAGGCGTGATGGCTGTAATGCGGATCCCCCCGCCTCACTCCGCTGGGGTGTTTGGGGTAGTACAGTTACATGGAAGACGACGATGTTCAGCAGCCTTTTGCCAAAAGGGATCTCGCTACGCATCTGACTCTTTCTATGTAAGTGGCAAGAGAGTAAGAAAACATCAGGGACCTTACCAGCGAATATAACCACTCCAGAACAGCCCGGTCTACCAGCACCATTCTCTCCGCCTGACGCTCCCAGTTATGGCAACAGCGAAATCCTTTCGATGGAGTCTCAGGAAGTTCCCTTCCTGGACAGGAAAAGGGATCGTGGAAGAGGCGGTCATCTTTGTTAAGGGAACGACAAAAAAAGAGAAAGACACCCCCCCCCCAACCTATGTATTGTGCGGATGGCGGTGGGAGGATCTACTACACACAGTTCGGACTTATATTGCCCGATTATCCCCCATAGCCATAGTTTCTAAATGGGATCTGTAGCCCAAATTCTGTATCGGAGGCAGTTTTTTTAAAAAAAAATAATTGTACCGATTTCCGCGGGGGGTTGGGGGTTGGACTACAGCTCCCAGAATGCTCTAGGTAACGAGGTCGCTTCGGGACATTCGGGGCGTTCTCATCCGAAACCAAATCTCTTTATGAACCTTTGAAGCTTGCGATGCTTTATTTATTGAGTAGGTGAGAGGTATCCAATGGGGCTGGGCTCCTTCAAAATCTCTGTGATGGAGCGTGACGCCGGGTGCAGGGAGGTGGGCTCTCAAACAGGAGAAGCGAATTCAAGTCCCCGCTCGCCCCCGTGGGAACTTCACTCGCCCGGTCGAAACCACTCCTTCGGGATCTTACAAACCTTGGAAACCAGCTCTCCGCGAATCGCATGCACATAAAACCAGTAGGTATTAGGATCCACCGCGCAGGCATTGAGGGAACACCGCCGACTCAGCCCCCCCATGATCAAGGCTGGGCTTCCCGAGCCTTTCTTGCCCTGGCTTTAAAAAAATATACGGTATGTCTGTTCCCAACTCCTGGATAAGTCGCCAATGAGTGCACTTCTACACTATGCTGATTTGTTTGGTGTGCTGGGTTTGAAAATTTATCCGGGACTTTGATGAAGTTCTAAAACCAGCCTTGCCTCCTGCAAACATCTGGTGAATTCCATCTTCCCACGAAAGATCTCAGCGCTTGATAGCATATCCAAACTTCGGCCCCTCCAGATGTTTTGGACCACAACTCCCAGTCCTTTGTCATTGACAATCTAAACTTAGTATTCTGGGAGTTGTGGTCCAAAACATCAGGAGGGGCCGAGGCTGGGTCATGCCAAGCATTATGCTTTTGTTAAAGATAGCTTGCATTATTTTATATTATGTTATGAGTCACCTATAAAGGTATCACCTAGCTAGCCTAGCCTTGTATTGAGGTTTTATGAGTCACAGAGCTCAAGCACCTTTTCACTTCTACATTCAGAAACCCTTGCCAGTAAGTCCGAGGGTCTCAAGACCCAGCCAGGTGCTTTGGGGGTTAGGGTTAGGTTAGGGCAAAGTCTGAAAGAGGAAAATGTGGGTTCGAGAACCGCCTTTCGGTTAGCAGCGGAGGGAAGGTCGTTCGGGAGCAACCATTTCCCAAACTGACTGGTCAGGAGCTCCAGAGATCCCTAACCAAGGCGGCTTTTGCTCCCCGGGAAAACGCCGATCCTGTGATCATCCTGGTCAGGGCCCAAATAAAATGAAAAACTAAAAATCAAGCAGACGCAAACGTGGTGTCCCCTTTGAAAGCCGAATCGCTGTTATGTTAAGGGGGGATCTTCCCTGACACAACTTCCCTTCCCCAGGCAAAGTGAGATGCGGCGTACCTTTAATTGCATCTCTCGAAAAGTCTTGGTAACCAAGGATAAATGATATTGCTTTAAAACATAATTTGTATATTATATAAATATGCAAACGCATATATAAATTCTATATAAATTTATAACTTATAAAACACACGTTATAATGTTAATTTATATATAAATTTTAATATACGTTTGTATTATAATAAAAATTTATAATTTTGTAATTTACTGTATTCTCGGAGGCTTTCACAGCCGGGATCTGATAGCTGTTTTGAGTTTTTTCGGGTTGTTTGGCCGTGTTCTGTTTATAAATAACCTAGAATTTTATGATTTATATTGCAATAATATAAATTATAAATTTCATCTATAAATAGATGCTATATATATAAGTAGATGCTGTTCATTGTTATAAGCCGCCTTGGTTCCTTTTCAGAGAAAGGCCGGGTAAAAATACTAATAAAATAAATAAGCATACAAGTGGACCCTTGTATAACAAACTGATTGTATAACAGGAAATCTGTACAACATAAAAAATTCGGGAGATAGGGGAAGTTTGCTTAACAGAATCGCCTATGGGGAGAATCCGTGCAACATAAAAATGGTCGCGATTAGGGATTACTCCATTTTCAATGCATTCCCATGGGAAACTTGTATCAAGGAAAAATTGCTTAACAGAATTTCATTTGGAACGAATTCCTTTATACAAAGTACCACTGTATGTCTGAAGAGGTGGACGTGTAGCCCACGAAACGGTACGTTAAAATACGAAAGTTAAGTCTTTCAAGGGGTCCCCTGTTTTGTGTCTTTTGTTTTTTTTTTTTCCCTTTGATTTTTGGCCTGAAATTCTTGAAAACACTTAACACGGCTGCCTTCTCTGAAACATCTATAAATATAACGCACTGATATTCAATAATAAAAAAAATATAATTTATACAGCAATAAATAATGCAAAAAAAATGCACAGGGTGATGGGTACATTCCATAGCGGTTTAGCATAACCGTAGCAGCGTAACGGATACGACTCCTGATTAGTCCCGAGCAGAGAGGGGGGGGGAGGCGGACGGGGGGATCCTGGGGGTGTGTTTGGGGTGTGTGTGTTTGGGGGTTGGCGTGTCACCTTGACCCGGAAGCCCGCCTCCCTCCCCCCTCCCTCCCTCCCTCGCCGGGAGGTTGTGTATCCGGTTCAAGCGGGGCAGGGCAGGAGTCTTGGGAAGCGGTCGGGTGCCCGTCCGCCTCCCTTCTCTGCCTTCTCCCCCCGCCGCCGCCCGCCGCCCCCTCCCTCCCTTTTGGCCCCATGTGTGACCCGCGGGAGTTACGGAGCCGAGCCGTCGGCGCCCACGGTCGCCTCCTCCTTCGCCGCCGCCGCCGCCACCGCTCGAAGCCGGTGAGTCTGCAACTGGGTGTGGGGGGGGGCTGCGGGTGGGGTGGGGGAGGCGTTCGGGACCCAACGGGCGTTGGAGGGTCCGAATGCGGGGAAAGGGGGGGTGGGTGGGTGCAGTGGAGTCTCCAACGGTCGCGCGGGGCATCCCTGGGGAGCGGGGGGGTCGTCGTCGGGCAGGGACGGCACCCGGGGGGGTTGGTCAGAGGAGGAGGAAGAGGAAGAGGAAGAGGAGGAAAAGGCGTCTCTGGAGGCTTCCTCCCTTGTGGCTCCTTCTTGGCTTTGCCCTTTTGGCCTTCCCCACCCCCCGCTGCTTGGCATCGAGGCGGTTCGCCCACGGAGCTGCCCCTTATCTAGAAAAGGAGAAGGAGGTGGGGGGGTGGCATCCTTTTGCTGATCAGTCGTTTTTTCCCCACCACCACCACCACCCGACCAGCCTGGTAAAGAGTTCTGATCCAATTCAAGATCTCAACGGATCGCTTAGGTGGGTGGTAGGGAGGGCGATTGTGGGGGGGGGCAGGTACCCCTCTGCTTCTCACTTTGACCCACTAAATGCCCCGGGGACACGGAGTCGAGCCAGGGAAGCTCCCCCTTTAACCTACAGCAGTCCGGCTGTCAACGGGATCCCTTAGGTGGGTGGTAGGGAGGGCACACTCTCTGCTTCATTCAGCAGGCTTGAAAAGGGGGATGTCCCTGGAAGGATGCCAGAGGGCCTGTGGAGCCTCTTACCCTCACTGCCCTGACCTAAGTAGCTTTATAAATCAAATTTGTAGTTTCCACATTGGTGGTTAGGATTTGGCGATGGGGCGTGGTGGCTCAGTGTACTAAGGCTTCCAAAACCTGTCGGCGGCCAAGCCGGCAGCTCGGCAGTTCGAATCCCGGGTGCCACGCAGCGGAGTGAGCTCCGCTCTGATAACCCCAGCTCCTGCCAACCTAGCAGTTCGAAAGCATGTCAATGCAAGTAAATAAATAGGTACCGCCGTAAAAAGCGGGAAGGTCAAACAGTGTTTCCTTGCAGCCACGCCAGCCAGCCACGTGGCCAGGGACTTGCACAACACTGGCTCTTCAGCTTGAATACGGAGATGAGCACCGCCCCTAAAGTCGGACACAACTAGCATGCATGTGCGGGGTGAAATCTTACCTTACCTTACCAGGCAGAGAACATTTGCCAGCAGTTGAAGTTGGAGACCAAATGCTAACATGGCAGATCGAACTGCCCTCTAGTAAATGGGTTGTCTAGTGAAATCAGAAACACCCAGCGATGTCTGTACAACAGACTGGCCTGGCTATTTCCTTGGATTGCAGCTCCCATCAGCTCCAGCCGCCACAACTGGTGGCGAGAGATTGTGGAAAGTAATAGCTATGGAAATTCTGAAGGGCCTCGAATGTCTAACCCTGCTGTAAACCTGTGTGAAATTGGCTGATAATCTGTATAATTTCAGTTATCCAGAAAATGAAAATTTCCTGGAAAAATATGGAAAATAGCATAGCACTGATTTTGATTAGCAAGAACTAAGTTAAATACATGATGATGACTCTCTCTTTCTCTCTTTTTATTTTCAGAACTTCTCATCACTCACAGGTGACTTTGTGGCGGATCAATTTTCACCCAAATCTGGCATGAACAAGCTGCATCAGACAATGTCCTCATCAGATACGTCTCCGGACTCTAAATGTCCAATCTGTCTGGACCGGTTTGAAAACATGGCTTATCTGGACCATTGTTGGCATCGATTCTGTTTCCGATGCGTGCAGGAGTGGTCCAAGAACAAAGCCGAATGCCCTCTCTGCAAGCAGCCTTTCCATTCCATTGTGCACAGTATGAGGTCTGAAAACGACTTTAAAGTGTATACAGTCAGGCCTTCAGAAATAGACTCCTTTGCTAATCCTGATGGGAGGCGCTTCCGTTACCGAACAACACTGACAAGGGAACGCCGTGCATCTGGTTATCCCCGAAGAAGCTCCTCTTCTCGAAGGACAGCACCTCCACCGGATAACGGGATTTTGTTCGAAGGCTTATCAGGCCAGACCACTAGGCAGCGAGATGCCGAGATAAGTCAGATGATCAGAAGACTTCACTCAAGGCGACAGGCCAGTCTGGAAGGCAGATCCATGCGACAAATTCAGGAACAGGAGATCATTAACTTCCGAAGAGCTCTGTATCGTTCAGGAACACGCGTCCGAAGCGTTGAAGATGGAGGACGCTACAGGGATATATCGGCTGAATTTTTCCGCAGAAATCCTGCCTGTCTTCACAGGCTGGTCCCTTGGCTAAAACGGGAACTCACTGTCTTGTTTGGTGCTCATGGATCTCTAGCGAATATTGTACAACATATCATCATGAGCAACGTGACGAGGTATGACCTAGAGAGCCCGGCGTTTGCGGATGACTTGAAACCTTTTTTACTCCATCGCACAGAACATTTTCTGCATGAGTTTATCAATTTTGCCAGATGCCCTTTTAACATAGAGGCGTACGATCAGCATGCCAATTATGATTGCCCAGCTCCGTCGTATGAAGAAGGCAGCCATTCTGAGTCCTCCATCATTACAATCTCTCCAGATGATGCAGGTTCTCAGGAAGCAGAACGTAACGCCTTCTCAGCGGGTATTGGTCAGGCCCCTTGGGATGATGAAACGCCTGGCCCATCATATTTAAGCTCAGAGCAGGTTCGTGCGGCTCTGTCTACTACTTTGGACACTTCAGAAAGCTCGGGTGAAGAGTCCTCCACAAATGCAGCAGAGTTGCCAGCCCACCAGCCAGCTGCTGTCGAGATGAACGGGGACAGCTGCGATTCTTCCGACAACTGTGTTATTGTCGGGTACGTGAAGCCACTGGCAGAGAGGACACCAGAGCTTGTCGAGCTGTCTTCAGACTCTGAGGACTCCGTTGATGACGGGAAAAGTGAGGGAGTGAAGAAAGTGAAGCCCATCCAGTACCGCAGTTTTAGCGATACAGATGCAAGTGGGTATGCATCGCCGTTTTCCGTAGGCTCGCGGGACGGTAGTGCCAGTTACACCAGCAATGCAGCCGTCACGAGTGGGAAAAAAACCCAAAGGACAGAGAAAGACCCAGGTAAAGCAAGAGAGCCTGCTTGGGCACAGAACTCGCCGTCAGAGAGAGGAGGCGACGACTGTAGCTTCTCCAAAAGTAGGAAATCTGAGTCTCATGCACAACATTCTCACAGAGAGCGCCATGGCCTGAAAAGTAAGCGGAAACACCATAGCACCGAAAAGCATAAGAGGAAAAGGGATGGCAGCAAACATAAGCACAAGAAGGACAAAAAGAGGCCGAGGACCCGGGACAAGAGCCTCTCGGGAAAAAGCCAAACCCTTTCTCTGAGTAGCGAGAGCGTTGCCTCCCGAGAGCATAGCCGGTCACGGTCTCAAAGCAAGGACTACAGCAAAAGTGGCCGGCAGAAAGAGAGCGAAGGCTACTTTGGAGGGGGCTACCAGAGCAGGTACAACTGGGAATACACCGTCTACAGCAGGAACACGCTGCGGGATGGCTACGAGTCATCCTACCGGAGGCGGGCTCAGTATTCGAGACAATCTCCCAGCCCCGACTATGCCTTGGAGTCCTTTTCGGAGCGGAGGAAGAGTCGAAGCCCACGAGGCCGGAGCAGAAGTCGGTATTACTACTATGAAAGGCGTCGCTCCAGAAGCCGATCGAGCAGCAGGTCCCGCACGCCGCCTCCTCCTCCTCCTCCTCCTCCTCCTCGAGGAAGCGACAGGACGAGGTCCGAGAAGCCCAGTGGGAAAAGGAAGTACAAGACCCGTCACTTGGAGAGGGGAAACGAAGAGGCCTCTTCCCCAAAAGAAGGCTGCGCCTTTGGGAAGCCTTTGCCCAAGAGCAAAAGAGTGCCTAGCTTCTTGGACAGCCTGCTTGAAACAGATCCCTCTGAGAAAAAGAGGAAAAAAATGTCCAGAAGCCCCAGCGTGGAGATCATTTACGAAGCCAAAGCCACTGATACGGCCAGGCGCAACAAAAGGCGGAAGCAAAGGGAGAAGAAGCCACGCAAAAGCCACCTGGGCTCTTCTCCAAGGGCTTCTCCTGTCGTGATTACCATTGACAGCGACAGTGATAAAGCCACCGAAATCCAGGACAATACCGAATGGGACAACAGTTTTTCCTGGAGTCCTGGCGTCCCACGATATGAGAGAGAAGGAGGGTCTCCATCGCCACTCTTGGAGACCAGAGACTCTAATTATGACCGAGTTGACGAAAGGGAAGACGTGGACAAGGACAGCATAGGCGACGAGACACCAAACGGAGCGGAGCGGTCACAAGGGAGGGACAACGGGCACGTGCCTGTGATGGAGAGCGGCACGTCCGTTGGCCCAGGACAGGAGCTGAGCAGCAGAGAAACGGAACCTTTGCGGCAGTTACCAACGGACAAAACCCCTCTGCTCTTAAAGCTAAGGGAGAGGTTAACTGAAAACCCCCACCTGCTGGACTCGGAGCAGAATTCATAGCCTTGCCAAGGAAATGGTTTTTAAACCAGATTCCCACCCAATCCACCTTTTCCGAACTAGACATTTCCCAAAAGCACCAAACCTAGGGTTTCTGTGCTAAGAATTTTATGAAGTTACTTCCATGAGAAGTATGTGTCATCCTCAATTTTTTTATACTGAACTAATATTGCTAATTGCTGCCACCACCTTCCACTTCAAACTGCGTGTTTCCCGTGCCACAAAATCATATTGTATTTTTTCCTCTGTAATATAGGTCCCTTATACAGTATCTTTTTGGGGTTTTTTAAATGTAAAGCTAGAAAATCATTTTGATGGTTACTTTTTAAAAAAAAATGAAAAAAAAAAAACCAGGTTGTTTTTTCTCTTCATATCCTTGATTTATAGAGCCCAATTTTTTTCTTTGTCAGTCCAAGGCCTCTCCCCCACCCACCCAGAGCCTCTAATGTATTTAAGATGATGGCTCAGTCAAGGGTTGAGCCGTTGGTCTGAGCTGCCTTTATTTCTTACGCAGACATGCTTGCTCCCTCTCTGCTGCTCTGTCTTTTGAGTGTATCTGTGCAACACAGTTATATTCATTAGAAGCTTTAATTGCCATGGCATCATCCTGTGAAATTCTGGGATTTAGTATTATCTGCTATATAGTTCAGAGAAGCCCACTAGAGATATTCAGCCAAAATTTCCAACCCCTCATTAAACTTCCAAATCCAGGATTTCATTGGCTGGCTTGGAGCCATGGCAAGTTAAAAGGGCATCAGATTCTCTAACTGTAGTATAAGATACAGTATCCTCTCCTTTGTTTATATGTGATGATTAGGCTGTTATTTAAGCAAGTCCTTCATCATAGTTTCAAAATAAAAAGATCTGCTACTTGTTTCAAATTTATTGTCCAATAAAGATTAATTTATTTTTCTGGAAACAACCTTTTATCCCCTCCAGTTTATGTAAGTAGCCTGCCTGGTGAATGCTACCCAGGCCAGAGGGTCAATGAACAAGTTTGGCCATTGCAAAACAAACAAACAAACCAACAAACAAAAAACCTCCCAAACACTCCAAAACAAATACAAGAAATCATGACTTTTGAAGTGCAGGAATCTGCAAATCTAGTATTACCATCTGCTTTCCACTGCTTTTGTTATGGTGGTCTGTTTTTCTATGGTTTTATTATGCGGTAGCCATGAAGGGGTAAAGGGCAGTTGAGAAACCATTTGGTAAATAAATCATTCCTCAGTAGGAGGAAGATAAGAAATAATTTTCTCTGCTCTGAGTAGAGAGAGGTTGGGGGAGAAGGTCAGTTTGAAGGTAAGAGCTACTGAGTGGAATCAGTCAATCATTTCACTGGTGACCTATAACACCCACTGGAAGCTTGAAAGTGTGGCTTCAAAGTTCCAGGCAGCCAGTGCTCACTCTTGTAGCACTCATAATGGTGCATGCATGATTAAAATGTTGGGAATTAAATAAACGGGGTTCCTATCTCTATAGATTGTCTTTGGTCAAAAGAGATAAATTAGCTTAGACAAATATTTAACAAGTTCTTTAGTGTGCACATTTGTGAATATGTGTTTAACATGTAGGTTGAGGATCCCATCATAAAGGATTTTGCAGCTCCGTCCCTATACATGTTGACTGGGAATTAGGCTCACAGAAGTTGGTTCTAGCAAGTTAGTTCTTCAATATGGTTTTGATTACAGCATGTGTGGGCAACAACAACAACAACAACACACAGGGAAATAAAGTCTCCTTATATCTAGTAACTGCAGGAAAAAATTCAACCTTTTCTGTGGCTTTTGAGCAAGGACCGGTTTCAAATCAAGCTGTCTCCAGCTTGAAACAATGGCCCAAATCCTCTTGCTTGGCTTAGTAAATTGCGCTAGAGCAGGTCCATTGAATCAGTGGGGATTTGGCGAGTCAGCTCCTCTTTAAGTTCCATTGATTCAAATGGGCCTACTTTAATTGTGACTTCCGTTAAGAGGCCTGCTTGAATGCACGGAACATGCCAAGTAGTCGACTCACTAAATTTCTATTCATTCATTGAGCTTATTCTAGTCAATATGATGGTCTGGGAAGGCATGGCAAAACTATCCCTGCAGATTCTATAGGTCCCTTTAATAGTATTTCAGTGGGTCCTGGGAAATAGAGCTGCTGAGAGGAAATGAACATAGGCCCTTAGGTGGCAAGGGGTGGAGGAGAGTTGAATGCTTTCTCACAGTTGAATGTCCAGCCTTCATGTCCTGTTGAGAGCCTTGAGAGTCCTTTTGGACTACAGGTCCCACAATCCCCCAGCTTTTCCCACTCTTTAGTTATGAACAACTGAAGTTCTTTAAATTAAAATCAACATGAGACTTTTGGTATTGTCACATGCCATCAAGATATCCTTAATCCATGGCTTCCCTACGAATACAAAATCTCCAAAATGACCTTGTCTTCGGCAGCCCTCCTCGGGTCTTGTCAATGCAGGGCTGTGGCTTCTTATAGGAAGTCCAGCCATCTTGTGTTTGGTCTTCCTCTTTTCCTGCCACCTTCAACTTCCCCCAGTGTTATTTTCTTTTCTGGAGCCTCCTCCCTTCTCAGTGTGTCCAAAGTAAGACAGCCATAGTCTCATTGTTTGTTTGCCCCCAGAACTAATTTGGGCTTGTTTTGATCCAGGAAGCACTTGTTTGCCTTTCTCTGGTCCAAATTAAGACACAGCCTTAATTAAAATAATGAATATGGAAACTTGGCAAGGGGAAAACAGATTTAGATCCCCAAGGAAAAATAACTTATTCTCATAGTGGACGTGTTCATGGCTGCCGAATTCTTGAGGGATTTGGCTGGTAGACCAACATGAAACATTTGCAGATCAGCAGTACCTTTGTGAGCATCAACTAAAAACGTGCAGGGCATCAAGTTCTATAGAACTCTCTATCAGGTTAGGCAGTGGTTTCCAATGTGATGAAACCCCATGCACGGGGTATTTACGCAGCCACCACAATTTTCCTGGACACTCATATTAATGAGAGAGTCAGACACCACACTTTATGTTTTAAAACAAAACAAAATTTATTGATTTAAACACAGATGTCCCAAAGTTATCATTATGACTGTGGCCGACGTAACTATGCACTTTAATAGAAGGTACTTTAGTGTAATCACTTATTGTTGCTACAGTGTTTTCTTCTCACCAGATTCTGGTCAGTGCCCTAAACCCCTCTTTAGAGCAACTGACATTCTACTCTCTCAGCTGACTGACTCTCGCCTAACTGACTCTCCAGCACCCATTAGGTTTTCATATACAGTACTGTATAGCATTGTTAATGAGCCTCGTGGCGCAGTGGTTAAATGCCTGTAGTGCAGGTAAAACTGTACTCACAACCTGGGGTTCAATCCCAGGTTGCAGGCTCAAGGTTCACTCAGCCTTCCATCCTTCCAAGGTGGGTAAAATGAGTACCCAGCTTGCTTGGGGGGGGGGCAATGTATAGCCTGCATTACTGTAATTAAAACTGTAAACGGCCCAGAGACTACTTGAAGTGGTATGGGGCGGTATATAAGCAGAACACTTTTAGCCCCTCTGACCAGTTTGGTGATTGGTTATGCAAACATGCTAATGAATATTCATACTAGTTTTCCCTTCTTGTCACAGCCAACCATGGGTAACCCAAGTGTTCTTGGACTGCAGGTCCCAGCCGCCTTTACTGCTAGCTGTGCTGGGAGCAGCAGTCCAAGAACACCTGGCTTATCCAAGGTTGGGGACTACTGGGTTAGGGACTAAAACAAACAAACAAACAAGCAATTCTAATTAGTAGAGTGATTTCCGAGGTGATGTTTGGAAGTCTTCACATGACAACGGAGTAGAGGAACATCTTGAACAGTCTTGGCTGAGGGAAGGGACAGAAAACACACACGCGCGCGCGCACACACAGGATTTCACTACTCAGGTGTAGTGCACCAATGCAAACCTTCCTGTGTCACCCCCTAGGCAGGGAAAAGGGCTGTAAGAATGCCGAATGCAGGGAGCTCACTTTGCACCAAATACTTATTACTTATCATGCTTCATGCTGAGGAGAGGATTTTGTGGTGGTGCAGATGTGCTGGCATTGGGAGAGCTCTGTCTTGATTTAAGAAAGGTGCTGATGATAGGTACAGAGAAAGACTGTTGATCTTGAAAGGCAGTCCAATAAATAGTATACAGTACTGTCATTCTGTTTCCAGCATCAGTGTTGGAAACAGTGTGCCAATGGTACTACCTGGGAACAAATGTGAGATAATCCGCTGGTCTGGGGGGAAACCCAAGTTTGTGGAAGTGCCAAAAAGTCTTCAGTAAGAAAAACCCAGTTGGAATGGGAAACAGGCCTTTGCTTGAGTCACGTGACACCCAGCTTGGATAACTGAAACTAGATTCAGTTTCCATTTCTCAAACAGATGAACTAAGCACACAGTAGGGAGAATTTCCAGGAACCATAGCCAATATTGTGGGGGAAAAGAAAGCTGGATTTTTCTTTTTAAGTAGAGAAAAGTGATTGCATCACTACATACCATTTCTCTTTGCCATGGGGCACTGTTTCATATTAACTTATGTGATACACTGTGTAGGCTGTTGAAACGCAAACCCCAAAGCACCCTTAAGACAGGTGCACAGGACAGCTTTAAGTGTTGTAAGTGTAGAATAAGGGACCACTTGTGGATTCTTGGCATGGTCAGTGAGAAGGATCCTGCTCTCTTCTGAGCCCTTCAGTGAAGGGTTGAGGGGTCTGTCAGGACATCTTGATTATTTGCCCACTGCAGATAAAAACACCTCTAAGATGTCCTTGTTAGGTCAATGTCTGTACTAGGCCTCGTTCAGATCATAAAAATATTACTTGGGGTTACTGGTTCTTATTTAGACAAGAAAAGAATCTAAGAAAGCAACACCTATGGCAGGGAAGAATAGCCATCTCTGTACCCTATCTGTTAGTTTCCTCATCTCTTGTCCCTGATGCAAACTGAAACCATTAAGAACATAAGAACAATGCCATGTTCGATCAGGCCAAAGGCCCATCTAGTCCAGCTTCCTGTATCTCACAGTGGCCCCAGCAAATGCATCTGGGAGCACATGAGACTAGATATCTGTCTCCTGATACCACTCCCCTGCATCTGGCCCTTGAAGTACCCCGGTTTTAAGCCTGGGGGTTACACATCTCCATCATGGTTTGTAACCTGTGATGGACTTTTCCTCCAGGAATCTGTCCAATCCCCTTTTGAAGGCATCCAGGCCAGATGCCATCACCACATCCTGTGTCAGGGAGTTCCACAGCGTAACAACTGTAACAATATTTTATTTTGTCTGTTCTAATTCTCCCAACCCACAATTTGAGTGGATGTCCCCTAGTTCTGGTATTTTGTGAGAGGGAGAAGAGCGACCCTCTATCCACTTTACTCATGCCCTGCATTATTTTGTACCTCTCAATCATATCCCCCCTCAGGTGCCTTTTTTCTAGACTAAAGAGCCCCAAATGTTTTAGCCTTTTCTCATAAGGAAAGTATTGTATGCACTTGGACAGGTCAAGCCACCTCTGTTCTGTCTTGAACCTGTGACTAACTGCAACCTGTATCGTTTCAGCATTCGCCTGCTATCTGCCTATTCCCTGGCTTCATACTCAGCCTCACCTGATTAACAGTTGTGGGGAAATTCAAAAGCTTATATACTGTTTTGTGCACAGGCAGTTGGGCTAACTAATAAGATGAAAGAAGAAGAGACCAACCTCCTCCTCCTTATAGGAAACATGGATACATTTAAATGGTACATTCTCTTGTGTTCTTGTATTTTCGTATTTTGTATTTGCATTTTTATTACTTGGCTTTAATGTTTTTGTATGCTCTTCAGTGTGGAGCTGTTTCATCTTTTATTATGTATACCTTATACTGTTCCCACTCTGAATTCCTTGGGGAAGATTGGGTGGTATATAAATATAAATATAAATATAAATAAATAAACAGAACAGGACCCTTCAAGTTGTAATAATAGAATCATTGAATCATAGAGTTGGAAGAGACCTCAAGGGCCATCCAGTTCAACTCCCTGCCATGCAGGAATCCCCATCACAATGCTCCTGACATATGGCCATCCAGGCTCTGCTTAAAAACCTCCAAAGAAGGAGACTCCACCACCCTCCGTAGCAGCATATTCCACTGCCGAACATCTCCATCATGAAGTTTTTCCAAATGTTTAAATGGAATCTTTTTCCTATAGTTTGAGACCATTGCCCTGCATCCTAATATCTGAAGCCATGATCCTCCAGACATTGTTGGACTACAAGTCCCATCAGCCCTAGCTGGCAAAAACCACTGCTGAGAGATCACACGAACACTGCAGTTTGACATCTGGAGAGAAGGTTGATCTTAATACCGTGTTGTCTTCAAGTTGTTGCACAACCCAAATGGTCTCATCACCTACCTATAGTAGCCAGATCGATTGTATCCTTCTAAGGAGGAGTGATTTTCCCACTGTACCCAACACAAAGGTCATCCGTTCTGACCTCATCCCACAACAGAGGCCACTTGTTACACATCTAAAGATAAAATGCCATGAGCGAATGGGCGGCACCATGGGTCCACAGAAGATCACATGGTGGAAGCTGCAAAAACCACAAAGAAGGGATCAGAAAAATCATATCCCCACCCCTCAACCCCACCTCAAGTGACATCACGTGGACAGCATTTTGTGAGTCTGTTACCCACACCACCAGGGAAATCCTCAGCGTCACAAAATTGGGCTGCCATGACGTTGCCGTGACAAGAGCAGGAGAAAGTGCAAGAGAGGAAGAGAGCCTTTAAGAAATGGCAAGCAGAAAAGACGGATGAACATGGAGACAACTATATTGCTGCCTAAGGAGCAGTCAAGAGGGCCATTGCCAAATTGGAGCTCTATCAAGATATATACGATTCACCTGGAAACATGAGAAGGGGACAAAGACATTTACTGGTTGGCCAAAGCGTCATGCCCAAGACATGAAGCACTATATTGCATCAAGGATAAGGATAGCAACAGATTCCAAGACAAACAGGAAATCCTGCAGTGCTGGCAAGATCATTTCAATGAATGATCTTCAACACTGAATTTCCTCACCTACCAAACCCTAAAGGCATGCCAGCATATGGACCAATTCTGCCCATTACCACCACAGTGACCCAGCTGACTGTGCCAACTATTGCCAGTCCGCCTCCTGTCCCACACGATGAAGATCTTTGAGAAAATTCCGGCGCATTCACAACATTGTCCAACTCAGCACCAACTAATGCAGCTTTGTCAAAGGATGCAGAACAAGCACAGCTCGTCAGCTCATAGACAAACACTGGCAGAAGACCCAACCACTGCATATCACATTCCTAGACCTGGCAAAGGCATCTGACTATGTCCCACTTCAATTGATCTGGAATGCTCTCGGTGACCACAGGCTGCCAGAACCACTCGTCAACTGAGTTGAAATGCATATACAAGAACACCAGCGGTCATGTGCAATGCTTGGCTGACCTCTCCAGCAGTTTTCCAGTGATGTTTGGGGAGCACCAAGGTCCCACACTATTGCTGCTCCTGTTTATATTAATCATGGACACCATCACACAAGACCTGCAACAGAATGCTCCCTGAACCATGCTCTAGGGCAGTGGTGGCGAACCTTTGGCACTCCAGATGTTTTGGACCACAACTCCCACAGTCCTTTGTCACTGGCAGTACATGCTTGGAATTCAGGGAGTTGTGGTCCAAAACATCTGGAGTGCCAAAGGTTCACCACCACAGGGGCTAAGCTAACAATGTCATGCTTGCTACTACTACCACTAGGAACGAACTGCAATGTTAAATTTAGACACAGAATGACTGCTTCAACCACTTTGGACTCCCTTCATCTAAACCTCAAGAAAACTGAGTACCTAGGGACTATTACCATCTATGGAATTCTCCAAATAAATAAAGAAGGTTGATATCTTCCCGCATCTTGGCTCCCATCTCCAAGGCAATGGTGGCATCAAGGGTGACATGTGAGCAAGGGTGACTGAAGTCTGGTTGCGTTGGCAAGAATTCACCAGGGTGTACTGTGAAAGATGAATGCCAATCCATATCGCATCCAAGGTTTGCATGACAACTGTCCGTCCTGTTGGATTGTATGGCACAGAGTGCTGAGTAGCAACAGTGGGCATAGAGAGCCACATCCATGCCATGGAATTGCGCACACTCTGTTGGATATTGCATATCTCCCTGCTTGGCCACATCACAAATGAGACTACCTGACACCAACTAGGTGCGGTAGCAATAACAGAGAAGATGAGAGAAAGCTGGCTCTGCTGGCATAGACGTGTCCTCAGAGCAGCACCTTCCACAGTCAACCAAACTGTGTGCCACCTGGATCTCATGTGAGGAGAAGCAATACTCACAGCTTGTGCCATGTTGGCTGCATTTGTTCACCTCTGGAGTACCTTTCTGAATACAGCATAAAAGGTCCCATCCCATTAAGGAGTCTGGGATGTCTTGTGTCAGCAGAGCTGTCGGTGGTTTGGCCTATTTGGGGTTCCACACATGGCCTTCTCGGTGTGGTTGGACTGCACCTCCCATGCCTTCTCGCCACCGGCAGAGTGGGCCAGGGCTGATGTGAGCTGGAGTCCAAGGGGCGGACTGTGAATTGCTCCTCTCTTAATGGGCCGGGACTTCAGGACAGTTCCGACAAGGGATAAACTTGGCTGCGGGTGGATGGGTCGTAGGGAGGGTGACATGAGTCCGGGAGGGTCCAACTCAGAAGGGGCTTGGAGCTGGAGCCAAAAGATCTTCGGAACAATCGGAGGCACATAAGAACATAAGAAGAGCCATGCTGGATCAGGCCAAAGGCCCATCTAGTCCAGCTTCCTGTATCTCACAGGGGCCCCACCAGATGCGTCTGGGAGCAAATGAGACTAGATATCTGTCTCCTGATAGCACTCCCCTGCATCTGGTCCTTGAAGTACCCGGGTTTTAAGCCTGGAGATGACACATCTCCATCATGGCTTGTAACCTGTGATGGACTTTTCCTCCAGGAATCTGTCCAATCCCCTTTTGAAGGCATCCAGGCCAGATGCCATCACCACATCCTGTGGCAGGGAGTTCCACAGGCTAACAACATGCTGGGTGAAAAATATTTTCTTTTGTCTGTTCTCACTCTCCCAACCCACAGTTTGAGTGGATGTCCCCTAGTTTTGGTATTTTGTGAGAGGGAGAAGAGCGTCCCTCTATCTACTTGACTCATGTCCTGCATTATTTTGTACCTCTCAATCATATTCCCCCTCGGGCACCTTTTTTCCAGACTAAAGAGCCCCAAATATTTAGCCTTTACTCATCCCTACCCCCCCCCTCCTTGAGCGCCCGGCTTCTTCCCCCGGGCGAACTTTCGCTTTCCCATCCCTCGGTTTCGTTTCCCGGCCTTCCTCTGAGCCTCGTCGTCAGCTGACGCGAAGGAAAGCCGGGCTATAAGAAGAGAAGGAGGGGAAGCGCTCGACCGCGGGAGCCTGCCCGGCGGCTGCAAAGCGGCGCCTTGCCCGGGCCCGTTTGCAAGAAGGGGAAGGAAGCGTGTCGTTCCCCCCCCCCCGGGAGTCTTCAGCTGAAGCCGCCCCCTTCCTTCGCAGCCCCCTCGAGATGACGGCGGAGGAGAAGGAAAGCCTGCGCCGCTTCGAGCATTACATCCAAAAGACCCTGAACCCGGTCTATATCCTGAGCTACATGAAAGACTGGCTCAGCGACGGTGAGTGGCCGAGGGGGCGCGCCGGCGGCTCCCCTGCTGTCCTGGGGGGGGATCGTGCAATTCCTCCGCTCCGAATTCCTCATTCGGATCAGGAATCACCGCGATCCCTCTCTGTGTGTGTGTGTTGGGGGAATCCCCGAGTGTGAACGAGAAGCGTTCGGCTTGCCTCCATGGTTTTGTCACTCTCCCCCCTCCCCAAAGAAGTCCGGGTTAACTTTATTTAAAAAAAAAAAACCCAAGCCCTGCCTGCCTGCCTGCCTGTCATGTTATTTCCGGGAAAAGGGGCGCTGATGACATGGAGCCTTGGTCCATCGACCCAGAACTGTGTTAAAAAACAAATTTCAAGGCAAAAATCAAAGAAGAACAAAACAAAACAAAAGACACAAAACATGTGGCACCTTAGAGGCTAACTTTCATATTTTAATGCAACATTTCGTGGGCTACACACGTCCACATCTGCAGATATATAGCCCCAGAATGAGGTGTGTAATATAATATGGGATGGGATATACATTTCATACCAGATATTTATTGGTTGTAGTATATAGAGTTGGGGGAGTTGGTGGGGGAGGGGGGAGAGGGGGAGGGGGAAGAAGAGGAGGGAGAGTTGATTAGTAGGAATGGTGCGAAGATTGGACCAGGGTCTGTAGAGCTATAAAGGATAGTTTTATGGCTCCTGAGGCCAGGATCTTTTTATATGTTTAAGTGTGGTATTATGGCTTGGAAGTAAATTCCTCAAGAGACAGAAACCAGATCAGATCAGAATGGGTGAGGGTGTGTGTGGAAGAGATTGGGGGCGGGGAGAGAACGGGAGTTTTTATCTTAGAGTCCATGAAAAAAATGGCAATGTAGAGTTTTTACCTTAGAGTCCATGAAAAAAGGGACAATGTGGTAATATTACATTTGATAATGACTCAAGAACCCCCAATTTATGTTTAATCCCTCCTTGTGCGTGTCCATCATGCATACGAATCTTATTTCACCTGTTTCCCTTTGCATTCTTGTTCCAAATGATTCTGTTCCAAAACGGTGACCTTCAAGTCCTTCAAGGAGTGTCCAGGTAAACTGAAGAGGTTTGAGACAGGTTTCTGCGTATCGTGGTTTCTTATGTCAAACTTGTGTCCATTGATGCATTTTCTTAGAGATTGGCCTGTTTGTCCAATGTAGAGTGCAGATGGGCATTGTTGGCAAAAAGATGGCATAGATCACATTAGTTGAGGAGCAGGTGAAGTTGCCCTTGATACTGTATTTGACATTGTTGGGTCCTGTGATTGTGTTGCCAGAGTAGATGTGTGGGCAGAGTTGACATCGGGGTTTGTTGCAAGATTTAGTTCCATTTCCCTTGTTGCTGTTTTCTAATCTTGTGTGCATTAATATTTCTATGAGGTTCAGAGGTTGTCTGTAGGCAAGTACGGGTCTCCCACCAAGAGCTTTGGAGAGTGATGTGTTCTTGTCAAGAATGAGCTGGAGATCATTTAAGATGTGTGTGAGTGGTCTCACTTGTGGACTGTAAATGACAACCAGTGGTGTTCTGTCATTTGTCCCTTTGGATCTATCTTGTAGCAGGTTTTCTCTGGCTATGCGTCTTGCTTTGTTGATTTGTTCCTCAATCATGCGAGATGGGTACTGTAGTCTGAGGAAAGCATTTTGTAGATCCCTGAGTTTGGAGTCTCTATCCTGTGGGTCAGAGCAGATGTGGTTGTATCCAGGGCCGGCACGTCCATTAAGGTGAACTAGGCAGTTGCTTAGGGCGTCAAAATGGAGAGAGGGCGCTGGCCAGCCTGCTGCCCCCCGCCGCTGGCCACTGCCGCCCGTCGCCATCCACCCGCCGCCCCACACGCCCATCGTCGCCCACACCCCTATGCCCGTCTCCGTCCCCTGCCATCCGCCACCCCGCCCCCCCTGCTCCCGCCGCCCGCCGCCACCTGCCCCGCCGCCGCCCCCGTCCCTCGTCTAGGGCGCAAAAAAACCTAGCACCGGCCCTGGTTGTATCTAAGGACTTGGCTATACTGTATATGAATGTTTTAGTTGTATGTTCAGGATGGAAGCTTGAAGAATGCAGATAGGTATACCGGTCAGTTGGTTTTCGGTATAGTGTGGTTCTAAGATGCCCATGTTGCAGTTTCACAGTGGTGTCCAGAAAGTTCACCTGTTGTGTGGATTGTTCCAGGGTGAGGTTGATGTTTTGGTGAAAACTATTTAAGTCCTGCTGGAATTTTTAAGGGATTCCTCTCCATGGGTCCAGATCAGAAAAATGTCATCAATGTATCTCAAATAGAGAAATGGTTTCTGGGTGCAGTGGTTAAGAAAGCGTTGTTCCAGGTCAGCCATGAATATGTTCGTGTATTGTGGGGCCATGTGAGTGGCCATTGCGGTTCCAATTGCGGATTTTTATTGTCAAAAGCGAAATAGTTGTGTGTGAGCACAAAGTCACAGAGGATGGTAATTATGTTGGATTCTTCCTTATTTGGATGGTGTTTGTGATAGCTTGTAGTCCATCTTTGTGTGGTATGTTGGTATAGAGAGCCTCTACATCCATTGTAGCTAGGATGGTATTATCGGGAAGGTTCTGTGTGGACTGAAGTTTCCTTAGGAAGTCTGTGGTGTCCCTTACATAACTGGGTGCATTGGTAGCATAGGGTTTGAGAACGTTGTCCAAGTATCCAGATACTCCAACTGTGATGGTGTTGATGCTTGATACAATTGGTCGACCAGGGTTACCTTGTTTATGTATTTTTGGTCGAAGATAGAAGGTTGTTGGTTGAGGTTCTTGTGGTGTATTCTGCAGGGTTTGTTCACGTACGTTTCTAGGGAGGTCTTTCATGAGGTACTGTAATTCCTTTTGGTATTTGGTGGTTGGATCTGTGGTTAGTGGCTGGTAGAATTTGGTGTTAGATAGTTGTCTCTGAGCTTCCTGTTTGTAGCTTGATTTGTCCATGATGAGCACAGCACCACCCTTGTCAGCTTCTTTGATCATTATGTTGGGATTGC
The DNA here is from genome assembly GCA_029282475.1 of Phrynocephalus forsythii. NCBI lineage: Eukaryota > Metazoa > Chordata > Lepidosauria > Squamata > Agamidae > Phrynocephalus > Phrynocephalus forsythii. The sequence goes on from JAPFRF010000004.1 coordinate 20,943,889, forward strand.
TCCTGAGGCTGTTTATAGCATCATGTTCAGTTTTTGTGAGGTTATATGTTAAGTGTGGTTCCTTGTTGATAACCTCAGTCCTAGCCCAGTGGCGGAAACATTCAATGTAGAAGTCAAGTTCTTTGTTGCCCCCTTCTGGGGGAGTCCAAATGGAATTCTTTTTGTGTTATTGTGGTGCAGGTGGAGTTGTAGTAGTGTCCTCATGTTGTTGGGATATTTCCACACATCTTGTTGTGTGTATTGGGGTACAGCTGCAGTGTTTTCATTTTGGTTTTTGTCATTGTTGTGGAAAAATTCTTTGAGTCGTAGTCTGCGGAAATAGGCTTCTACGTAGATCTCCACAGAGCTGTATCTTCTTCTGTGGGGGTTTGGTGGGACAGAAGGACAGACCACGAGTAAGGACAAATTCTTCTGGTTGGCTCAGTTTGTAGCTGGATAAATTTTTGATGTTATTTTGTAAGTCCATGTTGTCCTTGTTGTGAGTCAGGTGACTGTGTAGTCGATTTCCCAGTTTCTTATTCTTTTCCTTTAGTGAAGTGAGGTGTGTTTCATAGATCTGTTATTTTGTAGTGTTGAATATTTGTTCAGAGTCTCTTGCAGAGGGTTGGTGCTGTATATGCTGTTCAAGAGCTGCAATATCAGCTTCTTGGATAGAGTATTGCACAATCTTTCTCCGTAGTCCGTAGGGTATGTTGACTTTAGTGGGTTTATTACTCTGAGTTCTTTTGGGATGAAGTTTTGTCGTTTGCGTTTGGTGAGGAAGATGATGGTCAGTTTGTATTTTGCAAGTTTCTTCATGAGGTTGATGGATCTCCACTCGATTCGGCTTAATGCAGTGCCTTGCATTATTTAAAAATAAATAAATCCATGGCCGGGCAGCCACCCGAACCATGAACTTGTGGCTGGAGCAGGGGTGGGTGGGAATTCAAAGAGGGTGCTGCAGGGAAAAAGCAAATTTCCAACTTCCACATTCTAAAACAAAGGTTTCTGAAAGAAAAATAAAGTGACATTTTATGATGAAGCTGGCATCTTAAACCTGTTTTCTGAAATAATTCATAGGGGCTACTATCAGGTGAGTTGGTCTTAATATGAGAAAAGGGTCTTTTTTTCTTTTTCAAGGAATGAAAGAAATCTAGCGTTTGGGAGGAAAGGAGATCTCAGTGGGGTAGCCTTTTGTACAAAAGTTTGTATAGCTATGGAAGAAAATGGCTGTGAAATTCAGGTGCCATTTTTAAACCTGCTCGTTGGGACCTAAGCGTATTTATCATTATTCATTTATTTATAATATGTACTTGTGGCTTTCCTGCTAATGGATACAAGGCAGCTTCCAGTATTGAAAGGAGCCAAGTTAAAAATGCTGAATAAGAAATTGTTACAAGTACCTTAAAAAGCATTAGACATTATTGTAGCATGGGGTTAGTGATTCAGCAGTGATTTCAGCTCAGAGACAAAGCAGGCTGGAGACAGCTTCTAGTGAACAGCTCTTTAATCAGGGAGAGACAAGACTGAGGACTGGGGAGAGGGAGTTACATTTATAGGGGCCAGGACTGGCTAGGAAAAGATACATTTTGGAGGGAACAATTACAACCAATCACAAGGCTGCCTTTTGGCGGGAACCAATAGGATTGAAGATCCAAATGCAGCAACTAGAATCAACCAATAGGCCTGTTCCCTTTGGAACAGGAAGGCAGTTACTTCAACAAGCAATTACAGATCAATACATAACAGACATCATATTAAAAACTCATAAATAGGATCAGTATAAAAAGACAAGTGAAACAATGGAATAAAGCAGGCCTGTCCAACAGGTAGACCAGGGGCTACCAGTAGCCCACGAAGGGTTCAAAAGTAGCCCACTGGCCATCAATAAAAAAGTGAGGGGATAAGTTCTCCACCCCTCCCTCCCCCACCCCAAGGACTACCACTGCCCCAGAAAAGTTCTGGGTCTGCCAGCCCACTGTCTCTGCCAAGCAGGGCAGTTCAAGGGCCATGGCGCATTGACATCTGTTCCCTCCAGAACAGATTAATTGGTTTTCAAGGTATTCCTATGGGAAACCGCTGCTCTACTTACAAAAGTTTTTACTTATGATCATATGCTCGGAACTGATAAAATTCGTAAGTGGAGGTTTTAGTGTAGTAGCCCTCAGGCACTTTGGGCCGGAAAAAGTAGACCTTGGCCTGTTCAAAGTTGAACAGCCCTGGAATAAAGGAACCTCTTTTTTTTTTAAAAAAAAATGCCCATGGCCAACCAGACATAAAGGAAAGCTTGCCTGAAGAGAAAGGTCTTGGCCTCCTGTGGGAGGGAGTTCCAAAGTCTGGGAGCAGCAACAGAGAAGGCCCTCGCCTGTGTGCCCACCAAATGTGGGGCTCATAAAGTTTCTAGAATTCATAAGTTTGTTTCTGTTTTTTATTTGCTCTATATGGGAACTTGCTTATCTGTATTGCATCAGAGCTTATAATAATAATAACCTTGGAACTGCAGAGCGGAGAGGGACCTTAGGGGTCACTGAGTCCAGCTTCTCAAGATGGAACTGATCTCCCAATGTCCACTGAGCTACCCAGCAGTTCAAGCTATCTAGCTTGATTTCCTCGATACATTGGCGGTAGTTGCTATGGTTTCCCTATCATCTCTCATGCAGGAATGAATGACTGTGCAACTTTTTGAAATTACATCTGTTTGCTGTTGTGCCTTTGAATCCTACTATGTTGTGAAAGCTTGCCATATCTATACTGTAAGAAAAAAATGCTGGGAAAAGAGAGCCTCACATGGTTACATATAATCCAATTCAAAAAACAGGAAAGGAAAAGGTTTGAAGACTTAGATTGAGGGGAAAAGCTCAACATAAGTCTTGAGATTATCATGAATCAGATTTCAGTTTCAAATCTCGTCAGATTTTTGCCCTCATTCTCAAATTGGAATCAGGTTCCAGGTTCTTGACAAGCATCTCAACTTCGGGGCCTGTCCAGAGAGGTCTATAAATGGGCGGATCACTCTTGGTAGGCGTGGTTCAAACCAAATTGTGCCATTCTCACGTGTTTCTACTTCAACCAACCCATCCTGCTCCTGTAAGAGCTGTCCCTTGTTGGCCGAGGGGTTGTAGGCTTCTGGCTTGGTTGGTTGGTTTGCATTTTGGCATGTTGCTAATGACCCTGTTGGGTAGCCTGTGTGGGTGGGTGGTTCGCACCCAAATGGAGCTGCGGGTAGCTTGAGCAGAGGTGACAACCCAGTGACGGGACAGGTGGGTTGTGACATGAAATGGAAGGATGGAGAAAAATCCTCTCTCTTTCCATCATCGACTTTAAAAACACACATTTCCCTAACTGGCGCGGCACAGTTTTAATACTAAGCTGGGTCAATGCATTGCTCTTTTCATAGGCTACTTGTTTTATTTAAAAAAATTAAAAGGGAACTATTTTGGCCCATTGAATGATGGCTGCACAAAAAGACAGGGAAGGGGGTTCTAGGGGTTGTGCTGCCTTGTGGAGAGCCCCAGCTGAGGAGAAAGGTGGGGAACGTGTGTCTCTCTGTGGAGGTTCACTCCCTTTCATCTCCCCAATGTTCATCCCAGGGGTTTCCCCTTGCTCCAGTACAGCCCCTGCCCTCCATGGTTCCCTATTTACATGTGAGTAAAACAGATAAACCTTACACATGAATCAAGCAAAAAAATAAATAAAAAAGCGAAAAGCTAAGTGTGCTGCTTACAGTATATACCACCGCATAGTGATTTATTTATTTATTTATTTATTTATTTATTTGATTTCTATACCCCCATCTGGCAGCGAGGTCAGTCTGGTCGGTTTACAACAATTAAAACATTCAAACAATACACAATAAAACCATAAAATAGTAGCACAATAAAATTAAAAAAATTAAAGTGACATAAAACAATATATTAAAGCACTCTCTGGGTGGTTTACCCTCCCAACAAGCTGGGTACTCATGTTACCAGCCTCAGAAAGATTGGAAGGCTGAGTGAACCTTGAGCTGACTATCTGGGATTGAACCTTAGTTCACGAGCACAGTTTTGAACCACTGAGCCAGGAGGCTCCTGGTACGTCTTGTACATGAGTAAACCAATGATCCAAATACTTATGCAGACCCTTCTCACATGAGAAGCAACATTTCCAGTGTGAATGGAAGGAGCCCTCAAGTGAGAGATGAAAGAGGTCACACTGAAGAGAAGGACCTTTTAGTTGTGAAGTCGACTGCTCTAAATCCCCACCTCTGGACAGCCCCACTAATGCTACTTTGCGTTTTTTCCTTTTTCAGAGCAGACAATATTTTGTTATAGTGACCCTTCTTGTTTGACTCTTTCCTAGAAATGGTTGAGAGAATCCAAGTGCTTAAAGAGACACCAACTGCTGCCGCCAAGCTGTTTCTCCAGGCCATTCTGGAGCTTGAATCCGATGGATGGTTCCGTGGATTTTTAAATGCACTGGATGCAGCAGGTATGACGAGAGCGGCCATTAAAATTGAATTGCTTTATTATGCAGGATATATTTGAACCTTCTGTTCAAAATCCTCCTGGCATTTTTATGTGTGTGTAAGTGGAATTACACAGTTGTGGCAGCCACTTGCTTCTAAATGACCAGTGTGTCATGGCTGAGTGGGAATTCAAATCCTGTTCTCTAGAGTCCTGGCCAGCCACTCAATCCACTACACCACACTGCGGACCCAGTTAAGTAGGTACTATTTAATTTAAAAAAGGTTAATTGACTCTTATCAGCAAACCGTACACTGCCCACTTTCTTGATGTGGGCAGAAAACAAAGCATCGTAGCTGATGAACGGACAGGTTGAGGGCCAAAAGATCTACTGGTGTTTCATCATCTTTAAAAAAGTTGACAGTGCCAGAAGGGATTGTGAGCCTTAGCCTGATACTTCACGTCCATCTCATTGCTGTTCGCGGTCCCGCTTGGGACCAGTACAAAGTAATCTAACTGCACGTCCATTGCGGGACGAGAGGAGTTCATCCCGACCACGCCCCCTGAACTGCGATTTAAATGGGATGATAGATTCCCCTTCCTGGCCTCGGGAATCTGCTTGTCACGCTTCTCATTTCGAAATGAGTGCCTGTGAGGTAAGGCTCATCTTGCAACGTGCCATTCTCCATCTAGTGGCAGGAGTGCGAAGTGCCATTCACCAGTACATTCCCTATGGAGTCAGCAACGCAGTGCAGATAGATTAAAAGACAAATGCCTCAAACTTAACTCCGTAATGCATTGAAGGCAAGGCTTCGGAGAATTGAAACATTGAAAAACGGGAGGTCGGGCCGAAAAAAAACAAACCAGAGAACAAAGGCATGGAATTTCACATCTCATCACGGAACGAGGACGTGTGGTAACAGTCATGCCAGTATCATCCATCACGCTCGTGTGTACACGGGAACAGGGACAGAACCAGAAGACTACCACGTGACCGTGACTAACATAAACACGCAACGAACTTCCTCCCAGGATGAGAATGGACGTGAAGTAACCGTCTAAGATTACGGAAAAGTTTAGAAGAAATTTATGATTTCATGGTATGCAGATTTATGGAAGCTATGCCTTAATGGTGTTGTGTGTGTGTGTGTTATTCTTTGTTGGTGGAATACATTTTTTCCCAGATTGCCTATTTTAGAATTTACATTGGAAACAAATATTGTACCAAATATTGAAACAAATATTGTCTCCTTTATTTCTTCATTTTGTTTTGTGCAGTAAAAAAAAATCACAATAGGAACTCACCAAATTCAGCCATTGGCCATTTGTAGCTAGCTGGCGAGCAGGATGGAAGGGCCTTTATTTGCATTGAAGTGCCTTTATTTGCATTGCAGGTTAATCCAGGTGTTTTAATGGAGGTTTCATTCAACGTTTCATGTTTTTTTGTGCCACCTTGTTTCTAAAGGTTACACTGGCCTTTTTCATGCAATTGAAAGTTGCAATTTCCAGATGATTGAAAATCTGGAGCCTCATAGAGAGTTGCTGAAACGGATTGAGCCCTCTTTACGCGCCATTGATCCTGTTCAGATACTTCCCTACATGAAGGACTGTCTCTTAAAGGAAGAGTGTGAAGAAATTCGGCAGGTACTATTCGTAATTTGAACTGCTCCAAAACCTAGTGCTGATTCCATCCTAAGTAGATCCGCCAAGTCAGCTGTTGAATGTTGAGTCAACCAGGTTGACTGGTGTTGGGACTAGCAAAATCATTCTGGCTTGAGTGGACAGAATTTAGTTTTACTGGCTTCTGTGGATATTCCCATGTTATCTCTGGTGAACCTCTGGAGTGACCATACATTGGGTCTTACCGTAAATACATGTTGAACCTGGTTTGTTTGTGTGTGTGTGTGTGTGTGTGTGTGTGTGTGTGTGTGTGTGTGTGTGTGTGTGTGTGTGTGTGTGTGTGTGTGTGTGTGTGTGTGTGTGTGTGTGGAACCTTCCCTAAAAATAACCCACCTTTCAGTTCAGTAGGTCCTGTTTGTCACTGCTTGACATTGGTGAAGTGATGAAGCAACACTCAAAAAAAATGTATAGCTTCTAGAATTCTCTTGGTAGAAGGTACCTCAAAAAGCCCAAAACGGGACCAGGTTGGTATCTCACCCCCTCCTATTTCTCTATTATGCCACCCCTCATCCTGATATGTACGGAACTAGGGGCATAAAACAGACATCAATGATTGATAACAACAGCAGCAGCAGCAGCAGCAACAGGCTGAGTTTACTCATTTGAAATGTTATTCAAACTTGTGTCAAACTTTTTCACTTTAGAGAATCTTCATTAGAGAATGTCTGTGAAGATTCTCAGTCATGCAGGTGAGGTTATCTAGAAGTTTAATCATAGCAGGTGGACTTCTTTTCTTTTGAGATTGAAACATTCCACTACTCATCCAAGCAGCTTTGTCCTTAGTGGTGAGGCCTCCAATTTATAGTTCATTTTTTTCTTTCAGACCAGGGTAATCTCACAAGAAAAGAAGTCCAGCTGCCATGACTGTAATTCCAGATTCAGTAGAGCAGTGTTTTTCAACCTTTTTTGGGCCAAGGCACACTTGTTTCATGAAAAAAATCACGAGGCACACCACCATCATAGGAATGCATTGAAACTTATTTAATCTGTTCCAATGCAGCGTTAGCGGGGAGGGGGCGGGCGGCAGAGCAGGTGCCAGGTAAGGGTGCCCTTCCTTCCCTCTTTCCCGGGCGGCTGCAGGTGGTCGGGCGGAGGTGGCCACGGGGGTGGGGGAGGGAGTGGGGTGCGCTGCTTGGCCTGGAAGCTGCCTTGGGTCCCTTTCCAAGGAGAAAGGTGGGGTAAAAATACTCTAAAATAAATAAATAAATAAATTTGTGGTGGGGAGGGTTGGCATTGCGGGGGGGGGGCAGAAAACAGACCCTCCCCTAGACCCACCCAAAATGCTCACCCCATTTTAAATAAGAATACACGTACAATGTTTTCTTGAAAGCATGACCATCATGGTGACTTACATTGATATAGCACTAGAATTTCTGGCTTATTTACTTTTATGGTTGGGTATTTCTCTTCCAGTTCATAACAAAGATCCCTTGGTATCCTTAGAACTGGGGTGAAAGACTTCTGCCTGATTCTGTCACATACCACACGAGTCTCTCCACTGGAAGCTGCTTTCTCCACTGATGCAAAAGGCAAACCAGCCATAGCTTTGCAGCTTCATTCATTCATTCCGTCGTTCCGAATGCTGGCGCGCCAGCCCCCATCCCACCCCCACCCCAGTTGCCTGCCCCTCCTCCAACCATTCATGGCACATCCGGCTGTCCAAGCATCTTCTTCCCCCCCTCCCCACCCCCAATCCGTCATTTCCCACCGCCTGGGTCCCCTTCACTTCACCCGCGCCAAGGGTGTGTGTGTGTGTGTGTGTGTTTTCTGCTTATGTACCGCCCCATACCACTTCAAGTAGTCTCTGGGTGGTCGGCGGCAAGATTTTTGGCTGCTCCAGACCTGCCGTTTGTCTGCTCCAGCCAGCGCCCCCACACATTTTGAGGCTCCTTTTTACCGGGAGGGCTCTTTCGAGACCAGCAAGAAAATCGGCAGCGGGAGTGGCTTCGGCCGCGGCGGCGGGAGCGGCCTGGGAGGCAGCAGCAGCGGCGGCGGCTTCTTTCTGGACGCCCTGCCTTCCTCCGACTCCCCGCCGCGGCACACCAGCCAACATCTCGCGGCACAGTAATGTGCCACGGCACACCGGTTGAAAAACACTGCAGTAGAGAACGTTCATTTCTCTTGTCCTCTCTTGTCTCTTATATGCTAATAGTTATGCCTTTTAAATTTTTTTACTTGCAGGCTAAGGAGAGAGAAGGTAAAGGGGCAAGTACAAGGAAATTTCTCGATTGCTTGTATCGGTCGGATAAAGAAAACTGGCCAAAAATTTTCCAGCTGGCACTGGATGAAGCTGAATATTTAAATGAAAGCAAATTGTGGGATTTGAAACAAGGTACAGAAAAAACTATTTTGCCTTTGCATAATTTCTTAGGTGTTTCTTAAGGAAATAGAAAAAAACAGTAGGAGACCTGAGTCTGTGGGATCAGTATCTGCTGATTCATTTATCCAGTGCCTAAAAATATTAAAAGAAAAATCCTAGAAATATATATTTCTACAAATGAAGTTACCAGAATTGTTCCCTACAGGAAACAAGAGGCCATGCTGTGTATAGCTTTTGCTATTTAAATAAATTCACTATAATATGAGTTTTTTTAATGCCCGCAGGGGGCCTTGGGACTGTTCCCCTGTGGATTTAGGGTATGTCTGTTCTACTGTAGAGTGTTTACAGCAGGCCTGCCCAAAGTCTGACCGGGGGGGGGGCAAATCCGGCCATCAGACCATTCTGAGTGGCCCACGGCTGACTAGCCCACCCCTCCCTCCCCCTCCTTCGCCCCATGTTTTTTTAAAAAAAAAAATCTTCCGCCAACACTGACACTGCCAGGAAGTTTGAGGGGCTGGGCCGGCCGGCCCGCCGGTGAGCAGAAGCTTGTGAGGCTGGGTGGGCGGGCAAGGGGGCGGGCCACCACCACCAGCACCGCCGGGAAGCTTGTGGGGCTGGGCAGGCCGCCGCCGCCACCGGCATAGCCGGGGACATTGTGAAGTTGGGCGCACGCGCGGGGCAGTGATCAGGCGGGCCGCCACTGGCACCACTGGGAAGCTTGGGCGGTTGGGTGGTCCCCACCTTCCTTTCTGCGGGTGGGGTTGCAAGGGGTCAGTGGGTAGGGCTTATGGGTCAGTGGGTGGGGTTTGCAGTGGGGTGGCAGGGTCGGGGAGCAACCGGCCCCTGATACATTCTCAGCCACCAAATCTGGCCCTCCTTACAAAAAGTTTGGGCACCCCTGGTTTACAGGGAAATGACAAGGAACATAGGTACAAATCTTGGATGTCTTGAAGCAGAAACGCTTGGAAGCCTCGTCTTCAGTGAGTCCTGTGCCGTTTGTGGGGGCTCTGGAGTAGTATCTTGTTCTTTTGAGAGATAGGCCAAGCTGAGTATAGACAATGGGCTACTTCATATTCCACTAATCCCTCATGGCCTAGTCACCTCATAAGAACATAAGAAGAGCCATGATGGATCAGGCCAAAGGCCCATCTAGTCCAGCTTCCTGCATCTCACAGTGGCCCCACCAGATGCGTCTGGGAGTACACGAGACTAGATATCTGTCTCCTGATACCACTCCCCTGCATCTGGCCCTTGAAGTACCCCCGTTTTAAGCCTGGAGATGACACATCTCCATCAAGGTTTGTAACCTCTGATGCACTTTTCCTCTAGCAATCTGTCCAGTCCTCTTTTGAAGGCATACAGGGAAGATGCCATCACCACATCCTGCGGCAGGGAGCTCCACAGACTAGACTAACAACACGCTGGGTGAAAAAAATATTTTCTTTTGTCTGTTCTTACTCTCCCAGCCCTCAATTTGAGTGTATGTCCCCTAGTTCTGCTATTTTGTGAGAGGTAGAAGAGTGTCCCTCTATCCACATTACTCATGCCATGCATTATTTTATATGTCTCAATCATATCCCCCTCAGGTGCCTTTTTTCCAGACTAAAGAGCCCCAAACGTTTTAGCCTTTCCTCATTAAGGGAGGTGCCCTATCCCAGTAATCATTTTAGTTGCTCTCTGCTGCACCTTTTCCAGTTCCACTATGTCTTTTTTGAGATGCGGAGACCAGAATTGTACACAATACTCCAGGTGCGGCCTTACTATCATTTTGTACAATGGCATTATAATGTTGGCTGTTTTATTTTCAATCTCCTTTTTGATAACCCCTAGCATGGAATTGGCCTTCTTCACCTCCTTCCTTCACACCAGAGCCCTCTTCAGTTGTTTTATTCCTGGTTTTTTGGTACAAGCTCAGAGGGAAGCATTGTCCTTCTCAGCCTCCCATCCCTGCTTTCTTCACCTGGAGAGCCATGTGTTGGCAAAGGAGAGGCTGCTGGTCCTGTGTTGACTCCCCACCTGTGCAAGAACCCAGTTTCCCAAGGAGGCAAAACCACACACTCCATCATGGAAAGAAAGCAAGGATGGAGAGCTAAGGAGTCCATTGCTCCTCTCAAACCTCTTGGCCACAACTGGGTCAGCCACAACTTAATAGGTTTTAGGATTTCTCCTAAACCTTGGGATGAAAAATCCAAACAGCGCTTTCAGTGGTGATTCCTTTACGAGGGCTCTGCAAGATCAGACTTAGAATCCAGCGTTCTGTTTCTGTGGCGATCACCAGAGGCCCACCAGTAGAACCTGATTAGAACAACACCCTTCTGCATCTGCCTCCCATCCTGCTCTGAACTAATGAATTATAAGTAATGCTGGTATCTGTGACTCATTACTGCAAAAAGTCACATTTAAAAAATAATTGAATGGATGGAAATGATGCCCCTCACTTTTCCCACATGAAGGATGAAAAAAATTCTAGTACAGTGGTACCTCTACTTACAAGCAGTTCTACTTACAATTCGACTAAAGAGCGGGAAATCATTGGCGTTTTCACTGCTGCCTTACAAATTTTAGATGCGGTTTCCTCTACTTACATTTTTTATTATTTTATTTTTTTCTGATTATTTAGATAGGGCTGCTGTTCTTATGAGTTGTTCAATTTATGAGCATGCATTCGGAATGGATTAAACTCGTAAGTAGAGGTACCACTGTATTATAACTTACCTGGTAGGGGTAGTGGAAGACATTGTGAGAAGTATTTTAAGTGGAATGTTCAGTTTGTATGTCACCTGCCCTCACACACAACTGTAAAGGTTTTTAAACCAAAAAAAGTAATAAGCAACAAGTAATGAGATTAATTTTAAGTAAATAAATAATTGGAACTCACCCCCAGGGGCATAGGGCAAAATAGGCAGTTAATCCCAGAGATTTGAGGGAATTTACTGCCCAGCCACCAGCTACCTAATTTTTAGTTTTCACGAGATAGATATTTGCAGTATATTCTCACCTTCACCGCTGCTTTTTAGATTTGTATATGTTATTTTCCAGCATAATTGTGTTAATTTTGCAGATGTGTGTTGTGTGTGTGTTGCGTCGTTATAGTTCTGACTGACTCTTCGTGACCCGATGTCCATGGAGTTTTCTTGGCAGGAATACTGGAGTGGTTTGCCAGTTCCTGCTCCAGGCGCCTACAGCACCTGGCATTTCCTGGTGGTCTCCCATCCAAGTGCTAACCAAGGCTGACCCTGCTTAGCTTCCGAAATCAGGCGAGATCGAATGTGCTTAGGGCATCTAGGCTACAATTGTTTAGATACATGTTATATACAAATTAGGCATATGAAGCTAGGCTAAGTTTTCCACAGGTGGTGTGTTATTCAGTCATACATAGGCGGTAAATGGAAAGCCAGGTTTTCCACCAGTTTGCTAGTTTTGTGCTCCTCATCCTTCTCACCTTTCTTCTTAATTGGTGGTGGAGATGAGGAATTCTAATTTGGGAGTTGCTCACACAGCAGACTTCTGAAAGTGTAACTAAGGTTCTGGTCTGCCATGAGAAAACTTAAAAAATTATTATTCAATATCCATCTTTATACTATGTTCAGCTGATGATAACGACGCAGATGTTCCAATGACAAATGGAGAGGAGGACCACAGTGTCCTGGACTTCGAGGTACAATACTGTGAAGAATCAGAAACTCTCAATCTTAGTGGAAGTCCATCTTTGCCTTCTGGTAAGACCCCTGCACTCATCTTTGTACTTGAGGCACAAATGAGATCACGATGCACCAACTTCAGAAGGCTATCTTACTTGGAGCAGCATAACTTAAAGCAGGCATGGGGAACCTTCAGCCCTCCAGATGTTTTAGAGGTATGTGCTCATGTAGGCCGTAGAGGCAGTCTGGACCCCCACATGACCTCTGTCTCCTGCAAATCTTTTGAGGCCTCTAAAAGGGGCAAAGGGTCACTTTAAAAAACCTGCTCTTTTTTGAGTAAGAACATTTTGAGACAGTATCACTGACTCCTTGTCCGGCAAGGTGTGCTGTTGAGGACTTGCAGTTTGTGTCATTCGGAGCGGGTGAAACCTTTCGGCCAGGAAGCAGGAAGTGTGATTTCTGAGCCTCAGAAAGAGGAGGAGAACGGGCAGGTTAACACCGAGCACCAAGTTCTCTCTTACTTAAACCTTGTTAGGAAACCGATCCTGCTCATTTCAGATGGCAAGCCTCCTTCCCCATATCTTGCTTTCCACACACAAAAAGGCTCCCCAAAACTTCTCCTGGGTCTTTGCGATACATTACAAGTTACAATTCAAATAGAAAACACTTCCAGGGGAATTTCTGTCTTCTGCTCCCATTGTGTGTGTGTGTGTGTGTGGGGGGGTCTTAGTAATTTGTGCTATGCTCCAGACAACCCAATGGCAATAGACAAATGACACTGCAGTGTCTTGATGGGACAACTCTGTGGTCCTTAGATAACCTCTTAGTAGCCAAGAGCAACACCTGTCAAAGAGGGGAGTATTGGGAGTGTCTGAAGCTTTCCAGGATCCAAGCTACTTCTGTTTCTTTACATGTCCTCAAATAAGTCAGAAGCTATGTTACCCTGAGTGCTGCTATGGTCAGTTTTCTATCATAGGAGGCTATGTGAGGGCCGTGGAGAAAAGGTACCTGACCCTTCCATCCTCACTAGGGATAAAGCACCCACTTCTGTTGAAAAAAAGGATTCCATCTCTGGGGAACCACTCACAACCTGTCAGGGTTGAAAACAAGCCCTATCCAGTAGTCTTCTAGTTAAGTGTTCCCATGTCATTATTCCTGGTAGCTTGGTAATCCATTTTAAAACCAAACCTTTCGTATGGGGGAGTCTCTAAATGGACTTTTATTTGTTTGCCCTTCCAGAAGCCTCCCAACCACTTGTTTCTGTTCCAAAGGAGGCTAGGGAATATCAGAAGGAACTAGCCCGGCCTGCTCTTAATGGCAAGCATACCATAATTTGTGCCCCAACAGGTAAGAAGGTCTTTTTTGTTTGTTAGTATTGTCCTTTATAAAGTAGTCATAAAACAGCAGCCGTAAAGCAAGCTACTGTCACAAAATAACAGCAATAAAGCAAGTTATTGTCACAAAAATAGCAGTTTTGGGAGTTTTGGGCATTCTCTCTTAATCCACTGTTTTCATTATCCACTGGAAGGCCTGGAACCAATCCCCAGCGGATACTGGGGTCTTCTGTATTTCTGACTCACAAAGAACGTCTTTCAGGCGTGAAATTTGAGGAAATTATGTAGCTCATGGTTTTGTTGTGTGGTTCCTTTAAGAGGAGGGCCACTAGCTGAGAGAGCCAAGTAGGAGGGTTCACCTGCCATAGGTCTCATGTTCCATTTCTGACACACACAAACACCCCATGAAAAACTGCCTTTGATAGCTCACTCATAAAACCTCTGCCTCAGAATTTGGCATAGCTGCTGCCATCAATAAGAGCTGACTTAAGAATAATCAGCGATGTGATACCCACATAAGGCAGCTTCCTATCTCTGGGGTGTGTGTGCTTTTTGTCAAGTCTCAGCTGTGCTTCATATGCTGATGAACCTTAAAAGTAACAAATATTTTTGTCGCGCCATTGTGGGCACTCTTAAGGAATGAGCCTACTTGAACCAAACCTCTGTTTGTTTGTTTGTTTTATTTATTTGTATTTATTTATTTATACAGCTTATATGCTGCCCACTACCCAAAGGTCTCTGGGCGGCTTACAGTAAAAAAAGAACTAAAATAATTAAAACATTAAAATGTCAATATATACTTAAAATAATAATAAAAACATTACACAGTTTTTCTTGGAGATGAAGAAAGGTTTGCATCACCTCTCAGCCTTTTGGCTAAGGTCAAGTGTAGTAAGAAAGGTTTGACCCAATGAAGAAGGTTGTTTTGGGTGATGTTATCTGCAGAGGCATTGTTTAGTGAAGTGATGTAGTCAAATCAGTCCTTCTGTGCATTAAGAACAGGGGGTACCTTGTGCCATTAGGCTTGACATAATACTTTATGTTGTGTTACCTAAGGCCACCCTGTAAGTTTCTCACTTGAGACTCAGTGCACTCCCCGCTTGTCTTTCGAACTTGTAGCCACGATGCTATAACAGGATCAGATGCTCAGTGTGAGTCCTCTGCCGGTCTCCTTCCTGTAGGTATTACAGCTATGGGAATATGTGCAGAACCATTTCAGTTCTCAAAATTGGGATACCATTAGTTTATATACAGTACAGTAGGACCCCCGTATCCACGGATTCATTAACCACTGATTCAGTTATCCACTGTTGACAGAGGAAATAAATAAATAAATAATTCAGCCGCTACAAAGCAAGGTACTGTCACAAACAGCAGCTGTAAAGCAAGCTACTGTTGTAAAACAGAAGCTGTAAAGCAAGCTGCTGTCACATACAGCAGCCATAAAACAAGCTAATGTTGCAAAACAGTAGCTGTAAAGCAAGCTACTATCACAAAACTGCAGTTTGGAGTTTTTTTTGGTGTTATCTCTTATCCATGGTTTTCTTTATCCACGGGAAGGCCTGGAACCAATCCCCAGCAGTTAATGGGGTCCTACTGTACATACATTCCAACTGCTGTCTTTTCTGTACTCATTATCACAGGATCTGGAAAGACCTTTGTGTCAATCATGATATGTGACCATCATCTCACGAGCATGCCTGCAGGAAAGAAAGGGAAAGTGGTCTTCCTTGCTACAAAGGTCCCCGTCTATGAACAACAGAAGAACGTCTTCCAGGATTATTTCCGAAGGAAGAAGTAGGGTCTACATCCCTCCGTGTGCATGTTACATTGTTCCCTTGTCTCCAAAAATAAAGAACAGGAAGGTGCCTTTTACTATTCGTTTTAGACAGATCCTAGGGGGGTGAGCAGTTAGGGCTCATCACATGTTGATGTGTCCTTACTGACAAAGCTGGTGGTGGGGGATAATGGGAGCCCACCAACATCTGGAAATCCATGGTTGACTACTCCTTCCAGGTTCCAGTGTTGTAGGGGAGAGCCTCAACGGACAATGGAGTTCTCCATCTTCAGATTTGTTGCCCTCTAGCCCTTAGGAGGATAACAAAATGGCAGGCCGATGGGGCAGGGCTAGGGATGTCTCTCTGTCCTCCCTGACACCTGAATAGGATTACTTCTGTGAGGGAGCCATCTTTTGAAAGTCAGGGACTCCTTCAAGAAAAGGGTGTTGCACAGTTACTAAATCTTGAATTTCTGTCACCAGAATCAGCCCATTTGAAGGAAAAAGGACACTCATTCAAAGATGAGGATGTACATCTATTAGACAGAGAAGATAAGTGGTTTGAGAGAGGGGTCAGGGAAGCCCTCTCACGTGTGTATAGAAAATCCCTCTATGAACAGAGGTGGGGACTCGGACACAATCTGTCTGTTACTTATCAAGCAGCTCTTTCATCAATCCCCAGACAGATCAGAAGCACTTCACACCTCCACCAGCAAGGCCACAGCTAACAACCTATACTTGGTGGGACTTTCACGCATCCTAGGCTGTTATCCACCTATGAGCCTATTCAGGCCATTGTCCAACTTATGAGCCTATTCAGTCCAGGGTGATGTGAAATCAAGGTGAACTATAAAATGGAGGACTCGCCACTAACCTTCCTCAGACTGACGAAGCCTCTTGGATGAGCAGCGAAATGTTTTGATCTCTCAAGAAAAGAAGTCCAGTTGCCATGACTCAATTTCCAAATCTCACAAATTTATTCTTTTCATTGTAGTTGATGGGCCACATTAAAAGACAGAGAGAGAGAGAGAGAGAGAGAGAGAGAGAGAGAGAGAGAGAGAGAGAGAGAGAGAGAGAGAGAGAGAGAGAGAGAGAGAGAGAGAGGGAGAGAGAGAGAGAGAGAGAGAGAGAGAGAGAGAGAGAGAGAGAGAGAGAGAGAGAGAGAGAGAGAGAGAGAGAGAGAGAGAGAGAGAGAGAGAGAGAGAGAGAGAGAGAGAGGAAAGGCTACTATGTGAAACAAGTTGTGTATGTTTCTCATGTCATCTCCTTACTAGCCTAATTTTGCAGAATTTCGAATTGGTTCTCCCACAGCTTGATTCCCATGGAGTGGGCAGAGTGACTTCTGTTGCAAACAATGTTTTTCTTTCCCCCTTCCAGCTACAGCGTTGCAGGTATCTGTGGGGAGGTAGCAGCTGACAGCCCGGCAGCTATGATTATTGAAGGGAATGATATCACCGTCATGACGCCACAGATTCTTGTGAATTGTCTTAATGACAAAACAGTCTCCTCCCTGTCCTTGTTTACCCTGATGATTTTTGATGAGTGCCACAACACGACTGGGAATCATCCTTACAACGTGCTCATGTCCAAATACCTGGACATGAAGTTTGACCAACCTGAAACCCCATTGCCTCAGGTAAGACCTGTTGACGTTGTGGTTAGGCTAGGACAGTGGTGGCAAACCTTTGGCACTCCAGAGGTTTTGGCCCACAACGCCCAGAATTCCAAGCCTAGATTGCTAATGGCAAAGGACGATGTGTGTGTGTGTGTGTGTGTGTGTGTGTGTGTGTGTGTGTTGTAAAAAAACCCCACATGTATGAACTGAGCATTTCTCTTGAATGTATAAAAGGGGTGTGCACTTCCTGAGGCAAAACCAGCATGTGTGCATGATGTTGGATGTTTTAAGTATCCAGCAGTGCAAAACAACTGGTGGCGGGGAGATCCTGTGAAGCTCCAGAGGTCATGAGCCACGGCCAAAAGAGCAACTAATGAGGGATGATGAGAGTTGTAGTTTCAACAACATCTGAAGGACCACAGATTTGTCTAAAGCATGCACTGAGTTGCAAGATGGCAAAAATTAAGTTAAAAGTTTCATGTGTTCAAAAGATGTCACAAATTTATATCATAATATAGTAAAGATTGTACAGTTGTTTGCATGTTTGTATGTGTTGTTACAGTCATGACCGACTCTTTGTGACCCCATGTCCATGGAGTTTTCTTAGCAGGAATACTGGAGTGGTTTGCCAGTTCCTACTCCAGGCGCCTACAGCACCTGGTATTTCCTGGTGATCTCCCATCCAAGTACTAACCAGGGCCGACCCTGCTTAGCTTCCGAAATCAGGCGAGATTGGATGTGCTCAGTACACGGTGCCAAATGCCCTTGTTTTTTGTTTTTTTGTTTTTGTTCACTGTTCTTGGATGTTTTCACCCATTTCTCTTTTGAGACAAGGAACATGTTTATATTATCCTGAGCAGTTGCCCACATCCACTTACCTGTGTGAAGTTTATGAGCATCGGGTGTTTCTAAGGTTAAAAGAAAGGGAATCAGACAGTGCCAACACACTTCATATTTTGCCTCAGGAAAAAAGTTAAGGCCTCATGTCAGTTTTACAGGTCATACATGCTCATAGACTTCTTTTTCAAGAAACAGCAACAGATAATGTACCGTATTTTAGAAGGCATAGAAATGAGATGAGAAAACAGACATCAATTGGAAACAACACACACATTCTGTTTTGCTTCATGAACTGCAGTGCCTTGCATACATTTTGGAATTGTTTTCCCAGGTACATATACCGTATTTTTCAATGAGATTATATTTTTGACTAGCATTGTTAGACTAAAAATTGAGGGTCGTCTTATACATGGAAGTAAGTTGAGGAGAGAATCATGTGGTTGCAAAACTGCCGACACCTTGTCTCTGCTAATAGCTGTCTTATACATAGGGGCGTCTAATAGATGGGAAAATATGTTATATGTTTTAGTCCTATCTACTACTATAAGGCTTCACTTCTCACTAGGAATTAAGGCTTTCTGAAAGTAGGATTGGGTGCACTTGGTGGGTGGATCATGTATTAATGCAGTGATGGCGAACCTTTTAGAGACCGAGTGCCCAAAGTGCAATTCAAAACCCACTTTATTATTATTATTTTTGCAAAGTGCAAATACAGCAATTTAACCCCAATACAGGTGGCTGTGAAGGGGCGATGTGGGGTGCCCACAGAAAGGGCTCTGAGTGCCACCTTTGGCACCCGTGCCATAGATTTGCCAACACTGCATTAATGTGTGTCATGAAGGAGTTTTCTAAGACTTGTCCTTGATCGACCTTGCAGTTGTTCATCTCGGTTGTATTTGTTTGTCAACAATGTCCTTTCACCTGTTTCCTCCCAAAAAACATCCATTCACAGTACACCCTCTTCTGACTTGCGTTTGCATTTGTATACATTTTAGGCTTGGGGCGGGAGGGGACTGGCTGGCAAGGAATTATGAAAGGCACTCATGTTGTACTGCAACAACTGGAAAGCTTACTCAGCCCTTCTTAGACATTTGGGGCTTTAGCAGGATTCCATTGCTCATATTTAAAAAGCAGATTTAAAACGGCACATGGCAGGGATACTTGGATTTGAATCCCCACATTGAGCAGAAGATGGGACTCAGTGGCCTTACTGGCATCTTCCAGCTCCACGTTTATTTGGGTTAGGGATAGGAAGTAAATCAATCATAGTTAATAACAAGGACACTAAGCCGTAAGGACCAGATACAGTAGTACCTTGTATAAAGGAATTAATTCATTCCAAATGAAATTCTGGTAAGCAAATTTTACTTTATACAATTTTCCCATAGGAATGCATTGAAAACAGAGTAATCCCTAATCGTGACCATTTTTATTTTGTATGGATTCGCCCCATAGGCAATTATGTTAAGCAAATGTCCCCTATCTCCGGAATTTTTTTATGTTGTACAGACTTTATGTTATACAAACCATTTGTTATACAGTGGTACGTTGTATAAAGGAATTAATTCGTTCCAAATAAAATTATGTTAAGCAAATATTCCTTTATATAAACTCCCATAGGAATGCATTGAAAATGGAGTAATCCCATTTTTATGTTGTACGCATTTTCCCCATAGGCAATTATGTTAAGCAAATTTCCCCTATCTCCGGAATTTTTTATGTTGTACAGATTTTATGTTATACAAACTGTTTGTTATACAGTGGTACGTTGTATAAAGGAATTAATTCATTCCAAATGAAATTATGTTAAGCAAATTTTCCTTTATACAAACTCCCATAGGAATGCATTGAAAATGGAGTAATCCCATTTTTATGTTGTACGGATTTTCCCCATAGGCAATTATGTTAAGGAAATTTCCCCTTTCTCCGGAATTTTTAAAGATGTACATATTTTATGTTATACAAACCGTTTGTTATGCAGTGGTACCTTGTATAAAGGAATTAATTCATTCCAAATGAAATTATGTTAAGCAAATTTTTATTTATACAAATTCCTATAGGAATGCATTGAAAATGGAGTAATCCCATTTTTATGTTGTACGGATTTTCCCCATAGGCAATTATGTTAAGCAAATTTCCCCTATTTCTGGAATGTTTTACGTTGTACAGATTTTATGTTATACCAGGCCTGCCCAAAGTCTGGCCTGGGGGCCAAATCTGGCCCCTCAGGCCATTCTGAATTTCCCACCCCTCCCTACCCCTCCTTCACCCACACATTCTGGCCACAGCTCCCTGTGCTTCCTTTGGTCCCCACCTTCCTTCTTTCCTCCCTTTTTATTCCTTCCTTGGGGTTGCAAGGGGTCAGTGGGTGGGGCTTATGGGTTAGTGGGTGGGGCTTGCAGTGTGGTGCAATTAACATAATTATTAACATAATTTCATTTCTCAGCCACCAAATCTGGCCCTCCTTGCAAAAAGTTTGGGCACCCCTGTGTTATACAAACCGTTTGTTGTACGAGGGTCCACTGTACTTGCTTCTTAAAGAAATATAAGAGTGGGATTGCTTGGGCTCAAGAAGGGGTTCATTTGTTTTTTCTGTACTCCTCTAGAATCGTGAGATATCCCATAACTGTCATTGTTACACCTGTTACTATTGTTACTACTACTAAGAGGTCCTTGACTGTGTGTATGAGTGAGTAAGTGTGTGTTGGGGGGGGGGGAGAGAGAGAGAGAGAAATTATCATGTGTTCCCATATCTGACAATGGTCCCAGTTTTAGCAGAAATCTGTCAGGAAACATAATTATTGAAGGTACATTTGTCTTATAGGTGGTAGGCTGTTTTTCTTCCTTAACCTTCTTTGTACATTGTATGTCGGTACATCTTTGAATGTCCTCAGCCAAGGACTTCTCTTAATTTACGTGTTGTGCTTCGTTTTAGTTCATGCACCATACAAATGCGTAATTTCAGGGTGTGTTCAGATTGTAGGGCTGACGGCTTCTCTTGGAGTTGGCAGTGCCAAGAACCAAGAAGAGACCATTGAGCACATTTGTACAATTTCTGCTTCGCTCAACGCTCAAGTCATATCAACAGTCAGAGAGCACCTAGAGGAGCTGAAGGAAATTGTGAACATGCCTAAAAAATGTATGTATATTGGCTGTGTTTTCAAGGGAGGAAGTTTTTGGTCCTGTCACTGCTAGAACAGAAGCAACTGTCCCTCACTGCATGTGTATAATTCACATCTGCGCCCACTTCAGAGAGGCACAGGGATCTGTGAGATCAACCCATGGCTGACGTTTGTGTATCTCACTGGTTCTTTGGTGCTGCTAATTCATTGGCCCTGGTGGGACTCTGTGAACTGCCATAGCTGCCAGTCACCTCTTTACTGGTTTTCAAGGTTGACCTTCAATTGAACGTATGGTAGACTGCCTGTCATGACCAAGGTCCTTTGCAGATGGCACTGCTCAGTCCATAATTTCAGCTAACTGTGTCACGCTGTTCTGTTGACCATCTGCTGAAGGTAGGAGAGGCTTTGGGATGTCAAAGGTCCAACTAGGTCACCCTCTTCTCAAGGATGGCCACCCAGTGGGGCATGAAGGAGGTCCACAAACTGAAAAGGAGCAAAACCTTCTCCTTCCTTCCTGCCCCCCCCCCCCCGGAAGCAATTGAAGGCTGTAGTTCTTTGGCCTTAGGTTGCAACAACACAAGTGGAACAGCTTCATAAAATGAGCCGTTGTGGCTTCCTGTATCTCACAGTGGCCCCACTGGATGTGTCTGGGAGCGCACGAGACTAGATATCTGTCTCCTGATACCACTCCCCTGGATCTGGCTCTTGAGTACCCCGGTTTTAAGCCTGGAGATTACACATTTCCATCATGGTTTGTAACCTGTGATGGACTTTTCCTCCAGGAATCTGTCCAACCCCCTTTTGAAGGCATCCAAGCCAGATGCCATCACCACATCTTGTGGCAGGGAGTTCCACAGACTAACACCACACTGGGTGAAATAATACTTTATTTTGTCTGTTCTCCCTCTCCCAGCTCTCAATTTGAGTGGATCTCCCCTAGTTCTGTTATTTTGTGAGAGGGAGAAGAGGGTCCCTCTATCCACTTTACCCATGCCCTACATTATTTTGTACGTCTCAATCAACTTTCAGCAAGTTGCTTACTGAATAGAGAAACTCTCCGCTCTCCCTGTACGCTTGGATGTTTGAAGAGTGAAGCAGTCATATTAGTACGAAAAAAGCTGCTCCAACTCTTCAAAGCAAACGTGGACGATGTCTTCGTGGGCTGAGAATTTCCAAAAAGGTCTCTGTTGGATTCAGTGCTCAGGGCCGAGTGGTCTGATCTCTGTTTTCAGATCAACACCTTGTGCTGGGAGAGGAGGATCCGTGACAGTGGCTGATGATCAAGTTCTCGTTGACAACATACTGCTAACGAGATTCTCACCCTTCGTTTTTTTTTTTTAATAACACAGCGACCAAACTTGTAAAGAAACGGCCCCACAATCTATTTGTGAGTATTATATTGCAGCTGATGTCTGAAACGGAAGCGCTGGCAAGAAAACTTTATCCAATAGGTAAGGGTTTTTTGGAGCTGGGTTGGAGGGCTTGTTTTCATCTTACCTCTCTAGAGAGTCTTCTTGAAGGGAGCTGTTATTCTTGTAGGCCCTTGAATAAGCAAAACTATTCACATTTTAGCCCTTTGCTCGCCCTGGGTATTTTGGTCTTTCTGCTCCTTTCTCTTCTGTTGAACCCTTGCTTGGTGTGAGCTATATATCTACCAGGATCAGGTCAAATGGAGGGAATTGTGCATGTGTTATGAGCTCTCCTGCTTTGGGTTGGAAAGGCACTAGAAACAGCAAAGATGTGCAATTCTAGAAACTTGAAATGAAAAGCATTTTAAACTGGGTCGATTAAAAAACAGATCTTTATTGCATAATTGTCAGATCATTGCAAAATAATATACAGTGGACCCTTGTATAACCAACAGCTTGTATAACATAAAATTTGTACAACATAAAAAATTCCGGAGATAGGGGGAATTTGCTTAACATAATCCCCTATGGGGAAAATCCGTACAACATAAAAATGGGATTACTCCATTTTCAATGCATTTTAATGGAAAATTTGTATAAAGGAAAATCTGCTTAACATAATTTCATTTGGAACGAATTAATTCCTTTATACAAGGTACCACTGTACTACATTACAAATGAGCGAATGTACTATCATGCCATAATTATCAATATTTAGACAATAAGTAAACAATACTAATATTAATACTTTCTCCAGACAAGGTCAGCCTGGATAAATGTCTGTATCTGAATTAGTCCTAGAGGGGGGCTAGTTTTCCAGAAGTAGCACAGGCTGTGTGTGTGGAGCAGCCAGCGATGACCCTGCCTGGGCATGACATCATCTTGTGCTAGACTGCAGGTGTGTGTGTGTGTGTGTGTGTGTCTACACCAGCAATACATGTGCCCGGACACACAAAGAAAGTGGTACATCTGCAGGTGAAATTCATTTCCTCGACTGAACTGTGTAGAGCTATGTGTCTAGTTTCTTGCTGGACCATGAAGTAGATCAGGCATGTCCAAACTTCGGCCCTCCTGATGTTTTGGACCACAACTCCCAGAATTCCAAGCCTGTATTTCCAATGGCAAAGGACTGTGGGAGTTGTAGTCTAAAACATCTGGAGGGCTGAAGTTTGGACATGCCTAAAGTAGATTGCCCTGTGCTATGTAGCCCATTTCTGCTCTTGTACAGTTTAGTAGTTAACGTTACACTAATTTTGTCTTTCTCCCTCTCAGACTCTTTGTCCCTAATTGGCACCCATAGTTACGGAAGCCAGAAATATGAGCAGTGGATAGTTGACGTACAGAAGAAATGCCGGGTGTTAGAACTGCCAAACAAGGAGGAAGAAGGCCGGATTTGCAGGGCACTGTTTGTTTACACAGAACACCTCCGCGTGAGTTGCTTCTTGGTCGACGGATGGCACTTTGGCTTCTAGGGGCGGAAGCCTTGCATTTTGACTGCACCTTGTCACTTTTGGCCTGACTTGGACCTTCCATTGTTGAAGGCTACGCTCCATGGTCCAGTCGTAAGACCAGCTGTGGCAGGGAAAGGGTTAGGACAGGCTTGTCCAAAGTCAGGCCCGGGGGCCAAATGCGGCCTGTTTTCAAATTTTGAGCGGCCCGCGGCCTCTTCTCCCCACCGGCTCAGACTGTCACGCATCCTTGGCAGCTGGCCCCTCCCCATACCGGATGGAGGCGTCAGCTTGCAGATTTACAGTATGCCTGCCCTCCCTGCCTCTGTCCATCCCTCCCAGCCACCCGCCCAGCCTATCTGGCCCCGGCTCTGTTGCTGCAGCATCCTCCCTGCCTCCTTGCATGTCCTAGAGGTTTGCCCAAAGTCCGGTCCGGGGCCCAAATGTGGCTGGATGATCGGCCCCCACACATTTCCACATCACCAAAACTGGCCCTCCTTGCAAAACGTGTGGACACCCCTGGGTTAGGAGTCTGTGCCTGCCACAGAGCGGTGCCTTGACAGGCTGTTTCTGTGAACTGTTCTTAACTCGCGATCTGACAGTTCTGGCAATGAAGGGTAGATATCTTTTTTTAATGAGTAATGGGACTCTGGGAAAGGCAGCTTAATCTGTGTGATAAGCAAATGTCCCTCAACCATTTTCCAAGAGAAGGATTTCATATAGGTGGGCAGCAGCCATTTTGTGGGGTGTCTTTTCACTTTGTAAAGTGAGGGTATCGCTGTGAAGAGCTTCTGAATTTTTTTCTTTATGTCCAGAAATATAACGACGCCCTCATTATTAACGAAGATGCACGTACCCACGATGCGCTGGAGTATCTGAAGGAATTCTTTGACAGCAACAAAAATGGAGGCTTTGATGAAACTGAACAGCAGCTGGCCTCAGCCTTTGAAGGTACTCCATAGAAAGAATGAAGTGCATTCTGTTCTGTGTGTCCTCATGTTACACCAGAAAGAAAGCTCTTGAGAGTTTGATAGTTGCGTGATAGAAAGGAATTAAGCTGCCCTGGGTTCCTTCAGCATGGTGGTAAATGCATTTCCGTTAAGGCCCATTCAAATCCAGGTGCTGGGCGAACCTAGCTTAGCTAAGAAATATTTAGTTCTCTTCATAAAAACAACCTCGATACAGTATCCATTTTTTGTGTTGTCCCGAGAAACAACACAGCTTTCTTTCTACGCCCCCCCCAGTACAGAAAGAAGCAGATTTGTGGTAATTAGCAAAATCACAACACACACAAAGCAAAGCAAAAAAGTGTTTTGCTTATATGCTGCACCATACCACTTCAAGTAGTCTCTGGGCAGTTTATAGTTTCATTACAGTATGGAGGTTACACATTGCCCCCCCCAGCAAGCTGGGTACACATTTTATCGACTTCAGAAGGATGGAAGACTGAGTGAACCTTGAGCCTGCTACCTGGGATTGAACCCCAGGTCGTGAGCACAGTTTTACCTGCAGTACAGGCACTTAACCACTGCGCCACAAATAAGCTGGAGTTTTACATCCCATGAGTGTTGTTGGATTCCATCTTCCGTCAGTCCTGGCCACCATGGCTAGGGTTAGTGGTTATGGGAACTCTGTTGGAGGGCCATGGCTTCATGGAGTAAGGAGGGCATTTGCAGTGGCCTGGAAAGCTGCCAATTCTTCATTTACTTGCACTAGTTGCATATTGCATTTTTCAGATTCACGGTGGTTTAGACAAAATGTAGTGAAATCCTGTAAAAGTGTGTGTGTTGTGTCGTGACAGTCGTGACCGACTCTTCGTGACCCCGTGTTCATGGAGTTTAGTTACCCTAATGTAATTAAAACAGATAGCAACAAAACAGGTGTTGAACACTTAGGGTTTGTGTGAATATGTTCTAAGATAAATATTTCTTTCAAAGTGTCATATAAACTGCTTACATTGATCAGACAAGGCCATGGGATATTTTCTGATAATTCTCAACGGTAAGCTTTTTATGTTCTCTCCCCAGAAAAATACCCGGAGTTGTATGCAGCTTGTCAAGACCAAACTAATAAAAACCCCAAATTAGAAGAACTTACTTTTCTCCTGGAAGAACAATATCACTTCAATCCCAAGACCCGCACTATACTCTTTGTTAAGACAAGAGCCCTAATAGCGGTAAGAGAATCTCTCCTCGACGCCTCTTTGGGGCAATTTCTTTTTCCATATTAAAGTTCTTGCTATGATTTCTGCTGCTTGATCTAGGTCAAAATGGATTCTGAGCTCAACATTCATTTTGTAGGCACTGAAGAAATGGATAGAAGAAAGCCCCCAACTTCGACATCTGAAGCCTGATGTACTGATGGGGCGAGGGAAAAGAAATCAGAAGACTGGTAAGGGAGCCTTGGATTGTGGGGAGGGCACATTGATCCGAATGTTGCAGGGCAGCAAACTCTATGGCACGTCTGTAGGCTGTGCAATCGTTGAATTGGTTCACGCTAGTTTCTGACAAGGAAAGAATTATGTCATAGGTAGAATTCTGGATAGTCAGTTCCTTGAACTCACAGAATTATTGAATCTTGATGGTTCAATATATATACAGCTCCATTGGAAGCTGCTGGAGCAGGGGTCCTCAGCGGCCCCCAAGGTCCTGAATCTGGCCCCCAGGACCAATTGCAACCCCCCACCTACCCCCTGCTTCCCAAGCAAGCCAACCTCTGCAGCTGTGTCTGTTGCTGAGGCAGTTCAAAGCGGTGTGCTATGTTGCTTCTCCCACTCCCCCCCACCCACCGTCCAGATGATTGGCATGCTGGCTAGTGGGGCATTCAAAGTGGGAGGTCCCCCCCCCCGGAATGTAGTCCTTCCCCCAGTGGTGTCTGGGGAGTGGTGGACCGGCCTGCTGTTTGAAAACCTTGAGGACCCCTGTGCTGGAGGGACAATATTGGGGAACACTATGCTTATTGTTATTATTATTGTCATCTCATTTTGAATATTATCACTCCCGTGCTCCTCAGTCCCCTCTTCTCCGAAAGCTTCTGCTTTCATGCTATTCATGGTTACCTGTAACAGCTGGCTTCTGGGAACTAGGGTTTAGTTAAATCTAGGGTTATGGAAGTTTTAAGGATCAAAAAGTTGCTCTTTGGGGAAGAAAAGGAGCATGGATTCTCAGGAAGTTGGATGATTCCATTGTTGTTGTTGTTGTTGTTGTTGTTGTTGTTGTTGTTGTTGTTGTTCCTCCTCCTCCTCCTCCTCCTCCTCCTCCTCCTCCTCCTCCTCCTCCTCCTCCTCCTCCTCATCATCATCATCATCATCAGACAGATCCAGAACAGTGATCAAAGGCTTGATGTAACTGATGCTCTTTTCTTCTCCACGAACCCTCTTTTAGGCATGACCCTCCCAAATCAAAAAGGTGTCTTGGACACCTTCAAATCAGATGGGGAGAGCAAGATGCTCATTGCTACTTCGGTGGCTGACGAAGGGATTGACATTGCTCAGTGCAATCTTGTCCTGCTGTACGAATATACAGGCAACGTCATCAAAATGATACAAGTCAGAGGTAAGTGGGCATGGGCAGAGGTCTTCCACGGGAACATAAAAAGAGTTCTGTTTTGTTGTAAGGGCCAAATTTTGTCGTCCTCTAAAGATGCCCAGAAAGTTCATCTACCAAATGGGTGAGAATCCAGTTTGCAGTGGATAACGCTGTGAGGAAATAAACATGTCAGGGTTCTGTTAGCCTGCATCTCTCACACGGTAGAAATGAGTTTACAGAACATGGCCACAGGAGTGTTTGCGAATGAGGGCATCAAGATTGACTTAACAGTTCAGTCGACAGTAGAGATGGGCACGAAATGAACTTTTAGTTCGTTTCATTATTTTTTATTTGTTTTGTAAGGTAACGAAACGAATAACAAACCCCAGAGTGATTTGAACCAAACCAAACAAATTGGCTTGGTTCAGTTTGTTTCGTTACACGGCCGATGACAGCGGCCACGTGCTGTCATCGCCCGCAGGGAAAACTGTCTAGAGAGAGCCCCGTTCTTGCCTCCACACGTGGAGCCGAGGCTGGGGCTCACTCTGAAGGGATCTCCGCCACGGGCGGATGACAGCCGGGCCAGCTGTCATTCACCCGCAGCAGATGTCGGTCTAGAGAGGGCCCGGTCTCAGTTCTGCACGCGGAGGTGGGACTGGGGCTCACTTTGAAGGGATCTCCGCCGCGGGCGGATGACAGCCGGGCCGGGCTGTCATCCGCCCGGCAGGGGAGAACTGTCTAACGAGACCCCTCTTCTCACCTCTGCATGCAGAGGCGGGAACAGGGTCTCTTTAAAGGGATCTTCCCTGTGGCAATGACAGCACCCAGCTGCCGGTACCACTGGTAAGAATCCGAAGTGGTTTGAATCAGTTTGGATTCGTATGAAATTTTTAAAAATTGTACAAAACCGAACCGAACCGAACCAAGGGTGGGCCCAAACCAGATGAACCCGAACCATGGGTTTTCTGGTTTGTGCCCATCTCTAGTCGACAGGGCAAAAGAAAGAAATAGTGAAGGCCTAAGGAACACGTTGTTTACTAAAAACAACGTTGTATAATCTTGGTCATGGACTATTTTGTACTAGAGCTCTATTGGGCTCATGGAATTTCTACAGCAGACTGCTTAGGAAAAGGGCTGCTAGGTCTAGTTGTCTTATTATTATTATTATTATTATTATTATTATTATTATTATTATTATTATTATTAGCAAATAGCTTCTCAACCAGAGTGTTTTTGTTGGATTCTTTGACACTTCTGTTGGGCCAAAGAAGTGGGGGCCTCTGGTGGAGGAGCCCTCATTTCCTCTGTCCTGCCAGGTACATGGCAGCCAAAGCGGGAAAAAATGTGCATGTGTGGATGTGGAGGGGGACATTTCCTAAATAGGCGTGGTTCATTACTGTTGTTCATTACCTATTATAACATATATACCAGTGTTGGTGAATCTATGACCATAGGTGGCACTTGGAGCCCTTTCTGTGGGCATCCAACATCGCCTCTTCATAGCCACCTGTATTCAGGTTAAACTGCTGTTAAATTGCCAAACATTTGTGGGTTTTGAATCACAGTTTGGACACTCGGTCTCTAAAAGGTTTGTCAACCCTGGCATATACAGTGCATAGTACATCTACTGCATAATAGTGTATCCAACATAATCTGCAACTTGTTTTAAGTTATGTCACCTTGGCCTGAAGAAAATAGTTTTTTTTAAAAAATGGATGGCGGAAGCAGAAATGCATGCCATGAAAGGAGCCTGTAGGGTCTAATGCAGTGGTTCTCAACCGTGTGTAACCTAATACAGTGGTTCCCCACCCTTTTGCGGTTCACATACTGCAGTCCCGCTATATCGTGGGACCGCAGTACCTGGAAAGGGCTTGAGGGAGGGGGGAAAGTTTGGGTGCTTTTTGAACCTTCCCCCCCTTTCCCCAAGTCCTGGGCTCCAGCTGATTGGCGCTGGGGTGGGGAAACAAAAGGTTTTTCTCCCCCACCCCAGCGCCAATCAGCTGGAGCCTGGGACTTGCCTCTGGAGGTATCGCTCGCCACTTCTCCCCACCCCCCAGGGGTGCGGGTGAGCGGCGCGTGATGCCAGAGGGGCTTTTGGCTGTGAAGCTGAGCGCTCAGCTCCGTGGCTGAGCGCCCTTTTTAAAGCTTGCCCACCACCCGCCCGCGCCCCCTGGGGGTGCTGGTGAGCGGCACGCGATGTTCAAAATTGTGCCCCCGACCTGCATCCACATATCATGGATTTTCAATGATCGCGCGTCGGGTGGGTCCCTAACCCCTGCAATAGATGGGGGGTTACTGTAGGTTTTGCATTTTGTATTTAAATGGCTTTATTGTTTTTAATTGTTCATTAGCATTTTAATGTTTCAATCATTTTAATTGTTCATGTTAATTGTAAGCCGCCCAGAGACCTTTGGGTAGTGGGCGGCATATAAGTTGTATAATTAGATAGATAGATAGATAAATAGTTCTTGGATTGCAACTCCCAGAACCCCTTCAGCACTAGCTATGCTGTCCAGAGTTTCTGGGAGCTGCAGTCTAAGAATACCTGGGTTACCGAGGTTTGAGAATCACTGGTCTGATAGACTTGATTTCCTCCAAAACCATGCTCATTTTCCTCCATGTATTTGCTTCACACTAGATTAGGGGAAGTGCTGGCTAGATGCCCTAAGCACATCCGATCTCACCTGATTTTGGAAGCTAAGCAGGGAATACCAGGTGCTGTAGGCGCCTGGAGTAGGAACTGACAAACAACTCCAGGATTCCTGCCAAGAAAACGCCATGGACATGGGGTCACAAAGAGTCGGTCACGACTGTAACAACACAACACACAGATTAGGGGAAACTGTTCTACCTGATCTTGCAGGGTTGACCTGTTATCATCTCGGACCACTGGCTAATCGGGATAGTGTTGAAGACATTTTGGAGTCCAAGGACAGCCAGTGTAGTACAGTGGTCTACTAGAGTTGATTTCCTCCAAAGCTCCTTAATGTCTGCCTATCGGGTCTCTTTTCAATCCTTGGCCTTTTGCTTTAGCAACGTTCTTGATTAAAACATTGGGTTAGATTGGAAGGATAAAGCATCTCACCCAAGCAAGACAAGAGACTTATTGGGTGGCCCTGGCCCAGTTTCTCTCAGTCGGACATGTCTCACAGGGTTCTTGTAAGAACAATGCAGAGAAGAGGAGATGAGTCACCCTGAGCTTTACTGGGGGGAAATTTAGATGTGTTTTAATTTTAAAAAAATCTGGAGGGCTTCAGTTAACTGACTTGACTCTGTGTTATCTCTGCTCCCCACAGGTTGGTTCCACCCACTTCAAACAAAGGCCAGTGGCCAAGGAAGGCGGAGTGGGTGGGGGAGCACCTCCTTTATCTTTCCTGACTAAATTTGTGTGCCTTGTGCCACTTCCAGGTCGCGGAAGGGCAAAAGACAGCAGGTGCATCCTTGTCACCAGCAAGAAGGAGCAGGAGGAGAAGGAGCGATACAACATAATGAAAGAGGACATGATGAACAGAGCCATTCAGGAAGTGCAGTGTTGGAAGGAGGAAGTGTTTGCAGAGAAGGTGACTCCTCTTTTCATTTGACCTAGGAAGGGATTGGTGTAGCTTGGAACTGGCGAGTGAGGCAGGCAGGAGCCCATTACAAGGAGAAGGATGTTGGTCGCCTGCTTCAGATATTCTGTCTGCTTGTTCCTGCCCAAGATGGCATACCATTGGACAATTTCTTGTGCTGAGCAAACGGAAGCAGCCTACAAAACCATTCCGGGAGAAATCAGTTTCGTTTTGTTCATCCTTTGCCTGGGGTTCTGGAGGCGTCGTAAAAAACGGGTTTGGCTTCTGAATGTCACCTGGTTGTGGCACGAAATTAAGAAAAGAGTCCTTCCCCAGTTCCATCTCCAGTATCTCACCCAGGAAGCCCCCTTTCCTTTGAGCACTTTCAGTTAGTAGTCAGCAGAGGTGGGCGCATTGTGCTTCGTATGAAGCATGAAGCGTGACATCAGAGGTGTGGCAGGCTGGGCCACTTACCAGCCTCCATGTGCTACTGAGGTCCTTCTGCAGAGGTGGCACTCCAGTCTGGCCGAGGCCGGCCAGCCCTTCCCTGCCTCCCCAGGCAGGTCAACCATTTGTTCTGCTTCCTCACCCAGAGTGGTCAGATGCCAGAGGAGGCGGGGAAGGGTTGGCCAGGCTCCTGGCTGGACTGGAGTGCTGCTGCTGCTGCTGCTGCTGCAGAACCAGAACCACCAGTAGGATGGGTGCTAATGAAGTATCTCAGCCTTTTGCAGAAACAACTTGGCTACATCTCTTGCTCTTGCAGATGCCTTTGCAATGCCACCCCAAGAAGAGTACCGTATTTTTCTGTGTATACCACACTACTTTTTTCTAAAATCACGACAGCAAAAATAAGGGCCATGGTATACATGGAAGTAAGCCTTTCAGGGTGGGTGGGTGGAGGAGAACCCAAACTCACCTTGCTTTCCTCCTCCGTGGTTTGTTTTTTACATGAGTGGCTCCGTCTTTCCTTGAGTTCTCCACCCCCGCTGTTTTCTTTCATTTCCCCATTCTAAATACACCTCTCATAAGAACATAAGAACATAAGAACATAAGAAGAGCCATGCTGGATCAGGCCAAAGGCCCATCTAGTCCAGCTTCCTGTATCTCACAGCGGCCCCACCAGATGCGTTTGGGAGCGCATGAGACTAGATATCTGTCTCCTGATACCTGCATCTGGCCCTTGAAGTACCCTGGTTTCTCCATCATGGTTTGTAACCTGTAATGGACTTTTCCTCCAGGAATCTGTCCAATCCCCTTTTGAAGGCATCCAGGCCAGATGCCATCACCACATCATCTGGCAGGGAGTTCCATAGACTTACAACGCGCTGGGTGAAAAAATATTTTCTTTTGTCAGTTCTTACTCTCCCAGCCCTCAATTTGAGTGTATGTCCCCTAGTTCTGGTATTTTGGGAGAGAGAGAAGAGCTTCCCTCTATCCACTTTACTCATACCGTGCATTATTTTGTATGTCTCAATCATATCCCCCCCTCAAGCGCCTTTTTTCCAGACTAAAGAGGCCCAAATGTTTTAGCCTTTCTTCATTAGGGAGGTGCCCCAGCCCAGTAATCATTTTAGTCGCTCTCTTCTGCACCTTTTCCAGTTCCACTATGTCTTTCTTGAGGTGTGGTGACCAGAATTGTACACAAGACTCCAGGTGGGGCCTTACTATTGTTTCGTATAATGGCATTATAATGTTGGCTGTTTTATTTTCAATCCCCTTTTTGATAATCCCTAGCATGGAATTGGCCTTCTTCACCGCTGCCACACATTGGTTAGACACCTTCATGGAGCTGTCTACCAACACACCAAGATCTTATCATCAATTAAGCAACAAATATAATATTTACTTGTGCTTGACACAGAGCAGTGCAGCAGTAGCGTGCAGATAAAATGTCAGTATTGATATAAAGTATTGCAGAGTTAGGTTATGAAGAGACAATGACAATGGGTAGAGTAAAAACTCATATATTCATATATACATCAAAAATATATATACAGCATAACAACCAAGCAATATTTACAACAGACAAACAGAGTGTGGGGTTCTGTTCTCACCATAACAGACCCACCTAACAAATGGAAAACTAGTGCTTTTTATACAGTTCAGTACCCATCAGATGTGAGTCATCACTAATTACAATCTGATGCAATCTGATACAATCATGATGCTATAAATTCTTTCACCTGTGCTTCATCACATAACATGCCTGTGATTACTTATCTCTTACACTTGTGAATTAACATCATGAGTCTGCAGAATCTAACTGCCTCCATTTTACAATTCTCTTTCCACTATCTGTTAAATATACATAACATATATTTTATCAACTTTTACATATCTTGACAGATCTCTTTCCTGATCCGTCACGGATAACTCAGAGCCCATGAGTTGATAGATGAAGTTTGGATTTTTTGCCCCAATATGCATTACTTTACATTTGGTTACATTAAAACGCATTTGCCATTTCTCAGCCCATTTCCCCAGTTTGGAGAGATTCTTCTGGAGCTCTTCACAATCTTCTCTGGTTTTCACCACACGGAAAAGTTTTGTGTCATCTGCAAACTTGGCCACCTCACTGTTTATCCCTGTCTCCAGGTCATTTATGAACAGATTGAAAAGCACCGGTCCCAGGACAGAGCCCTGGGGCACACCGCTTTTCACTTCTCTCCATTGTGAAAATTTCCCATTGACACCTACTTTTTGTTTCCGGGATCTCAACCAGTTCTCAATCCATAGGAGGACCTGTCCTCTTATCCCCTGACTGTGCAATTTTCTCAGCAGCCTTTGGTGAGGGACTGTGTCAAAAGCCTTTTGAAAACCCAGATAGACTATATCCACCGGTTCACCCAAATCCACGTGCCTGTTGACCCTTTCAAAAAATTCTAAAAGGTTTGACAGACAAGATTTACCCTTACAGAAGCCATGCTGATTTTCTCTCAGCAAGGTTTGTTCTTTTATGTGTTTTAAGATTTTCTCTTGGATGAGGCTTTCCACCATCTTCCCTGGGACAGATGTAAGGCTAACTGGCCTGTAGTTTCCTGGGTCCCCCCTCCTTCCTTTTTTAAAAATTGGTGTGACATCTGCCATCCTCCAGTCCTCCGGCACTGTGGCCGTTTTAAGAGACAAGTTCCATATAACCATTAAGAGATCTGCAATTTCATTTCTCAGTTCCCTAATAACCCTTGGGTGGATGCCATCTGGGCCCGGTGACTTGTTAATCCTCAATTTATCGATTAGTCCTAAAACCTCCTCTCTTTTAACCTGTATTTTATTTAATTCTTTAGTCAAGAGGGGCGGCTCAGGCAGCGGAATCCGCTCAAGGTCCTCTGTCGTGAAGACAGACGCAAAGAAGTCATTCAATTTCTCTGCAATGTCCAAGTCCTCCTTAACCTCCCCTTTTCCTCCCTCACCATCCAGAGGGCCAACTAGTTCTCTGGCCGGTTTTCTACTTCTAACATATTTAAAGAAGCTTTTATTATTACCCTTTATATTGCTAGCCATGCGTTCCTCAAAATCTTTCTTTGCCTCCCTTATCATCTTCTTACATTTCTTTTGCCAGAGTTTGTGTTCCTTTTTATTTTCCTCATTTGGGGAGGATTTCCATTTACAGAAAGACCTCTCCTTGTGCTTTAGAGCCTCTCTAACTCCACTCGTTAACCATGCTGGTGTCCTCTTGGACTTAAATGAGCTCTTCTTTCTTTGTGGTATGCACTTGTGCTGGGCCTCTATTATTGTTGTTTTAAACAGGCTCCATGCACTCTGAAGAGATTGGATTCTTCTAACCTTCCCCTTCAATTTCTCTCTAACTAGTTTCCTCATCTGAGGGAAGTTTGCCCTTCGAAAATCAAGGGTTTTTATGTCTGATTTGGTTGACACTCTTCCTCCGACATGCATGGCAAAGGAAATTGCAGCATGGTCACTGTTTCCCAGAGGCTCAGTGACATTCACATCCCTGACCACATCCTGAGTATCACACAGTATTAGATCCAGAGTTGCCTGTTCTCGGGTGTGCTCCATGACAAGTTGCTCTAAGGCACAGTCATTCACCAAGTCGAGAAACCCAGTTTCTCTTTCTTGCCCAGAGCTCGCATTGGCCCAGTCAATGTGGGGATAATTGAAGTCCCCCATGATTACTATCCTATCCCTCTTAGCCACCTCCATGATTTCTCTCCTCATTTCAAGGTCCCCCTCAAGTTTTTGATCTGGTGGACGATAGAATACTCCAACTAATCACATCACTCCTGGGACCTGGTAGTTTAACCCACAGTGATTCTATGGTGGAGTCGGACCCTCTGTCCATCTCCATTCTGCTGGGTTTTACCCCTTCTTTGACATAGATGGCCACTCCTCCTCCAACCCGCCCCTCTCTATCCCTTCTATAGAGTTTATAGCCTGGGATTGCTGTATCCCACTGGTTCTCCACATTCCACCAGGTTTCCATTATGGCTATTATATCTATGTTATCCCTAGCTGCCAAATGTTCAAGTTCTCCCATCTTTGCTCGGAGGCTTCGAGCATTGGCGTAGAAGCACCTGTACAGTGGGTCCCGCAACAACAGCTGCTGCCTTGTTCTTTTCCCCTCACAGCTTTTATTTTCAGTAGACAAACTGTCACAGTCCATTATTCTCCCAGTGCTAATGCCTGCTATGTCATCACTATGTGATTCTCTACCCTCTCCAACCTCGTTCCCTGAGGATGAGGTGTTCCGAACCGGATGCCACTCAGCTCCTGTTGGCTTTCCCCCAGTTATCAGTTTAAAAGCTGCTCTGCTGCCTTTTTGAGGTTGAGTGCCAGCAATCTGAGTTATCGGCCCCTTGGATCCTCCCTTGTGGGGTTCCACTTGTCCCATCTCTGTCCCCATGCTGTTTAACATCTAAAGCCCTCCTCGTAAGGCCGCTGGCGGGTCATCAGGAGTTTTGGAGTCTGCTGTCATGGTTCCGCTGATGACACGCAGCTCTATCTCTCCTTTACCACCTCTGCTGTGGAAGCTGTGAGGATCCTTGAACGGGTGCCTGGAGGTGTACTGGCTCAGGACCAGGGCAAACAGGCTTCCTGTAAGCTCACAGTGGCCCGAGAAGAAGGAGGTTATGTTCTTCGGGAGCTTGATATCTGTCTCCTGGTACCCCCCTCCCCTGTCTGGGGAGTTTCCCTCCAGTTTCTCGGAGAGGGTGCGGAATCTGGGTGTGCTCCTGGACCCAGGCGCTTGCCATGGAGTCTCAGGTGGCGTCGGTGACCAGATCCGCCATTACCATCTCCGTGGCAGGGATCGCCCAGATCCGCCCGTACCTGAAAAAATAACTCCTTTTGAACAGTGGTCCAAGCTCTGGTGATCTATGAGGCTGGACTACTATTTTGCCCTCTACATGGGGTTGCCCTTATCCAATCTTCTCCGGCGCCTGCATTATTTTGTATGTCTCAATCATATCCCCCCTTAAGCGCCGGCCAGGCTGGTGGCAGATGTGCCTTTCTTCATGACCACATCACCCCAGTCCTAATCATTCTGCACTCTTCTGCACCTTTTCCAGTTCCACATGTCTTTCTTGAGGTCCTGGTTTTAGTCTATAAAACCCTCCATGGTGGGGCCGGGCTACCTTGTTTTTTATCGCTGGCATTACACTGGTACCTTGGCCCGAATTAATTTGTTTAAAATGTGCACTTGCTCCGGGTTTCCTTCCTCGGGAAGCCCGCAGGATGCATTGAAAATGGAGGACCCGCGCATTTTTCTGTGGCAGGCCCCCAGCCTCTGGAATTCCATCCCCAGTGAAGTGCGCTCTGCAGAGTCCCTGCTGGCCTTCAAAAAGGCGTTATAAAACCCATCTTTTTCAGGAGGCCTTTGTATAATGTTAATCTGTTTTTTTCTGCTCCCCTTTTTGATTTTTCCCGCCATCGCAAAAACCTTGTTTTTATCTTCCATGCTTAGTTTGAGGTGCCATCTGGTTTTAACTTTGTATAGGGTGATTTATTTGTTTTGTTTTATCAGTCATTGTAATCTCTGTTGACTACTGCAGCCTCTTTTAGACATCATACTAGCTACCATAGTAGATAATGGAATTGGCCTTATACACACTTCAACAAATAAATAAATAAATAAATAAATCATGATTCAAGTGCAACCCATCCCTCCTGAACAGGTTTGGATTTTTGTCCCAAAATGTTCTCCAGTTCCTGACAAATCTAAAGCCCTCCTCTCGAGCACCATTCGCCTCATTTGCATTGAGGCTTCTGAGTTCTGCCTGCCTGGCGGGTCCTCACCAGGAACAGGTAGCACTTCTGAAAATGCTACCTTGGAAGCCCGGGACTTCAATCTTCTACCTAACAACCTGAATTTGGCTTCCATGACTGACCGCTTGGCCTTCCCGACATCATTTGTGCCAACGTGTACCATGACCAATGGCTCCTTCCCAGTTCTCTCTAACAAGCTATCTAGATTTCTCGTGATGTCTGCAACCTTTGCACCTGGTAGGCAAGTGACCATACGGTTATCATGCTCCTCACAAATCCATCCCTCTGTATTTCTAATTATAGAATCCCCTAGTACAAGGATCTTCTCTCCTGCAGCCTGCTGATCTACATGTACCTGATCTTGTATCTCATCAATAGTGATGAGGGAGAGATCCTCAGGTGGAACCAATTGTTCCTCAGTGTGTGCCTCATGAGGTGTGCTGAGGGAAAGAGCCTCAAATTGATTGTGCAATATGAGACTCTCTGAGCGATCCCTTGGCCTTCTACTCCTTTGAGTCACATTCCTCCATACATCTACCTCCTGGGTTGGGGAAGTGATTACATCCTCAGAAGTGTGCCCTGTCTCTTCTTGGACCTGGATAGTCTGTTCCGATCTGTCCAAGAACCGCTCAAGCTCCTTAATATGTTGCTGGTCCAATATGTGAGCCTCTAGCTGCTGGACCTTCTCTTCCAATAGCGCAACCAACTTGCACTTGCAGCAAATGTAGTTCTGCACACGCTCTGTCAAGATGACAAACATGGCACAAGTACTGCAGGTAACTACAGCTGCTCCCTCCAACTCCATTTTAATGAGCGCAATAAAATGTATTCAAGGTCTCAAAAATGTAAACTTACACTATTTTTTTTATTTAGTAAGACTATTTACTTCTTTTGTTGTTTATTCAAGATCTAACAGTGGAGGCGCCGCTAAAGCACTTGCTAATGTGTGTAGGATCTCCTCAGGAGTAGCTCTCGGCTTTGGTGAGTGTGTTGTTTGCAGGCTCAGGCTCAGTTGGACTTGAGCAGCCCATTAAGAAATGTGATAGCTACAGAAAGAAAAGAAAAGAAAAAGGCATTTTAATGGGCTGCTCAATCCGAACGGAGCCTGATCCTGCAAAAACCAAACTCACCAGAGCCAAGAGGTGTGTTTAGAATGGGGAAATGAAAGAAAACAGCAGGGGTAGGGGGTGGAGGAGACCTCAAGGATGATTTATTAGTTTTACTTGGGTGTCTAAAAAGTGAGGGGCATCTAATAAAAGGCAGCATCTTATAGACAGAAAAATACAGTACTCTGGCATTTGACTTTGGAGGTTCATTCTGGACAAGGGGTGGAGGCAGCATCTGCCTGACATCAGGTAACTGATGGGGACCCTTTGGTTCCTCTTCATTTATTATTCTGACATGACCCACTCCGTTTTCAGAGTGCTATGGCCTCTTGGCTTTCTTGGCTGGCTCCCAAACCCTATTGCTTGCTTCAACATGTTCTGTGCTTACTTTGGATGGAACTGGAGATGCAATGAAGGCCATGCCGCTTTACCAGCGGTCCCATCACATGGTCTTGACACTCTTGGGGGTACCTAGGAGACAACCTGTTCTTCTGGAGGGCTGCCTCCATGTCAGCCCAGAACAGCCCTTCCTAGTTTAAGTATCAATGTATAGTTAAAAAGGACAAGGCTGCCTTGTAGCTTTTTTTTCCCAAGCTCCTTCAAGCTTTCCCTGCCAAAGCCCTTCAACAATGAGTGTTGACAAATCAAAGCCAGCATTTGAAAATTTCAAGGAGCCAAGTGAGAATCTTCAATCACATGTTCAACAATTTGGAAAAGGAAATAGGGACATAAACGTTTGGATAATATCAGTGTGTTGGCTATGGATCTCCTTCTTTATTAGGGAATTTCATTGATCAGGTCTGATTGGACCAGAGGCTGTGTGCCACGTATTCCCACCAAGCAAACCCTTGATGAGATGCAGAACGGATCCTCCAAGTAGGCTCTCGACCAATGTAGCGGGTCTTCCTCCAAAGCTCTTTTTAATGTCTGCCTATCGGGTCTCTTTTCAATCCTTGGCCTTTTGCTCTCTCCCCCTCCTTTAGATAAGTGCCTTGCAGAAGAAGCAAAAAAGGCTGCAGGATTCCAAGAAAAAGGAGACCCAACCCAAGCCACTGGTGGGCAATCAGAGGTTGTTGTGTGCAAGGTGCAAAGTTTACGCCTGTGATGCAGACCACATCCGAGTGATTGAGGTACGTGTTGAAAGGGAGCCTCGTGACTATTACACGGTTGAGTTTGTGCAGTGAGGGATGGGGATTCGGGATTGCGCATATTCTTTGTTGTAGGTTCTGGAGCAATTGCCTAGAAAAAGCCAACTGTCGGCCGAGACTCAGCTTTGACAAAACTAGAATCTGCAAGTAAAAGCCTCAGGCACCGGCAGGGGAAGCCTCAGGCATTGAAGTGTTATATGTTCTCGGGATGCCTTCAGGCTGGGCTAACGAACAGTTTAGGAACTGTCTTCTACACTCCAAGGGATGAGCATGTTGAGACCTGCAGATTGTGTGTACTCCCCATCCAGACCCCAGCAGTAGTTTGGGGCTCCCGAGTCACAAATGATGACCCCATCCTGTTTCTCTGGGGGATAAAAAAAGGAGAGAGACTTTACAACCCCCAAAACAGGCTTGATGATGATGATGATGATGATGATGATGATGATGATGATGATGATAACCTTACAAATGCAGAGCTGGAAATGGCCCTGTGGGTGACTGAGACCAGCGCCTTTCACTGCAGGGTATTTGAACTCCCAACCGGATGTCTAAACCACTGAACTATCCAGCAGTTCTCAGGGATGGTTTTTCAATGACTCCAAAAGCTTCAGGGGTGTGATTTGCTGTTTTTATGAGGTGTTGGAATAATAGTGCATACCCTCCTCTAAGGTGAACATCACCCCCAGGCCTTCAGAAAGGCTCAACCTAGTTGATTTGGGTGGTGGTGGTGGTAGGTCGTCAAATCATAGCTCAAGAGCATTTAGTTCAGGGTTCACCCTGGTGCAATCTAGAGCTCTTGAACCTCACCCGTGCATCACTCCAATTACAGTCATGCAGGCAGGGTAGATGGAGTGTGTTGGGACTTACTACGTACTTTTGGAAGATGGTCTTAGCTGGCTTTACTCCAAGCTTTAGTGGTTTCAGACTCAGAT
The DNA here is from genome assembly GCA_029282475.1 of Phrynocephalus forsythii. Lineage (NCBI taxonomy): Eukaryota > Metazoa > Chordata > Lepidosauria > Squamata > Agamidae > Phrynocephalus > Phrynocephalus forsythii. The sequence continues at coordinate 20,983,982 of JAPFRF010000004.1, forward strand.
GACTGAAGATGATGCTGGACTACAAGGCGTGCAGGTTTGAACCATTGGCTGTGCCAGCCAGGGCGTCTGAGATTTGTCATTAAATGCCTGTGGAGCACCCTGTGGTGATTCCTAATATGTCTCCGGATTTTTGGTTCATTCAAAATGCCTGCTACCAAGGGAAATGGAAAGCCTTATGTCAAAATAAGAGATGGGACCTTGCCTCAGTCAGCTCCCAAGTGCCCTTTGCCCATAAACCTGTCAAAGGCATTACCTGGGCCTAATTACATTTTCAAAAAGTGGCACATGACTTGCTTTTTGGTTCTAGGAATCCCACCATACTGTCCTCGCTGACTACTTCAGGAACCGGTATGTGACGAGACCTCACGACAAACCCAATCGCTACGGCAATTTTGAGAAGAAATCCAAGATCTACTGTCAGCAGTGCACTCACGACTGGGGCATCATGGTGAAGTACAAGATGACTAAGGATCTGCCCATCATTAAAATTGAAAGCTTTTCAGTGGAGGATGTTGATACAGGGAGACAGTTTTATTTCCGGAAATGGAGAGATGTTAATTTTGCCATGAGAGACTTTGATATTGAAGAAATTCCAGAGTAAATGAAACAAAATGTTTACTTTCCATCAGTTCTGACTTGCAGGGACCCCTGGCAGGTTTTCTAAGTAGAGTACAGTAATACCTTGGATAAAGAATGCCTCGGATAACAAATTTTTCGGATAACAAATTGAAATTTCTAGGTATAGGGCTCCCTCAGATAGCAAATGTTCCCTATGGGCTGGCTCAGATAACAAATGTTTCATAATGCCTTGCAAAAAATGTGTACCCTGCATGCATTGCAGGATGCCTAGTTTGTGATGCTGGTGGTGGAAGGAGTTAGAGCATTTTTTCATGGTGTTCTGGAGCCATTCTGGACATGTTTTGCTGAGATATTTGGACCTTTCAAACTTGGTAAGATAGGGAGCTAGCTTTCATTAATATTTGCACTGCTTTTCTTTTCATTTTTGGATGGAAGAGGCTGGGGTAGTCTTGCTGGTTTCATTTCTCCATGTTTTCAGTCTTTATTCCATTGCTTTGCAGGCAAAAATGGGCTGGATTTTTCTTCCTGCTTGTTTGTTTGTTTGCATTTTTCCCCCATGGCACTTTGGGTGGGAACAGGCTGGGGTAGTCTTGCTGGTTTCTCTTGCCCATGTTTGCATTGCACTGCAGGGGGATGTTCTGGAGTATGTTCCAGCACTGCAAGCCTTTAAAGTGCATTTTATAAAGAGGTCTTGAACCCCCCCCCAGCTTTTTGCGTTTTTTTGGCCCTCCAGAACGGATTAATTGGTTTCCCATTCATTTCAGTGGGAAACCACATTTCAGATAACATTTTTTTCAGATAACAAATTACCTCTGAGAACGAATTGTACTTAAAAGTGATTTACCATTCTCTTCTTCTGGGAGTGCCCTGGGAATGTGCAGCTTGCCCAAAGCCACACAGGTTGGCTCTTCTGGGAGGTACTGTGGAGATTTGAACTCCCAACCACTGCCCCTTCAGCCAGAAACACCCTGCTATTTTTCCAGTTAATGGTGTATTGGAATTTTGCATTTTTTAAAAGTGTAAATCCAGTGTACATCAGTACAAACTGCCTGAAATCCCTCCTGCAAAACCATTAAGGAAAAAATCTTGGCAGTGTGACACTAGGAAATTCAGGGTCATAGAGCTTCTACTTTATGTCAGCATAGGTCTGAGGTCCTTGTTGGGTAACATATCTGTTTACTACTTGATCTGGCAACATTAAATACTTGCAACCTGAAGCTTCATGTTTATTGGAAGAATTTCGTTACTGTATCTAATAAGGCATTGCTTATATCCAAGTGAATCCACAGAAACATTTCTGGGATGTTTAGATAAGCCTGTAAAACAGGTGTACTCTGAAGCATGTGTTTTGCTGAGGTTATCTGCCAGTGCACATACAGTGGTACCTTGTATAAAGGAATTAATTTGTTCCAAATGAAATTATGTTATGCAAATTTTCCTTTATACAAATTTGAAAACAGAGTAATCCCTAATCGCAACCATTTTTATGTTCTACGGATTCACCCCATAGATCAGGGGTCCTCAACATTTTTAAACAGCGGGCTGGTCCACCACCCCTCAGACACCACTGGGGGCCGGACCACAGGGGAGGGAGGGGCAAGTGGGGCCACCACCACCCCACGATCAGCCCATGATCAGTGCATCTCCAGGCCCCCCGCAAATGCCTCCTGCTCCAGGTTGTGCCACTCCTGGGATGCCTCTGCTGCGCCTCCTCCTCCTCCTCCTCCTCATACAGTGGCAGCGGCCGGAGCAGCTCTCCTTCCTTCCTTCCTTCCTTCCTTCATTGCATCAGGAAGGAGGTGGCAACCCAGGCAAGCTCAGGCCCCTCATCACCTTCTAGGCGGCCACTCAGGATGAGGAGCAGCAGCCACAGCAAGGCTGGCACCACTGCACACAGATCCAGCTGTGCGCCCTGGCCATCATGCCCTTGCTGCGCCCAGGAGGGAAAGCTGCCTTCTCTCTTGGCCCAGCCCGGCCGGGCCTGACTTGATGCACCACAAGTGAGGGAGGGAACGAGCAAGGGCTGGGAACTGCCTCAGCAATAGAAGCAGCTGTGGAGGCTGGCTTGCTTGCAAAGGAAGGGGGAGGTGGGGGTCTGCAATTGGTCCTGGGGGCCGGATTCAGGGCCCTGAGGGGCCGCATCCGGCCCCCGGGCCTTAGGTTGAGGACCCCTGCCATAGATGATTCTGTTAAGCAAATTTCCCCTATCTCCGGAATTTTTTATGTTGTACAGATTTTATGTTATATAAACTGTTATACGAGGGTCCACTGTAGTTGAAAAAACTTAATTTGCAACAGGAAAACATTGATGCAAATGTACAAGTTTCTATGCCACCTGGTATGGTGCCAAGTCTCTTAAATAAGAGTCATATGACCAGAATAGCAATAAAAATGACAAAACCAGTCATTCCCAGAAAAGTCTTTGTGTCTGTTTTAGTTCTGGTAGTAAAGTTCTGCTTAGAAAAATTCTGATACATTGTGTTAAAAACCAAAACACAGAATTTATTGCATGTTTTTGGGGTCTTGGCAGAATTTGCTACATGTCCACCGTTCTTTAGGTTGAGTACACAGCTCTGCTGTGAAGCAGCACCCACAAAGTTGGATTTCCCTTGGTTCATTGGCTTCAGCTGACCACACAGGAATCAGAAGAGGAGGGGAGACCAACACTCAAAAGCCTTGTTTACAGCTTAACATGGCGTCTGTGCTGTGGCCGTCCAGATTTGCAGGAGCCAATTAGAGCAGAACGACCCTAACAAGCTGGAAATGAAACTGATTCCTCCCTTTTTTCCTGTGATCCACCTAGCCAGTAGAGATGGGCACGAAATGAACTTTTTTGTTTCCATTATTCATTATTCATTTTGTTATGTAATGAAACAAATAACGAACATTGTGATGAAATTGGAACGAAGCGAACAGAACCACAAAAATTAGGTTCATTACATTTCGTTTTTCGTTAATGGCGGCGCGCAATGAAATGAGCTGTTTTAAATGTTAAAAAAAGCCCTGGACATCCATAAAAACGCAGCAATAATTATTTATACTGTCTGATAATACCTACCGGGGGGTTGGGGTCCTTAAAACGTTTGTTTTTGTCTTCCCCCATCGCGATGTATTTTTCTTTTCCCTTTAAGGATGACAAAATGGATGTTGCCACTGCCAGACACAAAATGGAGGCAAGCCATGTGATGGGATCATGTAAATTCCTGGACAACTTCAACCAATAGCATGCCCAGGTTGCAGACTGGGCAGGTCTGACAGCCACAGAAGGCATAAAAAGCTCTGGCAGCCCCCATCCTCCTTGCAGTCCCCGGTGGGAGTTAGGGTGGGATTGCTGTCTCTGCGACTCGTGACTGTAGGCCAGCCAGGCAGGTATGTGTCTCTGTGTTCCTGCTGGCTGCAGCCTGGCTCTTAGGGGAGAGAAAGAAGAGATTTCTCTCTAGCTTCAGTCCTGCAGCCTCCCTGTGTGCGTGCGTGTGTACCTCTCGGTGAGTAGTATCCTCCCTTGCCCCGCAGTGCAGTCACTCTGCGGCTGCCTTGCACCCTGGGCAACGCCCGCTGCTGCCTTTGCAGCCTCCCTGCGTACCTAGTCTATACTGTGTCTCTGCCAGCATCAGTTTTATTTTAGTGTTTTCCCTCTGGTCTGGGGCGTTGGGGGATGCTTGCACACAGAAATGCTTTAAAAATCGCGCAAAAAGCGGGTAAAAATGAAAAACGAAAAACCGAAATGCCATTTTTTCGATTCGTGCCCATCTCTACTAGCCACCCTTGTGCTAAGACAGCAAGTCTGTGAAAGAAGTATGAAGTGAAGGGAAGGAGAGGAAGTGAAAGAGATGCAGGCACAAGGTTTGGGGATGAGAGGATGGAATTGCCCGCCATGTTCTGCTTGGCCTTGCCATGTAGCCAACTTTTGAAGAGCTTGAAGCAGAAGTGCTACAACTCCACCTCCTTCGCATTGGCTCAAGCAATCACAGCATCTGAACGGATGTGAAGGCATTTGGTTCCAGAAAACTAGAAACTTGATTGACAGAGGAAAGACTGGTTCACACTGACGTCTACATCATGTTGTTGTTGTTGTTGTTGCGTCGTTACAGTTGTGACCAAGTGACCCCATGTCCATGGAGTTTTCTTGGCAGGAACACTGGAGTGGTTTGCCAGTTCCTACTCCAAGCGCCTACAGCACCTGGTATTCCCTGGTGGTTGCCCATCCAAGTACAGTGGTACCTTGTATAAAGGAATTAATTCATTCCAAATGAAATTATGTTAAGCAAATTTTCCTTTATACAAATTGCCCATAGGAATGCATTGAAAATGGATTAATGCCATTTTTATGTTGTACGGATTTGGCCCATAGGTGATTCTGTTAAGCAACTTTTCCCTATCTTCGGAATATTTTATGTTGTACAGTCACCCCCTGCCATTTCGCAGTTCAGGTACTGCGGTCCCACTATATCGCGGAATCGCAGTACCTGCGGGGGGCAGCGGGGAAGCAACTGCATTGCTCCCTGCCGCCCCCCAGGCCCCTCTGGGAGGCCTCAGAGCCACATTGGGGGCGGGGGGCGGGCGGGAGCAATCACATCACTCCCCACCGCCCCCAGGCCCCTCTGATTGCCCCTCGCCCCCACCCAACCCGCTTCCGCATATTGCGGATTTTCATGTATCGAGGGTCGGGTGGGTCCCTAACCCCCGCGATAGGCCGGGGGGTTACTGTACTAATTTTATGTTATACAAACTGTTACAAGGGTCCACTGTACTAACCAGGCCCGACCCTGCTTAGCTTCCGATGTCAGGTGAGATCGGATGTGCTCTAGGTCAGCAGGAAAGGCATATCAGATGGTCCCAGTAATGCAGTATTATTTGTCAGCATGGTCACATCCTTTTTTTACCGACACAAATGGTATGAATTATTTTGTAATAAGATGATTTTAATACAAATGGTGCTGTATTTTGTGACAGACATAAACTTTTGTTTCTTTCTTTTGGAGGTTTCAATTGCTTAGCTTTTATCAATCTTGGACAAGTAGCAGCAGTGTGTTTGCTTTGGAAAGAGACCAGGAAATGTAAGGAGACTTGAGTGTGTGCAAGTCCCTCTGTTGGCAGTGGTACTTGCGATTTTTAGTAATTTACAGCCCGCAGACATATCATGGAGCATGGGAATGCACCAAACCCTCTTTCAACACACCAAAGTAGAAACAAAATAAAAAGAGAATTAACCTAGAAAGAGAAAAGCCAACACACATAGGGAGTTGTTTTTTGGAAAATAGATTTAAATTTTATTATAAATTGTTTTTTAAACCTCCCCCACCACAATCTTTTTGGGTTAAATCAAACATAGCTGAAATTCCGTTTCCTAGTGTAGTAGGCTGCACCTCGAGTAGGCCCAATGCATCAGAGGGGGTTTGAAAAGTCCACTTCTTCTGTAAGTTATTTTGATAGCAATGGGCATATTCTTGTTGCAACTTACTCTACTGAACCCCAGAATTTCAGCAGATACACTTTAAGGATTTTAAATAGCATCTATACCTTTCTCCATTTTTACTCTAGAATAAATGCAGCCTGCTCTGAAGTGGACTGGTACCCAACGTGCAGAACGGGTAGGGCCAAATGTGACAGGGATTGGACTCAATGATCCATAGGGTCTCTTTTAAGGTTAACATTACAGTGATATAGATGTCACCTTTAGAGGATTTTTTTTTATCCCCTACAAAATTTCTCACTTCCAGAATGATAAAAGAGACGGGCACAATTTGATGTCGAGGTGTCTGAAATGTGTGCATAACATTTAGACATAATTGTGAAAAACAAATGGACTTAACTGGCTGGCAAAAAAGATGTCAATACTAGAGTTTCAAAATCCACATGATCAGGCACTGGGTTGTACAGCTCCATAGGAGGGGTCTGCGCAAAAACCATTCCAACAAATATGAAAACTTGACACAGGCAGAAGGTAGATCACTGCTTAGGGGAAAACAGTACAATTTATGTTCCTCACATGTGTGCAATGAAGATGTATATCTTTCCTTCTTTCATGGTGTAGTCCCAGTCTTCCATCTTCCCTCGTGGTGCAGTGGATAAATTGCTGTTACTGCAGCTAAAAGTGTGCTCACAAAACTGGGGTTCAATCCCAGGTAGCCAGCTCAAGGTTCACTCAGTCTTCCATCCTTCCGAGGTCAGTTGGGGGGGGGGCATGTATAGTCTGCATAAATACTGTGAATTATAAATCACCCAGAGAAGGCTTTAAGTCCTATGGAGTAGTATATAAGCAGAACATTGCTTTGCTTTCCCAACCCCCAATTGTCTGCAAGTTTATGACACAAAAGGGCTGTTACATACTAGCATGTAACCCATGGTGATTCTAATTGCATTTGTGAGGCATGTCACTCACTCAAGGAGTGGTTTACCATTGCTGGCTTCCACTAAGTTTCCAGGACCTAGTAGGGATTGGAATCAAGATCTCCTGATTTCTAAATCGGACACTCCATCCGCTGCACGCACCACTGGTTGTCAAGCTGCCAACAGGCGAGACACTGCCAACAAGAATGGCTTCACCTTATAAATTGCAGGCACGAGGCCTTCACTTTGGACTTGGCAGCCACTAGAGCAAGGTATAAATCTTCCGTATTCCGCGGAAGCAGGTGGCTGCTCCTATAATTCCTCTTCAGTAAAAAAAAAAAAAAGACTTGTGTTGCTAGTAGCATCTTTCAAGTTAATGCCTGCTCTGCCCCCTTTTCTCCACAATCAAGAACAAGAAGGGGGCACAAGACTGTGAACGCCCACCCTCTTAAGTCAGAAGTGCCAAGTCATTTGATCTTTTAAGCAGTATTAGATTTTTCCAAGGAGTTGGATTATGATTCTCTACAAAGAACGGTCATTGACTACCAATCTTAGACAGATAGTAAAAACATGTCAGTTGGATGTAAAACATTGGGGACTGGAGTGGGAGGACAATCAGATTATGGCTGGACTTCGCTTATTGCAGCATTCTGTATATCAACATTTCTCATTCTATCTACGCGTACATAACAGACAGATGAAATAAAGTAGCACAGGCAGGATGTGTTAAGACAGGAGACAACAAGGCTATTGGTTGGGCAAGGCCCCTAGGGCTCACCTGACAGCGTCAACAGACACTTCAGTAATGCAGCCCATACATACTTGGCTCACTTGAACCTTTCATACATGACATAGCATTTTCCATAATCACAGTGCATTCTGATAGCAGAAAGGCAGGTTTCATAATAAAACTAGATCCTGGCCCAATCCTCTTTTAGAACTAGGATGCCATTTTGCGGATCATATAGTTCAAGATACCACCATTTCGGAAGTAAGTGAGTTCCACGTCTGTGTCAAACATCACGGTGGCTTGGAAGATTTTCCCAGTATCCACCTGCAGAGAGGGTTATAAAAAGAGGATGTGCCATGAGTGAGAATTCTCGCTGCCCAGTGCTTTTCTAAACACGGTACAATAGAGATCACAAAGGCTCCAGTGCTTCATCACAGGATGACTGGGATCCTTTGTATGTTGTTAAAAGGAGGCTCCATAATCGGCCTTACACCTGGTCCTACATCATTAGCGCCAAGCCACTCCGTGGCACGACTCACCTTGATCTGGACGGTCATTCTGGGCACCAGCTCTTCTGGTATGAGGACCGTGTAACGCTCCCGCCCTGTCAGCCCAAGACTCTCAGCATTTTCGCCAGGCAAATACTGGAGCGGAATCACGCCCATTCCCACCAGGTTGCTGCGATGAATCCGCTCATAGCTCTCGGCAAGGACTGCCCTGATGCCCTGAGAAAGAACACGACGACAAAGATCAAAAGCCTGTTCAGAAAAAGGCCGTAAATTGAGCACGTGCATCAAAAGCGCTCATAAAAATAACACTGCAAAGAAACAAGTTACACCCAAAAAGGCAGCCCTCAAACACACCACTAAAGAACATGAAATAAGTGGTTTTTTATCTATCTATCTATCTATCTATCTATCTATCTATCTATCTATCTATCTATCTATCTATCTATCTATCTATCTATCTATCTATCTATCTATCTAAACAAGGTACAGGATTTAAAAATAGGCTTTGGAAAATCTTACATGCATGCTTTGGTCAGATTAGAATTCAACTGAATAATACTGACAGGGCAAGGTAGAGAACTAGAATGTTATCTAACTCAGTAATTAGGTTGCAGCAAGGCTAGTACCAAACCAGTGAGTTGGCTTCTTGCTTTAGAAATGATATTGTAAAAAAATCAAATTTGAAAATAAGAATCAACATATTAAACCAAGAACTGGTTATCAACTGCTAAGAATAACACTGCAAAGAAACAAGTTACACCTAAAAAGGCAGCCCTCAAACACACCGATAAAGAACCTGAAATAAGTGATTTTTTATTTATCAAAATATATATATATATAAACAAGGTACAGGATTTAAAAATAGGCTTTGGAAAATCTTACATGCATGCTTTGGTCAGATTAGAATTCAACTGAATAATACTGACAGGGCAAGGTAGAGAACTAGAATGTTATCTAACTCAGTAATTAGGTTGCAGCAAGGCTAGTACCAAACCAGTGAGTTGGCTTCTTGCTTTAGAAATGATATTGTAAAAAATTCAAATTTGAAAATAAGAATCAACATATTAAACCAAGAACTGGTTATCAACTGCTAAGGCAAATCATATGAACGTCTCCCTTTTGATGTTAAAAATATATATGCCCCTGTACCCTTTCTTCTTGGCCAGTAACAGAACCTTCTATTTGTCAGAATCTGACATCAACATTAGAACTCAAACTAATTTTAGTGGTGAAATGTTCTGTGCTTTGGTGGTAGAGATGGGGAATGCTGAAGGCCACCCCAAACCGAAATAAAAGAGGAGAGAATCCCCAGTCTTGAATACATGAGTTGCAAGTGCAACTCTCAATATCTGCATTCCTGTTTATACACAAGCCAAAACACTAACCCCCCTCCCCAAGTGTTCATAAATACATTTGCTGTGTGTGTTCTTTTCAGAAATTTATTTTAAGGTAAAAAGACAAAAAAGACAAAAGAAAAAAACCGCTCAAGTTTAAGATGAACCATGTCAAGTCTGGAAGTTGAGTCATGGCAACTGGACTTCTTTTCTTGAGAGATTGAAACGTTTTGCTGCTCATCGAAGTTAAGTTGCCATGACTCAACTTCCAGATAACCTCACCTGGATGACTGAGAATCTTCACAGACATACAGCGACGTGGAGGTTCCAACAGGGTGATTTTCAAAGTTCAAGAGCATTGTCATCCACCATGGAAACTTTCTATGCACGAGAAACTTTGACAGCTATAAACAGGCTAGATATATGGAAAAGAACCAGCTGTAAAATCGCCCACTCACCAGCAGAGAAGGGCCCTTGGCAGCCCAGTCCCGGGAGCTTCCAGAGCCATACTCCTTCCCGGCCAACACAATGAGCGGGTGGCCTGCTTGCTGGTACCTCTCAGAGGCATCAAACACATCGAGCTGTGAATGCACAAGGCAGCTTATGTCAACAGAGTCCATTCTATGGCCTAGTGTCTTCCCAAGATATAACTTCTCCTGCATCTATGCAGGGCATGGAAACATTATTCCCCAAGGACAGGGGTCTGCAACCTTTAAGACACAAAGAGCCACTTGGACCCGTTTCCGACGGGGGGAAAAAAACTGGGAGCTGCAAAACCACTGTGACATTTAAAACAAAGATCCTGGGGAGGGGTTGGTGTGCACTGCGCAGATGCGTGCCGCCGCCGCGCACTCTCCCCTAGCCGAGCCGGTGCCGCGTGACGTCACGCCACTCCTCCACTGTGCACCCGCCCGCCAGCCTGTCGGCATCGCTATTGCCTGTCACCGGGCGGGCAGTGTGGAGCGGAGCGGCAAACCTGTCACAGTCACCTCCCGGAGCTGTGGCAAAGGTTCCAAAGAGCCGCATGCGGCTCCGGAGCCGCAGGTTGCCTACCCCTGCCCAAGGACATTATTCCCAGAATCTACTAGTGCAAAGGAAAAGTGGGAAAAGACATATCTTTTCCTGCACATAAACTGCTCTGGTGAGTTAAAAATAAATTCTTAGTGAGATTTTTTTTGCAGGGGGGGGAATGCTTTTAGCGAGGGGTGCTCTCTGCCTGAACGGAGCTTCATGGCTCCACTCTCCACTCTCCACAAGTGGGTCGGGCAATCATTAAGCCAGGATGTGGCTTTCTGGTGGTCACTGTTTCTCAGGCCTGAGAAGGTTCTAGACCAGTGGTTCTCAACCTGTGGGTCCCCAGATGTTCCTGGACTGCAACTCCCAGAAACCCCTTCCAGCACAGCAAGTGGTGGAGCTTCTGGGAGTTGCAGTCCAGGAACATGTGGGGACCCACAGGTTGAGAACCACTGTTCTAGACTGTGCCAATAATAACAGTAATACAGTAATACCTTGGTTTACACGCATAATCCATTCCAGAAACATGCTTGTAACCCAAAACACTTATATCAAATCAAATTTCCTCATAAGAAATAATGGAAATTCAGACAATTCGTTCTGAGGTCTCACAGACCACATACCGTACACACAAAATGCCAAAATTCACAAAAGAGGTTGGCTAGAAGTCCACGTACACACCATGGTTTAGGTACCCTGGTGTAGCAGAATCTGCTCTGCTTGGGACTAACAACTGGATTTTACTCTGGATTTTTAATGTGACAATAATAAAAGTGTGATTTGTAGCCCTGTATACACATGACTAGCTGCCATGTGACTAGAAATAGTTTTAAAAACAAGAAAGAATGTTTCAAACAAATTAATGAAAAATATAAAGAAAAATAAAGCCCTAATCTGCACCCCCCCCCTTTGAAATCGTTCCTGGCTGGTAAAAGGGAGACCTATTTACTCTCCTCCGTCTGCTTTTGAGGGTGCATGAGACGGAACATGCCAATCACACACAATCCACCAGGTGGATGGAGGGAGAGAGAGAGCCACCATTGGTTCACTTGTGATCATGTGACCTGCTCCAGTGCTTGTATATCAAGACATTGCTTATTGCTCAAGGCAAAATTAAGAAGAAATGTTTCCTTGTCTCGCAAAATGCTCTTAAACCAAGGTACTCTTAAACCGAGGTATTACTGTACTTGATAGGGTGTAGGTGTGTATCGGGGGTCGCACTGCTGGTGCTTTCCCAATTTTAGCAGTGACAGAGAAAGCAGGCAGACAGCATCATGTGGTCTGCATACTGCCTTCTCCTGGGGCAAAGAAACAAACCTGCCCTGTTTATTTTTTTTTCTAGAAAGAAGATGGCTAGAAAGAGACATTAACCATATATGCAGGTGGCTGCGTGGCAACATTTTCCATAGAGCAAAGCAGTGAATGCAAAATTTGCTTCAAATATCTTCAGAACTGTTTTACTTGAGGCACGGCCTAACTCAAAATGCCGCTAAAATTCAAGCCAAAGTAGTATTCACTGGCAGATACACAAACAAGTAAATGGCATTCACTGTACATCGATTAGGTGGGTTCTCCAATGGACACTACAAGCTACAGCTCTCAATTCCACTGTCTATATAATTAATTCCTCATCAGCCAGGCACAGGCATGGAAACTTCCAGGCCTCCAGGAAAAAAGAAAGATCTCTTCCTCATCCTTCTGGAAGAAAAAAAACTCTGCGTGCATGCAACAGATAATTTAAAAAATAAATCTGGAGAAGGCCTTTTGATAGGGACACCTTGGCTACAGAACAGAACAGATTTTTAACCTCTGTTTATACGAAATGTTTGCCACCAAGATTTTTTTTACCCACCTGGGCCTTTTAAATTGCTGAAATCTCTAGTCCGGGCCTCTCCGTTTTCAAAATTCAAGTCTTTTCCATAGCTCTTGTAGTTTTTATTATTTTCATTGTATTTTATGTTTGAATTTGTTTTATGAACTGCCTAGAAGGTTAGCTGTTATGGGGCAGTTATTGAAACACAAGGAATACATGCTTTAAAAATCAAAAATAAAATAAAGTGGTGGCTTGTATTTGGATGAGCCACCGAGCCCCCAAATTGCACTGCTAGAACGTGTCAGAATAATTCTGCTTATCCCAGCTGAAAACGCACGGGTTGAGGCCGTGCCTGAGAATCAAGGCGAAATAAATCAACCTGGAAAGAGGAAACACTCACGGTTTCACCGGACGGGAAGTGGATGGTCTGGGGGGCCTGCTTGTTCAGAAACTTGTTGAAGAGGCGTATGTTCGCAAAGGTGCCCCTTGCCATGACTGCATCATTGCCCCGGCGTGAGCCGTAGGAATTGAACTCGCGCGGAGTTAAGCTATCAAGACAAAAGTTTTTCGGAATGAAAAAAAATAAACGCAGAACTAGCAATGGCCGAGGCGGGCCACTTTAAAAGCAATAGCCATGAAATATCTTTTACTAGGGCCGACAGAAAAGGACTGAGGACTTCCTCAGAAATTCCCCATTGGGTTACTGCACTATACTTGAGGATGGGGAAAATAAAGGCAAAAAAGAATGAATGACTCTTTTTTTATTTTTAAAAGCCTCATAGTCTGCATTTGTAGGGTCATAAAATGGAAGCCAAAATGTTGTAAGAAAAGGCTGCTCTTGGGTAGGTCCTGGTCTACTGTTAAAAAGGAGGGCAGAATCACACACAAAAGACATTTTTTTAAAAGTTTGAATTCAATCTGGAAGGGCTAGCTTAAGTCATATGTGCAAATATTACAATTAAACACTGCTATAAAATACACTATTGCTAACCTTATTGCACCAGACTCTGACTAGGTAACTCACCTCAGCGCAGAGCATTCCAGGACAAAGGTGGGATAGGCATGAAGTAAATAAAGCATTGTGTTTAATAACTCGCTGAAATACCCTGCACCTTTTATTGTCTGTCTGTAGCTTACTGGAAAGGAATATTTATGTAGAGAATGAAAATAACCAGAGGTCCCTGTAGTTGTCTAGAAAGAGCTAGTTAGGTCAAAATCAGTTATTTCAAAGAAACAGCCTAAAAGAGTACTTTCAGAAGGTCCTCTTCTGAGGACTGAGCTCACATCTGAAGCCCATACGTCCCAGCCCAAATCCTTCCTGCCATGCAGTATGTCCTTGGTTTTCTTTATTTTCTTACAAAATGTCTCCTCCCTCCCCTGAGGCATTTTACGTCTTTAAAAAATGACAGAAGCTCGATGAGAAGCATTTATCAAGCCAGGCCTCCACTTTCCCTCTTTGGCCAGGGAAACTCATGGGGGAGACGTGGTGGCGATGTACACCCAACCCCCTAAAATGGACGAGTCTTCAAATGGTGGGCTGATCTTTCTAAACAAAGCAGTACGTAGCTGGCTAGTTGGTCAAACCATTTGTGCTAGGCCAGAGGCTCTCAACCTTCCTAGTGCCGTGAGACCCTTTAAGTTTCTCATGTTGTGGAGACCCCTTGCCCTGCTTGGAAGAGGCCACGAGCCCCCCTTTGGCCGCAGGTGCCATAGAGAACTTCCCTCTACAGGCACCCCCAGCCAATCGCAGCCGGAGTGCCACCGACTGGCATCCCCTCCAACCTATCGAGCTGTAACTCAGGGCCTTTTCACATGAACCCTAAGATCCGCTGGCCACTTAAATTTGGACCAGAGATCTTGGGGGTTCGTTGCTCTTCCTGCGTCCCCACCCCTCCGCACTTCCTCGCTCCTGTCTGCGTGAGGGGAGGGAGAAAAAAAGGGACAAAAGAATGCAGGCTCACTTCCGTTTGCCGGTCCAAGCCGCCCCGAGCTGCATTCCTTCTCTTAAAGGGGCGGGAGGCAAAAAACAACAACAAAGAAGCGAGGAGAGCCCGCACTCACCAGATTACATCCGGATTTGGTGATTTTCACCCTCCAAGAGCAGGTACATGAAAAGTGCGCTGGGATGCGCTTAGGTGGGCGTGGTCGCACTTAATTATCTGTAAACTCCGGAGCTGGTGGGGAAACAATTTTAAGTTCCGGAGCTGGGAGCCATTTGCGGCGGAGTTTAGGGGTCGTGTACAAAGGGCCTCACTCTTTCTCCCCCTCCTCCTCCAGACCCAAGACGTTGGTGCCTTTTTCTTCACTGGCTCCTGGCGAACCCTGTGAAATGGTCGTTCGACCCCCGAAAGGGGTCCCAACCCCCAGGTTGGGAACCACTGTGCTAGTCCATCATAGCTAGTTAAGAGAACCTGGGCCCCATAACTCCCAGTATTCACTCATCTGGATGAGGTTTTAATTACATACATGTGCTTCTCCACCCCACCCCACCAACAATTACAGCCTTCACTATCTTTTTTTTTTTTTTTTGTTCTTAAAAAGGCACCCCCAGCAGGAGCAAAATCTTGTTTTCTAGCCTAAAAATAATGCTGTGATGCGTCGTGTACTTTGGGAGGAAGTGATTCTGATGACGCAAGGGATCTGGTTCGGATATTCTAAGGCACTTGATCATGAGAGCTAAAGTTTATTGGCCCAAGAAGCTGAATCATAAACTGAACAAAAGAACACCACTCCCCAAAGGCCTCCACTCCCACCTCATCCCTCCAATGCCCTACTGGACTCACCCTCTACTGGTTAAGTAACGAGCTGCTGGACTATTCCTGGCTATATTCCCAGCAGGGGATATATGATCAGTGGTTACAGAATCACCAAGGTTGAGCAGCACGTAGGCATCCAGTATGGATTTGGGGGGTTGGAGTTCCAAAGTCTGAAAAGAGCACCACACACAAATTAAAAACAATTTTAAAAGAAAAGGGGAAAAAACCTCTCATCTGTTTCAAAGCTGTTGGCATTGGTTCCAAACAGGACAGCTCTCAGAAAATACCAGAACTAGGGGACATACACTCAAATTGTGAGCTAGGAGAGTAAGAACAGACAAAAGAAAATATTTTTTCACTCAGCACATTGTTAGTCTGTGGAACTCCCTGCCACAGGAGGTGGTGATGGCATCTGTCCTGGATGCCTTCAAAAGGGGATTGGACAGATTCCTGGAGAAAAAGTCCGTCACAGGTTACAAACCATGAGGGAGATGTGTCATCTCCAGGCTTAAAACTGGAGTACTTCAAGGGCTAGATGCAGGGGAGTAGTATCAGGAGACAGATATCTAGTCACATGCGCTCCCACACGCATCTGGTGGGGCCACTGTGAGATACAGGAAGCTGGACTAGATGGGCCTTTGGCCTGATCCAGCATGGCTCTTCTTATGCTCTTGTGTCCTTATGACAGGCTGCGGGGGCAGGAGAGAAGCATGTGGTTTGTCTCTTGAAGGCTCCAGATTTGGTTTGGGAATACTGTATCTAGGAAGGGCAAGGAAATAATCCTGGAAAAAGGTGGGCGGAATCATGGAGAGCAGCCGCGAGTTAGTGTTGAGGGCACAGGGGCACAGAGAGATCAGTGGTTAAAACTCAAAACAAGGAAGCTGCCTCTTTTCCCCCCTTACAAATGCAGGTTCGAGGGACAGCAGGCTCAAGCAGTCAGGCCAATGTGGAGTGATTTCTGTATTAGCCAATGGGGTCTTGCTTCACCTGAGTTAAAAATCTCCCCCAGTGCCTTCTCTTTGTTTCATGGACCCCTCCCCCCTTCTGCCCTGGCCTCTCTCATTTCTGCCTTCCTTTTTGTATTCCTCATCCTTACGTGAAAAGCTCAACTCCCAGAATCCCTCGGCCAGCACGGCTCTCAATTAATGAGTATTTGGAAGCCCCGTCCATCAAATTACAGCATAACTCAAAACATGTAAAATTTCTGAACTCATCCGCTTTCCCCCTCAAAATGATGGGTCACGACATTTTGTATGTCACAAAAAAAAGATGAAAAAGGAAAAGGAGGGAAAAAAGATAACTTGGGTACCCTGAGAGTCCCCAAGGTGATTTTAATGTGTGGCACATAGCTTATATTTCAAGTAAGACACCTGCATGGATCTCTCTCACCCATAACTTCAAACTCAGGTGAAAATCTCTCCATCCATTTATGGAACGTTATGCCTCACAAAATGATTTCCACGTGCAACGTATCATGTATTTTCTTTCAGTCGGTCCATCTCAAACCTGCAGTCCAAATTTTGTGAAAACTTTCCAGGCATTTTTGAGGAATGTAGTAAAAAAAAAAAACCAAAACAATAAAAGCTGTTTCCCAGGACCTTAATGATGGTCAGGATATTGGGACTCAAACATCAGCCACATCTGCACCTTCTCTCTGCTTTCTGAGGTGAGCATTAACTATGGGGTAGCTAATTGTGGTTCTGATTTGGGCCCCATTTTCAGCTGCTACAGAATTATATTAGGCTTCAGTATCCATGGTTTCACTTATCCACAGTGTGAAAATGTGATACATAGCATGGTTTCTGGCATCCTCTAGTGTCCAGTTCTGGTAACGCATGTTAATTTTTTCTGTTTTCTGTCTCCTTTACTATATTATACCTTTAGTTATTATTCACATATTTCAGTATCTGCAAGGGGGGGGAGAGAACCAACCCCTAGCAGATTACAGGGGTCCTTACAATTCCAATGTGAAGTGTGTTGTGCGTGTTGTGTCGTTACAGTCGTGACTGACTCGTTGTGACTCCATGTCCATGGAGTTTTCTTGGCAGGAATACTGGAGTGGCTTGCCAGTTCCTACTCCAGGCGCCTACAGCACCTGGTATTCCCTGGTGGTCTCCCACCCAAGTACTAACCAGGGCTGACCCTACATAGCTTCCAAAATCAGGCAAGATTGGATGTGCTTAGGGCATCTAGGCAATGTGAAGACTGGAAGTTAAATGGATTGTCTTGAATGTGGAGTTGAATGGCATTCAAGTCTTCCCCTCTCTCTAGCAGCTCAGTATGTCCCTCTTTAAAGATGCTTCAGGCAAGGAAATAAGGGGCAGGGGGAGCCAATTATCAACCATGTTGTCCAGGATAATCACCCTGAAGAGTCTGTGGCAGGGGTCCTCAAAGTTTTCAAACATGCCACCACCAGCTGGGGGCCGGATCACAGAACTGCGGAGGCCACCAAAAAGGGGACGGGGGGGGTTGTAATTGGTCCCAGGGGCCGGATTCAAGATCCGGCCCTGGGCAGATGACTTTAATGCCTCATCAGTTTG
The DNA here is from genome assembly GCA_029282475.1 of Phrynocephalus forsythii. Lineage (NCBI taxonomy): Eukaryota > Metazoa > Chordata > Lepidosauria > Squamata > Agamidae > Phrynocephalus > Phrynocephalus forsythii. The sequence continues at coordinate 21,001,587 of JAPFRF010000004.1, forward strand.
GGCAGATGACTCTCTCATCAACCTGAACCTGACCGGATGGACAGCTGCACCTCCCTTCTGTGCTTATTACGAGGCAGCATCCTCTGCCACCTCTGAGGCAGCAGGCAGCAGTTGCCTCCCTGCACTTCATGGCAAGGCTCAGAGGAAACATACATTCTGCGAGGTATTTCACAGGGAAAAAATAAGTGGTGAGAGAGACCCTCTAAGTTCTGTATCTGGGTCTCGTTTGGAGAAAGAGTCCCCCCCCCCAAAAAAAAATTAAAGCAAACCAGCACTCACACAAGCACCCGTGCAGCACACAACAGGAGAAGAGGGGAGCCTGAACAACCAAAAACACATTTCAGAAGGGAGAAGGGAGGAGCAAAACTTACCAGATTTTCAAAAAATGGGGGAGATTTAATATACGTTGATTTTGGGTTCCAAGCGTATAACTTTTCTGAAGATACATGCAAATCATTCCAAGATTTGTTTACCGTCTGGAAAAATAAAAAGAGGAAGGAGGGTTGGGAAAAATATAAGTATTACAAAAATATAAATATTTGTGTGTGGGGTGTGTGTGTGTGTGTACACACACACACACACACACACACACACACACACACACACACACACACACACACACACACACACACACACACACACACACAGAGTGGACCCTCGTATAACAAGTGGTTTGTTCAACAGACAATCTACTTAAAGGAAAAAAAATCTGGATATAGGGGGAAACTGCTTAACAGAATTGCCTATGGGGCAAATCCGCACAACAGAAAAATGGTCACGATTAGGGATTAATCAGTTTTCAATGCATTCCTATGGGAAATTTGTACAAAGGAAAATTAGCTTAACATATTAACATTAAAAACTTTGCCTTCTGTTTTAAGGCAACTACTTGAAGTACAAACACTTCACCTACAATGTTCCTGATTTTTACAGATTTTTTAAATGCAAAAGAATATAAACTATTTGTACGATAAACAATCTAGCTGCGCTGCATTTCCAGCAGATGATGATTGGTTCATGAGAAACATGGGCTAAAATGAATATTAAAATCTATTCCACCTGTGATTCTCTATATATGCCTTCTGTCTTAATGGGGCCAATTGTAATTAAGAGAATATTTCACTAAGAAACAGAATTTTCTGCAAGAACAGCGGAAGTACTCAGAAAGATCATGTAACCCTTCTGAAGCTTTAAGGCAAAGATTACCTCTATTTTCTCGTAAACTTCTTTAAACATCCTTGGGATGACATATTGGCGCTCCACAGCCTGGATCTCATCCCTTGTCGGCCAAATGTCTTTTAGAAATATCTTCTTTCCTTGTGTGTTTATACCTGAAGTAAAATCAGGCCACAGGCTTTAAACCAAGGCAAGGACAACATAAAAAAGAAAACCCAACCCTTTTTAATTAGACTTATGAGCACTTGGAAACTATGGTTTAGACATGGGCACAACTTGGCGAAATTCTCGTTTCCGTTTCCGTTCCTCGTTTCCGTTACGCAACGGAAACGGTAACGACAATTAAGCCGTCAGAACTCGAACTCGAACCGATAAAAGAAAAAATGGGTCTGATTTGTCGTTGTCATTCATGGCATCGCGGCGATCGCGCGATGCCAAGCGGCACAGAAAAAAAGTTTTTTAAAAAAACCCCGATTCTCAGCCAAAAAAGCAGGCGAAAATATGCCTGCCTGAGTGAGGGCACCTACCAGAGGGGTGGTTTCTGGGGGGGGGGTCCCCGGCCTCCCTCCTCTCCTGTCCTGGGTTGCTCTGGTGGGGGGCATCCTTGTCGTCTCGCCATGCCATGCTGTGCGGGGGGATCCAAAATGGCGACCACATTTTTTTTTTTTGAAATCGTGGTCCAAAAACCAACCAAAGCACCACACAGAAACATGCGAAAATTAGGTATTTTAACTGCCTGAATTTTTACAGTAGCAGCAGTGGGTTTTTCTTGCAATAAACGTCTGTCTCCAATCCCATTGATTTTATTTTATTTTATTTTTATTTTTTTACACCTGTGCAATGATGGGCTGGCCATGGGATGGGACCATGCAAATTTTTTGAGCCATTCCACCAATCGCATGGCCACTTGGCCAGGTTTTGACTGAGACTTCTGGGATGTGCCAGTCGGGCATAAAAAGCCCACTATAACCCTAGTCCTAGTCCTAGCCCTAACCCTAACCCATACGCCAGTACACTGTCCTTCTTAGTGGGTCAGAGGCACCCAGAGGTGCAGCCCACTAACTCACCCTAACCTTACCCGTAATAACCCTAAGCCTAGCCCTTGCCCTAACCCCAACCCTAAGCCAGGTCTGTACTCGCATTGCACTACACGCAAGTACACTGTCCTTCTTAGTGAGTCAGAGGGCGCCCAGCAGAGGCATTCTTCTCTCACCTCGCTCACCAGTCCAAAGTTCCAAAAAACTCTGTACGCCAGTATGCTGTCCTTCTTAGTGAGCTAGAGGCACCCAAAAGAGGGGTGCCTCTGCCAGTGCCACTCGGTACGCAATGGCTACACGGTCATGTACCCTTCCTTTTCCCTTTGTAGGGGGCCATAGGAGGCATCCACCCCAGAGAGGTGCCTCCAGGAGCCTGCTAAATGCCTTCCCTTCGTAGCGGGCCAGAGGAGGCACCCACCCCAGAGAGGTGCCTCCAGGAGCCCGCTACCCTACCCCCCCTAAACCAGTACTAATGACAGACGACAAACGAAACGACAAATTTTTGAAAATTTCACGACAAACAGAAATGAGCCAAAACGGGCCGGCTCCGACACACGACAACTCGAAACGGTGATTTTTCCTGGTCGTGCCCATCTCTACTATGGTTAGGATAAAACACGTTCATCAGATTTGGGGCAGATTTGGTCCCAGAACTAAGCAAAGCAGTTATTTCTAGCTCTGTACAGACCCATTCTAAATTAAACCTTTTCATAAGGAAATATTTCTTTCCAAGTCATGTCTTACCTAGTGGCTCCTTCTCAAAGTCAATCCTTACAGTCCCAGCAATGGCATAGGCTATCACCAATGGAGGGGAAGCCAGATAATTTGCACGCGTGTTCGGATGGACGCGGCCCTCAAAGTTTCTGTTTCCGGAGAGTATGCCCACGGCAATGAGGTCTCCCTGTGTAAGGGGGAAGGAGACAGGATGGTACATATATAAGGGAAAATGCCCCTGCCCCACTGACCTCAGCGGTAAGAGAAACAGCACTCCTCGGAGCCATACATTGTCAAATTTCCTTCCGACAAACAATGGGCATTATTTGAAATCAGCAACTTCATGCTTCTTCCATTCTTCATAAACACACATACACATACACACAAATAGTTCCAGGACCAAAGGTTCTAAGCAGACTTAAATCACAATTTAAACTTAAAATCTGTAATTTTTAATGATTAAAATTTTATTTTTTAAATTTAAATCATAATTTAAATGGTTTTTAAATTATCATTTTTATCCAGTCAGGTCCAGGTACTCATTTGAAATCAAGAACCACTTGGGATCTTGTAGAAACTTAAAAAACCGGCACATTTTATTTGAGAGAAGCTTTTATGGACTGCAAAACCCAAATTTCTCAAAGGCAACTATGAAAACCTGTGGCAAACTGAATGTGTTAGTCTTTTAAGGTGCCACAGCGCTTGTTTTTGCTTCAACAGGCTGGCTAAAAAGACTACCCACCTTCAGGCTTTAACACCCCACTAGTTTTAAGTCTGGGTGACCGATGTTATTGTAAGAGGGTCATGTGATTTATTTATTTTATTTTATTTATTTTTGAACTTGTATCCCGCCCATCTTCCCGAGGGAACTCTGGGCGGCTTACAGCCTCCGATGCTGAATGACACCCACCCAACTTCCTACTGTGGCCTCCCACGAGTCTGGCAAATCCCAGAAAGCAGAAGAAAGAGGTTGTTAATATGTCAAGGTCTTGCCTGAGGGCATTACACGTCCAGGGGGTGTAGCTGCCCAGACCTTGGTGGGCGACAAGTTGTACGGGTCTGTCTTCATTCCAACAGCTTCCATTAGAGGCCAGGACTATTCTCCATCCTGCCACCCTCACAGTTGTCCTTCGACTGCTGCACCCAGAAACAGGCAAAGACTTGCCTCATCTCTGTCAGGCAAAGACCTTTCTCTTCAGGCAAGCTTTCCCTGAATGATGGATTACAATGTGTATTTTATATGAATCTATGGGTTCACATAGACTTTGTGTTTATGACTACTTATAACCGTGTTGCTTTAATGTAATGTTTATTAATACTGTAAGATGTCCTTCAATTCCTTGTTCTCAAATACTTGAACATGTCTTAAATGTCCTGGACTGTATATTATCCCTCATTACTGTAAGCTGCCTTGAGTCCTTTTCCAAGGAGAAAGGCAGGGTAAAAATACTCTAAAATAAATAATAAAATGTAGACATGGGCACGACTCGGCGAAATTGTCGTTTCCATTTTCAGTTATTGTTTCCGTTACGTAACGGAAACGGTAACGATAATTAAGCCATCAGAACTCGAACTCAAACCGAAAAAAGAAAAATTTGGTCGGGTTTTTCATTTCCGTTTGTGGCATCGCGGCGATTGCGCAATGCTAAGCACAGAAAAAGTTTTTTAAAAAAACCCCGACTCCCGGCCAAAAAAGCAGGCGAAAATATGCCTGCCTGAGGCTTTGCCACCTACCAGACGGGTGGTTTCTGGGGGGTCCCCGGCCTTTCCCCCCCTCTTCTCCTGTCCTGGGCTGCTTGCACCAGGCTGGGGGGGGGTCATCCTCGTCGTCTCGCCATGCCATGCGGTGGGGGGGGGATCCAAAATGGCGACCGCAATTTTTCTTTTGAAATCGTGGTCAAAAAGCACACCAAATCACCACAGAAACATGTGAAATTTATTTATTTTAAAAGCCTGAATTTTAATAGTAGCAGCAGCGGGTTTTTTAATAGCAATAAAATATCGTATTAATTTTATTTTATTTTATTTTTTATTTTTTTAGACCTGCCCATTTGGGCTGGGCATGGGATGGGACCATGCAAATTGTTTGAACCATTCCACCAATGGCATCACCAGGTTTTTGACTGACACTTCTGGATGTCTCGGAGCGCCTTCCAGAAATCGCAGTCGGGTGTATGTATGGATGTGGTTGAGGGAGGAGGGCTGGCTGCTGGTGCTGGTGCGATCCAATCGAGATTGAGGAGGGAGGCTGGGGGCTTCAGGATTTAAGTTAGGCAGGCAGGGAGGGAATTGAATTTAGAAAATGATTTCTTTGATTCCCTGCAGCTTTGTCTGCTGAAGGGAATAGCAGTTTATTTTTTATTTCTTCTCTGGCAGTTTGTGAGGATTTTTTTCTGATATTGGATAAAGGGGGACGTTCGACTGGGAGTGGGAGGTGTGGATTTATTTTAAAAATATATTATATACTACCATTTATTTTCTATTTTCCCAACTTCAATTTGCTTGCACACACACACATTTGGGGTGCAAGCCAAGAACAGAACCTCTATCCTAAGTGATATCCTAACTGCCCACTCGCCCGTCCGCCCACCGAATCGCCCGCCCGCGGCCGCTGCCCGTCCGCCCCCCCGCCCTGCCCGCCACCTAGGGCGCAAAAACACCTAGCGCCGGCCCTGATTGCGGGATGCCTCTATGCTCTGGGAAGTCAAATCGCGCTAAATCATGGTGGAAACGACAAACGACAAACGGAAACGACAAATTTTTGAAAAATTTTGCGACAAACGGAAACGACCCGAAACGGACCCGTTCCGACAAACGAAAACTCGAAACATCATTTTTTCTGGTCGTGCCCATGTCTAATAAAATGGTATCATCTGAAATCTTAACTGTGTCGCCCTCTTTAAAAGGCCTTCCAAACAGTGACTGGAAGCATTCTGACAAGCTACAGAGGCTTCTTCTGAGCTGCTTGCAGAGATCCTGGTTCTAGAATCAAAACAGTCCACAACATTTCTCGGGGCCTTCTGCAGATGCGCAACTTGTTCTACACCCAGCTCACAGCACATTCTCACTAATGCAGAGTTTACGTTAGACAGGGTAGCCTTGTTTATAGATGGGGTGCTCTTTGTACCACTGTACTAGCCGATTTGACTTGAATGGTGAACAGTATGATTGTGGGAAGTCTTTAATTTCAAATTCTGTAAGACTATTCTATATGTCAATTTGCTCCCACATCCATCAATGCTGGCATGCCCCCCCCATCCAAAAAGAAATACTGATGATGCTAAGATGCATTGCATGTTGATGCCCATAATTAAAACTTGTCAATGAATCAACAATATGGCCTACTACATACATTATATCACAGTTTTAATGTGAAACAATTTTACAATGACTCCCTTAGTGCCTATCATTAGCTACGTGTTACATTTCCACCCATCCACGACTGTAATTATAATTAACATTCCTGCTCAATGATTTTCCCAGGCAGTCAAGATCTAATGGGAGATGTGTGTCCTTCAGGTGCATGGGAAGAATACAATACCTTTGTGGCAAATAAGATGATGATATTATATATTGGCCAGTTCAAAAAGTCTTAATTTTAAATAATAACAAACAGGGTTTAAAAAAACACAAGAAAACCTCCTTACACATTCATCCGATGTTGCTGGACCACAAATCCCTTCTGCTGAAGCCAAGATGGCTGGATTGATGACAACACCTGCAATCCAGTGGGGCGCTGGGGGCAGGGCACACATTCTGCCACTGTCACCTCTAGCCCTTACTTTGTCCTGCCATTCCATCTTCCGGACACCACAATTACAAGGGTACACCGGTTTACGTAGTTGATCCATCCTCTGGGACGTTTCATAATGTAAAAAATTTCCTAAACTGGGGCATTATTTCCAATGGATACTGGGAACGCTTCACACAGACTCCACCAGGGCATTATTTCCAATGATTCCCTTGCGTGCGTAGCGTTTCTGGATTGGGGCCACTGTCATAATATGTAGAATTGACAACATGTATGTGTTGTATATTTAACAGAGTGAAAAGAGAATTGTAAAATGGAGTCAGTCAAAAATGCAGTGTCATGATGTTAGCCACAAGTGCAAGGAATTAGAAATCACCAGCAGGTTAAGTGATTTAGCACAGGTAGAATAGTTAATGACATCATGATGTATCAGAATGTGATTGGTTAAAATAATGACTGATGAGGTCTAAATGTGTATATAAGAACTGACTTGTATAATGTTAAATTGGGACTGTTTATGGTGAGAAAACAGTACCCCACGCTCTGTTGATTTGTATATGTGATATTGCTTGGTGTTATGCTGTTGTATATTTGCTTTATATATTCAATATAAGAGTTTTATTCTAAGTCATGTTTCTTTGTCTCTCCGTTTCTGGGTTCTGATAATACTTATAACAATTAACTACACTTTATCTACATGCTACTGCTGCTAAGCTCATATTTATTCTCTGCTATACACATGTGTGTGTTGATATTTTCATAATCCCTTGCAGCATGGGGAGGGTGTGTGTGTGCCGGCTCTGCCTGCATCGGGGAGAAGCTGTCAAATCCATGTGTGTGGTTGCACGACCCTCCCCGCTGCTGCGTGCAAACACATGGATTGAAGTGGCAGCGGGTTAGAGTTAGGGTTAGCTGCTTCAGGAGCTAGCTGGGCGGCCAGGAGCTGCTGCTTGCCACCGTAATGGGTTGGGGTGACACTTGCCCCCTCGCTGGACGTGGGCTACTGGCTTCCTAAACAGGGAATCCATTTCCAGTGATTTGCTTTCGTGTGCAGTGTGGGATGGCACTTTGTACTGAAAGGAAATAAGTGGAAATGGATGCCCTGGTTTAGGAATTTCAGGAAATGCTATGCAGAGTATGCACGGGGCAGCACTTTGTATTGTGGAAAAAATAATTCCTAAACCGGGGCATCCATTTCCAATGATTTCCTTTCATGAACCGAAAATTACGTTAACCAAAACATTTGTAAACCGGGGTACCACTGCAATGTGTTTTTTGTACACACAGGGCTGCTTCTCTGCTTTTCAATCAATTTTCTTGGGCAACACGTACACCTTCCTGGATGCTATTGGATTACAGACCCCATCATACACAAGCACTAGCCACTCCTGGGGCTGACAGGAGGTGTATTCCAAAAGCATCTGGAGGCTGTGTGTGTGTGTGTGTGTGTGTGTGTGTGTGTGTGTGTGTGTGTGTGTGTGTGTGTGTGTGTGTGTGTTCTGTCTCATCAACTCAAAACTGAGTCATAGTGACATTAATAGGGCTTTCAAGGTACGTGAGGTATTTGATCCATTAGACCACACTGGGTAGGTTCCCTGCCTTCACATATATCCTACTGTCATAAACGCAGACCAATTATTTGGTTTTAGTCATTTTCAACCTTTGTATTTGTTTCTATCTGGTAGCAGAACATAGCCCAGAAGATATGAAATTCACACCTGTGTAATGGCTTCCACAACAGACTCTGGTAGAGGTCCACTGTTACCAATGCATGTCATACATCCATAACCAACCACACCAAACCTATGGGGAACATGAAAGAGATTATGTTACCAAAGGGTTTCTGTGAGAAACCTGAAGAGCCACATCATTGTAAAAGGCACTGCTTGCTAAAAAATAAGATATTTATAAGATATTTATAAGATATTTATACACAAAGCTTTTTTTTTTTTTTTGCTCCCTACCAAAATGCTATTTTTGAGGTGAGAGGAGTCTTGGACTTGTACTGGTTGCCATGGAAAAAGCAAAATACTGTGCTGAATATTTCTTCTGTCAAAACCCTAACTGTAGGACAAACCCAGCTCAGGCTTAGTTCATGTACGAAGGGAAAAAAATGAAATGAAATTTGGCACTGAAATACAATCAGAGGAATCTGCCCTGAACTCTCAGAAAAGCCCAAAATGAAATCTCTTACCCTAGTTGGTTTAGATAAGGCGTAACTCCACTCTCTTCCAGATAGTATGTGACTACTCCACTTCCTGGAGACAAGCTCGTTTTAATGTACGGCTTCACGGTCAAGCCAGCCTGCACGGCTTTCTTGGCAAGTAATCCTGCAAAAATCAAAGCTACGAGCATCAACGGATGCAGGAGGACACCTATTCCTGAAGCACATCCTTTCTTCTTTTGATCTAGTACTATCCATCCTGTTAACGCCACTCTAAAGTCTCAGGCAGAAGGATTTAGGATCTCTTGCCTTCTCCTGCTTTCCTCCGGCAAAAGGGAGAGAAGCAGCAATATTCCTGACTTGCAAGTGGCACCTCTGATCAACCATGGAATTCCATATGAATAATGGAAGAGCTGTTATGAGCCACTATGTAATAAAAGTGTAAGGTTTTTATTATTGTTTTAATTATTTATTGATATTTGATGTTTTAACTGTTTTAATTCTTTGATTGTAAGCCGCCCAGAGACCTTTGGGTAGTGGGCGGCATATAAGTTGTAAAAATAAATACAGTGGACCCTTGTTTAACAAACAGTTTGTATAACATAAAATCTGTACAACATAAAAAATCCTGGAGATAGGGGAAATTTGCTTAACATAATTGCCTATGGGGGAAATCTGTACAACATAAAAATTGGATTACTCCATTTTCAATGCATTCCTATGGGAATCTGTATAAAGGAAAAAATTGCTTGACATAATTTCATTTGGAATGAATTAATTCCTTTATACAAGGTACCACTGTAAATAAATAAGGCCATATTCCACTAGTGATGTATTCTTGGGAGATACAGTCGGGCTGCCCAAAGACATGTTGCCTGAGACAAACAGTGACCCACAATTTATCCAAGTCAAGGGGTGTGTTACTCAAAACCAGCCTAGTTACTGTGGCCCCTCACTCCCATGAAATGATGTCCAAGTGAATCTGTGACATGATGTTCAAATCTGGCCTTTTGGCTTTGAGTCAACCTTCTTCGCCAACAGCTTGGGGGACTGCTTCTAACTTTGAGGCGGGAGGGTGAAGGCACACAAACAGAGAATACTTGAATCAACGTACTGAAAGAGAGCTCAAAGACCCAGTAGAAAGGGTGTATGTGTGCTTATATGCCTGGTGGCTAGTCCTGTTCACCAAGGTGGCCAACTAACCACTTCCACTCTGCAGGCCAGGATTCCTTGCTACATGGAACTGAACACAGAACATGTCAGACAGCATCAGCGAGGGAGCTCGGCCATCAAAGGCCCTTCAGTCATCCCTTCTTAAACCCAGGATGTAGAACTTTGGCAGAACAATGCCTATTCAGTAGTGAAATTGAATGGAAGACAGTGAGAAACCTACCAGCTCCTAACATAACCGAAGGATTACTTGTGTTGGTACAACTCGTGATGGCGGCAATTACAACTGACCCGTGCGTGAGCTCAAACTCTTGATCGTCGTAAACAAATTTTGTTTGGTCATTATGACGCTCGGGGGCAATCTGGAAACCTTTAAAACCTTGCTATACAGGAAAGAGCAGACAAGGGGACAAATAATTCAAAGCATAGGAACGAGCGCTCAGAACAGAGAGCAAACCTGATGTTTCTGTATCAGCCGTTCTGGTTAACCAAAGATGATTTTATTTCATCATAGAATGGAATGAGTGTAAATGAGGGCAGCCTACAAAAGATCACAGGGCAACATTATAGAAGCCCATGCTGTCTCCCAGGACATTTCGGCACCCGGATTCAGGTGGTTGCACAGAAAGCAGCTAGAATTTTGTCTTAGTGTTTCAAGCCCAGAGTTTTATTTCATGGAGGAAAACAAAATACAGCGATCCCCTGCCTATCGCGGGGATTAGGGTCCTGACCTGACCCGCGATAAGCGAAAATCCGTGATATGTGGTTGCAGGTCAAGTCAGGCCTGGGGGGCCTAGCTGGGGGCTCTTGTACTTACTCCCAGCCTGACCCTACCCCAAATGGGCCTGTGAGAGCCTTCCCGGGCCTTCTGGAGGCCCCCAAAAGGCCTTCTTGAGAACCGGAAGTGTCTTCCAGTAAACCAGAAATCCTTTCTGAGGCTTCCGACAGGCCTAGAAAGGCTCTCGGAAGCCTCAGAAATGATTTTCAGGGATCCGGAAGTCACTGCCGGTTTACAGGGAGGCCCTTTTTGGGGCCTCCAGAAGGCCCAGGAAGGCCCTCACAGGCCTGTTCAGGGCAGCTCCAGTCCTGGAGGATTGAAACAGGATCCCCCCCCTTTAACCTAGGGGGCCTTTTTTCATATACTGCGGTCCTGCGTTAGAGCGGGATCGTAGTATATGAACCGCGAAAAGACGGGGGACCACTGTATATCTTAGTTCCACAGAAACCAAATTAAATGTATGCCTTTGTTCTGCGTAGAACAGATGCAAGGAATTTCTTTAATATTAATGAGGTCAGCATCGGCAAGAACAAAAGGGAAAGAAAGGCTGAAAGGAGTGGTCCACGACTGATCCGTCTTCCAAGAGGGAGAGAGAGGGCTGCCAAAGAAATGGATGCTCAGCTAGCAATGACAGAATTCAAATCATGGTGTTTCAGAATTAATGCAACTGGAAAAAAATGGATTAAGTTCATAATCCGGAGGGGTTGGGGAGGTATTCTGTTAAGTCAGGGGTCCTCAAAGTTTTCAAACAGCGGGCCGGTTCGCTACCCCCCCAGACACCACTGGGGGCCTTCTTTGCCAACAGCTTCTTCGCCAACAGTCCCCCCCCCCAAAAAAAGGCCGACATTTTAAATTGCCCCGCTTGGCTGCAGCTGGTGCCTCGACCATCTGGCTGGTGGGTGGGGGGGAGCGGGAGACCTTGCCATGGCCCTCCCACTTTGAACTGTCCCACTAGCTAGCATGCTGATCATCTGGGTGGAGGGAGTGTGGGAAGCGACATAGCCCACCTCAGCAATAGAAGCAGCTGCGGAGGCTGGCTGGCTTGTGAAGCCTGGGGTAGGTGGGGGGGGGAGTCTGCAGTTGGTCCTGGGGGCCGGATTCAGGACCCTGGGGGCGCATCCAGCCCCTGGGCCTTAGATTGAGGACCCCTGTGTTAAGTCAATCCTTAAATGGGCACTGAGTTCAGTGGGCAAGTTTCTCAAGTTGGGAGTTGCAAACGACCAGCCTAGAAATTCAGACGTTTTTCAACTCTGGAAATACAAACTCTAATGCAACAGGAGTTCTAAAAAAAGGGGGGGGGGGCGGGAATGGATCTTAATTACCAAAAAAACCAGAAGCTACAATTACCTTCGCTCCCAAGCAGGTCTCAAAATCCTTTTTCATGTCAGAAATGGCCACTTTGTCCTGTGGCCGTTTTGGGCCACTGCAGCAGGGCACGACCGTTTGCAGATCCAACTCCACAATCTACTTTCCAAGGGAGAGGAGGAAAAAGCCAAAGAGAGGATTCTGAGGGCGTTTATACACAACCCCTAAGCTCCGCTGCAAATGGCTGCAAGCTCAGGAACTTAGAAATGTTTCCCCACCAGCTCCGGAGTTTGCAGACAATTAAGTGCGACCCCACCCACCTAAGCGCGACCCAACGCACTTTTCTTGTACCTGCTCTTGGGAGGTGAAAAATATTTGATGCGGATGTGCTGGGCTCTCCTCGCTTCTTTTTCTTTTTGTTTTTTGCCTCCCGCCTCTTTAAGAGGAACCAGGAAGTGACCGGGGCTCCCCCGGCAGCGTCCACCAACACCGGGAGGTAAGGCTTTATTCTTCTGTCCCTTTTTTCCTCCCTCACTTCACGCAGCCGGCAGCCAGGAAGTACGGAGGGGTGGAGATGCATGAAGAGCGACAAACCCCTAAGATCTCTGGTCCGAATTTAAGGGGCCAGCGGATCTTAGGGGTCGTGTAAAAAGGCCCTTAAATCATGTTGCCCCGAGAGATGCCTTCGGCGACTTGCCGGGTGTTCCATGCCGTGCGTGATGCTTTGCTCTCTCCCCCAACCTTAACAATCCAGGACTGAAGAGGAGGGCAGTTCCTCCTATTTTAAGGCCCCTACTTTCCCCAGGTATACCTACTTGGCAGGGATTCTCAGAGCTGCAGTAGATTCGAAAGCTGTTCCAAGTTAAAAGTAGGAAAACCCACCTGGGTAAAACTGGGATCCTGAGCCGTGTTACTGAAATCTCTGAACATTCCTGAGGCTTCAAGGTATTTTCTTATATGCTTAATCTTTTCTGGATCACGGCCTGAGGCAGACAGAAACGACGACTCAGCCCAGCTACATACAATACCATGGACAGTACTGTATCTTACCGAATCAAATTATTTAGCACAATATGTATTGTTCTGAAAGAAGATCTCAGCAACTAAGCCACGCCCGAAATTACAAAGAATACGAAGTACTAGAAACAACTGTACATTCTCAGTACCCTCCCGGTAAAAAACACCAACCATATCTAAAAAATTAGCAACAGGACGGTATGCAGAAGTGTGTTTCTGAATAAATCTGCTCTATCAAGAAAGGCATGCAGCTAGTTAAGGTTTTGATATAATGGGCAAGCATTTTCTAGATAAGCATTGCTCTGGGTTTAAATTCAGCTTCTACCCCCAGTCAGAATACAGTAGCACCCTGGCATCCGCGGATTCACCAACCGCGTATTCAGTTGTCCGTGGTGAGCGATCAGCGGGGTGGGAATGGGGTGCCGGCAGCCATTCAAGCTTCCTGGGTGGAAATCCCCCTTGGCAGTGGCAGGAGCAGCAGATCTCAGCTACCTGCTCTCTCCCACTGGCAACAACAAAAGTCGAGCGTGTGGGTGGGGTTCGTGCCTCGGTGGGAGAGAGCAGGTATCCGACAGCGAGCAAGTGAGCAAGAGCCAGGCATGCTGCCACCACCACTGCCAAGGAGGAGTTCCGCGCCTCCAACAAGGCACACTGATGCATTGCCCGATCCACCACCCAGGAAGCATGAATGGCCGGGAACACCCCTTACGGGGCGGTGTAGCAGTGTGCCTTCATGCCACCTGGTCTACTGTGCTGCCCTACGGGGGTACAGTGGGGTGTCCGGGGCAAATGCTTTTGCCCCCAGCACCCTACCACCACTGTTGCCACTGTCACCCTCGGATAAATGTCTTTGCTCTCATCCACAGATTTCGGTATCTGCGGGGCGGCCAGAACTGATCCCCCGTGGATACAGGGGTGCTACTGTAAATGCATTCAATAGTGACTCAACCCTTAAACAAAGCCAGTAGATTCAATGGGTCTATTCTTTTTTTGAATAATCAACTAGATTCAGGCCATGAGACAGAGAGGTTCCGCTTATTTTTTTAATGGCAAGCTATGTGTTGTCAGTATATCTGAATCAGATCTTTGAAAAGTTACTGGTTTGTACTATCATTCCACAATTCCCTAGCCAGTATGAATACTCTGGTTTGAACTGGGTCATACTTCTTTCAGATGTGAGTTCAAGCGCGCTGCAGTTAAAGGCACCAGCCCAAGGCGACACAAAACCAACAAATCCGTTGTCCCTCTTCCCTCAGCCACTCACCTGTTTGCACCAGGTACGTGATGCTAACTTCATCGACTGGGAAGAAGGCTGCAGTGGCTCCATACTCTGGGCACATGTTGGAAATGGTGGCACGGTCTGCAATGGATAGCTGAGCCACCCCGGGACCAAAGAACTCCACAAACTTGCCCACTACTCCAACCTGGCGGAGATGCTGGAAGGAATGAATGACAAGTGGCTTTCAGTGCCATTTCATTGAACCTTATTTTAGGAAGCATTTTTAAAAGGGCATCTTTTGACACGCCTGAGCTGTGACCTCAATGCCAAATGGAGATGCGAGTCTCTCGTCTCCACAGAATCACTCGGTGAGTTCCGAAGCTTATTTGCTTGGAATAAAGTCCTAACGAGTTGACTTTGCGCCCCAGTAAGCGTGCTCAAGACTGTGACCTTAATTTTCCAGCGGCGTTTGCCATTTATGTGTCACTCACTTGCAGCACCACATAGGGCCTTTTCACACGACCCCTAAGATCCGCTGGCCACTTAAATTCGGACCAGAGATCTTAGGGGTTTGTCGCTGTTCCTGCGTTCCCACCCCCTCCGCACTCCTGGCTGCTGGCTGCGTGAGGGGAGGGAGAAAAAAAGGAAGAAAAGAATGCCGCTCACCTCCGTTCTGCCATCCTGGCACTGCATTCAGATCTCTTAAAGGGGAGGGGGGCAAAAAAAGAACAAACAGAAGCAAGGAGAGCCGGGCAGTCACTACGTTATATCCGCATCAGGAATTTTCACCTCCAGAGAGCAGGTACCTGAAAAGTGCGCTGGGACGCGCTTAGGTGGGCGTGGTCGCACTTAATTATCTGTAAACTCCGGAGCTGGTGGGGAAACAATTTTAAGCTCCGGAGCTAGGAGCCATTTGCGGCGGAGTTTAGGGGTCGTGTACAAAGGGCCCTAGTGATTTAAATGCAGAACTACAAAATTAAAGCACAAAAGGAAACACAGCAATAAGGCCCATGAACAAAATCCAAAACAATACTAGTAATTGGTCACATAATGGCCCTTCTCGACTGCTGCGCCCAGACTCTGGAACTCCCACTCACTAGAGGATAGGTCTGCCTCATCTCTATTGTCCCTCCGGAAACAGGCAAAGACCTTTCTCTTCAGGCAAGCTTTCCCTGAATGATGGACTACCATGTGTATTTTATATGACTCTATGGGTTCACATAGACTTTGTGTTTATGACTACTTATAACCTTGCAGCTTTACTGTAATGTTGTCTATTAATGCTGCAAGATGTCCCTCAATTCCTTGTTCTCAAATACTTGAATATGTCTTAACTGTACTGAACTGTATATTATCTCTAATTACTGTAAGCCGCTTTGGGTCCTTTTCCAAGGAGAAAGGTGGGGCAAAAATACTCTAAAATAAATAAATAAATAAATAAATAAATAAAGTGCAATAACAAATATCTCTGCTGCAGGTTATCCTTCAAGGAAAAATGGATGGAAAGCACAGGCCAAGGAGTAGAATAACATTCTGGCTTAAGAATTTAAGCCAATGGTTCACAGTGGGCATAGCTTCTCTATTTAGAATAGCTTTAGATGAAGAACAGATTATGTTACTGATGGCCAGCATTCTATGAGGACATGACATTCAAAAAAGAAGAATAAACTCTGAACAGCAGAGATGGGATGGACCCTATAGATCAGTGGTGGCAAACCTTCGGCCCTCCAGATGTTCTGAAACACAACTCCCAGAATTCCATGCCTGTATTGCTAATGACAAAGGACTGTGGGGTTGTGGTCCAAAACATCTGGAGCGCCGAAGGTTAGCCACCACTGGTATAGATAATTGAGTCCAGCCCCTTGTCAAGGAGGCCCAGTGGGGAACTGAACTCCCAACTCCTGGTTCCACAGCCAGAGACCTAAGCCACTGCTCATGAAAGTGTAATACTTTTACTGGACCATCCGACCTCGACTGATTCTGGAAGCTAAGTTGGGTCAACCCTGGCTAGTACTTGGATGGGGAGACCACCAAGGAATACCAGGAGCTGTAGGCACCTGGAGTAGGAACTGGCCAACCACTCCAGTATTCCTGCCAAGAAAACTCCATGGACATGGGGTCAGGAAGAGTTGGTCACGATTGTAACAACACACACACACACACACACACACACACACACACACACACACACACACACACACAAAATATCATAAAGTGGCCACATTCAAGTCCTGCAGGACTCTTGAAAATCAGCTCCAAATTCAAGAAAATCCAAGAGATGAGAAACAAGCAAACAAACTAGCACAGAAACTGGTTCAACTCTATATATTCAGCAGGGTCACACAATCACATAACTCTGAAATGACAGAGGTATGACCCTCCATATCCTCCAAGGCAGAAATGTTTTTGTTTTTTCAAAGGACACGAGTGACAGAAGAAATATTAGGGATGAAAGGAAACGAAAACTGAAAAATGACAAGAACATCAAATACAGAGAATTACACACAAGATCACTCAAAACAAAATCAGAGAAGTAAAACAAAATTCATGGTCCAAACCCTGTGCAGAGACAGAGAAGCTAGAAATATCAACAGTCTTTTAATGGACATAAAAGATTCCAGGCTGAAGCAAGCTTGTCTTGAATTACAACGCTCACCATTGGTAGTTAGAAACCGTTCTCTGATACTTACGTACATCTCAACAGTAAAATTATAACGGGCAGAGATGATCAGCTAATCATTATGAGAGCTCCGCCCCCTGTCCTAGAAAGTGGGACACAGGGGTCATGGGTGCCATGAATCCTAGTTCCGTTACCTTGGTGACCGTGAGCACGATGTCTGTGGATGTGACCAGTTGCTGAGGGCTTCCAATGAGCTTGTAACCAATCACTTCAGGAAGCATCATGCTGATGGGCTGCCCCAGCATCACAGCTTCGGCTTCAATGCCACCCACACCTGAAGCACAAGACAAGAAGATCATCAAGCCAAACAGTCCTCTTATCCTTCAGCAGACAAACAAGAGGTAAATGCAACTAGCCAACAGAAAAGGAAAGAGAGAGAGAAAAGAAAATGGAGTAGCTTCAGGAGTGGGCAATGCAAGAAGGTTTTCCAGTTTGAATGAAGAAGGTCTTCAGCTAGACATGTGTGGGCCATCAGAATATGACGGCAGCCACACCAGATGACATCAAAGGGCCATTCAGTCCAACATTTTTGTTCCAACTAGGCACTTGCTGTATTTGCATTCTGTCAAGTATCCAGTTCAACCATCCCCAAACAAATCAGAAGTGCTTCACACCTCCACTAGCAAGGCCACAGCTAACGACCCATGTTTAAAGGGTGTTGGGAAAGGTTGAATAGGTGGGACTTTCACGCACCCCAGGCCATTGTACATTTAACAAACCTATTCAGGACAATGTCCACCTAATGAGCCTATTTGGACCAGGGTGATGTGAAAGCAAGGTGAACTATAAATTGGAGGTCTTGCTAATAACTTCCCTCAGTCTGATGAATCTGCTCGGATGAACCGCGAAATGTTTCGATCTCTCAAGAAAAGAAGTCCAGTTGCCATGACTGAACTTCCAGATAACCTCCCCTGGGTGACTGAGAATGTTCACAGGCACATAAGTAAACAGGAAACTCAGTTTTAAGGGCACGTACCCCAGCCAAGCACTCCTAAGCCATTAATCATAGTGGTATGGGAGTCAGTGCCCACCACACTGTCTGGATAGTAGAACCCATTTTGATCATCCACAACTCTCGCCAAGTACTCCAGGTTCACTTGATGAACAATCCCAGAGCCAGGGGGAATGATCCTCATGTTCTGAAAAGCTTGGGAACCCCACTGAAACACAAAACGGAAAAGGTGCCATCACTCAGGTGCAGGTAAAGGAAGGTCTAGCTTGCGATTTATTCGTCTGAAACTATGAAATTATGTTTCGCCAGCCGGTATAAAGGATCTGAAGAATCAATGACTCAGGTGGCTCCTGAAGAGTCAATAACGAGGGCATTCTGCCTTTGATGCCACCCCCAACCTTCTGGGTTCCACCCAGGATTTTACTGCCCAGATTCACACCTGCTTTTTTTCCTTACAAAAAATCTCCAGGTCCCAGGTGTTTAAAAAGGAACAATGGAGTGGTTTCACAAGTGCTGCCTCCGCAGGTTGATGCTTCCAAAAGTACTAACCCAGTGGTTCTCAACCTGTGGGTCCCCAAATGTTTCTGAACTTCAGCTCCCAGAAACCCCTTCCAGTACAGCGAGTGGTGGAGGTTTCTGGGAGTTGCAGTCCAAGGACATCTGGGAACCCACAGGTTGAGAACCACTGCACTAACCAAAATGAAAGCGAGGTGCATCTATCCCGTGCACTTTCCTCTAAACCCAGTTATCAGACCAGAAGAGACTTTCTGGATTTACAGATCTTTGGGAGGCCAACAAAGGGAAGTTCCCATGGATTCGATAAGTCTGTGCTACCTGAGGCTAAGCACGAATGAACTAAAGAGGAAACTGCAACTTTTTTACTACCACTATACGGAGCAGCAGGTCATGAGAGCTTACAACAGGGGTCCTCAACCTAAGGCCCCGGGGCTGGATGCGGCCCCCCAAGGTCCTGAATCCGCCCCCCTGGGACCAATTGCAACCCCCCACCTACCCCCTGCTTTGCAAGCAAGCCAATGATCATGGCCAATCGTGGGGGGCTCCGCCCACTTGTCCCTTCCTCCCCTCTTTTTTCTCTGTCAGCCCTTTTTTGGGGGGGGGACTGTGATCCGGCCCCCAGTGGTGTCTGGGGTGTGGTGGACCGGCCCGTTGTTTGAAAACTTTGAGGACCCCTGGCTTACAACATCAAGCTGGTGGCCATATGCAGGTCTTGGGCTCTGGATATGTTGCCAACCTCTGGTCTATTGGCTTGAGCCTTGTAGCACAGTGGTTAAAGCGCTCTACTGCACCCAAAACTCTGCTCACGACCCAAGGTTCAATCCTGGTAACCAGCTCAACGCCTTCGATCCTTCTGAGGTCAGTAAAATGAGCAGCTTGCTTGCTGGGGTGGCAACGTGCAGCCTGCATAATTACTTGTAAATCGCTTTAAGTGCTAGGTGGCAGAATATAAAGGAGAACCCCCCTTTTTTTTTTTTTAGCTTTCTTCCCTTTGCAGCTGCTTCCTCGGATCCACAGTTTGGGCCAAGCCCATGTTTTGACTGGCACGGAACTGTGATCCCGCTGGTCTGAACAATCCTTTTAAGGCCTCCCGGAGAGTACCAGGGCTTGATTCTCTTTTGCCACAAGGATATAGAAAGAGAGGATGGACAATTCCTCTACCTTTAAGAACTCAAATCTTTCTCTGTTCCTTTTGAACTCCAGATCTTGATTCTTCTGTAAACTGTCAGGCCTGGAAATAAAACAGGAAGAGGATTCAGGGTGGCCGCCCTTCAGTGGGGTCTCAATGTGTGCGGGTGGGCAAAAAAAAGAAAAGAAGAAGAAGGAAACAAAGCAAGGCTTGTGTTCATTTAGCTCAGCAGTTTTATTTTACTTTAATTACCTTGTACTAGGGTAGTCAGAGAGAGGAGCTGCAAAGAGGGGCTTAAGAAGCTTTTGAAATAATTCCTACTGTCTGCCTCGACTCCTAATTCCTTATTGAATGTAGGCGTGTTGGCAGGCTCTCTCCCAAATGTGAAAGCAATGGGATTTCCTCCCCCTAAAACATTACTTATACAAGCAGTAAACACCCCAGTGGGTGGGTGGGTGGGTATTATTATATTGCTGATCATGTGAAACTGGTGCAGTACATGGAAAACTTACTGTGCACTTCAGAAGCACTGGTACGTAAGCCAATATGAGAACATAAGAACAGCCCTCCTGGATCAGGCCCCACCTAGCTTCCTGCAGAGGCCAGCCAGATGCTCACAAGCAGGTCAAGAGGGCAACAGCTTGCTCCCATTGTTGTCTTCCAGGGTCTTCCCACCACCACCACCACCACCACCAAGAGAGCCCTGCTATCAGCTTTTTCTCCTGAAGGAAGCCCATACCCACCACACACG
Organism: Phrynocephalus forsythii; assembly: GCA_029282475.1. Taxonomy (NCBI): domain Eukaryota; kingdom Metazoa; phylum Chordata; class Lepidosauria; order Squamata; family Agamidae; genus Phrynocephalus; species Phrynocephalus forsythii. The sequence goes on from JAPFRF010000004.1 coordinate 21,021,946, forward strand.
GGGAGAATTCTCCTCCATCCGGTCACCCAAAGCTGCCTCAGCTGATGGCCTGGCACAGCATCTCAGGCTGGGAGACTTTCACAGCCTCAACTAGGCATTGTGGAAGAAGTACTTTTTATTTTTGCCTGACTTCTTTCCTTGCCCCCCCCCCACCACCTGAAATTCAACGGATGACCTGGGATTCTAGTAATGAGAGACGTACAGTAATATCCCATGAGGGAGAAAGTGTATCCATATCTACAACATTTATGTCCAAGGTCAGGCCTGGGGTCCAAATGTGGCCCGTTTTCAAATTCTGAGTGGCCCGCAGCCTCTTCTCCCCTTCAACTCAGCCTGTCATGCATCCCTGCCAGCTGGCCCCTCCCCATACCGGATGCAGATGACAGCTTGCCTCTGTCCGTTGCCCCAGCCACTCGGACAGCCTACTCCCCCCCCGACCCCATTGCTGCAGTGTCCTCCCTGCCTCCTTGCATGTCCTAGAGGCTTGACCAAAGTCCGGCCCGAGGGCCAAATGTGGCTAAATATTTGGCCCCCACACATTTTCACCTCACCAAATCTGGCCCTCCTTGCAAAATGTTTGGACACCCCTGCTCTACAACATGCATAACTCAACCACATATCTAGAAGGACAGGGAACATGTGGCCACCCAATATATTGAGGAACTACATCCCCCATTACTCATCATTCGGCATTCTGCTGCATGGGAGATGCAGCCCGGTAAACTGAAGGGTGGCCATAGGGATCCCCACTAGTGGAATTATCCACCTTACTTGCCCAAATAACGTGATTGGACTTGAATCCAATTGATGGTCGGAAGGCATTTGCTGTTCTTATTATTCTCCGAGGAATTTTTAAGAGTCCCATGGGAGGAGGCAAGATCTTGTGCCCAGCTTTACCTTTTATTAAAGTCAACTTGGATGGAATGATCAATCACTAAATCGGCAGGACAGATGGGGTTGATTTTTTCTGGGTCTCCTTCTAGGGCCTTCACAGCGTCGCGCATCGCAGCAAAATCTACCACGGCGGGGACGCCCCTGTAAGGGAACGAAGCGGAAAATAAGGCAAGTTTATAAAAATAAACGGTGTGTCTTAATTTAATTGGTTTATTTAAAGTTGTCTCATGTTTTAACTGCATTAAAAAAATAGTTAACCATCATCATCGCCGCCACCACCTTTGAACTGCAGAGCTGGAAGGGACCCTCTCAAGGAGGCACCGTGAGGAATTGAACTCTCAATCACTGGCTTCACACAGCGAGAGACCTAAACCACTCAGCAACCCAGCCATGTCTTACAGAAGATGAGGTGAGCAGCAGTGGTTAAATGCCTGTAGTGCAGGGAAAACTGGGCTCACGACCTGGGGTTCAATCCCTGGTAGCAGGCTCAAGGTTGACTCAGCCTTCCATCCTTCTGAGGTCAGTAAAACAGTGGAACCTGGACTTACGTCATTAATCCGTTCCGGAGGTCTAGACATAAGTCAAACATGCCTTAAGTCAAATGAACTTTTCCCATAGAAAGTAATGGGAAAGTGGATTAATCCGTTCCAGACGATGAAAAAGACCCCCAAAAACAGCAATTTAACACAAATTTGACGGGGATAGGAGATTCCTTCCGGGGATGTAAATGAAATGTCTCTTCAAAGAGAGGAGAAGGCAGTGGAATTATAGTTCACAAGTTATACGCCTCCACTTTTTAATGTTCATAGCAACAATGTCTAACATTTAAGTCTTACTGATTTTTAACCTGATGTTCCAAGTTCTGAACAACTCTATGCTTACCATTAGAGTCCCACAACTGTACAGCTCCCCAACTAAAATGCTTCCATTCTGGACCAGACTTCTGCAGCCAGATTTTTTACAAGACTGAGCTGACTGTCTAACCAGCGAGGCCAGCCCCGAGCTCCCGGCCCTTCTTCTCCTCCGGAGGCAGCGGCGGCTTCGGTGAGGCCGAGGACCAGCTCCAGGTGCTCTGAGCTGGCCTTGCCGAAGCCGCCACTGCTGGAGGAGAGGAAGAAGGCAGGAGCAGGTTGGAGGCGGCAGCCGCAATGCTGGGTCATGGCTGCCGCCCAATTCCGGGGCCTTGCGCCGGGGCTCCGAGCTGTAAGTCAAAGCCTGTGATGCAAGTCAAACAGGCCCCTTCTTGCTGCAAGTCAAATATGCTGTAAGTCAAGCAGCATGGAAGTCAAGGTTCCACTGTACTTAACTTGCTGGGGGGGGGGTTCAATGTGTAGCCTGCATACTGTAATTAAAAACTGTAAACTGTCCAGAGACTACTACTTGAAGTGGTATGGGGTGTTATATAAAGCAAAACACTGCTTTGTATGTATACAAGATCAGAACAATAATAGTTGTTGGGGGGGGGTTGGAAAAAAAAGAGGACAATAAGGAGGATTTTTTAAAAACAACAACAACCAAGAATTATGTAAGGGAATGAGAGAGAGAGAGAGAGAGAGCCACTGATGTCTCTTCTCTTGTGGGACGCACCACCTCCCATGAGTTGGGAGCATAACGGTCTGAAGGTCTAGTGTTTGCTCTATATCATTGGTGTCCAAACCTCAGCTCTCCAGATGTTTTGGACCACAACTCCCACAGTCCTTTGTCACTGGCAACATGGGCTTGGTATTCTGGGAGTTGTGGTCCAAAACATCTGGAGGACCAAAGTTGGGACACCCCTGACTCTACATGATATACGATTGCCAAACAATTTAGAACTGTAGAAAACTAGGCTTCTGAGGAATCTGCAGCAGCAAAAGAGACTTTTCACTGCAGCTGTTCTCCAGTTCATGAAGGATGATGAGTGGGAAGGAGCTGATTTTGCCCCATTTCTTCCTTTTTTCTGTTGTCTGGCAATTTAGTGCTGTGCTGGGTAAGTGACAGGTTTTGGGCACAGGGCCCTTATCTCTCATGTTTTTTCCATGCTGAAGCACAGGCCTCACCATACTTAGTCCCTATGTTCTGGAAACCTGTCCATCTTTCTACGGGACAGATCTATAAAAGCCTACCCTTTGGGGGACAGAATAACACAGGCCAGCTGCCAAGTTGCCACTTATTAACCTAATGGCAGGATCTGGCAAGACAAGATTTTGATGACATTAAGCAGGTCAACTTACAGGGTCAAAGTCAAATATTTACATTCACCTCCAGAAGTTGGTTTGCTGTTTTACACGAGTGAAACCTCCTATGCTATTTATGCTGAGAAATGTTTGTTACCCTGGAAAAATAGGAAAAATAAATGGCACAACACGAGGAAAGCATATTGTAATTTCCTCTATGTGACAGAAACACCTCAGAGAAGACTGAGTGATATGTCACTTCTGGTGCTAAGATGCCACTCAAGAGATTTTTGTTTGGCCTGGAAGAATTATGAAGTCCTCCCTTTATACAGCAGGAATTCCCTTCCTCCTTCAAGTCAAGTTAGATGTCCTACTAGAGCACGAAGCAACATGAAGAACCATGATGAAAACACAGAAAGAAAAGAGGCCAGTGAACACACATATGGAGGTCTTGCAGTACTGTTTATCATCTTTAAAAATGTGACACACACACCCAAAACCAAGTCTGAGGGATGTGGATCAGATTTGTATTCCAACGTCTGGACTTTGTTGGGGCTTGATTCACGGTCTCTTTTACGGTTGTATTCAGTGTAGATCATGACACAAAGACACTGGATTGTTTTGGTACCACATTGGCCCTCAATCCAATACAATTTGACAGCGTTCACAGCCTACAGGCCTTTCTTTCCTTGATACCACCCACCTAGCATTCCCCGGGTCTTCTTTTTAATCTCTTTTTAAATTTTAGTATGTGCAGAGGTTATCAGGTGCTTTACTAATGCTATCAATGCAGTGATAACGTCAAGTAGTTGATTGTTTTTAGAAAATATTGGAACACGGCGGAGAAAGAGCATAGGAATGGACATCCCTGCTGTCACAAAACATCATGCCCCAGCTTAATACATCACTATATAACAATACCTGGAAACATGCTTCCTCCATTCTTTTGTGCAATGAAACAATCACACCGGGAAAACTGTCTGAATCTTTCTGGTTTTGAAAAAAGTAGACAGAAGGAGATACTCTGATTTGGAAGAAAAAAAATAGGGCTGAGCTGATGTGTATTGATCTTTGTGTCACGTGCTCATTGAAATATACTTTTAAATTTATCCATGACGACTGCAGAGCAATTAAGGAATCTTTTTAAGGAAAAATTGTTACTATTTTATTTCTCTCTTGCACTGGAACAGACAACCTCACAGCCAGTTGCTTCAAGTGTTGAGCCACTCTTGTCCATCAAAAATGACAAAATTTACAAGTATTCATTACGTTCTTATGTAAACCACAGTCCTGAAAATGGTTCCAGCCGGTGCAGGGACAGGGAAAATGTGTGGTTTTTTAAAAAATATAAGGCAGTATAATATGTGTAGACTGTAAGTATACAAACAGAAACACAAACAAAACAAACAGTTAGCCTCCAAGTTTACACTTTGCTTGGGAAGTATGACTATTACGTGAAATGAGCGTTACAAATATGTTGGCACTGGGGGCACGGCCTGCCCTTCTACGTGAATGAAGTTCAAAGGACAGCAAACTTTGGAATATTCAAATGCTATGTAGTGAAGTGCGACAGGTTACTTTTTAACCCAAGGGTCTGTTGTTCCAAGTCATGCTGCAAATCTTCTTTCAAGGATCGCTTGCACTTCAGTGGAGATGACTTCTGAACTTCAGATTGGCATTTTATTAATTCAAAATTGCAGTCTGGGGTGACTTGCTGATGGATTTCTCAGCTAAGTCAAACATATTAAAACATGCACGTTCAAAAGAACAGTAATTTTCCTAAGGGGCTAACATGATAAAACCTCTAAAGGGAAACAACATATAAGCCTAAATACAAGGTTAAGTAAGATCAGAAACTGGAGTATTCTTATATCTTCTGGAAGTATACCCTGTTTCCCCGAAAATAAGACATCCCCTGAAAATAAGACCTACTTACAGTTTTGCCCCATCTTTGAGGCATCCCCCAAAATAAGGCCTTAATAAGATAACAATAAACATTTTTCTTCATGGAAAAATAAGACATCCCCTGAAAATAAGACCTAGCGCATCTTTGGGAGCAAAAATTAATATAAGACACTGTCTTATTCTCAGGGAAACACGGTAGTAAATAGACAGACAGACAGACAATCTCCAAATGAACATTTTCTCCAGCAAAAAAGATAACACATTTCCCTCTTTGCTACCTAATTTAAGAGTTCAGGAATATAATACTCTTTTGTACGATCTGACATAGAGGACAGTTTGGGTACAAAATTGCCTCCTGTAACGACAATTCTAGACTCTGAAAAGATTTACGATCTGTAAATTACCCAAGCACAAACACAAACAAGCACATTGATATTCTCAAAGATGGCACTGCTACGTGTGTTAAGTTCCTGTTCGTGCAATTTGTACCTAAATATATGCTGGGATCATGTGACACTATCACACTTTGCATTCCCACTAGCAGCCAATGATATGCAAGACTAGAATGAACACTTGCGATTGTGACATGAGGTCATTCATAACCAGAAAGCTGACTCGACTGCATTACAGATAGGCAGTCAACCCATTTTGGGAAACAGCCCATTCATTTATCCTAAGTTTTACTGCTGTCCTTAAAGAATGACCCATCAACACTGCTCCATTTTAAAAGTCGATTTTATCTTGCATTGTGTGCTGGTATCAGAACTGCTGTATTTGAAATGGTTAATCCTTGACTGGTAGGCTGGAGCCAGCTAAATTGAAATGGTTCATAGGGACATATGAACCCCATTACATAAGACTCCTCCCAAGAAAGCTTACTTGAAACCAACCTTGTATTCCTCCCAGTACCAGGTTTTAGTTCTTCTAGTTATTTTTTTTTAAAGAAGGATTACTTTAATCTCCATCATGTTCTGGTGGTTTAAGCTCCTGCATTTTAAAAGAAATCTGCTTTCGCTTCTTTGTTTGCACTGTATTTTTAGCACAAGAAGCTATGAGGGTGTTACTTTTTATTATGCTGTTTTATGCTGGTCTTTGAGGCCTTTTGCATTTTTATCAGATAAGCTATAACATTGTCAAAGGTGTTCTTTTTAAAAGAGGGTATGACCTCTAGGGAATTTATTTATTGGGTGTCTTGTAAAGCAATCGCAAAAAAAAAAACGTCAAAAGCAGCCTTATCTGGGTCCCCGAGATGTCTGAAATACAATGTTGATGGTCCATTAAGGACAGCAAGAGGGCTAGCTGAAAAACAGAAACAAATACAATCAAGATGGCTAAGATCCTGAGGTCCATAGCTGTTTTTCTGACTTTCCTAGCGTTAAACTTTGGTTGGGTTGCCAGCATGACCCATAAATGACTGAGATCCGGAGTCGTTTTAAAGCACAGACCGCAAACGGATGACAAATGGTTTGAGGGCAAAAAGAAAAGGAGCTCGTTTTACCTGATGGCTGCTGCTCAAAGGAATCCTAGGGTTGGAGGTGGGTGAGAATCCACTCACCCCATTTGTGCTAAGTTCCTGCTCTGGCAGATATCTGCATGGACGGAAAGTAGTGTGTGTGTGTGTGGGGGTGTCTGTCTGTCTGTCAGCATGCACTGTCATGTGCAATACATCTGGTGGCACGCTGAAAGACCTACCCTATGTTTAAATATTTGAAAGGATGTCACATTGAAGAAGGGACTGGTTTGTTTTCCACGGCTTTAGAGACTAGGACTCGGGGCAATGGTTTGAAACGACAGGAAAAGAGATTCAATGTAAACATTAGAAAGAACTTCATGACAGTTAAGAGCTGTTCGGCAGTGGAATAAACTGCCATGGAGGGTGGTGGAGTCTCCTTCTTTGGAGGATTTTAAGCAGAGGCTGGATGGCCATCTGTCGGGAGTACAGTAAAAGGGGTTCCTGCATGGCAGAGGGTTGGACTGGATGGCCCTTAAGGTCTCTTCCAACTCTATTATGATTCTATGATTCTACATCTAAACAGCAGTACCGTCGCATTCTCAAGTTGCACAAGTAGAGCTGCAACAGGGCGCAGACTGAGTGCTCTTTGAGGAGTAAGTAGACCAGTGCTGATAGAGGCATGCAGCACAACCTCACTTGTAACACCGAAACAAAAACACTGCCATAACCAGTCCCAGATCTTCTCCACGTGTTTCAGTCCTTGCAGAAATTTGCTTCTAGGCACAGGTGTAACTGCAATCCCTCTGCATTGTTCATAAATTTTGCACAAGGTACAGAGATGACCCGATGCTCCTCCATATTTTTCAAAAATGTTTTGCAGTGTTTATCTTATCATAATGAGGAAAAAAGAGAACTCATACATAGCACCTCTTAATTAAGCTACAAGCTTCTCTCCATCTGTAAGGAAAACTATCATACCCAAGATCAACAACTCCCAAACTTGAGTCTCCAAGGTGTTCTTGGACTAAAACTTCCATAAATCCTGGCCAGCACCACTACTAGTTAAGGTTTCTGGGGTGTTTAGCTCAAGAACATCTGGGGAACCAAGGTTGGGAACCCCTGCCCTGGACTCAAAGACAATAAAGCCAAGTTATAAAACTCACGTAAGGTCCTGTAGAATAACGCGTGCAGGTCTGAATGGCACTTCAATGTTCTTGTGCTGCGTTACATCCCAGTTGAGGATATTTTCAACATCGTTTTTCTTCACCAGGAACTCATCGCAATTCCGGACAGCCGCCTCCAACAACACTCTGATGGAAAACGGTAAACGTCCTAGAAGAAATGGGTGGGTGGGTGATAAAGAAAATGGAGGAGATTGGCAAAGAGTGTGCGTCTCCCACTGCTACCAGAATTCAACTCAGGTTGTGGACAGCTGGGCTGCATGAAACAGAAGTTCCCTACTGGCAGCTCATGGAAGCCAAACCAATATCTAGTTTAAGAGTCCAACTATACATTACATGTGATGTGAACATAACCGTGAGAATGATTACCATGGCAGGAACTTTCCATGCCTCTGCTCTCTGTATATCAGCTTGATTTGTTTTGTGATTGGTCATCTGCATCTCAGTGTGGATTTTGTTTGCAAGTACGATTCCTCCATGTAGACAAAAGCATGCCCACATCCGTCTTCAGGAGCAATAATAGAATTTGGCGTCTAACAATGGGCTTTCTGTAATGTAGAGTTTGGCCCTAAATCCTGGAATGAGGAGCTGTGTTCTCCCAGTAGCTCAACACTGGTCAACGTGTTCACAACCCAAAAGCTAGTCACTCCATATTTAGGGACTCCCTTCTACCTCACACATGCAGCCTGGTCACAAAAATATCAAGGCAGCTTCATCAACACAGAGGAAGCTGTGTGATATTAAAACAGATCCTTGGTCCATCTCATTTAGCTCTGTTATTTTCTACTCTGAATGACAGCAGCTCTGTGAACATTTAGCCACAAGGGATTATTTCCCCGCCTTACCTGGAGACTGTCTGAATCATAGAATCATAGAGTTGGAAGAGACCTCAAGGGCTATCCAGTCCAATCCCCTGCCATGCAGGAACGCCTATCACAGGACTCCCAACAGATGGCCATCCAGCCTCTGCTTAAAAACCTCCAAAGAAGGAGACTCCACATACAAGTACTAACGAGGCCCAACCCAACCCTTCCAAAATAAGTCAAGATCAGGTTTCTTCAGGCCTGTAAGTAGTTGCAATATACGCATGCAACTGGAAACAGCTGCCTTATACAGGACAGACTATAAGACTCTTCTCAATAATGCTGACTTGGTAGGTCCAGCAATACTACCTTCCCCCTCCTAGCCAGTCGTATGCCACGGGGTTGAATCTAACATGTATGGCAACACTGATGTATGAAGCCACTTTGATGGTGATATGGCAGAATCCTTTTTGTCCCTTCGACCACGGTTGCAGAAGCAGTTGCACCTTGTGTAGGTGTCCAAACCTATGCAAGGAAGTCTTTCTCCTTGTAATACCTCCTGGAACAAGCTCAAGAGACAAGTCAGCTCCTCATGCAACGGACTGTGGCGTGAAAGAAGAGAACAAAGGGCGTTTATACACGACCCCTAAGCTCCGCTGCAAATGGCTCCCAGCTCCGGAGCTTAAAAATGTTTCCCCACCAGCTCCGGAGCTAACAGAAAATTAAGTGCGACCCCACCCACCTAAGCGCGACCCAGCGCAGCTTTCAAGTACCTGCTCTGGGAGAGTGAAAAATTTTGATGCGGAGAGTGCTGGGCTCTCCTCGCTTCTTTTCGTTGTTGTTTTTTTGCCTCCCGCCCCTTTAAGAGGAACCAGGAAGTGACCGGGGCTCGGAACAACTTCCACGGCACCGGAGGTAAGGCTTTATTCTTTTGTCCCTTTTTAAGGCTTTTTTTCCTCCCTCCCCTCACGCAGACAGAAGCAAGGAAGTGCGGAGTGGTGGGGAGGAAGGAAGAGCAACGAACCCCCAAGATCTCTGGTCCGAATTTAAGGGGCCAGCGGATCTTAGGGGTCATGTGAAAAGGCCCAAAAGAGGATTCCACACACAAAATGTTTCCTAATCGGATGATGGTGCCCGTGAAAAGGAGAATGAATCCTAAACTCCCAGCTGCGGACGAGATTTCTATGTAAAACCATCCCCTGCAAACACAGTCAACCTACCGTATCGTGGGTCTTTCAAATGTTTCAAATTGAAGAATTTTTTAGTCGGCTGGCTGGGGTCCAGTGGCTCCTCAAGATGCGAAAAAGGGTTACTCATGGTTGCAAAAGTCTCAACCACACTGCAAGTGAAGGACAAGGACATTTACTTCTCTGGTTAAGGACCCTGCCAACTCTAGGTGCTGCCTTTTGCAGTACCTTCAAACCAAAGCTGTCGGCCTTTAAATCAGAAGCGGACAACATCGGATATACAGACTGCACAGAGCTCCCAATGCCAGTTTTGGGAACACTTCCAAGTTCCCTGGCTCTGCCAAGCTTCTCAACCCCCACTCCCATTTTTTAAATAATGTTCTGAATGATGATGACGACGACAATGATGTTTAAAAATAGCAAACACTGTCAATCAAAATTATTTTAAAAAAATTGACTACTATTATATAATAAATACAAGTTTTAACCTAAAACCTAAGTATCTGCTAAATACTGGCATAACATTTATGCCCTTCCCAATGTGTTGTGTATTGTGTCGTTACAGTCGTGACCGACCCTTCGTGACTTTATGTCCATGGAGTTTTCTTGGCAGGAATACTGGAGTGGTTTGCCAGTTCCTACTCCAGGCGCCTACAGCACCTGGTATTCCCTGGTGGTCGCCCATCCAAGTACTAACCAGGGCCAACCCTGCTTAGCTTCCGAAATCAGGCGAGATCAGATGTACTTAGGGCATCTAGGCAGCGCCCTTCCCAATATTGGGAACACTTCCAAGTTCCCTGGCTCTGCCAAGCTTCTCAACCCCCACTCCCATTTTTTAAATAATGTTCTGAATGATGATGATGTCGACGACGATGATGTTTAAAAATAGCAAACACTGTCAATCAAAATTATTTAAAAAATTGACTACTATTATATAATAAATACAAGTTTTAACCTAAAACCTAAGTATCTGCTAAATACTGGCATGACATTTATGCCCTTCCCAATGTGTTGTGTGTTGTGTCGTTACAGTCGTGACCGACCCTTTGTGACTCCATGTCCATGGAGTTTTCTTGGCAGGAATACTGGAGTGGTTTGCCAGTTCCTACTCCAGGCGCCTACAGCACCTGGTATTCCCTGGTAGTTGCCCATCCAAGTACTAACCAGGGCCGACCCTGCTTAGCTTCCGAAATCAGGCGAGATCAGATGTACTTAGGGCAACTAGGCAGCGCCCTTCCCAATATTGTCGTTTTTTGTAGATCAGATAATGTTATTTCTGAAATCAGCAGCTGCCTATAATACTGTGTGAAATTCCTTCATATTGTTCCCAAAGCCCTGGGGACCACTGAAGTGTGTTTCATCCATAAGCACATCATCATCATCATCATCATCATCATCATCATCATCATCATCATTGTCTCATTTCCCATCAGATATCATCATCTGACACTTGCTGGATTACTTACTGGATTAGCTGATCGCCTGGAACTTTTTAATAGACAAAGAGCTTTACACTTTTAATCACCTTTGCAATGCAGTGTTCAAAGCTGTATCTGGGCATGCCTGTCAAACTACAGCCAAGGATATTTAAAGAAAGGACACTTGTTCAAATTCTCATATCATGAAGTTTTGCGTACATAAGGATTGGCATAAAAACAACTGTGACTTAGGAATGGAACTGGACAACAGGGACATCTGGCAAAAATATCTTTTGGGAAGAAGCATCTTAGGGGAAAACTGATTGCACAGACATCCTCTGCATCACAGACAGGTTTCTTGATCACTTGTACAAACTAGTGTGAAAGAAAAAGGGGAAGCACTTTCCAATCTTCAAACACAGGTCAAAGAGATAGCTACTGTTATAGAATCCACGGCACCTATTATTTACCTACAATTTCCAAAACCCTCATTTCCCTCTGTGGCTTCAGCCTATAACGTCCAAACTGTTAGCCAAGGCTTACAAATCTGACATTAGGCAATAAATCTCATGCAGTTCGCCTGGAAAAGAATGCTTATGTAAGAACTATGGTAGCAAATATGGATCTGCACCCTTTGGATCCAGGGGAAGAGACAGAGAGCAATCATTGGCTCACTTGTGATCATGTGACCTGTTCCAATTACTTGCATTCCAAGACACTGCTTGTTGATCAAGGCAAAATTTAGAAGAAATGTTTGCTTGTCTTGCAAAATGCTCTTTAAACCAAGGTATACTGTAAACAAATAGTCTTTGAAGAGCAGCTGATGCTGTTTGATCAAACTGAAACTTTTGAAATATTGTTCATTGCTGAGCCCATTAACTAAGGGGTGAAAAAAACAGTTAAGGGAAACGAAAGCTGCCTCGAACTAAAAGCCTGTTTTAGCATATTTTCTCTAAGCAATTCCTTCAGATTATTAGTCCCAATTAGCGTAACTCAGTGAATCGCTGGCACTTGCACAAGTGTTGATTTAGCAAAGTCACGTTGATTCAAGAGATCTATTTTAGCTGGAAATCGCGGCTGGAATTGAAGCCTTTATTTCTTTCCAAGGAGTGTGGTGCCTTTCTGGCTATCAATCACAAACCATTTCCAAAAAAAGGAGAATATTCTTGCAATTTCCATATGTTTTGCTTTTAAAAACTTGTGAGGTCCTGAAAAACCTTTAATTGCAACCTGGAATCCTAGGATGATTAAACACAGCAGACACATCATTTTATGATTATAAAGATTATTATTTGCCCAACAAAAGAGCCTGATGAGGGGGCTGCACTTTCAAGCAGGTTACAACTTGGTAAGTAGCTTGGTGGTTTAGGCATCTGACTGCAGAGCCAGAGGTAGAAAGTTCAATTCATCATCACCATCTTTTAACTGCAGAGCTGGCTAAGACCCTATGGATCATGGAGTCCTGCCCCTGTCAAGGAGTTACAGAGGGGAGTTCAACTCCCAGCCTCTGTTCCTACTAGCCTAAACCACTGAGCCATCCAGCAGTTTCTCCAAGCTACCTGGCAGTTGTTATCACTTTAGGTCAATGGTGGCCAAACTTCGGCCCTCCAGAATGTTTGGACCATGACTTATTAAAAATAAAACAGCCAACAATATAATGCCATTGTACAAAAGGATAGGAAGGCCGCACCTGGAGTATTGTGTACAGTTCTGGTCACCGCATCTCAAAAAAAGACATAGCGAAACTGGAAAAGGTGCAGAAGAGAGCAACTAAAATGATTACTGGGCTGGGGGATCTCCCTTATGAGGAAAGGCTAAAACATTTGGGGCTCTTTAGTCTGGAAAAAAGGCACCTGAGGGGGGATAGGAATGAGATGTACAAAATAATGCAGTGCATGAGTAAAGTGGATAGAGGGATGTTCTTCTCCTTCTCACAAAATACCAGAACTGAGGGATTTCCACTCAAATTGAGGGTTGAGAGAGTGAGAACAGACAAAAGAAAGTACAATACTTTTTTATCCAGCATGTTGTTAGTCTGCGGAACTCCCTGCCACAGGATGTAGTGATGGCATCTGTCCTGGATGCCTTCAAAAGGCGATTTGACAGATTCCCAAAGGAAAAGTCCATCACAGGTTACAAACCATGATGGAGATGTGTAATCTCCAGGCTTAAAAACAGGGTACTTCAAGGGCCAGAATCAGGGGAGTGGCATCAGGAGATAGATATCTAGTCTCATGCGCTCCCAGAGGCATTTGGCGGGACCACTGTGAGATACAGGAAGCTGGACTAGATGGGCCTTTGGCCTGATCCAGCATGGCTCTTCTTATGTTCTTATGTTCTTAACGTTGCTCCTGCCAGCCTACCAGCTGCAACTAAATTTGGATAAATGGGAGTGCTCTATGACTGATTTGTTTAACAGATGAGTAAACAGATGAGGGTTCGGTTTGGCCAATGACAAAGGACTGTGGGATTTGTGGTCCAAAACATCTGGAGGGCTGAAGTTTGGCCACCACTGCTTTAGCTCTTGTGAGCTGAGCCAGCCTGTGTAGCCTTGGACAAGCTGTATAGCCCCAGAATGCCTCCCCAAAGAAGGTGATGGTAAACCATTTCTGAGTATTCTCTACTTGGAAAACCCTGAAAAGGATCACCGTAAGTCAGAATTAACTTCCCAGCACGTGATTATTATTAATGGAACGCCTGATGTTCATCAGTCGATTCCCTTCCCAAACACACCGCTCAGTACCCAAGAACGGATTGCTATTGTCTTATACCAATTCATTAAAAACTGATATTCCTGCCATTTGAGAAAGAAGCTTCCCAAATGGCAGGAATCTCCTAACACATGAAGTCAACAGGCATGAAAATAAATGTAACGATGCCTACGTTTCGAAGTGCTTGCATAAAAGGGGAGTATTATATTCCGCCGTGGGTAAACATTGGGACACCAAAGATAAGGAAGGATCTCTGGAGCAAAGTTCGCTGCCTGCAATCCTGTTTCACAATACACTGCCTTGTATATGTCCTGCTTACAAAGGCTGCAATCTAGCTGTACAACGGCCAGTTAGGTCACAAGCTACAAGGGGATCAGAATGCTACCTAGTGTATCTTAAAACATCTGGATCTTAAAACCTGCTATATAAAAAAGAAATGCCATGCATTTCCCAATTTTCAAATACAGAGGGGTGACAGTCCCCTTACAGTCTGTAAAGAAAGAAGCTTTTGAACATTCGTTTCATTGACCATACAGACCCTGTTCTAATGAACAGACAGGCCATTTAGACCGCAGATACCCTGCTTTGCAAACCGCTGCGTTGCGGTAAATGGATGTCATTCAGTGCCCAGTCTTACACAAAAGCCAAGTCAACAGCAGAAAACTAAAGGCTAAGTGAAGCATGTGCATGATCTAATGAAGAAAAGAGAAGGAAGTCCTCTGGCTAACGGGTGCCAAAACATATTCAAGTTTTTGCTGAGTTATTTAAAAAAGTGGGGGTCTATTTGTATCATTCTCTGCTAAAGTCTGGAACTTTGCACGGTTAACGCCCAGTCCCATCCCACTTTCCTTCCCGTGAGCATAAAATGAGATCCCGACTTTCTTCCTCAATCACCACTTTAGCCTCATAAAAACCCTGCGAGATATACATATATCAGGCTGAGACTGAGAGAGAACAGGACAAGGCCAAAGAGGTCAACTGAGTTTTGTGGCTCAGCAAGGAACACAAACCAGATCTTTCAACTCCCAGTTCAATTCCTTTATCACTGCAACACAGTGGACAAAACACCAGCGTAGGAAAAGACGAGTCATTATGTTCACGTTCATCTAGTTTGGTAGCTGTCAGCTGTCAATTCCCAGAATCCTACATCACATGCATCTTAATATATTTTGGTTGTATTTCCAATTAATGAATAATAATGACCCCTTTGCCCCAAGCCTAGCCTCTCATTTATACCCACTGTAGATGGAACCATAAAAGGAAAGGTCGTTCTTGATCTTACAATGGGATGAGTAAAATCCTGGAAAACCACAGTGGAGAATCATTGAACCCTTTCCTTTCTGATGAAAGTAGAATGACATGAATGGCACTGCTCATGGACCATCCATTCCTGTTGGGAGTATCAGTGGAGTCGGGTTTGCAAATCTTTTGAAAAACAATTGCAACGGGAAGAGGGACCCCTGAAAAAACCAACCCAATGAGGACTGTGTGACCTCACTCTCCTTCAGTTGCTGTCTAACTGTTTGGGGGTTAGCAGAAAAGCAAGTAGGAGAAATGAAATGGAGCAAAATGGAAGAACGCACAAATTACTGGCCTCAAAAGCAGGAACACTTTATTGTACAAGGAGAAACTGCCAATCCCCTTGCCCAGAAATAACTTCTGTTGAACTGAAAATACTGTATAGTACAGTATTCCTAATAAAATAGGGTTAGAGCACACTGATCTACCAAACAACTGAGCATTGTGATTGTACTTCATTTACCCTGTTATCCAAACTTCCACCAAATGGACAGGAACATGAAAGCTGTTCATGATGTACTTTCTCATCTCAAGCAAGCAGCATTTACTCTTTCAGTTTCCAGAGAAAGTGGTAAGAGATGAGACATTAAACAGCAGCCAATTTAATTAATTTAATCTAGATCACAGAACCTCTGAACACTGCCCTAATTTTAGCCTTTTCCCCTAGAATGAACAGGCATACAAGCATCCAGATGTATACCATTTGTGTTGAAAATGAAAATCCTTACAACCTGAATTCAGCTGCCAGTCCCAAACTACAGCACTCTCAGAATTAACAGGATTTACATATGCCTTGACTCATGGCTGAACGACTCATCCAATCAATCTACTCCTGTTGAGAGTAACCATTGGATTTTAGACCTGAATATATGTATTCTTTTATTCTGTGCAGGTGTATTATTAAAATAAAAAGACCTGCAAACTTCTTTAGTCCATAGAATGTAATAACATAATTTGATTTGCAATTTCAAGTACTGTATCTCTACTGAAGATTAAATGGACCTGGATTCAGCAAGATATATTCACTGGGAAGGGAATCACTGGAGAGCAGACTTAATTCTATTTTGCTCTTCCAAGGTCTTTGAAAGGAAGGTGTTGCAGTTAAAAGCAAAGTGTGCTGCTCATATACTGCCCCTATAGTGCTTAAAGCACTCTCTGGGTGGTATAAAATGAAATTACGCAGGCTAGACATGGTCCACCCTCACACCCACCCCGGTGAGCTGGGCACTCAATTTAAACCAGGGGACACAAATCACACTCACAGTTTCCTTTCTATTCTCATTTGCATCAATATTCTCTCTTTCTTCAATTAATTCTTCAAATTTAATCAACGGTCTTTCTTTGTCCATTCTTGGCCTTCTATTTTTTTTGTCCCGTTATCTAACTGTATTATATTTTGCCAAGATAGCATCTCTTCCAGCATGGCTCTTATCTGCTCTCTCTCTCTCTCTCGTACATTTTGTTTATCCAATCTTTTATTTTTCTAATTCCTTCTCCATCAACCTACTATTCGTATTCTTTTAAATTACCTTGGAAATCCTTTAATTCCACCACCTGACTTGATGGAGAGATTAGCAGGCTTCTTATTTTTCTCTAGACCCTCCACAGTTGAAGCATATTAACTGAGAAAGGGTTTTCCATTTCTTTAGCTAGCACTAACTTAAATTTTTTAATTTATGACAACTGTGTACCAATGATCTCTCTCTCACAAGGGTTCCCATTCTAACCATATTACGTTATTGTTGTTTGCTATATTTGGAATATGTGTCAATTGATTTGCTACATAAAAGCAAACTACATAGGAGAGTTCTGTAAGGATTCTCTCCTCCCTCTACTTTGGAGGCCTGGAATTTTTCAGATTATCACTCACAATCTAGCAGGGGGAGGGAGGGAGAGCCACCATTAGCTCATTTGTAATCATGTGGCCTGCTCCAGTGCTCATATTGCAAGACAGTGCTCAGTGATCAAGGCAAATTTGATCAGAAATGGTTGCTTGTCTTCCAAAACACTCGTAAACCACGGTACAGTAGGACCGCCATATAGTGAAATCTTTTGCCTCTGACACCCCTCAAAATGGCAAGGTTATTTCTCCCTTCTCTTGCCACTCGGCTGCACCAAGAAGAAAGGGGAAAAACATTTCTTCCCTCCTCGCCGCCAGCAGGGTGGTGGACCTGTGTGGTGGGTACCTGGCTACTTGCTGCCAGTGGCATTGAGGAGGGGAGAAAATAAAAAATAAAACTTACCACCCCGATGCCTGTCGCCTTCCTCTTCACCGCTGTCGCCAAAGGCCAGCCACCCAACTGGCCCTTTAACTTCCGGGTCAGGTCCCAGGCAACTGATTGGAAATTTTGAATTTCCCACTCAATACTTCTGATCTGCCACCAGGGACCTGAGCGGAAAATTCAAAGTCTCCACCCCACCCCTCCGGAGGGTGCCTTGCTGTCCTGTCGTGGTGGCGGCAGTGACGAGGTCGATGGGCATCGGCAGGGTTAAGTTTTATTTTTAATTTCCCCCTCTTTGCCGCCCCCACGGTGATCATCACCAACCACAGATAACTGAATCTGTGGTTAGTGAAACAGCAGATAAGGGGGGTTGTACTATAGTCGTAAACCACGGTATTACTGTAGGGTTATTTTATTTTGCACGTTACTGCCTATACCACAGATTCACTTATCCTCTCTTATTGCATTTTCTAAAAGCTCAATTGTAAGTGTGAATAAAACTGGAGAGAGGGGGCAACCCTGTCTTGTTCCTCAGCTGAGGGATATTTTCTCAGTTGCTCCATCATTAATTAACACTGCTACACTTTTTTCTGGGTATAGCTGATTATATTGAATATACTATATGATGAAAGTATGTACCAAACCCTGTCTGCACAGTTCCATTCCACCAAATCAAATGCCTTGAATATGTTTCATGTTCAGATAAATTCCTATTTATAAAGCAACATATTTACCTGTTGGCTTCTCTGCTCCCTTTCCCCCATACATCTTTATTGTTTCTTTCTTTTGGATTATTTTTATTTCTTAT
Source organism: Phrynocephalus forsythii (assembly GCA_029282475.1). Classification (NCBI taxonomy): domain Eukaryota; kingdom Metazoa; phylum Chordata; class Lepidosauria; order Squamata; family Agamidae; genus Phrynocephalus; species Phrynocephalus forsythii. The sequence goes on from JAPFRF010000004.1 coordinate 21,039,983, forward strand.
TTTTATCCTTCCCTGAATAACTTAAAAGCCAACACACCTCCTCTTGTTCTTTGTCCCCCACTTATTGTTGTTATCTGCCATCCAGCTGCAACATATGGGGACCCTAGTAGGGTTTTCAAGGCAGGCAATATAATATACTGTATTTACAGTCCTTGTGCCCTCCTCCAATGGACTTCCATGGCCAAGTGGGAAACAGAATCCCGGTCTCTTGACTGCTAATCCATCACTCTGTTTATTACACCATCCAGGGTCCTCACTTAAACACCATTAATCTAGATATCTAAAGATTATAGGAATATGAAGAATACATGTCTGGGTATTTCCAGACACATTTTTCATTGTGTAGCCAACTTGCTTCATTCAAGATACGGTAATTTGATACAAGGCAAAAGTCTAGCTTCCACTATCTTCTATTTGTGACCCTTCTGTGTTTTTCTATATTATTTTCTATGCTGCCCTCTCAGCAAGCTGGGGAATCAATTTACCAACCTCACAAGGATGGAAGGCTGACTGAAGCTCAAGACTGCTAACTGAGCCCATTTGGGTCAAACTCAGGTCATAAGTATGGTCTTGACTTAGCACTACAGTTTAACTCCTGTGCTGCAAAGCTTATGTTTTGGAAAGGGGGGGGTAGATCTCTGCCTTTCTTGGCTGCAATTTGACAAAACCTCATACAGCAACTGGACAGGTCTTTGATTGGGACTGTGACAACAAAAAGCTTGTAGGCATCTGGAAAGAAAAATTAACACTCCCTTTGCAGGATATATGAATGCATATGTATGTCCATGCCAGTACCATGCACAAGGTACAGGCATGAACATACATACAACTGTGCATATTAGAGATGGGCACGACTCAAAAAAATGGTGTTTCATTTGTCGTTTGGTCGTTTAGGGGTCCGTTTCGGTTCGTTTTCATTTTCGTGACATTTTTGCAAAAAAAATTCGTTATCGTTTCGTTAGGTAACGAAACGAAAAAATGAAAACGAAAACGAAAAATTGCTGTTTCGTTAGCATTCTTTTTAGTTCAATGCATCTGCTGCAACGAAAATGAAAAACACGGCAAATTTGGTTGTTTCATTTTCATTTCGTTTTTTTAAAAAATTTCGTTTCATTTTCATTGCGTAACGAAATGAAAAAACGAAAACGAAAATGAAAAATTGCTCATTTCGTGCCCATCTCTAGTGCATATGATGGAATAGGTTGATAATACAGTACTGTAGTTGCTTATTTAGTTCTAATATTTTCTTTCCCTTGAGTTCAAAACAACAAATGGAGCTTTCTTTTTCCTTATTTTATTCACACAACTATTGTATAAGCTCCATCAGATTCATCAAGAAAATTTGCCCGGAGACTGGTTGCTGGCTCTCATACCTGAAGAAGGAAGTTTGAACCCTGGATCTCCCAAATCTAAACCACACCAGCTTGTTTCAGTCCTTACAACCCTCCTGCCCCTCTACAAACAGGCATATTTGCTGGCCAAAGTAGGATAATGGAGTGGATCTTGGACTATCAAAATATAGGCTACAAATTTGTTCTTTCCCCCCTTTTTTCTGTAACAGACTACCATACCAAAACTTTTACAGAAATTACAAATGGACTCATGGACCTTAACTTCAAAACCTACAATTCTCAGATGACTAAACTGCTGAACTGCCTGAAAACCAAATACACACTAAACTAATTTGAAAAACCAATCCTGTACAGGTAGACCAGCTCATTCGAAATCTACTTGCAAACCAAGTGTTGCCCCTTTTTCTCAAAAAAAAAAAAAAAAAGATACAGAGGAAACCACCAAGTCTTGGTCTACATTTCTTCTGAGGTGGGTTCCACAGGCTGTACAACCCAAAAATACAAAAGAACTACTTTTCCAGAATTGTGGCAGAAGCCAGAATCTGTCCTCTTTTGAAATCAGGAAATGGCAATGATCAGTCCATGCAGAAACATATTTACGACGACCCGTTTGTGATGGACTGGCTAGAATGTTGGACTGGGAACTGAGAGATATAGATTCAGGTTTCCCACAAACCAAACCTATCAGCTGAATGGCCTCCCCACCATCTAACCTAGACCCCAGGGTTGCTGTGAGTACCAAGTGAGAAATGAGAGCTATGTACACAGCCTTGAACTCTCTGGAGGAGAGGCAGCATGCTTAGTAAAGGACAATAAACACACTGCTACCTTCCCAATCGTTACCACTCTGCCAATCCACAGGGGTAAACTGGGATTTCACCAGCTTCACAATACAAAAAGATGGACATCTAGCACAACAGCCACTGATTCAGACTAATACAACAGTTTGCTTACCGAGGACTGTAACTTAGGACCTAGATACCTGAAGGACTGTCTCCTTCCATATGAACCTACCCGGCAATTAAGATCTACCCAGAGGGCCCTCCTGAAAGAGCCATCCCTCAAGGAGGTGAAAGGGATGGCTTGTAGGAACAGGGCCTTTTCACCAGTTGCCCCCAGCTTATGGAATGCCCTCCCAAGCGAGACCCGCCTGGCGCCAACTTTGATGACATTCCGGCGCCAGGTAAAAACATTCCTGTTCCAGAGGTTTTTTAACTGATTATTGTGGGTCCTGATGGCAATTTTAGTGTAGTATTTTAATATATTGTATTCATTGTATTTAACTGTTTTGTTGCTTTAATTTTATTGCAATTTGATGTTTTAATTGTCTCAATTGTTTATTTTGATTGTGAGCCGCACAGAGATCTTTGGGTAGTGGGCGGCATAGAAGACATAATTCTGCAACAGGGGTGCTATCTTGCAGGACCACCCACTTATACTCCTTTTGACCCCCTTGTCATATGTGAAATGTTCCAGCCTTCTTTCTTTGGCACATCTTTAGCAACGACTGAGTCCTGGGGCAGAACATGACAAGTATTAACAAGGGGCCAATTCAGACATACATTTAAACCATGGTTTATCACGACTGTGAAAAGCTGTAGGGGGCTGGTATGCTCCCTCAAGTCATTCCCACCACCACTGCAGAACTAAAGCTAGAGGATACTGAATCATGGTTGACTGTGATGTTTAAATCATCTTACAATCTCCACACAGGGTAGCATACCTCTTTTATGGGGGCAGAATTGTAGTTAAAAGTGTAGGATTAACATACTGTCATTAGCCAATGAAGACCACTGAGGAATCCGAGTTAAGTCACAAACTCTCATCTGTCTCATACTGTTGTTGTGAAGATAACAAGAATCAGCAGTTGAGTGGGGAGAGAGCTGTATGTCGCCTGACACTGCTTGGAAGAAGACGGGCATAAAAATGCCATCAATGCAGAAGATGGAACATCTTACAGCTAGTCAGGAAAAATTAGCAGGGAGAGCTCAGGTATTGAGGACAGGTACAGTGGTACCTTATATAAAGGAATCAATTTGTTCCAAATGAAATTATGTTAACCAAATTTTCCTTTATACAAATTTCCCATAGGAATGCCTTGAAAACAGAGTAATCCCTAATCGGCGACCATTTTTATGTTGTACGGATTCGCCCCATAGATGATTCTGTTAAGCTAATTTCCCCTATCTCTGGAATTCTTTATGTTGTACAGATTTTATGTTATACAAACTGTTTGTTAATACGAGGGTCCACTGTATTTCATGTGACTTCAGCCACTGAAAACAGACCAGCAGAAGAATGGGATCAATTCCAAGGCAGCAGAACTTTTGTGCCCCAGGGTGTCAAAATGATGGAGGGTGAAGGCAGAGAAACCCAAGTGACTCCTGGGGAAGAAAGTTCTAAGCTGGATCAACCAGATGAAAGGAAGGCAGCCTGTGTTCCCGGAGATGTTCTTAGACTACAACTCCCAGCATCCTTCACCACTGGCTATGCTGATTTAGGACGATGGGAGCTGTGGTTCACAGCATCCTTCCCTGATTTTTTTAAAATAATCTCTTGCTAGAAAGTGGGAACAGAACTTGCCACTACTATGGATTGTGCTTATCATGGTCCTGGAATTTGGAACCTTTTTGCTTCTCTATCATTGTTACATTCTGTTGTTCCTCTGTTTGCCCTTCAGGGAATTAACTTTGCTACTAGTCCTGCAGGATAAAAAGGTAAATAAATAAATGTGACAGTCCTCCCCTCTAGCGCATGCACACACACAGAAACATACACACAAACCCAGGCAGAGACTTGTTAGCTCTCCTTCTGCATTCAACATCTGGATGATCCTAGAAAGGTAAAGCTGAAGGAGACAAAACCTATTATCACATCTCCTTTCTTTGATATGAGCAGAAAGAAAGAAAAGGAGAGAGTGAAAGAACCCCACAAAAGACCTCCCAAAACATGTGGGGTGGGCAATGAAGGGGGAGGAAGGGAAAAAACAGTCTTAGGAAAGCTGCTCTGAACTTTGGCCCTGCTGACAAACTGTAGAAATAAAGTAGAGGGGGAAAGGGAGGAAATCTGAAGGTTTTTTTAAGCCCAACGACAAAGAGATCAAAAAAGGATCAGGCACTGAGAAAAAGGCAGCCTCAGGAGGAGAGAAAACGCTCTTGTCTTGATCAACCATTATTTCTTTTATTCTCCAGACCCATTAAAGCAGGGGTCCTCAACCTAAGGCCCCGGGGCCGGATGCGGACCCCGAAGGTCCTGAATCTGGCCCCCGGGACCAATTGCAACCCCCCCACCTACCCACAAGCCATCCTCCACAGCTGCTTCTATTGCTGAAGCAGTTCAAAGCAGTGGGCTATGTCGCTTCTCCCACTCCCCCCAACTACTGCCCAGATGATCAGCAGGCTGGCTAGTGGGGCATTCAAAGTGGGAGGGCTATGGCCTGAGGGGCCTGAGTTTGCCTGGGCTGCCCCCTCCTTCCCAGCACAATGAAGGAAGGAAGGAAGGAAGGAGAGCTGCTCCAGCCGCTGCCACTGTAGGAGGAGGAGGAAGAGGCGCAGCAGAAGGATCCCAGCGCTGTCACCTCAGGGTGGTGATCTAGAGCAGGAGGTATTGCTGGGGCCCTGCAGACACAATTATCATGGGTCAATCATGGGGGGCTCCGTCCACTTGCCCCTCCCTCCCCCTTTTTTTCCATGTCAGCCTTTTTTTTTTACTGTGGTCCGGTGGCCCCCAGTGGTGTCTGGGACGTGGTGGACCGGCCCGCTGTTTGAAAACTTTGAGGACCCCTGCATTAAAGCATCGCAGATGTGTTCTCGTGGGGTCTGGAGAAAGCTCCCCATGCCAGAGGGATCAGGGGCACTCCAACAACAAACACAGCTGCCATTTCAAGAAACTCATCTGGGAAAGAAAAATTAATAGTTGCGATTTCCCACTCTGTGTATGGTTAAGGAATTGAGAGTTTGTGAGCACCTCTCAGTTCGGGCAGGCGACTCCTAAGGGCGACTCCTTTAAAGAAAAAGTAAAAAATAAAATAAAATAAAGGCATTGCTCAAGTTGAGCGGAAAGCCTCCCATGCTCGAGCAAGACCTTTCCCTCCTCTAATAACGAGGTTGGAGTTCAGGATCCAAAGACGGCGGCGAGTGGGGCGATCCCGGAGAGGCAGCGGGGGAGTCCTTGTCAGCCAACGCGGCAAAAGGGGGCAAGAGAAGGCTCAACTGCCTGGGGCAAGAGCCTCTCCCCCCAAACCACCCCGGGGGTGGGGGAGGCATCGGGGAGGCTGCTGCCTTCCTTGAGTCGGCAGGCGCCGGGATCGGCCCCCCAGGAGGGACAGCTCGGCCGCCCCCGCGAGGAGACCCGTTCCGACGCCAGGCTGCGCCCGGCAGCTTTTTACGCGCACCGGCGGGAGAGGCCGCCCCGGAGCGCAGCGCCCGGAGCCCCAAGGCCGGCGGCTGGAAGGGGCGGCGGGGAGGCGGCGAGAGAGAGGAAGAGGAGCCGAGGCCGCCGCTCCAGGAGCTTCAGGAACCCGAGGAGGGCACTGCCTTCTCCGGCACGGGGGAGAGGGGACCCCAGCGCCCGTGGAGGCTCTTCTTACCTGGTTGCGCGAGTATTGGGGGGCACCAAGAGACTCCGTTCGTCGCGCGAAGGAAGCGCGCACGGGAAGGGGCTCCGAGAGAGGGGAGCGCTCGGGCCAAGCAGCGGCCGCCGTCCGCTCTGAGGGCCGCCTCCACCGCTCCCAGGCTCCACCTCCTCCCGGCGGGTCAGGGAAGAGGAGGGCGCGCCGAGGCCTGGCAGGAAAGAGGCCGCCTCTCCCCCGACAGCAACGCTGCCCTCGGCCCCCTCCTTGGCCGCTCCTCCGCCCGCCCCCGTCGGGAGATGTGCCGCGCGGCGGTCGGGCGTGCCTTCCTGGGACGTAGCCGCCCCTTGCTCCGTCCACCGGTCACCTGTGAAGGAGTGGGCTTTCGGCCCTGGAAGCTCACAGTGGCAGTCAACCTGTTTTGCCCTGCAATAAATCATCATCATCATCATCATCATCATCATCATCATCATCATCATCACCATCACCACCACCACCACCACCGAACCGAAAGAGCTGGAAGAGACCCTATGGCAGTGATGGTATTGGTGAACCTTTGAAAGACTAAGTGCCCAAACTGCGATTAAAAACCCACTAATTTTTCGCAAAGTGCCCATGCAGCAATTTAACCTGAATAGGGGTGGCTGTGAAGGGGGATGTCGGGTGTCCACAAAAACGGCTCCGAGTGCCACCTTTGGCACCCGTGCCATAGATTCACCAACACTGCCCTATGGAGTCCAACCCCCTCTCAAGGAGACGCAGCGGGGAATCAAACCCAATGCTTCATCCATCTCCAGACAAATCATAAACACTTCTCACCTCCAACAGGAAGGCCAGGGCTAAGAACCCATAATACTTTACGGGTGTTGGGAAAGGCTGCATAGGTGGGACTTATATACACCTGAGGCTGTTGTCCACCTAAGGAGACAGTTCAGACCAGGAGGATGTGAAATCAAGGTGAACTATAAATTGGAAGCCTGGCAACAACTTCCCTCAGAGTGAGGAAACTTCGTGGATGAGTAGTGAAAGAGTTTCAATCTCACAAGAAAAGTCTTGTTGCCATGACTCAACTTCCAGATAACCTCACCTGGAGAACAGAATCTCCTGCAGACTCAGTGCTACGCTATTTATTTTTGCACTCTTTTTCTGATTTTCTTCCCATTGACATTTGTCAATGTTCTTGGTCCCCCACCCCAGGAGGCACTTGGGCTTCCTTCCCAGTCCCCTCATTTTTCTTCCAGAAACCAGGATTTGCAGAAGTGGCCCTATATAGGGTTTAAACCACTGCAACTCAAAATAATAATTTTTATCAAGTTGTCTTTTACTCACTTCTGGCCCTTTCCAGGTACCGAATAGTGTGATGTCACCCCCTTTCAGAGACTGGGTTTTCAAAGGCACAACTGGGTTTATTTTGACATCCCACTGCTGTACCACCAAATTGTGACAACACCTCCCTTTTACACGTGTGATTCTGATGAAAAATGTATAGTGTAGGGAACCAATTTAATAATCTTAACAGGATCCTCTTGGTAATGCTGCCACCTTTGTAAATCGTCACCTTATGAACTGGGACAGACTCAGATGTATAATATAAAAATAATAATGAAGTTTATTGAGAAAATAAATAAATATAACAATGACTGAGGTTGGTATGTGTTGCCTTTAACATAGAAGAGATTTAATCAACTCTTCAAGCCTCCCTGTCTTTAATAACTAGTAAACAGTAAAGCCCTCACTGCCTGACTGAACTCTAACAGAGCTGTGCTCTCCCAGCACTCTTTAGTTCACATCCTCAATTAAGTTTTCATGTGTGTTATCACCCTTCATGGGTTATACTTTCCTCCAGAAAAAAGTGCGGTCTCAGACACATTTACCTCGAAAACAAGGATATGCCCCATTAAACACATTGAGATTTATAGCTCAGCGGTTGTGAATTTGATTCCCTGCTGTGCCTCCCAGATGTAGATGCTGGGATACCCTGAAAATGGTCAATGAGTCAGAAATGACTTGACGACACAGGATTCAACATGCACCGGATTGCGATGTTCCCCACAACGTCTTCAGCTGGCATGGGGTGATAGGCTCTCCCTAGAGTTTGCCTTGTAACTAGACTTGGATCCGATCCCAGCATGTCACACACCAGCAGGGTGTTGAGAGCCAGTGCAATAGCTGCTCAGTGGCACAGCCGAGTTTAGCTTGGGTCAAGTGGCTGCCAGAGTTTGCAAAATTCCTTTTATGATTTCTTCATTTACAACTTTGCTCCTAGGTCCATCCTGATTTAGTTCACTGAAATTTAGTTTCTGTTTCAAAACTATTGGGCTTCCGTTTTTGTTTTACCCAAACTTAAATCATTATCTTGTAATTTCTTTAAAAGGGCCAATCTTGTGTTAGAAAACATACACTGCCCCCCATTAATCTTACTGTTGTTTCCACTCCATCAATAGAGTACACAAGCTGCACAGAGGGGCATTTGGAACTGTATAACATTCCTCCTCCAACTGCAGCTCTGATGCCAACCCCAGGAATTCTAAAAAGCTGCCCCATAAAAGGAATGAGGTTTCCTTTGTAAGGTTATGGATTAGACCAGTAGTCGCCAAAATTAAAGCCCCAGAGTTCCTTAAACTATGGCTACCAGAAACTTGAGCCAGCCAAGTGGGCAGTCAGCACTTTTGGATGCTGTAGTCCAAGCACATCTGGAATGCCCCACAGATTGCATCCCCTTCCCATGTTCTTGGACTGCATCTTCTATTAGCTATAGCCAACATAAACAGTGGGAACTGCACTTCAGGCAGCCTTTAAGGTAGCACCTATTCAGTGCCATGAAAAGATCTCAGATGAACTAGTCCTGGGCAGAGATTGGAAAAACCATTTTTGTACCTAAAAACACAATTATCCAAACTTGCATGACCCACTTGGTGTGTGCATATCTATGTGTGTGTTGGCGGCGGCGGGGGGGAGCCATTCTCCTTGAAAAGATAAACTGGCCAAGCTCTGAGTTTTGGTGCTGGTCACATTACCTTTGGGGTAGAACAGTGGTTCCCAACCTGGGGGTTGGGACCCCTTTGGGGGTCGAATGACCATTTCACAGGGGTCGCCAGGAGCCAGTGAAGAAACAGGCACAAAACGGCTTGGGTCTGAAGGAGGAGGGGTCGGGAAAGAGTGAGTTGCAGCTTGATAGGTTGGAGGGGATGTCAGTCAATGGCACCGGAGCCTGCAGTTGGCTGAGGGTGCCTGTGTAGAGAGAAGTTCTCTATGGCACCTTCGGCAGTGGCCTGTCAAAGGGGTCTTGTGGCCTCTTCCAAGCAGGGCAAGGGGTCACCACAACATGAGGAACTGTATTAAATGGTCGTGGCATTAGGAAGGTTGAGAACCACTGGGCTAGAATGATAAAATTCATGATGCTGCTTCCGACATCACATGGTCTAGATCAGTGGTTCTCAACCTGTGGGTCCCCAGATATTCCTGGATTCCAACTCCCAGAAGCCTCCACCACTCACTGTGCTGGAAGGGATTTCTGGGAGTTGCAGTTCAGGAACATCTGGGGACCCACAGGTTGAGAACCACTGGTCTAGATTGTCTGGGTAGCTGTGGGAAGTTGCAGCCACATTTGCAATGAGGTGGGCATGTAGGTAGTATGAAAGCCATTCCTAGTGAATACTACAAACAGAGCCTCCCATAGAGTAGAGGAGTGGTTACTCCCAATCCTTGAGATTTGAATCGGCAGGCTATGTTGGCTGGGAATTTTAAATCTTGGGGAGGATCAAAGCTGAAGAGAACTCCCAGCTTTGAAATCAAAACAGAAGCACTGTCACCTGATGTGTCAGGACATGTGTACATTGTGACAGGCTCTCAACAGTTGTGTAGGTGAACCAGTCAGACCAGAGTTCAGCCTGTCCCTTTTCTCTATTTGTCAGGTACCAGCCCGAGAGAGGCAGCAGAGCATCTGGTGATGCTGTTAACCTATCTGGGAGGCTCTGAAATGTGGTGAGTTTGAATATTCAAGATCCAGCAGTGAATAGGCAGGACTAGATACCAAAAAGCAGGCATAGGATAGGTTTGTAAAGCAAAGCAAAGTGTTCTGCTTATATACCACCCCATGATACTTAAAGCACTCTCTGTGTGGTTTACAGTTTAATTATGCAGGCTAGACATTGCTCCCCCAGCAAGCTAGGTACTGTACTCATTTTACCGACCTTGGAAGGATGGAAGGCTGAGTGAACCTTGAGCTTGCCACCTGGAATTGAACCCCAGGTTGTGAACACAGTTCCAGCTGCGGTACAGCAATTTAACTACTGCACCAGGTATGCATGCATGAAGCATTGAATCATGATGAAGTTGGAAGGGGCTTACCCTGTTCAAGGCAGGAATCCAAATCATAGGGTATCTGACAGGTGGTGGTCTAAATTTCTCTCGAATGCCTCCATCTCTAGAGGCAATCAGTTCCATTGTCATATTGCTCTAACAGATAGGAAGTTTTTCTTGATATTCAACCAAAAATCTGGCTTCCTGTTACTTGTATGCATGTATTTTAGTATGCCTCCTTTCTCCGCATAGGGAGGAGATAAACACAGTAATTCACAATAAGTTAAGAGCGTAATCACAACAAACCAACATCATAGGTGAGGGTGGGGAATTAAATAGATAAGTCTATTTTAGAACACTTTTAAAACCATCATGAAAAACACCTTAAAACTTTTTTAAATCCCAGAATTCAGTAGTGACAGCATGCTTAAAACCCCACACTACTTAAAAGCCATTGTATGACAATGGTAGGACAAAAGGGAAGGGCCAAGCTGCCTTCTACATCCTGGAAGCAGTCAGCGAAAAGACTAGGTGAATCCTCACTGCTCCTTTCAATATTTATTCCCCTAACAACATATCTGTGCTAGTTGTGACTAGAATCAATATTTTGCATAAATATGCAATATATTTAGTTTGAACAAACAGGCTTATCCCCCCCTCACCCCCGGGAAGGGGAGGGTAGAATTTCCAATCACATTTTTGGGCATGCTGTTGACTTGTGTGAAAGTGTAAACAGTGAGACCTTAATATCCATGGGGGTGGGTTTCAAGCCACACCACAAATGCTGAACAAGGCAGAGGTATCAAATGTTATACAGTAGTTTGTATGGTCTTTGGCCAATTCTAGTAAATACACCCTAGAGAGTGTGTGTACATATTTCAAAGATTTTTATTTGGTATTTTCAGACAGCAGATAAGTGAATAAGTGGATAGGATACTGATCCCATTGATACAGGGGTGGTAGTCCTGCTGTTTAAGTCCTTGGGAACACTTGTTGGACATGTCCAGATGACCTCATTGATGATGCACGGGGCAGAGGGGGCAGAGTTTAGAAGTGAACCTGACTCCTTTTGCCTGTCTTCTGCTTGCACTGGAATGACCTACAACTGCAATGCCATTTGTGAATTGCATTTTTTTTTACAAAACCCTCCCTCCTAGTTCTGCACTGCACTTGTCGTTATAGCATTAAAAAGTCATACAGCACTAATTGAAACGCTAACCGTGTCTTATCAGTTCAGCGCTATTTTACTTGCCAAGCATCGTCTTAAAAGGGAAGAGATGTGAATACCGCCTAAAGTGGTGGTTGATCGGTTGCCGATAATGGAAGAGAAGAGTGAGGGAGCAAGGGAACAGCCTGGCATGTGGCCACTTGAACCACACATTCTCCGGATAATTAAACCTTTCTTTGGCAGTGATTTAAATGCTTTGGTGAGGGACAGAAAAGTCCATATCAGCCTGAAATACCTGCCTGTATGGTCACTTCAGCTTGGTCTCTAGTTCTGAGCTGCACCTGATCAGTGTTGTAGCAAGGTTTTGGGGCACCTGGGGCCAAAGTTATTTTTGCACTCCTCTGGCCCTCCCCAACTCCATCCCATCCCCCCAGCAATCCTGCAGGTGTGGGATGGGCGTGGGGTGCATGGACGCACGTGCTTAGCTCTCGTGCACGTGGCAACGAAGAGTTGGAGGAGGAGGAGGAGGAGGAGGAGGAGGAGGAGGAGGAGGAGGAGGAGGAGGAGGAGGAGGAGAGAGCCCAGCCCTGCCTGCATGCCTGCCTGCCTGCCTGCCTGCCTGCCTGCAGTCGGACTCAGAGATGGCGGGCAGGGGGGGGGGGAGGTAGGCAATTTGGCGCCACCTAATTGCTGTGCCCGGGGCGCCCTGCCCCCTTGTCCTCCCCATGCCCCGCCCCTGCAACTGATCCATTTGTTCAGCGGCGGGACTGGCGTGGCAGAAACTCACACCAGCAAAAACTAGGGCATCATGAAAGAAAATGGTTAACACTACATCATTGGGCTGCCATGACTTCCTTTTCCTATTCCTTATTTTCAAACCAACTCCCAGCTTGGGCAGCATAAAAGATACCTTTGTGGCTGTGTGCTGGCCAATGGCCAAAGAACCTGTACCTCCAGAAAAGAAAGAGACAGCTTTGACTTCTCAGAGGGAGCTTGGATTGTCTAAGGTGGGGCGTAAAGCGCTCCAGCTTCCTATGGGCTAAACCAGGTGATACCCACCACCAGTCTCGCCAGATGAGACCCAGGTCTCTTAGGTTTTGGAACAACTTTCCAGGATAGCTCCATGGTCTAGGTCTCTGACTTTTAGAGCCAAATGTTAAGAGTTCGATTCTTCACTTGACAGGGTGTGGACTCAACGATCCATAAGGTCCTATCCAGCTCAGATGATGACCATTTCATGTAGTATCATGTAGGCAACAAGGAATCCCCATCTGCCTACTTTCTCCCCTTCCATTCCTCCCCTTCCACTAAGTCAGTGGTTCCCAACCTGGGGGTCGGGACCCCTTTGGGGGTCGAACAACCATTTCACAGGGGACTCCATGAGCCAGTGAAGAAAAAGGCACAAACAGCTTGGGTCTGGAGGAGGAGGGGGAGAAAGAGTGAGTTACAGCTTGATAGGTTGGAGGGGATGTCAGTCAATGGCACCGGAGGCTGCGATTGCCTGCGGGTGCCTATAGAGGGCAGTTCCCTATGGTACCTGTGGCACAGTGGTCTGCCAAAGGGGTCTTGTGGCCTCTTCCAAGCAGGGCAAGGGGTCACCGCAACAGGGGGAACAACAGGGGGACAGAGTCGCGGCATTAAGAAGGTTGAGAACCACTGCACTAAGTTATTACAATACATCTTGTCTGATGAAGACTGTTGTCTTCAGAGGCCTGCACTGTTATTGGTGCTCTTGTACACTTTTGGGGTGCCCTTTTCATTGACCTGTCTGCTTCGTATCTCTTTTGGACTCTAGTCAGTTGCCATCAGAGGTCGCCTGAGTGTGGTGCCTGCCCCCAAGCTTTCCTTACATGGAAATAAAATTAAATGGGCCTGGGGGCATACAGCCTCTGAGCATGTGCAAAGAGGGTTTCTTCCCTGAGAGCACAAAGCCCTTTTACCTTGACTGTGTGTGTGTGTGTGTGTGTGTGTGTGTGTGTGTGTGTGTGTGTGTGTGTGTGTGTTGTGTCATTACAGTCGTGACCGACTCTTTGTGACCCCATGTCCATGGAGTTTTCTTGGCAGGAATACTGGAGTGGTTTGCCAGTTCTACTCCAGGCGCCTACAGCGCCTGGTATTCCCTGGTGGTCTCCCATCCAAGTACTAACCAGGGCCGACCCTGCGTAGCTTCCGAAATCAGGCAAGATCGGATGTGCTTAGGGCATCTAGGCAGCTTTTACCTTGACTAGGTAAAACCTAATTTCATCATAGCCATGGCACATAGCCGTATTCAATTACCTGCAATCTTACTCCTGTTTCCCTGTATCGAAGCTCCATTAAAACCACTGGAACTTCCTTCTGTTTAGACAGGTTTCAGACTCCGATGTGGAAACTGCTCTGGAATCCAGATGAAAAGCCAGACATCCAACTGCAATGAATGTGGAGTGGTTAGGTCCTTGTCTGTCCCTTAACTTGATCCTGAACTCTGTTTCAGACCTTGCCTTGATGTCATGTTCTACCGTAGATACAGTAGATGCTGCTACAGTACCCGACCCGTTTTGTGATTGTCTTTTACCCACCTCCCTCTTCGAAATGAGTGAAAGAAATACTTAAAAATGAACTACCATACCTGCAAGTGTGCAGCGCCAAATGTACTAGTGGCGAACGTGATATGTTTAAGAAGAGCATGCCCTCTTGTGGGTAATTATGTGTAGTGCCGTTCAAGACCGAGGACTTCGCTGGCCGTCAGTGAGATGTGCTACTGAGTTTGGGTTTCGAAAAGGTAGCTTTATTCCCTATATTAGCCTGTTTCAGTGTAAAACCAAAAACCAAAGCTAGTGTTGCGGCACTTTGAAGACCAACAAATGCACTTTTGTTCTAAATGTATTTGGTTAGTAAGAGGACGTTGTCACTAGAAAAATCTGCACAACCCACCACCCGAGGTGAAGCAGCCGCTAAGTTCAAAAGTAACAGGAAACATTCAGGGGAGCGGTAGATGATGCCAACATCCTTCCTGAAAAGAAAAGTCCAATCCTGGCACTTTGATGTCGTGATCTTTGGGTCTAGGTCTAGCTGGTGGTAGGTAGGAGAGCTACCTTCACCGCTGTGTAAACTCGGCCTGTCCCTTTTAATAGACAACCAGCAAGGAACAAGCAGGAAACATTGGCATTAGAGCTGCAAGAGGGTGTGGAGAAAAAAAAATGCAACCCTGGAACTAAAACAAAATAAAACAAACCAGAAAGAAGGAAAGGCAGAATTCATTCAAGTTGCCTGCTTGATCCAGAGAATTTTGCCTCCAGAATCCAAGATTGGAATCCAGCGTTTCTGAAGCATCACATTGCTGGGACTGTCACCCCTGCTTCTCACCAGCTGGATGTGCACCGTCCTAAATAAATAAATAAATAAATAAATAAATAAATAAATAAATAAATAAATAAATAAATAATGTAAGATTATATGCAAATTTGAATTCCCCACCCCTCAGAAACCCTCCACCTGCATGGATGCCTTCCAGTCCAAAGGTGGTACTGCTGCTGCTGCTGGTGGTGGTGGTGACCCATGACTACAGTAGTGGTGGTGGCAATGCTCGAAATGACTGCAAAAAAGAAGCATCTTTAAATTTGCTCTCTTCTTAAGGTAAATCTGATCTACATCCACACCATACAGTGCCACGTGCCTTTCATCCAAATGCATTTTTATTTGTTTGTTCAGCTTGAGATGGTACTGTAATTTTCTTTTCTTCTCTTTTTTTCATCCTTGTGAGTTCTTCTCCTTAGAGCAAGGATTCCCTCCCTGGGTTAAACAGAAGGTCCACATTATTGCTATGAAATAGGAGTCTGTTGCCAGAAAACAAGGGATGCTTTATTGTGTACTATGTAGCATTACTGCACAGTATATATGCTCTTCCTAATAATGCTTTTTTGTAGCTCTGATGGTAATATTTCTGAGGTCTGCAATTGCTTGTAATACAATGTGAAAATTCTCAATATTATCCAGAAGTGATTTTTTTTTTTGGTAGCAAGATCTATGTATTTTGTTAATTTTTCCATTTTTTATTTTTTTATTTTTCAGTTCTGGCATCCCCCGGAATTGCAATGATCCAGACATTCCTTTGTTCCAGTACGACTATGTCTGGTATGTTATGTTCAAGGTGTCTAGCAGGTTGGATCTGGAAATCCCACAAGATCTTGACGCCATCGTTTTCTGACAACTTCTCTACCTGATGTTCCCATGGGTATTTTTTTGGAGACAAGTTATATTTTCTCCATAAATACCAATGCACTAATTTTGCCACTTGATCATGTCTAATTTTGTAATCACTTTATGCAATCTTTGGACATTCACAGATGAGGTATGACACAGTTTCATCTTGTTCTTGGCAGAATGGATATTTGCTAAGAGCACTAATTTCTTGAATCTTAACTTTCACCTCATTGGTTTGGAATGCTTGTTCTTGGGCAGGAAAAATCAAGCCTCCGGATTCTTACTTAATGGTTCCCAGTTTTAGCTATGTCTACATTGAATTATCATCATGTTTTCCATCAGTATTTCTCAGCTGTTGTCCTTATAGTGGTTAATTTTTTCCAAATGTTTAATTTATTTTCAAATTGTTGTTTCTTATATTGAGCCCTTATTTCTGATGCATTCAAAATATTCACCCTTTTTATCGCCTTAAGAAATGTTAAAGAAAGTTTAAGAAATAATTTTACAGTACTTGTACTAATATAATCATTTAAGCGTCTTTCCCCCTCCTCTATTACATGCTGCATTTTGTCCATGTCATTTTTTTATCTAGTGCATGATGCATGCTCATTAGTTTTCATATTTTTTGATCCAATTCTTATAAATGATTTTGAATCCAAACTATTATTCCAGCTTAGCATCTAATAATTGGGACTCCTCATGGGGTTTATGGCAAATTTAACCAGAGATTGGGAAAGTTATATATATTTGGACAATGCTCCTAAAATCACACAACCAACATGGCCATTGGTTATGCCTTCTAGAGATTTGAGGAACTGTCAACTTCAAAAGTAATTCTGGATTTAACTTATTTTTACTGAACCCTTGAAAGGACTGAGAATCATTTAATGGGCAGCTCTACTGAACCACTGAAGTGGATGAGAGCCTGTTTGATGAGTCTCCCCTCCATCCACACATTCACCCACCATGTTTGATGAGCATTCCCTCCACCCACCATGAGCAAAAAGGTTGAAGATTGAATCAAGTGCTGAGACAAATGCATAATCCTTGTCCATATTCCTCCTCCCAGGGCTAGATTTTCTTAGAGACGAGGAAAAAACAATCAACCAGTCTGGCTGGCAAGTTAAGCCTGTGCATGGCAACTACAAAACAAACTCAACAGGATGCCAGGTACGGAGGTAGAGGAAGGCATGTGCTGTAACAAACAGGCATATTGCAGAAGGCAAAGAAGCACAGCTTCTAATGAAACCATCTTGTTTCATTTGATACTTAATGTAGAGATTTGGACATATTCCGGATCAGCTTGACTTGGCCCAGTTTATATGCAACCCAAATTTTAAGGCCGAATGGCCAGATTTGATTCCGGTGAGCTGCTGTATAGCTTTGCTTTAGGTAGAGTCAGAGATTGGGAGTAGAGATGGGCACGAATAAAAAAAATGGTGTTTCGTTTGTCGTTTGTTATTTGGAGGGTCTGTTTCGGTTCATTTCTGTTTTTTTGTGAATTTTTGCAAAAAAATTCGTTTTCATTTTTGTTCGTTTCGTTACCATTTTGTTACCATTTATTTCAATTTTTTGTGATTTGTTTTAGCATTTAAAAGCAGTTCACTGTATTGCCATAACGAAAACGAAATGCATGACAAAATTTCCGGTGTTTCTGTTCGTTTCGTTTCATTTTGGAGACAAAATTTGTCATTTCGTTGCGTAACGAAATGAAAAAGCAAAAAAGGAAACGAAAAATTGTTCGTTTCGTGCCCATCTCTAATTGGGAGCTTAATTTCACACAGTCCCTCCTTGACAGGGCCTGGATTTGATGATCCGTATATCTTCCTCCTCCTTAATTCAAGTGGAAAGTAAATGGAATTTACTAAGCAACATGTGTCTAGAGCACAAATCAAATGGGAAGGACACAAAATTACTACAGTCTCTCCCCTTCCCTTTTAAATAAAAGGACACCAGTTAACTGTTTGAAATGCAGCATGTTTGCTCCCCTTTTGGGGATTTATAATGTCTCCAAATTAAGCAAATCTGTGCAATACCAAAAAGGAAAAAAAAGTCCCAGCTGTTTTAGTTTTCCCATGCATGCCAACGGGAGACTCACAAAGTGACTCAGATTGGGGATATAAATTGAATTGCATGTGGCGCAGGTGGCTGCATACAGAGCAGAACCCATTTTACAGCTCCTAAAGATGCTTCAAGCAGAATCAAGGAAACCCTTGCCTGGTCCCAAGTATGGAATAGAAACGGCAAAGGCTCATCGGTGACAGAATTCGCACCATGTGCCTTACATGGTTCATGGCTCCTCCCTAAAGCGGTGCCGCAGTCAAGCTTGCATTTCCCTACACATGTTGCTGTTTTAGTTTTAGGACAGTGTTGAAGTCAGGCAATCTGCAACGTTAAAGCGTGCACGGTTTCGTTAAACCAACATGTGACGGAGCAGCAGGAAGATTATTCTCATGGGGGAACGACAGCAGGGTAGCACGTCAGCTGCTGGTTCCTGCAGGCAACCGTTGAAACACCTTTGCTGCACTGTTGACTTGCTTAATTATGCAAAACAAAATCTTGTCAAAAAGCCTGCTTTTAAAAAAATGGTCAGTAAAAATTAAAGAGCTTTCCAATGCTCAGGGATGCCAAGGTGGAGCCTCCTGTCGAACCTCTAGGTGGGGCTCTTGTTGCATCAAAAACAGCCATGACCAACTCCAAGATGCAAGTTGATAGGAAAGCTAGAAACCACTTTACCTAATAAAATGGGGAAGGGAACCAAGGCAAAGCCTTTAACAGTAAAGCCTATGAATCAAAAATATAGAATGGTGGCCAGATCAATACTCTGTAGTCTCATGATCCTGAACTACTGTGTTGCATGTTTGTTGTTTTAGTTGTGTGGTCGTAGACACATTCCTACTTGGAGATAAGTAGAAATGATAAATAATGATTATGTATTGTCAAGCCAATTCAGACTTGTGGTGACCCTTACCCACCCACCCCCTGCAAAATAAGCAGTCGAGACACAGTTTGGGTTTAAAACTCAGGCCACGCTTTATTTGACATAAATCATCACATTATCAGCAAGGGGGCTGCAGAAGCGGGGAACCGTTGGCCCTGAGGTCACATGAGACCTCACCCAAGGCATTGTCATGGGGTGAGTTCCACAGCCCCAGGGGGACACCATCACCACGTGGTGCCCGCTTGGCCGGCCGAAGCCATATCTTTAACTGCCAACGTCAGTCGTGGTGCCATCACGTGACTGGTCCCAACCAGGTAGGATTACAAAGGGCTCCTGTTCCCAGCGCCGTGATCAGTGGATCTGTGGGACCAAGGGGGTTGAGGGGTATAACCTGTAAGGATAAGGAACTCCCCAGATGCTTCCATTCCCAGCCCCAACTGCCATGCCAATGGGCATGCCTAGCTGAGCCCATGCCTCCCGTCCAGGCTGCTAAGCACCTCCCACAGCCCCCCCCCATGCAAGTTGGACAAAAACAGGTCCAGGCACGAGGTAAGACAGATGCACCCCATCGCTCCAATATAGGTTGAGCATTTTTTTGCATTGATGTTACGGTGGTTGATAACCGAGCCACCGGCCTTTAAGAGCTCCCAGGCAACCTCCTGGTTGACGTCCCTGCGGGCATGATTCATTCACTGTGGGTCATTCCTAGGGATAATGGTAGATCATGCCACGTGGGTATTCAGGAACCGTTCCCGCCAGACACCCATGATGGAGTTGATGAGTGCTTTGCTCGTCAGCTTCCCCAGGTCGTTAACCCCCCCCCCCGGACATGGATGACTAGTATGTCCAGGGGCTTTTCCCAAGCTGCGTGACATGCTGTGGGTAAAAATCTGAAACACCGCATGTCCCTGCGTCCATGCCAAACGATTCTGGCCCAGTCACTCAAGCCGAGTTGGGTCCCCCACGCTGACTGCTTGGCATACTTTGCGGTCCAATAAACAAAGCCGTGGCCCAATATCAGATCCGTGCCCTTCAGAGGTGTCCTGGGGGAAGAAAGCAGAGGGGGGAAGCAGGGACTAGAACTGGGGGAGAGGGTGCTCCTTTGCCCCACCCCACTCGCGTCCCTTGTGATGTTTGGGGCGGCAGTGGGTCTCGTGTTGCTTCATCAAGGGGGGGGGCAAGCCGGACAAGGCTGGTGCGGAACAGGTCCTTTTCAGAATTTTTGAGGTAGAAAATATTCAGAAGTGGCTGGCTATTCCCTTCTTCTGGGGGCATCCAGGGACTGTGCAGCTTGCCCAAGGCCACACAGGCTGGCTCTTCCAGGATACACAGTGGGGCATTGAATTCCCAGTCCCTGTGAGTTAGGTTTCGGGCTGTGAGGTATCCAACTGTCTACCATGAGCTATCCAACTAACTACAAAGGTGTTGCTTCATTCTGTCTGTGTGCAGGCAGTCCAAGCTGATTCTAGTTGCAGTAATACCTTGGTTTAAGAGTACCCTGTTTTAAGAGCATTTTGCAGGATGAGCAACCATTTCTGATCAATTTTGCTTTGTTCAATGAACAATGACTTGCAATACGAGCACTGGAGCAGGTCACATTACCACATGAACCAATGGTCTCTCTCTCTCTCTCTCTCTCTCTCTCTCTCTCTCTCTCTCTCTCTCTCTCTCTGCTGGATCGTGTGTTATTGTCTGGAACGTTCTGTCTCAGGAAAGCCTCAGAAGTAGAGTGAGGTAAGGAAGGTCTCCCTCACACCAGCCAGAAATGTTTTCACAGAGGGGTGCAGGTTAGGGCTTTATCTTTTTATATACAGTATTTATATTTATATTTTCATTTAATTTGTTTTCAACTTCCTTTCTTATTTTTCAAACCATTTCTAATCATGGCAGCTAGTCAAGTACTGTATGTATATGGCTACAAACTGCACTTTATTATTGTCATATTAAAAACATAGAATAAAATCCAGTTGTTAGTCTCAAGCAGAGCAGATTCCGCAGCCTAAACCATGGTGTGGACATGGACTTCGACCACTACTGCACTTTAGATTTGAAACACCTTTTCCTTAAAGACGAATTGCCTTAAAAATCACTGTCTGCTTTTCAAATTGCTTTTTCTAAAGAGCCCCCTTGGCCATGCCCATTTTTGACTGCTGTGTCGGTTTTTCTTGCGACGGCCACTGGGGGTGGTGTTTTTTTAAATTGGTTCCTGCACCCCCTTTAAAGCGATTTGGTTGTATTTGCAACTTTTTTTCGGTTTCCTCCATTTCTGCCGTTTCCGTCGTAGTTTAAAGTGGTTCAGCCAAGTGCGAACAGGGAAGCCGATTGCTAAGCAACCGCCAAAGTGCGGACAGCCGAACCGCTGTAGCGACCACGTGACCATGGGAGGAGATAAGGCAATGCAAAATAAAAAGCGGCTGCTCAAGGAAGAGTGGTAGCGGCCTTCTTGCCAACTTCTTTTGTGCATTTTGGCATTTTGTGTGTACAGTATGTGGTCTATAGGGCCCCAGAATGAATAATCTGAATCTTCATTATTTGTTATCAGGAAATTTGCTTTGATATAAGTTTTTTGGGTTAAGAGCATGTTTCTGGAATGGAGTATGCTTGTAAACCAAGGTATTACTGTATTTCTGTTATTCTTGGCGCAGTCTAGAACCTTCCCGGGCCTGAGAAATAGTGACCACCAGAAAACCACATCCTGGCTTAATGATTGCCCAACCCACTTTTCTTGTATTTTGGATAAGTTACTGAATACAGTCATTCCAAGAGCGTTCTCTGGGTTGTCCACACAGGGCTCTGAAACGGATCATGTGATCGCAACGGAAGCTTCACTTTTAAGCCAATGTATTCAGGCCTCTGGAATTTCTGCTTCATCTGTAGGCCCGTTTAATGGCTTCTGACAGCCACCCCTGCCCTGTGTAAAACCAGAAGAGTGGGTGCTTTTGAGGAGTCACAGGTGCCTATGAGGTAAAATGTCTGACAAGGAAGGGGCAATTTGCTTCACAACCTCTAAATGGCAGCCTCAACATTTTAAAATAGCACCCTCACTGATCTGTTCTCTGCAGAGACAGGGTTTTATGGCCACATCCCAGAAGTCACACCCTGTACATTTTCCCCCTTGAGCCTAAGCTAAGTCTTGTAAATAGCAACTTGTTAGGTCAGCTCTAGCAAAATTAAACTCCCCTGCAGGGCATCAGATAAGGAATGTTTTATCAACGATTCCATCCCCTTTCTCTCTCCCCCCCCCCACTTTCTCTCTTTTTTTTTTTTGGTCCGGACCTTAATGTGCCACATATGATATACGTCAAGTATGTGTGGGTTAATAAAAATCTTTATAGGCTAGTAACTTATGTGGGCCTATTTTGGAAGACTGTCCTAAATGCTGTCATTTCTGGGGGAAGGGGAGGAGCAAATAATGGTGGCATTTTTAAAGCTCTCTACCACATTTTTCAAAATTATTTTCTTTAAAAGTACATCATTTAGAGCAATACTCTTTTGTGTGCATTTTTCTTGTTATAAAACAGGCCCGGTGTGCTTACAGAAAACTGGTATGTTGAGGAAATATTACTGTATAACCCATCTCCCTTGTAATATAGTTTTATGGATGTGGGTGGTAATAATGTTGCAGATTTGAATGTTTGGTAAAGTTCTCCTTTGATACACAGCAGAATCGATGCTTTTGAGCTGTGGTGCTGGGGAGAGTCATGAGAGTCCCCTGGACTGCAAGGAGATCAAACCTATCCATCCTGAAAGAAATCAACCCCAAATGTTCACTGGAAGGACAGATTTTGAAGCTGAGGCTCCAGTACTTTGGCCACCTCATGAGGAGAGAGGACTCCTTGGAAAAGTCCCTGATGTTGGGAAAGATTGAAGGCAAAAGGAAAAGGGGACGACAGAGAATGAGATGGTTGGATGGTGTCATCGATGCAACCAACATGGATTTGACCAAATCCGGGAGGCAGTGGAAGATAAGAAAGCCTGGCGAGCTCTGGTCCATGGGGTCATGAAGAGTCGGACACGACTGAATGACTGAACAACAACAACAACAACAACAGAAGTGACAATTCACAGAAGAGAATAGGTACAAGTTCCTCAGAGCCCACCCTTTTTGTCATTAACTGGTAATTCAAGTCTCAATACCTCATTCTGAGATTTATAGTAGAAAGAATAAAACAATTTCTTTACTTACAATTGTTTGAAATTACATACTGTATATGGATATACTGCTTTCTTTATTGCACCCATACGTAGCAACCAACTAAAAAGTTCAACAGCAAACAAGCAACTGCCTCCATCCCAGGAAAGAGAGGGAAAGGGCGCTCTATAGAGAGGCAGGGCTCTTTTTGAAATCAAAGGCTGGAAGAAACGATTAATTAGTGCTGGATGGGCAATCCCCCCAGAGAAGTCCCTCCTAGTTACACACACTACAGACAGCATGTGAAGTTGCAAATAACATTTTAGCAGATAATGGAGTTTGTTTATACAGCAGGACCCCCATATCTGCAGGTGATTGGTTCTGCCGCCAGCCACAGACAATGAAATCTGTAAATAATAGTGAATGCAAAATGTGTAGTATAGTAAAGTGGAAAAAAAACCCCAAAATTTAACATGCATTACTAGAACAGGGCACTAGGGATACCAGCCAGCAGATAAGTGAAACCACAGATATGGGTGTCCTACTGTATCACCATCTCATATCATCATTTGCACAAGGCCAGCTATTACAACTACTGTTGATGCAGGGTAGGGAAATGTCTACAAGACCAGCCCTACCATTGAGCAGTGTGGGGTGATTCTCTCAAGTAGAAGATCTTGTGATGTTACAGTGGCAGCCTCCTGACCATTCCTTCTGAACTTGCCAGCTGATGTGAGGTTTCAAAGCAAAACAGTTGAGTCAGCTCAGGTGGGGTACCATCTTACCTCTTGCTTCAGACAGCAAAATGTTTTGGCCATGCCCTGAAAGGGAACCTTTGTTCTTCCTGAACACCTGCCTTTGTTCATGACAATGGTGGGAGTTCATTTGGATCATTTTGGTGCTGTTTGGTTCAAACAAAATTATGCCATTCACACATGTTTTGACTTTGAACAATCCTTTTGTAGAGCTTTCTCACTGCTTTTGGGCACAGTGCTAGGTTGTTTTTGACACAATTCAGAATGCTCCTAATTATATTCTGGTATCCTGTGTGGATGGATAGTTCACTCCCAAATAGAGCAGTGGAGCTATGTGAAATAAAGATAAATTAA
The DNA here is from genome assembly GCA_029282475.1 of Phrynocephalus forsythii. Taxonomy (NCBI): domain Eukaryota; kingdom Metazoa; phylum Chordata; class Lepidosauria; order Squamata; family Agamidae; genus Phrynocephalus; species Phrynocephalus forsythii. Next base: position 21,063,739 of record JAPFRF010000004.1, read on the forward strand.
AAACAAATTAAAATGTTAAGATAACTATACTATTTTTTTTTTTACCAGAAGCACCCAAAGATTGGAATGTGTGCAGGAATCTCTTCTCGAAGTGAGCCATGATAGAAGCTTAGCCTTCATGAAGTAGGTGGTTTGGCACTGTTTTGTTGTATCACGTCTGAAAATGAAGGATTGGCTGTTGCCAGGGGACTCCAGAATCAACGTACAGTATTCACAATGCTTTTGCATTCTTTGGAGAGGCTCTTTCTATGGCTCCTGCTGTTCTGTCATGTTTATTTGTCTTGTTGTTTCGTTGTAACTTTTGTATCATTGTGGGGTTTTTTCTTTTTTCTTTTCTGGTTTATTACTATTACAGTTGTCCCCCGCCCTTTCGCGGTTCATATACTGCGGTCCCGGTATATCGCGGGTCCGCAGTATATAAAAAAAGCCCCCTGGGGTAAGGAGGAAAGGCCTTCCCAGGCCTTTTGGAGGCCCCAAAAAGTGCTTCCCTGCAAACAGGAAGTGACTTCCAGTAAACCAGCAGTGACTTTCAGATCACTAGAAAGCACTTTTGGGGCCTCTGGGGGACTGGAAAGCCCCTTTGCCGGCCCATTTGGGGCAGTGCCAGGCCTGGGGTAAGTACAAGAGCCCCCAGAGAGCCCAAACTGACCCAGCATCCTCATATTGCGGATTTTCAATTATTGCGGGTCGTGTCAGGTCCCTAACACCTGCAATAGGTGGGGGTTTACTGTATTATCATGTTTTTGGTTGTCTGATAAGTCTTTGTTGTTAACCGCCCAGAGGTCCCATTTGAGGAAAATCGGATTGCAGTATACAAATATAAAAATATTTTTAAAATGGTCTTTGACCCTAAATAAAGATAATGAACTTAATAAATTAAATAAATAAATAAATAAATAAATAAATAAATAAATAAATAAATAAATAAATAACAAAGAAAGGGAAGTCACTGCAGCCTGCTGAATAACAGGCCATGGGAAGAAGCAGGGAAGTGGGTGGAAAAGAGAGTGTCATTAATTGAAGGGAAGACCAGTTGGAGTAATCCGTAGACTTATCTGGACCCTTATTACTAAGTAATAAGCAATCCATTTTTTTAAATAGAAGGAAGGAAGGAAGGAAGGAAGGAAGGAAGGAAGGAAGGAAGGAAGGAAGGAAGGAAGGAAAGCTTGGCAGCTTGATGGGCAGTATAAAATCTAAGAAAGAAAGAAAGAAAGAAAGAAAGAAAGAAAGAAAGAAAGAAAGAAAGAAAGAAAGAAAGAAAGAAAGAAAGAAAGAAAGAAAGAAAGAAAGAAAGAAAGAAAGAAAGAAAGAAAGAAAGAAAGAAAGAAAGAAAGAAAGAAAGAAGAGCTAATGGAATGATGGAGTTAATCTGCTTCTTAGATTGTCAATAAATTCACCTGTTTATATTCTGATTTTAGGTTTATTGTTCTTGGCATTCATTTTTAGAGTAGATGGCACACAGTTTAAAAATTTTGAACAGAACTGCAGGGGCATCAGTAGCATTGAAAAATCTCTGTCCATTGCCAGTAATCTAACAAGATATGACTTCTGATTAGAGATGGGCACGAAACGAACAATTTTTCGTTTTCATTTCCGTTTTTTCATTTCGTTATGCAACAAAATTACAAACAAATTTTGTCTCTAAAATGAAACGAAACGAACAGAAACACCAGAAATTTTGTCGTCCGTTTCGTTTTCGTGACGGCAATACATTGAACTGCTTTAAATGCTAAAAAAATCACAAAAAATGAAATTAATGGTAATGAAATCGTAACAAAATGAACGAAAACGAAGACAATTTTTTGCAAAAATTCACAAAAAATGGAAACAAACCAAAACGGACCCCCCCAAACGACAAACGAAACGCCATTTTTTTAATTCATGCCCATCTCTACTTCTGATTATTCTTATGATATAATGTAATCTTCTGTAGGATTGCTCCATTTGTATTTACAAGCAATAATTTATAATGATGTGTGATGTCCCTGTGAAATATTTTTGCAAAACAGCCCTGTGGCACATTAGGAAGGAAGCAAATGCCAGCAAGTATAAATAGGTATACAGACCAAAATGTAGTATTGTTGTGCCTTTTCTCCATTCCCGCCAACTCTGGCCAAAGCCATGTTGTTGTTGTTGTGTCGTTACAGTCGTGACCGACCCTTCGTGACTCCATGTCCATGGAGTTTTCTTGTCAGGAATACAGGAGTGGCTTGCCAGTTCTTACTCCAGGTGCCTACAGCACCTGGTATTCCTTGGTAGTTGCCCATCCAAATACAGTACTAGCCAGGCCTGACCCTGCTTAGCTTCCGAAATCAGGTGAGATCAGATGTGCTCAGGGCATCTAGGCAGCTGGCCCAAAGCCATAGGCTTCACAAATAGAATTATGAAAGGAGAATGTATAGCCCAGTCCTAAACTTGGAAATAAATAATCCCACTCACTATTTGAAAGTAAACAGGACTGTCATGAGATGATGATGGTGCGATAACTTCATTGTGATTATTCTACTCCATTCATAATGTGTGGAAAAGGGGAGGATTGCATGAGCCCATTCACACACGCATGTCCCACTCATGGGCACATATACTGCCACACCTGCTGACACACTCTCCTTCTACTCGGAAATGGTCTGAACTACTTTTCCCAACTTCTAAGGAACATCTCCTCTACCTTTAATCCCTGTTGCCTCTGTCCCATTCTTCCACCACCTCTAACCTCTTCATGTCTTACTGAGAGCAAGGCAGAAAGCGGTGGAAGGTAGCCCTTGCGATGCAAAGGAGGTTCTGCTTTTCTCGCCAAAATTCTGTAGGCCCCCATGTCTGGGTTTTAGGTTCCCAAAGCCAGGCATGGTGGGTCTGATGCCTTGGAATGCCGCCTGTTGCCTGGTAGCACAGCTGACCTCCCAGGGCATTTCACTTACAATAAAGGCCTGTCAGGACTGCTCTACCAGAAGCAATCAGGCCCTGGCCAGTTCTGGAAGGAAGGGAGCCTGCTGAACCCGACAACAAAGGCATGGAAGTTCTGTAGAGCCCTGTGGTGCAGCGGTTAAACTGCTGTACTACAGCTGTAACTGTGCTCTCAACCCGGGTTCAAGTCCAGGTAGGTCAAGTTTCACTCAGCCTTCCATCCTTGCAAGATGGGTGAAATTAGTACCCAGCTCATTTTTGGGGGGGGGGGAGAATGTGTACCTTACATAATTACAGTGGTACCTTATATAAAGGAATTAATTTGTTCCAAATGAAATTTTCCTTTATACAAATTTCCAATAGGAATGCACTGAAAACAGAGTAATCCCTAATTGCGACCATTTTTATGTTGTAGTTAATTCTGTTAAGCAAATTTCCCCTATCTCCAGAATTTTTATGATGTACAGATTTTATGTTATACAAATAGTTTGTTATACGAAGTCCCACTGTACTTATAAACTGCTTAGAGAGTGCTTTAAGTACTGTAGGATGTTATATAAAGAGCATGCTTTGCTTCCCTCCCCCTCCTTTGGAACAGTTCTCTCTGTGTGTTGGTGGGTGGCCCATGAGCTCCTATGCAGGACAAGGGTCACTGGGCTATCCCAAATGCCTGGGAAAGGGAAGCATGTTGGGAAAATATTCACTGTGCTGCACTGCAGCCATAGTGTAGCCCGCTCAATCTTGTGGTCCTCCCACACCCATTCATTTAAGAGGCTCAAGGCATTCTCGTGCCCCTCGAGAAATAACCACCTCTCGATGAAATGTGCCTAAACTCTCCACTTCATTCAGCGAAACAGAAGGAAATCACATCCATCGATTCAGCAAGAAGCCCACTTCAGACGCCATGTGGGGAAAAAAAAAGCTTTTTGCTATATGCCACAGTGTGTTTGAGGGGGTGGGGGTGGGGGGTGGATGTTAATAGGATCCTAAGCCAATTTTCGCCTGGAAAAAATATTGCAGAGGATGCTACCAAAGAGGGGGAAAGGAAATGGGAGGAAATGATAAGTTTTCTGTTTGCCACCAGCTTTCCAACAGTTATTAATCTGTATTGCTCTACTAAGTCCAACAAAGCTCGACCGGTCTATATTAGCTGAGGAGTCGCCCTCCTATCTTTTCTACCAGTTACTCAGGGCAGTGTAGGAATTAATGAACTAATTCATCTATGTCTCAGTAGCGATCAGCAGTGGTGTCAGCTTTAACAGGGCAGGAGAATGGCCGGGGCTGGGTGTTGGTTTCTTTCTCTTTTTTTGCAACCTTTAATGTCACTTTTATTTGACCTCCTAAGCTTCCATGGAAAGCCTGCATTTATTCTGGGTTGTAGGATACACAATTTTTCCGCTGAGCACAATGAGATGTTAAACTTGATTGGGTATTTCAGGTATGAAATGGCTGGCTGTTTTCCACCTGAACATTGTATTTAAAAGGCGTTGACTGTATTTCATACTGTCATACCTCACTCACCGTGGTAATCTGTGAAAGCCATAAAGATCTGATATAAGGAGATCTGTGTGCTGAAAATTCAAAACTTTTCCCATGTGTGGTTTGACCCAGTTTCAGGTTTTGGGGAGAGCAAAAAGGAATGTTTTTTGTATGGCCAAATGATCTCCTGCCAAATAGCTTCATTTTACAAAGATGCGGGTCTTTCATAACCTGCATGATGCCACTGTTTCACATGATTTTTTTCTTTTTGCTTTTCACACGCTACCCTGATACCAGAGCTACTGGTGGCACTACTTTGGAATCATTATGATTCTACTCAGTCAGGTTTCAGCGACTGGGATGGCATCACAAAAGCGTGTAGCCAATCAGAATGGTACAGTCATTATAAAGAAGACATCAGTAAAGACAGCTGATAATTATGGCATGCGATAACAGCATATATGATCCAGCAACATATTTGCAGGGTCCACTGGAACCTTTTGAGACTGTGGATGTCATTCTTCCATCAACTTGCCATTTCAACTGAACTGTAGCCCTTACCTCTCAATTAACTAGATTCTTTTGCACATGCTTATATGGACCGTTTCGTCTTCCTCTTTTTAAAAAAAAGGACCACAGCATTTTATCTCCTAGTTTTACATTCAGGCAGGTGTCAATTTTACATCTCATATCAGTTCTAGTTTCCTTAAATGAGCTTTCTCCCATCTCAAGAGTGCTATTGATATAAAGCTGGCAGGCATCTGGCTGATCTGAAGCGACTGTGTCAGGGATTTTTAGAGAAGTGGTTTAAGATATGTGTCGATGCACATGGCTAAAGATTAAAATCAGAAGCACATGAGGAGAAAATGGAAGGGCATTATTTCAGGCACTCGTGGTGGAACTCAATGTCACCTTAGGGTGCTTTGCATTTACTGTAATTTCTTCTGACCATATTAAAAATGAATCTTGTGGATTTTTAAAGGTGCATTTGATGAAGTGGGTTACAATCTCTTAAAGATTATTCCAAATAAAACTGTTAAACTTGAAGATTTAATGCAAGGAAACTGTTGTGGTTGTGCAGCTTGCAAATCGTTATTTGATGGATGCTTAGTTCTTTTACCCCATTGAAAATGCTTCTTGGTTTGCTTGTTTATCCGTCAGTCCTTTAACAACTAATATGCTGAGATGACATAAGAATTCCGTCTGTGGCATTTGATCCCATTGTGGCTTCTTCCTGTGTAGAATTCATCACTTGATGCTGTAGTCACCCAACTGACGATGCATCCTTGAATTGCATGTTAGGAGTTAAAACTGTAAGGATTAAATAAATGAGGTGAGAAGATGGGAGGCAAGGCTGTGTCCCAATGTGTACAAAATTATACATGATGCAGAAAAAGTGAACATTATGTTTTCACTTAGAAGGTGTTGTGGTGTTCACCGTATGTAGGTTAAGGCTGTCAGTGGCCACTAATTATGATGGTTCTCACCTCCAGTTTCAGAGGCAGTTTCTAGTGCAGATGATTGAGAGGTTGCTATTGCGTTCTTGTCCTGCTTCTGTACTTCCCATAGGCATCTGGCTGACCATTATGGTAACGGGCAGCTTTCAGCATCTAGACTAGACAGGCTTAGGTATGAAGAAACAGAGCTCGTTGTATGCTTTTATGAAAAACCTTTTACATGAACATGTGCTTTAAATGTCAGTGCCATAGACTGAGGTTAATAAACATGTGAATATTACTGGATGCATTACTCTTGGGGTATGAAATCTGGATGTGTATTGGCAACATATCTGCCCTATAGCCCTATTCTTACTTATCTACCCTCCAGGACCTGTTCCACAGTGATATGGGCAGTGAAGGCTGGTGGGGTTTATTATGGCTGGTGGGGTAGAAGACACAGTACTGGTGGGTTGGAGCAAAGCTAAATACTATTGTAAACATACACAGAGGAAACCCCACAAACATTCCCATATGCACACCATAGGAGGAAACAGAGGAAACAGAGATGGGGTTCCTGACTCCACACTAGATATGCAAGCAGGCAGAAGTAGGCTACCTAGGGCAGCACCTCCTTGCTCTAATGCAGTTGTTCTCAACCTTGGGTAACCCAGGCATTCTTGGACACCACAGCCTTCCTTCACTACCAGCTGTGATGGATGATGTTTCTAGGAGTCACAATCCAAAGAACGCTTGGGTTAGCCAAGGTTGGGAACCACTTCTCTAATGGGCCCACTGCCACTGCAAATGGGGGTAAGCCACACCTGAATCCTGTTTTCAAGTTATTCTTTTTGAGGGATGCTAGCTAGTCTGGGAAACTCTTAATTCCCCCAACCCACCCCCAGGTTGATTTGCTTTGCATCCCGTTTTTCTTCTAATGAGCTGAAGATGATATATATGCTCTCATCAACCCTATGAAGGAAGTCAGGATGATAGGCACAGATATTACCTCAAGGTCATAGAATCATAGAGTTGGCATAGACATCAAGGGCCATCCAGTCCAACCCCCGCCATGCAGGAACCCCCATTACTGTACTCCAGACAGATGGTCATCCAGCCTCTGCTTAAAAACCCCCAAAGAAAGAGACTTCACCACCCTCCATGGTGGCATATTCCACTGTTGAACAGCTCTAACAGTCAGGAAGTTCTTCCCAATGTTTAAATTGAATTTCTTTGCCTGTGGTTTGAAATCATTGCTCCGAGTTCCTAGTCTCTGAAGCCACGGAAAACAAACCTGTCCCCTCTGTAATTTCAAATATATAAACATAGCTATCATATCCTTTTGTAAGGCTAAACATTCCCAGCTCCCTAAGCCGCTCCTCGTAAGACATTTCTTCCAGACCTTCAACCATCCTCGTTGCCCTCCTCTGGACCTGTTCAAGATTTTAGAACTCAGTGGGACTTCACTGTTGTTGTTTTGTTACAGTCGTGACTGACTCTTCATGACCCCAAGTCCATGGAGTTTTTCTGGGCAGGAATACTGGAGTGGCTTGCTAGTTCCTATTCCAGGTGACTACAGCACCTGGTATTCCCTTGTGGTCACCCATCCAAGTACTAGCCAGGCCTGAGCCTGCTTATGGATTACCTAATCCTAAACGGAGACTGTAATCATTCCGGTAGACATGCTATTTCCTTCTAGGCTACCTTTAAACCCCCTCGCCTTAAATATTCTTGTTTTCTAAGCTCAAAGGCTACTTCACACAGGGAATTAAAGCACATTCCTCCTCCTCCTCCACCACCACCACCCATGCATTTTTAAGCTGCACAATTCCCCAGAGGGTTGTACGGCCTCCTTCTTGGAGCGTGCAGATCAGCTGTGGAACGTGCTTCTGAAACCCGTGAGGCTATTCCAGACATTTTCATTGGGCGACGGGCACCAAGAAATTCCCACCGGCAAGCAGAAGGCAAAGCAGAGAGGCCGCCGCGGAAGCAGAGGAAAGCCTCGGGAGAGTTGTGCGACACGCTTCGACACGAGACGAGCTGAACATTGCTTGAGAACAGTTGTTGCCAGTGGCCTCATTTATCATAGTGACAAGGATACTGACAGCTATCTGCAGTGATCCATCAGGCTAATGGCTGACTAGAAATGAGGGCCTGCTCGCCAGGAGCTGAGAGGGGCTGGCAGAGCGGGGAGGGGGCTGGGAGGGAGCAGTTGGAACAAACAAACAAAACAAAACAAAACACTCAGAGTTTCGACCCTTGGCCTTGTGTCCATCATGTTTCATTCACCGCACGGAATGGGGCAGAGACTGGGACTTGTGTTTTCTGTGTTGGTTATTCCAATAATCTTTGGCAGGTCTTTTCCTGAGCTGAAATTCATCTTGATTCCTGGAGGGAGGTATCATCCCACCTGCTCCTCACCATCCTTTCAAGTGGTGGGTTTGAGCTTCTCAGCCGCTAATCACCTTTGCACTCACTGATGGAATTTCGGAGGGCAGAGGAGGGATTTGTTGCACACGTGGTAGATGGGAAGATGGTCTCTGGAGTGCAAAGGGGGGAACTGGCCTTTTGTGCAATCTGCCTTGGCTGTTCAATGGCTGAAACAAACTGATCAGAATTTTATATACAGTACATATCTAAAGCAAGAAGAGAGACAATGAAGGGAAGAGAGGGAATGAAGGGAAGAGAGGCAATGAAGGAACGGTGGTGTCTGTTGAAACAAAAGACTTCCAAGAACAGGAGAAGTAAGGAATCCACAATTTTGACAGATATGGATTAAGTTAATACTGTAAGAAACAGACTTTTCCATTGGGCTACAATAAATTAAGACAAACAAACGGGAACGCACAGGAATGAGCAACATGCACAGTGACGGCAGTACTGTACTCTGCCTTTCTGCTTCTCTTCTTTTTATTGGTGTGTTTTAGATGGGAGCAGATATCCCACAGACACAATAAAATGAAGGCTCTGTTGATTCCATTACAAGCATTGTTGTTTCAGGCTTTATAGAGATGTAGTAGGGAATGAGATCACTCTAGTCAAAATGGTTATTGTACAAGGAGTTCCTTGAAGGTTGTTTCTGTGCGAGAGTGTGTGAATCTTAGCTACAACAACAGGGAATCAAACTTTGGCCCATAAGATATTCCTTCTGCATCACAATGTCCAGTTCAGAGCACGCACACTGGGAAGCAGTCTCTTAAAAGCCTCATCAGCTGGGGGTGAAAGAATAGTCTCACCTTGGTGTGTAGTGCATGAAAGCATACTACCTCTGAACAGGGAAGTTTCATTTCTCACAGGTATTGGGGAAGTGACTTTTTAGATCACAGCTTTCAAAATTCTTTGGCCACCATAGGCCAGTGCTCAAAAACACCTCTGGAAGAGGCAAACCCAGGTGTAGAGGTGGACATGAAGCCCTTTCCACCCAGTTTGTTGACATTTACATTCTTTCCCTGCCTCCTCATCTGAGCTGGGGGTTGCTGGAGGAGGTGGGGAAAGGGAGTCTGATTGAGAAAGAGGACTTGGCCAGTTCACACTGGCTCCTGAGTGGGGCAGCTGGGTGGGTGGGAGGGGGAGGGAAGGTGTGGGTGCCATACAAAGAAAATTTGACAAACTGGTCCAAATTGCTTTGTGCCAATCGCTCACTAGAAATACTTGTTTACTATATCTTTTGCATGTGAAAATAAAGTGAACCTTCGTATAACAAATGGTTTGTATAACAGAAAATCTGTACAACACAAAAAATTCCGGAGATGGGAAATTTGCTTAACAGAATAATCTATGGGGCGAATCCATACAACATAAAAATGGTTGCCATTAGGGATTACTCTGTTTTCAATGCATTCCTATGGGAAATTTGTATAAAGGAAAATTTGCTTAACATAATTTCATTTGGAACAAATTAATTCCTTTATGCAAGGTACCACCGTACAAGTAACTATATATGGCCATCTAAGCATGGAACATTATATTTGCTTCCTTCACTTTCTCATCACATTCTTTCCGTTTGTGTGGCACCTTTATTCCTCCTTTTTTTGTCCTACCGTTCAGGGATGGAAAAATAGTTCAGGCTGCCTCTCTCGGTGAGAACCCTGAGAAAACCCATCCTTCTTTTTCTCATTGCAGTGAGATTTCTCCATGCGAGATTTTATTATTTTAACTCACAAATTCCTGTGGGAAGTCTTGCTGGATTTCTTGCAAATTTTGAGGTCTCTTTTCAACCCCCCCCCAAAGAAATACCAGCCTGAGCAGAATTATTACAGTTCCTGGGCAAAACGGGTTGTGTTGATGGCTATGATGCTAACAATTGCATTAGGTGTGCTAAAAGCGCTTTTTGGTAGGCTTGAGTTCAGTCCTCCATCTTCTCCTTGATATTACTTCCATTTTCTGCCTCCTGTTTTCACATGCATTTCTGGATCAGAACACTTTTATTTTGGTAAGAAGTACCCTCTAAATGAGATATATACTGTATTTTTCCATCGATGAGATGTCCCCATGCATAAGATGACCCCCCCCCCCAGTTTTCCAACCCAAAATTGCAGTTTTGCACTTCCATCTGTGATAAGACGACCCTATGATGTTAGCCTAATGCAGTGGTTCCCAACCTGGGAGTCGGGACCCCTTTGGGGGTCAAATGACCATTTCACAAGGGTCACCATGAGCCAGTGAAGAAAAAGGCACACATGGCTTGGGTCTGGAGGAGGAAAGGGAGGAAGAGTGAGTTACAGCTTGATAGGTTGGAGGGGATGTCAGTCAATGGCACCGGAGGCTGCAATTGGCTGAGGGTGCCTGTAGAGGGAAGTTCTCCACGGCACCTGTGGCAGTGGCCTGCCAAAGGGGGCTTGTGGCTTCTTCCAAGCAGGGGAGGGGTCACCACAACATGAGGAACTGTGTTAAAGGGTTGCAGCATTAGGCAGGTTGAGAACCACTGGCCTAATGATTATAGACAAACATATTGTCTTATACAAAGAAAATTACTGTATCTTTTTCTGGAAAGGCAACATTCTAAACTTGATTTTCATGGCTTGATATCAATCAATCAATGCTTTTCCCTTTTGAGTTCTATTTCTTCTCACCTACTCCTAAAAAATCAACAGGCAAATGAAGTTGTCTCAAGGCTGCCAAACAAAAGCATTAAGCCTATTTTCTGCATGACTGTGTTAACAGATGTAGGTGAAAGGAAAACAATAAAGTAAGATCCAGATTTTGTCAAAACCAGCAAACAGGAGACAAGCCAAGCTTGAACCCTCAGGCAGTTTTTAAAATGAGATTCACACATCTCACTGAACGGCTGCTTTCTGGAGTCCTAGTCTTGGGTTGTATATTAAAGACATTCACTGTATACCTTGCCAGCAATGGAAAACTCGCACTATTCTTGCAGCGTGGTGGTGTTCATTAAGGGATCCTTGATTTTTGGTGCCATTTATTATTTAGCTCTGGCACAGCAGCTCCCAAGACCCCTGTTGGGATCAAAGAACCTCTTTGTTTACAAGCTGTCCTGTTTTGTAGCAAGGGATAGCACAGTCACTCACTATTGTAAATGGATCCTTGTGTAGAAAAGGTTCAGAAAAGCATAGCCATCCAAAGTCCAAATGCTCCCAAATAGTGACCCATCTTTAGACTTAGGGTATCTTTGCATGTTAGCAGGGGCTGCCAAAAATAAAACTCAAATTACGAGTAAACAGCACCATTTTGTTGGCTCTTCCATCTTGTTCCCGGCATCTGTCTGTCTGTCTGTCTGTCTGTCTGTCTGTCTGTCTGTCTTTATTTATTTATTTATTTATTTATTTATTTATTTATTTATTTATTTATTTATTTATTTATTTAAGAATATTTTAACCCCGCCTTTCTCTTTGGAAAAGGACCCAAGGCGGCTTACAGTATCTTGCAGTGATTACACTACAAGGCCACCAAGGTTTCCGCACCCTGGTTGCACATCACTGGCTGTGGTTGGAAGAAGCAAGGGTCGGGGGTGGAAAAAATGTAACTTTTCCAAGCATCGGATACGATTATGTGCTGGTTTGTGGCATCCTGTGTTTAATGTTGTATTCACTTCCTTTTCAATGTTTCTGTTATAAACACCATGGTGGTGCCTTTTCTTTAGCTTAATATATCTTGTCTAACATACGCTTGTGCACAGGCCTGATTAATATGGGAAGCATCCATATGGATCATGGAATTTGCATCATACATTATGAGATCCTTTGCTGAACGTACACTAGAGACAAGACACTTTTGCCGCCGCCATCCCACTCAGTGTTTTATCTTCTAAGGACCCAGGAGATTGAGCTGAACTGCGAAGAATGGCAGCCTTTCACGCTAACAACATTTTGACAAGGCATTCCCAAGAGGCAAAAGCATGAGGATAAAATAAAGGTAGTGGTTTGCCTGGGATAGGCTCCTGAAAGTTGGGATTATGAACAGGAACTAAAGGTGCGTAGTTCTTCACTCATGGTGAGAGACCAGCTCAGTGCTCACTCTATAGTATTTTGTTTAGCTTGTAGCCATTAGTAGTTGTAGTTTCTAATGTATAATTATTGGGTTACTCTTATTATCGTGAACAAAACATCATATGGACCTGTTTTCTGCCATCCGTTATTTATAGAACTTTATTTATTTATTTATTTATTTCACACTTATATACCGCGCCTATTTCACACATAGGGGACTAAGGGCGGTTTACAACAAGAAAAGTTAAAACAGATAAAAACAGATAAAACAACTAAAGCAGTAATATCCAAGATTAAATTAGCGGGTTGTGGCACAAGGAAAAAGAAAAAAAAATTAACTGGATCCCTGGACATCGCCGAAGGCGTCCCGAAAAAGAAGAGTCTTTAGTTTTTTCTTAAACGATACCAACGACGGAGCCTGCCGTAGCTCGCTGGGAAGCTTATTCCAAAGGGTTGGCGCCACTACCGAGAAGGCCCGTCTGCGAGTGCTCGTTTTGCGGGCCTCCCTCGGAGTGACGGTCCGCAGCGAGAGGGCCAGGGAGGATCGGGTGGGTCGGGCCAGATCTAATTGTTGGGGGAGGCGCTCCACCAGATAAGCAGGGGCCAAGCCATGGAGGGTTTTGTAAACCAAAACCAACACCTTGAACCTTATCCAGGAGGCAACGGGTAACCAGTGTAGGCGGGCCAGGATGGGGGTGGCGCGGCCATAACGACGCGCACCAACCACCAGCCTGGCCGCCGTATTCTGGACCCGCTGCAATCGCCGAACCAGGTTCAAGGGGAGCCCCATGTAGAGAGCGTTGCAATAGTCCAGCCTCGACATGACCAGTGCCTGTACCACTGTCCTCAAGGAGCCCTCATCGAGGTACGGGCGAATCTGGGCGATAAGCCTCAGGTGATAAAAGGCCGACCTGGTCACGGCTGACACCTGAGATTCCAGGATCAGATCCGGATCCAGGATGACGCCCAGATTCCTCACTCTTTGCGCCAGCTGGAGGGCGGACCCGCCCAGACTGGGAAGAGGACCACAATACCCCTCCGAGGCACCCCCGAAGAACATAACCTCCGTCTTTCCAGGGTTGAGCCTGAGTCTGTGGGTCCTGGTCCAGTCCAAAACCGCAGCCAGGCAACGATCAAGGGTCCGGACGACCTCCACTGCACAGGTGGAGAAGGAGAGATAGAGCTGCATGTCATCAGCGTACTGATGACAGCAGACTCCATAACTCCGGATGATCTCAGCCAGCGGCTTCATATAGATGTTAAAGAGCATTGGGGAGAGGGACGACCCCTGAGGCACCCCGCAAGAGAGTGTCCAGAGAGCCGACAACTCACCCCCCAAGCTCACACACTGGATGCGGCCCTCAAGGAAGGACCGGAGCCAGCACAAGGTCCGGCCCCCGATCCCCACCTCCGAAAGCCGCTCCAGCAGGATACCGTGGTCGACGGTATGAAAAGCCACTGACAGGTCGAGAAGGACCAGCAGGGTCGAACAACCCCTGTCAGCCCTCCTCAACAGATCATCGTGCAGTGTGACCAGAGCCGTCTCAGTCCCATGATGCGGCCTGAACCCGGATTGGAAGGGATCCAGGACATGGTTCTCCTCCAGGAACAACTGGAGACGCAGGGCGGCGACTCGCTCAATCACCTTGCCCAAAAAGGGAACATTGGCTATAGGATGATAGTTGGACAAATCGTCCACAGCCAAGCCGGGTCTTTTAATAATGGGCTTCACCACCGTCTCCTTCAGAAGACTGGGAAAGATCCTGTCTCTGAAGGAGGCTGAGGCAATTAATGAAGCCCATTTTAGCATGCTCCCCCCTGCGATCTTAATCAGCCAGGAAGGGCAAGGGTCGAATGGAGAAGCCGCAGGCCTGCAGTGTCCCAGGGCCCTGGAGGCATCCACAGGTGTAACAGGCCCAAACTCAACAAACTGGGGCGACCGAGGCAGCCCGACACTAGCCAAGGCAGAGACGGGAGTAGTGCAACCGGCGTCCAGCTCGGAACGGATGGCCTCTATCTTAGATTTAAAGAAGGCTGTGAAAGACTCACTAGTGAAATCACTAGGAGGAGGCCCTGGCGGACCGGGATTGGTGAGGTCTCGGACCACCCGGAACAATTCTGCTTGGCGATTCGAGGCCTCACCAATTCTCAGGGCGACAAAAGATCTCCTAGCCACCCTTATCGCGCGAGAGTAGCGACCGGTCAACGCCTTAACCGCAGCCCAATTCGAAGCCGTCCGAGCATTCCGCCATCTGCTCTCTAGCCTTCTCCGCTCTTGCTTCATCGCCCGCAGTTCCTCAGTAAACCAAGGAGACGAGCGGGCTCGGCATCGGATCAGGCGCTTGGGGGCGATCCGGTCAGCTACCCCAGCTACCTCCTCAAACCAGCGTTTGTCCAGGGCGTCGGCCGGATCGTCATCCAAACCGTCTGGAACACTCCCGAGGGCCTCCAAGAACCGCACAGGGTCCAGGAGCCCCCGGGGGCGGGCCCAGATGGAAGGGCTCGGCTCCACGCGGGGCGGGGTGGCAGCCGCAAGGGAAAAAGTCAGCAGATGATGATCTGACCATGACACGGGCCGGGCCAACAACCTCCCGACCCCCAGATCAAAACCCCGCGATGTGGAGGCAAAAACCAGGTCCCAGGTGTGTCCACCTTTGTGGGTGGGACCGATGACTAATTGGGACAGGTTCATGGAGGCCATGGAATCCATGAATTCCAGAGCTACTCCAGATAGCCCATTGAAATCCCCCACCACCAATAGGCGAGGGGACCTCAAAAGTGCCGCCGAGATGAACTTGGAGAGTTCTGGAAGGGAGAGTGCAGGGTCGCGGGGAGCACGGTACACAAGCACTATCCCAAACCTTTTCCTCTGGCCCACCACAAGGTGGAAAGTTAGGGTTTTTAATGGGAAAGTTAGGGTTTTTAATGGGACTACAACATCCAGCATCCCCCACAATGACAGAGGATTCTGGTTGATAAAGAAAAAGAAGTAAGTTTCCCACGGTTTCATTATTCAAGCTACAGATATACATTAACTGTTAACCATTAAAAGTGAAATCCACCAGACATTAGATAACTTAGAATTTCAGTTGTTGCAACCTGAGGATGTGGACAGAGTACTTGGATCTGTCCGTGCCACCACTGCACAACTCAACCCTTGTCCATCATGGCTAATAAAGGAATCTGCCATGGGGGTTCACACCTGGGTCCTGGAGGCCATCAACTCCTTGTTGAGAGAGGGAGTGGTCCCTGCCCCATTAAAGGAAGTGGTGATTTGGCTACTCCTAAACAAGCCTAATCTGGATCCAGGGCTGGTGGTTAATTACTGCCCAGTGGCAAATCTCCCTTATTTGGGCAAGGTGCTGTAGCGTGTGGTGGCTGAGCAGCTACAGGCTCTCCTGGATGAAACGGATTATCTAGATCCATTTCAGTCTGGTTTTAGGCCGGGTTATGGGACAGAGAGTGCCTTGGTTGCCCTGTATGACGACCTTTGCCGGGAGAGAGACGGGGGAGTGCATTCCTGTTGATCCTCCTGGACCTCTCAGCATCTTTCAACACCATCATAAGAACATAAGAACATAAGAACATAAGAGCCATGCTGGATCAGGCCAAAGGCCCATCTAGTCCAGCTTCCTATATCTCACAGCGGCTCCACCAGATGCGTTTGGGAGCGCATGAGACTAGATATCTGTCTCCTGATACCACTCCCCTGCATCTGGCCCTTGCAGTACCCTGGTTTAAAGCCTGGAGATTACACATCTCCATCATGGTTTGTAACCTGTGATGGACTTTTCCTCCAGGAATCTGTCCAATCCCCTTTTGAAGGCATCCAGGCCAGATGCCATCACCACATCCTGTGGCAGGGAGTTCCATAGACTTACAACGTGCTGGGTGAAAAAATATTTTCTTTTGTCAGTTCTTACTCTCCCAGCCCTCAATTTGAGTGTATGTCCCCTAGTTCTGGCATTTTGGGAGAGAGAGAAGAGCTTCCCTCTATCCACTTTACTCATACCCTGCATTATTTTGTATGTCTCAATCATATCCCCCTCAAGCGCCTTTTTTCCAGACTAAAGAGGCCCAAATGTTTTAGCCTTTCTTCATAAGGGAGGTGCCCCAGGCCAGTAATCATTTTAGTCGCTCTCTTCTGCACCTTTTCCAGTTCCACTATGTCTTTCTTGAGATGCGGTGATCAGAATTGTACACAATACTCCAGGTGGGGCCTTACTATTGTTTTGTATAAAGGCATTATAATGTTCGTTGTTTTATTTTCAATCCCCTTTTTGATAATCCCTAGCATGGAATTGGCCTTCTTCACTGCTGCCACACATTGGGGAGACACCTTCATGGAGCTGTCCACCAACACACCAAGATCTCTTTCCTGATCCGTCACGGATAACTCAGAGCCCATGAGTTGATAGATGAAGTTTGGATTTTTTGCCCCAATATGCATTACTTTACATTTAGTTACATTAAAACGCATTTGCCATTTCTCAGCCCATTCCCCCAGTTTGGAGAGATCCTTCTGGAGCTCTTCACAATCTTCTCTGGTTTTTACCACACGGAAAAGTTTTGTGTCATCGGCAAACTTGGCCACGTCACTGTTTATCCCTGTCTCCAGGTCATTTATGAACAGATTGAAAAGCACCGGACCCAGGATAGAGCCCTGGGGCACACCGCTTTTCACCTCTCTCCATTGTGAAAATTTCCCATTGACACCTACTCTTTGTTTCCGGGATCTCAACCAGTTCTCAATCCATAAGAGGACCTGCCCTCTTATCCCCTGACTGTGCAATTTTCTCAGCAGCCTTTGGTGAGGGACTGTGTCAAAAGCCTTTTGAAAATCCAGATAGACTATATCCACCGGTTCACCCAAATCCATGTGCCTGTTGACCTTTTCAAAAAATTCTAAAAGGTTTGTCAGACAAGATTTACCCTTACAGAAGCCATGCTGATTTTCTCTCAGCAAGGTTTGTTCTTTTATGTGTTTTAAGATTTTCTCTTGGATGAGGCTTTCCACCATCTTCCCTGGGACAGATGTAAGGCTAACTGGCCTGTAGTTTCCCGGGTCCCCCCTCCTTCCTTTTTTAAAAATTGGTGTGACATCTGCCATCCTCCAGTCCTCCGGCACTGTGGCCGTTTTAAGAGACAAGTTGCATATAACCGTTAAGAGATCTGCAATTTCGTTTCTCAGTTCCCTAATAACCCTTGGGTGGATGCCATCTGGGCCTGGTGACTTGTTAATCCTCAATTTATCAATTAGTCCTAAAACCTCCTCTCTTTTAACCTGTATTTGATTTAATTCTTTAGTCAAGAGGGGCGGCTCAGGCAGCGGAATCCGCTCAAGGTCCTCTGTCGTGAAGACAGACGCAAAGAACTCATTCAATTTCTCTGCAATGTCCAAGTCCTCCTTAACCTCCCCTTTTCCTCCCTCACCATCCAGAGGGCCAACTGGTTCTCTGGCAGGTTTTCTACTTCTAACATATTTGAAGAAGCTTTTATTATTACCCTTTATATTGCTAGCCATGCGTTCCTCAAAATCTTTCTTTGCCTCCCTTATCATCTTCTTGCATTTCTTTTGCCAGAGTTTGTGTTCCTTTTTATTTTCCTCATTTGGGGAGGATTTCCATTTACAGAAAGACCTCTCCTTGTGCTTTAGAGCCTCTCTAACTCCACTCGTTAACCATGCCGGTGTCCTCTTGGACTTAAATGAGCTCTTCTTTCTTTGTGGTATGCACTTGTGCTGGGCCTCTATTATTGTTGTTTTAAACAGGCTCCATTCACTCTGAAGAGATTGGATTCTTCTAACCTTCCCCTTCAATTTCTCTCTAACTAGTTTCCTCATCTGAGGGAAGTTTGCCCTTCGAAAATCAAGGCTTTTTATGTCTGATTTGGTTGACACTCTTCCTCCGACATGCATGGCAAAGGAAATTGCAGCATGGTCACTGTTCCCCAGAGGCTCAGTGACATTCACATCCCTGACCAGGTCCTGAGTATCGCACAGTATTAGATGCAGAGTTGCCTGTTCTCGGGTGGGCTCCATGACAAGTTGCTCTAAGGCACAGTCATTCAGCAAGTCGAGAAACCCAGTTTCTCTTTCTTGCCCGGAGCTCGCATTGACCCAGTCAATGTGGGGATAATTGAAGTCCCCCATGATTACTATCCTATCCCTCTTAGCCACCTCCATGATTTCTCTCCTCATTTCAAGGTCCCCCTCAAGTTTTTGATCTGGTGGACGATAGAATACTCCAACTATCACATCACTCTTTGGACCTGGTAGTTTAACCCAAAGTGATTCTATGGTGGAGTCAGACCCTCTGTCCATCTCCATTCTGCTGGATTTTACCCCTTCTTTGACATAGATGGCCACTCCTCCTCCAACCTGCCCCTCTCTATCCCTTCTATAGAGTTTATAGCCTGGGGTTGCTGTATCCCACTGGTTCTCCTCATTCCACCGGTTGCTGCCCGGGCCCATTCCACCATCGACCATGGTGTCCTTCTGGACAGATTGGCTGGGATAGGAATGGGATGCATCGTTCTGTGGTAGTTCTGCTCCTATTTGGCTGACCCGGTCCAGAAGGTGGTGCTGACAGACAGTATCTCTGGTCCATGGCAGTTGTGTCATGGGGTTTCCCAGGGCTCTACAGTGTCCTCCATGCTATTTAATATCTACATGAAAACGCTGGGGGAGGTTGTTAGGAGAATTTGGGCTGAGGAATCAGTAATATGCTGATGATACTCAGCTCTACCTCTCATTCTCGATCAATCCAGGTGTGGCAGTCTCTGTGCTGAACTTGTGCCTGGGCTTGATAATGGACTGGGTGAGGGTCAATAAACTGAAGCTCATTCCAGACAAGTCAGAAGTGTTGTTGGTGGGTGTTCTGCCTGATAGGTTAGAGGGCCATTCCACTGTCCTGGGTGGGGTTCCAATCCCCGTAAGGGACAAGGTCCTCAGCTTGGGGGTACTTGTGAACCTGGGTCTTACCCTGGACTCTCAGGTGGAATCGGTGGCCAGGGGTGCCTTTTTACAGCTATGGAGATTACATCAATTTCGCCCTTAGCTGGATGAGCAGAGCCTGGCAAAAGTCACTCATGCACTGGTGACAACCAGATTGGACTATTGTAGTGTGCTTTATGCAGGGCTGCTTTTGAAGATGTTCCGGCGATTGCAACTGGTACAAAACTGGGCCATACAGCTGGTGAGTGGTGCCACCACGTGGACTCATATCACACAGGTTTTAAAAAATTTACACTGGCTGCCGGTTGCTGCCCGGACCCAATTCAAAGTACTTATGTTTACATATAAAGCCCTAAATGGCTTAAGACCTGGTTACCTAAAGGACCACCTTCTTCCATATGAATCTGCTCGTACTCTAAGATCTGGCCAGGAGGCCCCGCTGAAGGTGCCATCTCTTAAAGAGGTGAGGGGGATGGCATGTCGAAACAGGGCCTTCTCGGTCGTTGCCCATCAACTTTGGAATGCCCTCCCAAAAGAGTCCTGCCTGGCGCCGACCCTTTTGGCTTTTTGGCGCCAGGCAAAGACCTGCCCATTTAGCCAGCTGAGCAGCAGGGTTTTATTATTTGTATATTAATTGTTTTAAACTGCTTTTTATTTTGATGGTTTAATATGTTGTATAGTTTTTAATATACTGTTGTGTGCCACCCAGAGACCATTTGCTAAAAAAATCTGTTAAATAAATAAATAAATAAATAAATAAATAAATAAATAAATAAATAAAATGCTTCCCCTCCTGACTAATCACAAAACAAAGCATGCTGATTTAATGCATCTATGTGATGTATTTTAAAAGCTGCAGCTGTGACAATCAAATTTGATTGGTACTCAAGGAATTCCTTATTTTAATGACACACTCTCTGACAAGGGAAGTGTGCAGGTCTGTCAAATGACAGATGAAGTGGTACGCTTTTATGTTGAAACCATCTACAACACAGTAGTTTTAAGAGAGTTTCAACAATATTCTAGGATTCTCAGCATTTCTCTGTGCAGCTGCTCCTCACTTAACAACCTACCTGTTTAATGACTGCTCAGACTTACATGCAGCAGTAGCGGCCAAAGCTGATTCCATCTAATTACTGTCTCAGGAAAAACCTGCTTTTCCAGGCTACAGGGCCTGGGCCAAAATGTCCAGCCTGCTTCTGCTTGCTTATACCTACTTTGTCAGCAGCTCAGAGGGGACAAAGCAGGGCTACAGCATCCACTTTGACTTCCTCCTCTGCTACTTAAGGGGAGGAGAAAGACCTGATCGGGGTGGATCATTAGCCACCTCCATCTCTATTTCCTCTCCTTTTTGTTTTGCTTCTCCCGTGGCTTCCCAGAGAGCCTCCTCGCTCTGGCCTACCAGCAAGGAGGGCTGCCTCAGTCCACCACAAGACACCTGCCTTAAGCTTCTCACTTAACAACCAATTCACTTAAGGACCTCATTGTAGGAGCAGACCTCTGTTGTTAAGTGAGGAATGCCTGTACTGCTTCAACATAAATAGTTTCAACATGTTGTGAAGGTTCAGTATGTATATAACCCAGTTATGAGCACAAATGAGGATTGTCCAGTCCTTTTCAATCTTTTCTTAATACAAGTTTATTCTCCAAAGCATGACTTGTCTTATTTCACACAACAGGTGCCTCTAACTCCGCGTGCTCAAATACAGTTTCCTCAAACATAAATGGGGTTAACTGGGGCGGTCCTTCTAACTGTGAAGGAAGTTCTTCTCCTTGGGAGGTCAATGGGAGTCCTGGGACCCTCTCCCGAAACATTGGCTCCCACAACAGGGATGCCGCGCCCCTTGTGCCACCAGATTCTCCCGAGAGGGTGGTTGCCACCTGTCCCTCATCCGGGCCATAATAATGGTTTCACCTGGACTGACCAGGATATCGGTTCCATTGGGCGGCAGTCCCTTCTGCCCCATCTCTCCTCCTCACGTCTACCACAGGTTTGGGTGCCAACGGTCACCCTCAACGGTTTTTCTTCCCTGCCCAACCGCCAATCTTGTCCCATGCACGACTCCTCCTCCTCCTCCTCCCCACTATCGGTGACCCAATAGGCCTCCTCAACGCTCTCCGCTTTCACCTTCTTTTCTTTTACATTCCTCCTCCTTATGTAATGAAAAAATTGACTTATCGGGTTAGATTGTATAGAGGGGAAATTAAACAGGACTGCTTTATGGAAATATGGCACCCACTGTTAAACTCAGATACTGAAACTGCTGCTCCATTACTTCTACAAAACTAGTGATAGATTAAGCAAGACAGAAAATGGGTTACACAATGGGTTGTTATAAACTGTTATAAATTGTACTAGCAGAAATTATAAGGAAAATAATGTACTATATTGTGTTACAGTACGGTAGTTAATTTGAATAAAGAAATAAATAAATTAAAAAAAAACCTCCTCTTTATCTCTCCCCGTTATATTTTCTTTGGCAGACGGCGCACTGCTGTCTCTTTTGTCTCTTCCTTGTCCTCTCTCACACATGTCATTATATTCATTTTCTTGAAACTAATTTACCGTGGTCTGGGGCTGTGTGACCTCACAGGAATTACAAAACAGGGACTCTCCACAGTTAGAGTGTCTTACATTCAAGCTCTACCCTGTTGAAAAGAGCTGGCTTGTTTTTAAAGGAGCTTATTTTAACAGGGTATGTCTAGAAAGCACTGGAACTGCCTCTGCCACTCACACCGTTTTACACTTATATGTACTCTTTGGTTCTTTGAAATCCTGCTGATTTTGATTCAAGGGACTGGGAATCTACACTGAATTTCCACAAAACCGTAGACTATGATAATAAGCCACAGACAATTCCCACCCTTGAATGGTTTCCCAAACTTGTTATGTGCAGGGACTGCCTCCCGATGAGGCAGGCCCTGAGGGACGAGATCAGAAGAAGTTGCTACCAATGCTAGGCGTCAGAGGTATAGAGAGTGGATTACAGATATAAAGGAATAGTTGTGAAATGCCAGTCCATTTTGCAGTAATGATTCATTGCCGAGTGCATTGCGAACACTAACCTGTGAATGGACTGCTAAAACACAGATGAATGCACTGCGCTCTGACAAATCTTTTCTTTCCTGGTTACCGTACACGAAGAGTGAGCAAGTCACAGATAAAAGAGGAAACTGATTTATTCTGTTTGTGAATAGAGAGAAATATATCCCCCACCACAGGGAGGAACCTTTTAAAAAAATATCTCCCTCTTGCCTTTTATTCACGATGCAGTCTCTTGTAAGATGTTCAAGGTTATTTCCAAATTCTCATGTCGTGTGACTAGTAATGAGATTCCTTTCGACAAACCTTTCGGGAATCTATAATGGCCATTTTTAAAAAGAAGGAACCATTTGAAAATATGTGCTCGCAGGTCTGAAAGATTCTCCTCAGGAAACCTGCACCAGGAACACATTTCTCTGTAAATACTTGAGAAGCAAAATGATGCCCAACCATAGTTTGCCTGTGTTACAGACTTTCCCTTTGTGCGTGATGTGGGTTTTCCATAAATGGTTCTGTCCTCATAGGTCTAGGGTGGATAATTTCGATAAAGCATGTCATTATGCAATATCTGTGTACGAGTGACATATTGAAGTACAGAAGGAAGTCCTTGCTTCCACAGAGGCTACTAATTGTGTGATGGCAATGGTGCCATGGTCCTGACACTTTGTGTTGGTTTCTCCAGCCCCACAGAATGTGGGAGTGAGAGTGAGACAACAAGAGCATTCTTCATCATGTTTTCCATTGGGCTGCAAATTTGTCTGCATCCAAAATTGTACCCATTGTCTTTGTCAAGCAAAACACACACATACAACAAGCACAAAAGGATAGGCTGAAGGATCACAGAGACACATGAAAACCATCCGGTGCCATTACATTTGCTAGGTCGTTGAGGAAGACAAGTTGTCTATCACATGCTGCGCTAGCAAATGCTTTACAACATTTGGCAAAAAGCAATCTTGAGAAAATACATGGATCTCCGAGACTGACAAAATAAATTCACAGTGCAATTATAGATATCTGGGTATTCTCAGTTACTATCTGAGGTTAAAGCAAATTGAGATTTGCATTCTTAATTTTAATCTAAACTGAGAAATGAACTATTTGGCACATTGTTTCTCCAGTTCAGTCATTCAGACTAGTTTCTATGATCTCGGCAGGATCCAGGAGAGCAGGGCCTGTCCAACACATCTTGTTGCCTGAGGCAATGGAGATGATGACACATCTGGCCATGTTCCTGTAATAGTTGAATTTTGCTTCAATATTGTCAGCTTATTCTCCAGAAAGCAGTACCATCTGCCATCTCCTCTTCCAGGGCAGGTAGCTGTCCCTCTTTGCTTCTCTCTGAATCCCCCCACATACTGAAGGCATCTGTCAGGTTAACAATACTACGGGTGTGTTAAAGGCTTAGTAAAAAGTAGCAAAT
This sequence comes from Phrynocephalus forsythii, assembly GCA_029282475.1. Taxonomy (NCBI): domain Eukaryota; kingdom Metazoa; phylum Chordata; class Lepidosauria; order Squamata; family Agamidae; genus Phrynocephalus; species Phrynocephalus forsythii. The sequence goes on from JAPFRF010000004.1 coordinate 21,087,425, forward strand.
AAATAAATAAATAATCGGTGAATTTCCACAAGACTTATTCTTGCAATGCCCATCTTTTAAAGAAGCATATAAATTATTGTGATCAGTAATGAGACTTGAAACTTTCATGGAAGGTACAATTAAGCCATTTTGTACTTCAGTTCTATTGGCAAACTGCATGATACATTCACACATGTGGTACTGGATAACTCAGGGGTTCTTGATGTTGATGGTGTTGGGTGTGATTCCAGGAATATGAATGCCTTTAAGGGACAATTAGGGGACCCTGTATGAATTCCATTTTGATTTTCTTATGCTGTAGTTCTCATTCAGGCCCCAAGATGGAGTGAATGCTCTATCATATACATTGCATACACTGAGCTGCCATCCTTGGATTTCCCAGAGTGTTTATTTGTCTTGAGTATTGAATATAGTTTCTTAGAATTTGCCCTACATTTTAGGAAGTGTCACTTCAGGGAGAATGCCACGCTATGCTTTTATTTGCACTCAGAGTCATCGTGAGTAAAATATGATGGGTGAGACATTGAGAGGCTTAGATCTGATGAACTTTAATGAAATGCAGATAACACCTTGACCGGATGGTAAATGGGCCTGCTTCTCAAATGTGCGCGGCAGTACAGCAGGGCAGGGCATGGTGGCTGGTTTTGAAGTTTTCCATGATCCCTACAGCAGAAATTTCTCCAATCTATTTCTTATTCAAAAACCACCTGCCAGTTCTCAACGGCACGTTGCAGCTGAGAACTATGTAGGAATGCACCTGAGCTAGGAATACCCAGAGCTTAAAAGGAAAGAGTTAACTGTAATTAGTTACTGTTGGTGAATAGGTGTTAATGGGTTAATGCCTTCATAAGGGGATGGTTCCAGCCTTTATCAACAAGTCCTGACCTTGCTGCTAAGAGCAAGAAGACTTATTTCATTGTTATAACTCTGTGCCTTTTCTCATAAACTAGTTTGTAGATTAGCAAGGCTTGCCATGCCATACCAAAGATGCTATGTCATTGTTCACTCTGCGCATGCTCCAGGCATAAACTGTTGTATTGTTTTCACTTATCTCTGACTAAGCCAATGATAGCTTTTGAATGTGGTCCCATGCAACACGTTAACTGACCTATTTTTGTTCCTAATAAATGATTGCCGTGTGGTGGGCACGGCGTTGAGAATCTTCCACCAGATATCAGTCTCGAGACTCCCGTTATTTCTAAACACACTCCTTAAGGGGAGCTGGTTCTTCCTTCAAGTTACTCTTCCCAATAACTAGGGATGAAGCAATGAGTTATGTATAAGTATTGAATTACTTGTACTTAGTTTCTTTCCCAATTAATTGAAGAATAATATGGTGTGGTGGACAGAGTGACACACCAGGGATCAGGAGGCCTGGGTTCAAATCCCCACTCTGCCATGGAATCTCTCATTGAGTGTTTGGAACCTGTAAATCCAGTCCTTATGACTTGCTTACTGTGAAAGCCCTATTAGGGACACTATAAGTCATTTATGATTGTGGCATATAACCTCTTGTGGGGTGCCCCAGGGGTTGGCGATATCCCCTATTCTCTTTAACATCTATATGAGGCCACTAGCTGAGGTCATTCAGAGTTTTGGAGTCTGCTGTCATCAGTACGCTGATGACACGCAGCTCTATCTCTCCTTTTCCACGTCTGCAAAGGAGGCTGTGGACGCCCTTAACTGCTGCCTGGATGCAGTCGTGGAGTGGACCAGGACTAACAGGCTCAAACTCTGTTAAGGTTTATACAAAATGGATTTAGAATTGTCCTATTGCAAGGGATGATGCAATTGGGGATGATGCAATTGGGGATGATGCAAGACAGAGCAGTTTGGACATGCTCAGTTATCAAATTGCTGAGCAATGGTTGCATCAGCCACATGTATAAAAGTAAGAGAGTTTGTCCTGTATTGTGTGGGATGAGGTTGGAAGGAGCAGCACGTTATTTTGTCAGTTTGGATCCCGAGAGTTTGGACTACAGGACTGTCTATGAGGTATATGCCTGCCAATTTTGTTTTTTTGTGCTGGACTTGTATATTTTGTAAATACAGTTTATTTGGTGACGGGAATCACCGGCTGTGTTTGCGTCTTTATTTTTAGCACTGCTATCAGGCTGTTAAAGCCCAAACTCTTTTACACAGTTCTCACAGTCTTCCGCTGAACCACTCTGCGACAAACTCAACCCCGGGAAGATGGAGGCCCTGTTCCTAGGGGGGTTCCCAGAGGGGTATAGTGGCCCTCTCCCCAGTCTGGAGGGACTGACCCTTCTGTTGGCGGACTGACTGAGGAGTCTGGGTGTTGTCCTGGACCCAGCTTTGTCCCTGGAAGCCCAGGTGGCGGCGGTGTCCAGGGCAGCCTTCTATCAGCTTAGGTTACTCGCCCAGATTTGCCTGTACCTTGTCATGGACTCCCTCAGGACGGTAGTGCAGGCGTTGGTTATCTCGCAAATCGACTACTGTAACACCCTCTACATGGGGCAGTCCTTGACCCTTGTCTGGCATTTGCAGCGGGTACAGAATGCAGCGGCCAGGCTGGTGGTAGGTGTGAGCAGGTATGCCCGCATCACCCCCATCCTGGCACGCTTGCATTGGTTGCCCGTTGCCTCCTGGATAAGGTTCAAGGTCATGGTTTTGGTTTACAAAACCCTCCATGGCTTGGGACCTATTTATCTGGCGGAGCGGATCTCCCAGAGATCAATCTCATCCCATCCAACCAGAGCTTCGTCTTCCCTTTCTCTCAGAGTGCTGACACCGAGAGAGGCCCGTAGGGCTTTGACCCGGAACCAGGCCTTTCCGGTGGTGTTCCTGGCTTATTGGAACAAGCTGCCACCTGAGATTAGGCAGGTGGATTTGCTCTCAGCCTTTAGAAGGGCCTTAAAGACTTGGCTCTTCAGGGAATGCTTTGGAGCCCTCTGAGTGCACTGTAGTTTTTTCCCCAACTGCTGGCACCAGTTTTTCTTGCCAGATTTGACTTTGACTTTGACTTTGACTTTGTCTTGGTCAGTGATGCTATGTTTATTTTACTTGCTATTTTTTAGTATTTTTATACGGTATTTATATAATCTTCTATATTCTGTTAGGTCTTCACTGTTTATTTCTGTTGGGGTTATGTTTTTGTGGTTGTAGTTGGGCAGTCCTTGTTTAGGTGATGTGTTGTACACCGCCCAGAGTTCCCTATGGGAAAATCGGGCGGTCAATAAGTACAAGAATAAATATAAATAAATATGTGCAAATTGTTTTTGATGCATGAGTATTTTGGTTGCAGAGCATGTTTCTGGAACAGATTATGCTTGTAAACCAAGATACTACTGTAATTGTCTTATGCCTAAATATGTCAAGATCAAGTATAATCACTGTAGTCTCTTCCTCCTTAGACCCTTTCACCAATTCCCCCCTTCCCTGTTCTCTTTCCTTTTGACTCTTTATAAGAAAAGAAATAAAATATAAAATATAAAATATGTATTTTGGAATCATCTTCCAATGGACATCTGCCTGCCCCCCTTTCTGTGCTCCTTCAAATGAGCATTAAAATCTCGATTGTACAGGCAGGCATTTCCATTGGCTAATAATATTGCTTACCAATGCAATTTTATTATCTCCGTCCCAAAATGGAAATTTTATAATGATTATATTGCATTCTGTTTGTTGATTGACACATGTTGTAAACTGCCCATAGTGGCCTTGCTGCCAGATGAATGGTATAATAAATAAATAAATAAATAAAAAAATAAATAAATAAATAAATAACATGGGTGCAAAAAAGAACAGAATAAATTTTAATTCTGATTAAATCTGCATTTATTTGCAATATTAATGGTATTATTCCATGCATCAAGTTGCTCCAACATAAGGTGATCCTTCCCATGGCTTTCTAGGAATAGAGTACAAGAAGTCCGCTGTACCTGCTGGAGGTCAGCTCCACGATCTACAGTGGAAACCATGGATAGAAGGGAAACCTTATACTGTATACAATATACAAGGGGATGGAACAGATGCGATAAGGGGGCACTCTTGTATGTTCTATATAGGGCTGATGCAAACAGCAGTGAAATCTCAGTGGTTCCTTGAAGTCTTGCCCCTTTCTTTCTGTCTTGGGTCGCCCTCTTCTCTCTCTGTGTCTTTTCTTTCTTTTCCCCTCTCTCTTTCCATTCATACCCTTTCCCCTCTTCATAGAAACGTGCTCAATGTATGTCTAGCAGCCTGAATGTTCTACTGTTCTCTGCCTTCTTTCCTTTTTTGGAGAGCAAGATTTTTTTGGGTCTTATTTGGGACTGTGCACCTTGTCCAAGGCTATACAAACTAGCTTTGCACAGTGGGGAATCCAATTCACAGTCTCTCTGCACCCAGATACCTCACTGCAACCCTTGGAAAACTTTTTCTGGGAATAAGGAACTCAGCAATGAAGGGGGCTCCCTTGGTGCCTGTGCAAAACACAAATGGGTTGGCTGTTAACTCTCATTATTTAAATAGCCTTATAGAGGTTACTTAAAGTATTTAAACCAACAAGTAATCAGTGTGGCATGGTATGGGTCATGGACTCTTTGCATCAGGCTGATGGTCCTCTTTTGTTCTACACTAGACGCCACATAATAGCTCCTCATCTATCCCAGGACTGGCTTTTGAGTACCTGCTTGAGTACCAGTAAGCTTAAAACAGACTAGCAAAAAACAAAAAAGGGAGGAGATAATGTTTGGATAAGAAGAAGAGATGATAAGGAAAGTGGGAGAAGACAGAGAAAGGACTTTGGAAAGGATGAGAATTTTTAGTCCCCCAAATTCATTTAGTTGTTTCCTTCACTCTGCCACTCAAAACAGGGATGGAGAAAGAGGAGTAAAATCATGGATAGGAGTTTTCTGTTTCTTTCCTTGTAAATCTACTAAAATCAACTCAACAGTCAAATGTTTTCCTTCTCTAACTTAAAATTTGACTGAATTACATTTTTGGATTCACTGATAATTAACTAAACTGTGTTCGTCTAATAAAGAGTTGTTTACTTTTCCATCTCTTCTGTTTGTTAATTTGCATCTGTTTTGAAGGGCAGTGCCAAATGGTGACATAGCATAGTTATGTCTTTATGCTCATTTCAATTGAAGTAAGCTAGAATAGATCACTTAGGGTTAGGGAGTGACTATACAGTAGGGAAAACATGAGTTGACTCATTGAATTCATATCTGGGAAGCAGGGTTTACCTTGGTGATTTTCCTTTAGCTCGGTGGTCCCCAACCCCCGGGCCGCGGACCGGTGCCGGGTCCGTGGACTGGTCGGCACCAGGCCACCTGGGGAGGCCGGGGAGGCTCCTCCCTTTTTCCTCCGCCGCCCTCCTCCTCCTCCTCTTCTCTCCCGCGGGCGGCCGGTGGAGGAGGAAGGCTGGAGGAGCGCAGGAGGAGCCACCGCTGCCGCATTTGCCTTTGCCTCCCTCCTCTGCCCGCCGCCAGCGGCGGCGCGTCCTCCTCCTCCTCGCCCTCCACCACCACCACCAGCAGCAGCAGCCACGGCGGCGGCGGCGCGTCCTCCTCCTCCTCCTCAGCCCTCCTCCTCCTCGCCCTCCACCACCACCACCACCACCAGCAGGAACCTCGTTTGGCCCGCTTGCCCCTCCTTGCCTCCTCCCGGCCCCAACCCCCCTGCCCTGGGGGCCGGGCGCGCGGGGGGCCGGCGGGGAGGAGGGGGCCCCCTCGGTCGGAAGAGCAGGTGGGTGCCCCTCCTCCTCCTCCTCCTCCCCCGGGGCGCGCGCCCTTTGGCCCCTCCCTGTGGCCACGCTCCAGGGCAGAGCCCCCCCGCTGCCGTCGCCGCTGGACCGCGCCTGTGTTGGGGGTGGGCGGGGGGGCGTTGCGGGCCGGCCCGGATGTTTTCCCCGCCGCCGCTGTGCCTGTGTTGGGGGCGGGCGGGGGGCGTCATGGGCCGGCCTGGATGTTTTCCCCACCCCCCCACAATCACCCCCATGCCCGCCACCGCCGCCATCCCCTCCGCAATCGTCCCCCCCCGCCGCCGCCGCGACCCTCCGTAATCGCCACCGCCACCGCCACAATCCCCCCCAATCCCCCATCCCGGGAGCCGCCGCCGCCGCCTTGCTGCCGGACGCGACCCCCGTCACTGGCCTCGCAGGGCCATCCAGGGAGCCGCCGTGACCCTCGTAATCACCTCCGCCGCCGCCGCGACCCCTCCACCACCGCCGCCGCCGCAATCCCCCAATCGCCCCATCCCGCCACCGCCGCGACCCCCATGCAATCGCCCCCCCCGCAAGAAAGAAAGAAAGAAAGAAAGAAAGAAAGAAAGAAAGAAAGAAAGAAAGAAAGAAAGAAAGAAAGAAAGAAAGGAGGGAGGGAGGGAGGGAGGGAGGGAGGGAGGAAGGGAGGAAGGGAGGAAGGAGAAAGAAAGAAAGAAGGGAGGGGGGAAAGAAAAGGGAAAGAAAGAAAGAAGGGAGTGAGGAAGGGAGAAGAAAGAAAAAGAAAGAAAGGAAGGAAGGAAGAAAGGAAGGAGGGAGGGAGAAAGAAAAAAAAAGAAAGAAAGAAAGAAAGAAAGAGAGAGAGAAAGAAGGAGGGAGGGAGGGAGGGAGGGAGGGAGGAGAAAGAAAGAAAGAAGGGAGGGGGAAAGAAAAGGGAAAGAAGGGAGTGAGGGAGGGAGAAAAGAAAGAAAGAAAGAAAGAAAGAAAGAAAGAAAGAAAGAAAGAAAGAAAGAAAGAAAGAAAGGGGAAGGAGGAAGGGAGCAAGAAAGAAAGAAAGAAAGGGGTAGAAGGAGGAATGGAGAGAGAGAGAAAGAAAAAGAAAGAAAGGAAGGAAGAAAGGAAGGAGGGAGGGAGAAAGAAAAAGAAAGAAAGAAAGGGGAAGGAGGAAGGGAGGAAGAAAGAAAGAAAGAAAGAAAGGGGGAGAAAGAGGAAGGGAGTGAGAGAGAGAAAAAGAAAAAGGAAGAAAGAAAGGAAAGGAAGAAAGAAAAAGGAAAGAAAGAAAGAAAAAAGAAAGAAAGAAAGAAAAAAGAAAGAAAGAAAGAAAAAAGAAAGAAAGAAAGAAAGAAAGCCGCCCACCGGGTCCTTGCCGCCGCGGGGCAGCCCCACACGAGGAGGAGGAGGGGGAGGGGCACGCGGCAGCCCCCCTCGGCCCCCCACCCGCCGCCTCACCCAGGCTCTTCGCTGCTGCCGCCGCTGCCCCACGCTTCCCCGGTGTCTCCGCCAGCGCCCGAAGGCAGCGCCTGCTCCTCCTCCCTCCTCCTCCTCCTCCGCGGGAAGGATCCGGCCCAGTCAGCGGTGGCGGTCCCCGAGCAAAGCCAGGCCTCCCTGGAAAGGAAGAGTCCCAACTGGCCGGTTTGCAAAGGTGAGAGGGAGGGGGTGGGGTGGTGCGGTCGTACGTGTGTGCGTCTCTCTCTCTCTCCCCGCCGACCCCCCATTCGCATTCCTTTATCTCCCCCCTTCCCCACCCCCACCCCCACGCCCGGGCCACGGAAAAATTATCAAAAATTTACCGGTCTGCAGGGATAAAAAGGTTGGGGAGCACTGCTTTAGCTGACCAGACAGGAATCAGCAAAGAGAAAGAGGAGGAAATTGTCCATCAATCCTTGTTTGCAGTTTGTTAGGGCTGCTTCTGCTGCAGCCATCCAGATTCCTCTGAGGCATGGAAACAGCAGAAGCTGTCCTAACAAGGTGAAAACAAAGCTGTGCTAAAATAGCCAAGAGACACCCCTTCAACACACATGAGAGAGAATGAAAAGAGAGAGCAAGGAAGGAATTTTAATCAGCTCTTGTTTCTCTAGTGATAACCTGCAGCAGGAGCTAGGGATCCTCCACTGGCCTGCAGTAGAACCGGAAGAGGAAGCCCCACCCCCCAGACCCAGACCCATTGCTAATTGTGCTGTGTAGAAATGTAAAGATAACTCACTAAATCCATGGAAGGTACTTCAAAGAGATCAGAGGAGAATGATATATGTAGTGCTATTTCCCTTTAAGAGGCAAAACACACATACACAATAAACACAGAGGAGTGGCTCATTATTTTAAAAATTGTGAACAATGTCTGCACTCACTTGAAAATAAACTTGGTTGACCATGAACCACAAGAACACTGAATAAAAACCAGAGATTTTGTCAGGGGAGAATACAAAGGTTTTCCCCTGTAATTAAAAGAAAAGCTTTCATGGATGACTGATGCTACACTTTCAATTGTTAATTACAGATGAGAAGCAAAAGTAAAGGCTGACAGAGATAGGGTCAGAATGTATTTTTTCCAGCAATTTGCATGCAGGGACAAAGAGGATTATCTCAATAATTATTGCAAAGAAACAGAAGAGATCAACATAATGTGGAAAATACTAGAGCTCTTATCTATAAAATTCAAGAAATCAAAGGTAATTTTGAACCAAAATGAAGCATCCTCCAGAGGGGAATATATTCTCTCAGTAGGATAAAATATATTACTGAAAAGGTACTCACAAACTATAGAGAAGAAATACAAGAAGAATAGAGTCCTTCACATATAAACGCTGGGAAACCTGCAGTTTTACAAGGTAAAATGAAGGTTGCTTTCAAAGGATTTGGAAGGAATTAAATCACCAGGAAAAGGTGGTGCAGAGACTGAATCTACGGATCTAATGCAAAAAAGCTACAGAGACTGAATTTGTCAAAATCCTAATGGAAACATGCCAACAGATATGGAAAACACAACAATGAACCACATAGTGGAAATATTCAATATATACTCCAAAGAAAGAAATCAGAGACTGGAGTAACTATAAGGCCATCACATTAATTTCCCATGCAAATGAAGTCTTTCAGCAACATATGATGTGCTGCTATACCACTTACAGTAAAAAAGAGAAAATTAACTCTGGACAAGATGGTTATGGACAAGGACAGAATGTTGGCAGAATCAGGACAGACCCATGAGTGGATCAATCCAGGTCTATTCAAGGTCATGTAAAGAACAGCATAGTCCCCTGAACCACACCAACCTATTTCAATAGAGACTGTCCCAGTGCCTCAAGAAGACAGTGACAGCAACACAAAGGGCACACAACACAAATCGATCCAATAAAACCCTGGACACAACTATCTGATTATTTGGGCAATGTAGTCACTCTTAGTTAAGACTTTCCCTTGCCCACTCATGGGCTTTGTCTCATGTTTGTCTTTGATGGTTACTTCACATCCTTCCTCGTTCCGAGATGAAGTTCATTGCGTGATAATGTTGTTTGCGGTCACGTGATCTTATACCGGTGCTGTCCCTCTTTCCTTGTACTCACGGGCGTGATTGATGATCCCTGGACGAATGTTACTGCACGTCCTTGTTTCGTGATAAGATCTGAAATTCTCTGCCTTCCTTCTCCTTTTTTTCTGGTCTGACCTTCTGTTTTTCAATATTTCAATCCTCCTCAGCCTTGCCCTCAATGCGTTACGGAGCAAAGTTCGAGGCATTTGTCTTTTAAAATCTATGTCCTGCATTGCTAACTCCATAGGGAACTTACTGGTGAATGTCACTTTGCAGTCCTGCCACTAGATGGGTACTGCCACAACGAGCAAAAATTGTCACGTTCCACGATGAGCATGGGCTCTCGTCTCAGAACGAGAACCGAGACAAGGAGATTCCCGATGCCAGGGAGTGGTATCGCTTGTCATGCTTTAATCTCAGTTCAGGGGGCGTGGTCAGGACGAACTCCCATCATCACGCAATGCACGTGCAGTAAGCTTTCTTCGTACCGGTCCCAAGCGGGATGGCGAACAGCGATGAGAGGGACGTGAAGTATCAGCCTAAGGCAGCTCTTAGCCTGCAGTTCCATACACCATGGCAGTGTAAGTGAGGTTGGGTGAGGGAGTCCTGACAATTTCAACACCTGATTCTTACTGATTCTGTGAAAGGTGCAAACTCCTGCTGGTTAAAAAAAAGTGACCTTCAAAAGAATATTATTCCCTCCTCCTTGCTCACAGCCAAACTGCAGACATATTGTCCCGGGATCACTGATGGCGAAACGAGTGGCTGTGGTTTATTGAACCTTTCAAAGAGTTGTTCCATTCCTCCCTTTTCCCTCCCCTCCCTCCTCCCCTCACTGTCGACTCCTCTGAAACTCCACATTACAGAGATTCATGAAGCTGGTGGCGTTCTCAATATTTCTTTTGATGTTAAGCAACTCGGGAGAAGCTCAGATTGTGAGCGTTCTAGAGGTTATAACCTGAATTTACAATCTTGACAGCTCGGCTCTGGCGCCATGCCGGGAGGTGGAGCGTGCATTTAAATAATGATAGGAAGAGCTGATATTGGTTCCTTGGGGACAATAGGAAAGCAGCTTGGCCTCTCAAGAACGTTAGGTTGATGTTCCTTTGCTATCAACATCAAGCTTAAGTGTGGCAATCTTCTAGTAAAATATCTCAGGGGATCTGGAGTGAATGAAAGAAGGGGGAGTGATAAAGCTGCAGTACACACTGCAGGCAAAATAAGGAAAAAAGATTGATGCAGAGGAGAATATTTTGATTAGATAAGCTGTAAGTCTTGAGAAATAATGTCTCTGTAGAAAGAGATGGGGTGTCCCCCCTTCAAAAGTTTACAATTTTTTTAGCCTTTACACTGCTATGTGAAGGGACACTTTGATGGTAATTGCCATATGATTCAAGAGTGTGATGAATATTTACTATAATCTAAGGTTTTGAATTGCAGGAATTGGTGCTGGAGTTTATGCCTCTCCTGCTCCTTACCACTCAGCAATCACAGAAGGCTACAATAATACCGTAGATTTTGTCCTTCAAGTTATTGGGAGGGAGGGAGGGAGGGAAGGATGGCAGAGAAAAAGAGGCACAATGTTGTTTGACTTTTGAAACGTGAACGTGACAAAGCATAAACTGAAGGTTTTCGGGCTGGTCCCTGATGATAACCCCCTCCCCCATGCCTTTCAATTGACTTGCTGACCTTTTGCATGGGTCATATTAAAATATTGGTATTTTTAGAATTGGGTGGGCAAATAGTTGAAGTGTAGTTTTTCATTCAACTGAGCTGTGGAGAGTGAAAAAAAAAATGGAAATCACCACCCCTCGAAGAGGGGGAGAAGCAAAATAAAAGACATAAACACAACCTCTGTCCAAAAAATGATGAAAAGCAAGCAACCAGATAAAGGCAAACCAATACAATCAATCCAAGTCCCCCTCCGAAAACTAGTAGAATATGGGGTAAATTCTCTCCCCTGTACCACTTGATGTCTGATTTTATCTTCTTTAACTTCAGCAGGCGATAGCATGCCAGCCAGGCAGCAGTAAAAATAGTCCAAGAAAATGGGGGTGGGTGGGACACCCATACCACACTATGAAATTGAGGAGGGGGAGATAAAAATAATAACCCCAAGGAGGGATATTCCATAAGAAACAACTGAAGCAAAGAACGCTCTTCATGGGGTTCCAGGTGCCTTGGTAGATTCAAAATTCCAGCTCCTCCTAGATGTTATGATTGGCTGCTGACAGCCTATGTGACATTATAAGATTAAAAATTTCTGAGGCAATTTGTCAGTCGAGGGGCAAAAAGGAAAAGAGGGAATATGAAAGAAATGTGAACATTTGTTCTAGGTTTTATATTGTACTTCATTACTGTAAGCCAGCTTGGGTCCTTTTCCAAGCAGAAAGGTAGTGTAAAAATATTCAATATAAGTAAGTAAGTAAGTAAGTAAGTAAGTAAATAAATAAATAAATAAATAAATAAATAAATAAATACCCTTTTCATAAACTATGAATTATTCATTTTTAGAGACTCTCTTTGGCCAATGTTTGAAACAACAATTGAGAGCCTCTTTTCTGTTTTTAGTCCTCTGTTTCGACCCAAAAAGGCCCATTCCTATTGGCTTTCTAAAGCTTCTGGTTTTGTATGCTGAGCCCAATTAATTTGAAGCAGTTCTGTTTCAGCTTTTACAACCTCACATGCTGCCTGTGGTTTCAGTGATCGGGAGACAGTTTTATGGGCTCAAGTTACTGCCAGTTTAAACAGCATGAACCAATTGTTTGTATTCTCAAAGGCTTTCATGGCTGGGATCTGATAGCTGTTGTAAGTTTTTAGGGCTGTTTGGCTGTGTTCTGCAAGTTTTTCTTCCTGGCGTTTCACCAGACTCTGTGGCCGGCACCTTCAGAGGGCAAGGAGCTCAGGGAACTAGGAGTTCTCTCTGTGCTCTGGGATACAGAATGAGTGAGAGAGAGACAGTATGGTTTTAAAGTTGTGGGAAAGAGGAAACTTGTCCTATGCAGGAGAATAGGTGTTAGTCATTGTATTGTGATGGAGGGATTAATAAGTTTCACTGCAATCAGGGATGGCACCAATCCTTCTCTGTAGCTGTTCTATTGTGTGTGTGAACTGATCACCAGTGCTTATGGCTGAGTGGGAATCAATGAACGTTGATATTTTGCAGGCTGTAGTTTTCAGTCCTGGAAGCCGGGCTTTGTTGATTTTTAGACTTTCTTCTTTTTTGTTGGAGCTGTTAGTCTGACATACTGATTTGTAGTGTTGTCCAGCACCTCTGTGTCCTGAAAGAGGATTTCATGTCCTGTTTGTTTCAGGGTGTGTTCAGCTACTGCTGATACCAATTGTTTCCTCTCACCTCTAAATTCAATGAGAGCCCCGCCTCTCTAATGAGTTTTTTTTCCTTTTCTCCTTCTGTTTAGTCTGTTGGAAGCAGTATTCTTTTTGGTTGATCTGTTCACTACTGTAAGAAATGAAACATTCCATATTTTACTGTCTATAAGACACCCCCATGTATAAGATGATCCCCATTTTTCCAACACAAAATTACAGTTTTGTAACTTCTCAGTACTCTCCTCAGCTTATCTCCATGTAGAAGATGTCCCTTAATGTTTATTCTATGTTTTAGACAAAAATATTGTCTTATATAATACATAAATATGGTATTTATTATTTTTCCTGTAAATGTCTCAGAATAAGTTACTGAGACTGTAAAGAACGGGTAGAAGGAAAGTACCTGGATCACCTATACAATAAATATAAGATAGCCTTGGGTGGCTTGTGGTTCTCCAAATGGTGTCAGAATGCAACTCAGATTAGTTCTCATAACAACCCTTAGGTTATGGTTGATAGAGTTGATGGGAAGAATAGCACAACAACATGTGGCCACAGGTGCTGACTCCTGCCATAAGAGCTTTAGGGTTTACCCTGCATCCAGTATCTGTGGCTGTAGAAAAGCAGAACATAATATGAAAAAACCTCAGTAAATCAAGTAACAATATCTTATTCTGTGCCAGCATTTTAGGAAATCCTAGGCGTGGCCATTGACATGCATGCACACACATCCATGCATGTACTTGCACATGTACGCATGCACGCACGTATGTTCATGGCAAGGTAACTGACTCTCAAGTCCTCGGCAGCAATGCAGACTTACCTGAGTCAATACCTGTTAATTTTTTCCACTGAGAGCAGTGGATCTCTTAACGAGTGTGCTATGCCTGTGGAGAAATGAACTGAGGCAGGGAGTGCAATTTGCTGTAATGCAAAGAAGGGAACTAGAGTGAATTTAAGGCAAGAGACATGACTTTAGGCCGCTGCATCGTCCAGAAATTTCCCAGAGGCCGTTACTCCTTTATTGGTTTGTAGAATAATTTGTTCAGTGCCCTCCTTGCCTTCCCTCTTTGCCCTGCCTATTGGGGGGGGGTGCTTTATGAATATTTCATTGCTTCTTTGACAAGCCGTAACCCAGCAGGTTACATGCAGCAGGTTAGCATGTTTGGAATCACACTCTTGTCAGGAACAATAGCTCCGGGAGGTTTTCCTAATTTATTCGCAACACACAGTACTTTGCTGAGGTGCTGCTAAGCAGAGCATCATAACCAGAAGAAGAGAGGGAGAGAAGGGAGGCTGGTTTCAGGGAAGCCTCTTCCAACATCCCCGTGCTGCAATCCATTTTGATTTAATTTCCCTCAGGTGCCCTGTGGCTCAAAGGAAAAACCTGACTGCCAGACTGTGCTAGTCAGACTGGGATACCACTAGTCCCTTCAAGCTAATGGGCAGACTCTTACTTTTAGTTTGTGGCTTCTATAAGACCTGTTGCCATCTGAGGCGGATCTGCAAAGGATGCCCACCTTTGAAGTCAAAGGGCAGAATTAAAAGGCAACAGCTTGTCCAGTTATTTCAGCATCTGAGGCAGAAAACCCCACAGAGCATTACAGAATTGATTACTGCAACACTCTCTACATGGGGCTTCCCTTGACCCTTATTCGACATCTGCAGCGGGTGCAGAATGCGGCGGCCAGGCTGGTGGTAGCGGCGAGCAGGTATATTTATTTATTTATTTTTATATTTATATACCGCACCAATTTCCCAAAGGGAACTCTGGGTGGTTCACATAAAAAGCACAGGAAATCCACAAGATAATAAAAAAGATTAAATGTCTGCGTCACCCCCATCCTGGCTCACCTGCATTGGTTGCCTGTTGCATCCCGCACAAGGTTCAAGGTCATGGTTTTGGTTTACAAAACCCTCCATGGCCTGGGACCTGTCTATCTGGCGGAGCAGATCTCCCAGAGAGATCAATCTCGTCCCGACCAACCAGAGCCTTGTTATCCCTCGGTATCCCTTTCTCTCTGGGTTGCCACCCTGGGAGAGGCCCGAAGGGTCTCTACCCAGAACCAGGCTTCTCGGTGGTGGCCCCGGCATACTTGAACAAGCTGCCATTGGAGATTAGGCTGGCGGAGTCGCGGTCGGCCTTTAGAAAGGCTTTAAAGACCTGGCTCTTCAGGGAAAGCTTTGGGGACCTCTGAGCACACTGTGTTTGTGTTTGTGTTGTTTGGTGATTTACTGCTAGCACCAGTCTTTCCTGCCATGGTTGTTTGTGATGCCATTGTCCATTTTATTTTAATTATTTTAGTACCTTTACATTAGTATTATTATGGTTATTGGTATTTATTCTATTTTGCCTCCCCCCCCCTGTATTTGTATTGTGATGGGGATGTCTTGGGCTTGTAGCTATGGGCAGTTGCTGTTATGTGTAACATGTACACCACCCAGAGTTCCTGCAGGAAAATCGGGCGGTCAATAAGTCTAAAAATAAATAAATAAATACAGTGGACCCCCTTGTTATAAAATTTGTACAAAAAAAATTTCAGAAATAAAATAAAATTTGTACAACATAAAAATGGGATCACTCTGTTTTCAATGCATTCCTATGGGAAATTTGTATAAAGGAAAATTTGCTTAACATAATTTCATTTGGAATGAATTAATTCCTTTATACAAGGTACCACTGTAAATGAATGAATAAATAAGCCTCTCTGTTACTCCTGTTACATGTCTTCAGGTCAGAATGGACTCACAGTGAAAGTCCTAACTCAGGGCCTTTTTACACGACCCCTAAGATCCGCTGGCCACTTAAATTCGGACCAGAGATCTTAGGGGTTTGTCGCTCTTCCTCTGTCCCCACCCCCTCCGCACTTCCTAGTTGCTGGCTGCATGAGGGAGGGAGAAAAAAGAAAGAAAATAATGCCGGTTTACCTCCGTTTTGTTCCTGGCAGCATTCAGATCTCTTAAAGGGGCGGGGCGCAAAAAAAGAACAAACAGAAGCCAGGAGAGCCCCGCACTCACTATCCTTACACCAGATCAAATATTTGTCACATCCAAAAAGCAGGTACCTGAAAGCTGTGCTGGGACGCGCTAAAGTGGGCGGGGTCGCACTTAATTTCCTCTTAACTCCGGAGCTGGTGGGTAAACATTTTTAATCTCCGGAGCTGGGAGCCATTTGCCCCGGAGTTTAGGGGTCATGTATAAACGCCCTCAGTGGTTCTCAACCTTCCTAATGCCGCAACCCTTTAATACAGTTCCACATGTTGTGGTTACCCCCTTGCCCTGCTCGGAAGAGGCCACAAGCCCCCCTTTGGCAGGCCACTGCCGCAGGTGCCATAGAGAACACCCCTCTACGGGCACCCTCAGCCAATCGCAGCCTCTGGTGCCATTGACTGACATCCCCTCCAACCTATCAAGCTGTAACTCACTCTCCCCCCCTCCTCCTCCTCCCCTAGACCCAAGCTGTTTGTGCCTTTTTTCTTCACTGGCTCATGGCGACCCCTGTGAAATGGTCGTTTGACTGCCCAAAAGTGAGATTTTTGAAGGAGGGGGTTTACCACTTCATTGTCTCCCCTCCAGTGAGCTTCCATAGCTGAGTGGTGATTCATACCCAGGTCTTCTGAGTCCTCGCATGTCACTCTCCATTACAGTTGATTCTCTCCCCTAAACACTGCATATGCAAAACATCCATCCATAATTCTTTTGAAATTATCTGATTCTTCTGCCCGAAGCAGTTGCAGCTCTAGCCACTGTGGGGACAAATGGGAGTATGCCCCCTTTCGCCAGTAAGGGGAAAGTACAAAAGCAGAAGACGTATGTCCATTGCTGAAATACACTAACCTCATAGTTATCATCTGGAACAATTCAAAATGTCTTCCACTTGGCAGCTCAGCCTAGGGGTGGAAGAATCTGCGAACTTGGCACCTGACCTCATTTGGTTTTTTCCTCCTCAATTTGTTCCCACCAGATTTTTGAAGAAACCTATACTTTAGGTTCTCTTCTTGAAAAACAAATCTGGAACATTTGCACTGGCCCAGTGCAGTCGGTGCAGCTATTCTCAACATGGAGAAGATGATTGTACTTGCCCATTAGAAGGGTGCTAAAGATGAGGAGCTAAGGAAAGAGCAACTTCATAAGCATGGTTGATATGAATTCAGAGCTAGAGTTTTACAAGCTAAACATTCAAAACCCTTTGCCTGGAGTGATGAATCTGTCACTTTTGCTGAAGTCATCCTTTAAAAAACAAAAACAGTCCCCCTTTTTTCCCTTGAGTTCATAAAAAAATGCACCAATTTGTACTTATAAGATAAAACAACTTGTAAAAAAACATCCAGGAGAAATCTCTAGTTGCAAGCACACCTGGTGTGCCTTTTCTGTGAAGCTTTAAGATAGGTAGCAGAAGCTTGAAGTTTCCAAAATGAATCAGGATAGCTCAATTTTGCCTCTCTGGCGGGGAATCAAATACAGTAAGATGGGTATGGAAGGAACGCGATATGTATGCATAGCTGGCCATTTTGTATCAGTCCTCCCTCCATTTACTTGCAGTTCTGGAGACACAAGCCACTTTTTAAACTTTTAACTTCTCTATTTTTTCACCATTAATATTTACACTGAATGTGATTTAATGGTTCCAGCGGGTGCTCTAATAACACTATCAGCCTGTCTCGTTCACTGAATTTT
The DNA here is from genome assembly GCA_029282475.1 of Phrynocephalus forsythii. NCBI lineage: Eukaryota > Metazoa > Chordata > Lepidosauria > Squamata > Agamidae > Phrynocephalus > Phrynocephalus forsythii. The sequence goes on from JAPFRF010000004.1 coordinate 21,104,626, forward strand.
GCACAGGTTCACATGTGGTTATCCTTCGCCTATCATTCTCCCTTGCTTTCTCATTGCTTCTTTCATCTTTTTCCTTACCACTGAAGGCCATGTTGCCTGGTGAATTCCGGGAGTTGTAGTCCAAAAATACAGATATTGCACATCTCTAATTTGATGCAAAAAAAAGGGGGGGGGAACTGTTGATGTCCTTGTTCACAGCTCAGGGGGTCATAGTTCATCATGAACTGAGCCATGAGGAAGTAAGAAGTTGACATTAACTCCTTGTTGCCTTCATGTTTTCACTTTCCGTACCCCTTCCCCACTTGTATGCATTTTTGTCAAAGGAAGAGATAATGTTCTCAAAAGTTTATGCATTTTTCTATGCCTCTACACACTTTATTGCATCTGGAGGTTGAGTCATGGCAACTGCACTTCTTTTTCTTGAGAGATAGAAATATTTCACTGCTCATCCAAACAGCTTCATCAGTCTGAATAAAGCTAGTGCGCCATTCTGGTTAGCCTATGCATGTATTACAATTATATGGCACATGGAACTTGTTATATATGTGTTAATGTTTCTCTAACTCCTTTTTTTGTTAGTCCTTTATTACCATGAATCACCTTGAATTCCCTCTTTGCAGAAAAATTGGATATTTATTAATAAAACAATGGCATATGGTTACAGTACTTCAGTTTTTTCTTCTTCTCTCTGTGTTTTCAGTTTTCTTCAGGTGAGTTGTGTGAGTGGATTGAAAGAGCTTCCTCAGCTCTCAGTGGCTGAGACGAGGACTTTTCCATGACATTATAATCTCTCCAATAAAATGAAATAAAATACAGCAGAATGATTTTTTTTTACAGAGTGTCAGCAATGTTGTTGAACAAAGTATGTGGAAGATAGCTGTTTCCATGTAGCATCTACATCATGGTAGGCACAAGGAAACAAAAACAGCAACAACCCTCAAATTGGTCTAAACTAAGAAGAATAAGTAAATCAGAAAGATATTTGGAGATGCAATAGAACTTATATGAAAGGATCATGAGAGTGAGATCAACACGTTTTCAAATAGATTTTGGACTACTATAAAAAAATAACATTTTGGACTTCATTTCCTAAAACCCATCAGTGAAGCTGGCTAGTGGCCCTACTGACTGTGTGGATCTGGGACCTGTAGCCCAAATACGTTTTCCCTTTAATTACAATTCTGGATCATATCCCACAAAGCTTTCTGGAAATAAAACACTTGGCTTACAATAAAGAGGGACAATATACAGCCCAGAACATTCAAAACTAGAGATGGGCACGACTCAAAAAAATGGTGTTTCGTTTGTTGTTTGGTCGTTTAGGGGTCCGTTTTGGTTCGTTTTCGTTTTTGTGACTTTTTTGCAAAAAAATTCATTTTCGTTTTGTTAGGTAACGAAACGAAAAAATGAAAACGAAAACAAAAATTGCTGTTTCGTTAGCATTCTTTTTAGTTCAATGCATCTGCTGCAACGAAAATGAAAAACACGGAAATTTGGTCGTTTCGTTTTCATTTTCATTTTGTTTTTAAAAAAATTCATTTCATTTTCGTTGCGTAACGAAACGAAAAAACGAAAACAAAAATGAAAAATCACTCATTTTGTGCCCATCTCTATTCAAAACAAATTGAAGTTAAGAAAAGGGAATTAGAAGAGGCATCTTACAACATTAAAACACTTAGAGCACTTTTGATGGAGTCAATCTTGGTGGCTGGCTAGAATGCCCAAGGCTGAAGAAAAACAGATGCATATGGACAATATTCTTTAAAGCTCTCTTTGTCTCTTAGAGAGCCACCAAAGAGAAGAGGTAGAATCCATGGGAATGGTTAATGATGAATTCTTAAGTGAATCCTACCAGATAATGAATGAACATGTGAAACTGATGATCTGCTGCTGAAAGAGAAGGTACATTTCTTGACTAAACAAGTACTTTCTTTCTGAATTATTTGCTCAGCTTTGCTAATGGATAATTGCTCCATAAAGCTTTTGAATTGTGTCAGTGGAGTACATTACACCTACATCTGCAACACCATTGCTGTCGAAATTGATTGCTTATAAATAAGCCTTATTTAGAAAAACACTCCTAATGGCAGGGCTAGCAAGTACAGGTAATGTTGTGTGTAATGTCTATCTATATCCATAAATTAAAGTGAAAAAACAGGACTCCCACCTTCCATTCCTTCCACCCATGCAAATGATTCTATTACTTTGTATACCAAAACATTTGTGGGAGAAAACAAATATAAACCTGGGTTCCACAGGCTGTTGTATAAACAAGATCTAGTGCATAAAACGGCGAGGGAGGCTGAGATGAAGATTTTAATAGAAACAGATCAAATAGGCCAGTAAGACATTTGAGGTGGGACACCTTCTTTTGTTTTCAGAAAGGAAAGTGGAAAATGAATTTCTTAAGAGCGAAAAATAAGAACAATCACATCTCAAACAGTCACATCATCTCATCTGCTGACAAACACATGACAGTGATGCTATATGGATGTTTTACGAGTCCTCTTCTTCCAGAATAACCTGGTGAAACTTAGGCTGTGATGACAGAGTAAAATGCTGTGAGATTCTTTTCTGGTTATAACAATCTGTATTTTCCATGTATAAGACTATATTTTAATTTAGGGTTGTCTTATACATGTAAGTAAGCTAGTGAGAGAACTACGCAGTAGAGAAACTGTTATTTCAGACTGGGGCGTCTTATAGATGGGGAAATATGATGAATTCATTTCAGTAAAGGCCAGTTCTATTTAGACCCACCGTTTCTGCTTCCAGCACATAATTTTTTCTCTGTTACTGGGGGTTTCTCCTTTGTTAACCCAGAATGATTCAAAAGTGTGACCAGCTATTTCTTTCTGTAAAAGGAGGGGGAGTATATGCAGGGCTGGCGCTAGGTTTTTTTGCGCCCTAGGCGAAGGGCGGGGGGTGGGCTCCAGCGGCGGTGGGGGGCAGGGCGGCAGGCAGGCATCAGCAGGGGTGGGGTGGCAGGGGGCGACGAATGACGGGGGACGGAGACAGGCATGGGGGTGTGCGGCGATGGGTGCGGGGGCGGCAGGCAGATGGCAATGGGCGGCAGGGGGACAGGCAGTGGTGGCCAGCAGCGGGGTGGTGGTGGGGGAGCAGCAGTCTGGTCAGCACCCCCTCTCCATTTTGGCACCCTAGGCAACTGCCTAGTTCGCCTTAATGGACGTGCTGGCCCTGAGTATATGTGGGAGTTGTTGTGGTGATGTAAGCATTTGGGCATCATGTTTAGAAACCGATTAAATATATTACTTCTGTATGTGTGTTTCAGTATATGCAATGGAGAACTTTGGAAACCTGCTGCTTTTTCTCCAATGCTGGCCAGTCCTCTAAAATCCAAGCAGCTTGATGCATAAGAGGATTGGCAAAGGTGGGAACAGAGGAAGGAAGGAAGGAAGGAAGTGTTGTGTATTGATCTGTATTCCTATTATCTGTAATTGCTTAGGTTGAAGTAACTGCCTTCCTGTTCCAAAGGGAACAGGCCTATTGGTTTATTCAAGTTGCTGCATTTGGATCCTCAATCCTATTGGTTCCCGCTAAAAGGCAGCTTTGTGATTGCTTGTAATTGTTCCCTCCAAAATGTATATTTTCCTAGCCTGTCCTCGTTCCTATAAATGTAGCTCCCTCTCCCCACTCCCTCAGTCTTGTTCTCTCCCTGAATAAAGAGTGTTACAATAGAAGCTGTCTCCAGCCTGCTATGTCAGAGAGCTGAAATCACTTGCTGAAATCACTAAACTCCACGCTACTACAGGAGGGAAGGAAGGAAGGAAGGAAGGAAGGAAGGAAGGAAGGAAGGAAGGAAGGAAGGAAGGAAGGAAGGAGTCTTTGGGCTGAAATGTAGATTTCTCCATGTCTCTGGGTAGACCGCATGGATGCCAGCTTGGAGATCACAAAAATCATGCACCTGCTTAGTGGTAAGATGAATAAAGTCTTCATGTTTGACAAAGGTTGCACATTTCTTTGCATATTTGGCCTTCCGTGGGATAAGCAAGCCAAAGAGACCACATATGCCCTTAACAGTGCTCAAGAAATCCATGCTTTCTGTTCTACATCACTCATGAAAGTGAATATTGTCTCTATTGGGGTCACTACTGGACCAGTTTTTTTGTGAAGTACTTGGTCATTGTGTGAGACATGAATACACAGTATTTGGCCAGAAAGTCAACCTTGCTGTTCAGATGATGATGTACTATCTAGGGCTAGTGACTTGTGATGCCATCACCTATGGCAAGTCAAAATTTCCACACTATTTCTTTGAAGAGCTGGATGCAGTGCCTAAAGAGCTAAACAAGTAGTTAGGAGAAATTGGAGATGACAAAGTCACCATCAGTCAGCTGCAGAAAGCCACTTTACTGGGATCTGCTCTCATAATTCGCTGATACATCACGTAGTGATTTGTAATACAAATTCCAGTGTAGTTATCTTGACTGCTGTGTGATAATTTGATGATGATGATCATAATAATAATAATAATAACAATAATAATAATAATAACAACAACAACAACAACAACAACAACAACAACAACAACAACAACAACAACAACAACAACAACAACAACAACAGATACTACACTTGATCTTAGCCAAAAGGCCGAGAAGCGAGTAACTTAAAAAACCTGCAGGAGGACAAATTAAAGAATGGTAAGTTCAAGAAATATTTGACTAAAAAATACTGGCTAAGTACAAGGAAAACTGGAGAAGCATTGGAAATAGTGAAGCAGCAAATAACAGCAACAGCTAGAAAAATTGAAAGATATGATGCTAGATTTACTCAGAATAAAGACAACCAGTTGTTTCAATCAGATCAAAGAAAGTTCTATCAGAGTTTAAATCAGGTAAAAAAGATGAAAAGGTAAAAAAGATGAAAAGCCTGAAAAAATGGCAACCATTCAGTTTTGGAAAGACATATGGGGGACTGAGAAAGACTATAATAGAAATGCTGGATGGCTCCAAGATTTTGAGAAGAAATTCTCCAAGTGCACAATGGACCAACTAGAAATAACAGCTGATATGATCACCAAAAGAGTACAAAGAGTCAAAAACTGGACATCACCTGGCAATGATCAACTGCATGGGTTTTGGCTTAAACACCTGACCAGTCTGCATGGAAAAATGGCCCAACAATTTAATGAAATGTTGAGAACAGGTTATATTAATGTGTGGTTAACAACTGGGAAAACCTATTTGATTCAGAAGGATCCAACAAAAGGACCAATACCTGAAAATTACAGGCCAATAACATGTTTACCAACTATGTTAACAGGCATCATAGCTGATAGAGTCCAGGATTATTTGGAAGCAAATAACATCATGCCAGTAGAGCAGAAAGGGAACAAACGGGGAAGTAGTGGCACAAAAGATCAGTTATTCATTGATAAAATGATCCTAGAGAATTGTAAAGCCTGGAAAACTAATTTATATATGACTTGGATTGACTATAAAAAAGCCTTTGACTCAGTACCGCATAGTTGGATTATTAAGTGCCTGGATGCCATTGGAATATGTAAAAGTATTAGTGCCCTAATTGAAAATGCGATGAAGAACTGGAAAACAGAATTGTTTGTCAGGGATGAAAGCTATGGATTGGTTAGCATCAAACGAGGGATTTTTCAAGGTGACTGTCACCTCTGCTATTTACTATTGCCCTGATTCCCCTCTCAATAATTTTGCAGAAGACAAATTTAGGTTACCAAACTGCTAAAAATTCAGGGAAAATTTCTCATCTATTGTATATGGATGACTTAAAGTTGTATGGAAAATCAGAAACTGAAATACACTCACTGACCAACACAGCCCGAATTTTCAACACCGATGTTAGTATTGAGTTTGGACTAAACAAATGTGCCACAGTGGCACTGAGAAAAGGAAAAATAATTGAGAGTGAAGGAATTGAAATGCCAAATGGACAAGCTATTAAGTATCATCAGTCTGAAGCCTATAAATATCTGGGCATACTGGAATTAGATAATATAAAGCATGGGCAAGTGAAAAATGTGGTCAGTAAAGAATATATCCAAAGGGTCAGAAAAGTATTAAAAAGAAAGCTGAATGGTGGTAACACCATCAAGGCCATTAATAGCTGGGCCATACCGGTCATCAGGTATAGCGCTGGCATTATAAACTGGACTCAGACAGAGTTAGATATTCTAGATAGGAAAACAAGAAAACTTATGACCATTCACTATGCATTACATCCATGCAGTGATGTTGACGGGCTGTATTTACCTAGAAAATTAGGTGGTAGAGGTCTTCTGCAAGTGAAGCAGACAGTTGAAGAAGAGAAGCATGCGTTGGCAGATTATGTAAAAAATAGTACAGAGCCAGCATTATTGGAGGTTAAGAACAGGGAGGTGTTTAAAGTAAATCAAACAAAGGGTCAATACAGGAAAACAACAATGCAAATACGAGCTGATAGCTGGCATAATAAAGCGCTGCATGGGCAGTTCCTCGAAAAAGTCAAAGGAAAAGTAGATGAGGAAAAGAACTGGTTATGGCTCACCAATGGAGCACTGAAAAAAGAGACAGAGGGCCTGATTTTTGCAGCTCAAGAACAAGCTATCAGAACAAATGCAGTTAAGGCTAGAATAGAAAAATCAGCTGAGTCCCCCACATGTAGACTCTGCAAAGAGGCAGATGAAACTATTGACCATATATTGAGTTGTTGCAAGAAAATTGCTCAGACTGATTACAAACAGCATCATAATGTAGTTGCTCAAATGGCCCACTGGAATTTGTGTCAGAACTATCATCTGCCCATAACAAAGAACTGGTGGGACCATAAACCTGAAAAAGTGACTGAAAATGAGCATGCAAAATTACTTTGGGACTTCCGAATACAGACAGACAGGGTTTTGGAGCATAATACCCCAGATATTGTGATTGTGGAGAAGAAAAAAGTGTGGATCATTGATGTTGCTATACCAGGAGATGGTAGAGTCACTGAGAAACAACTTGAAAAAATTACCCGATATCAGGATCTCAAAATTGAACTTCAGAGACTCTGGCATAAACCAGTACGGGTGGTCCCAGTGGTAATTGGCACACTGGGTGCGGTGCCCAAAGACCTAAGCAAGTATCTAGAAGAAATTGGAGTGGACAAAGTCACCATCAGTCAGATGCAGAAAGCCACCTTACTGGGATCTGCTCGCATAATTCGCCGATACATCACTGAGTCCTAAACGCTTGGGAAGCGTTCGACTAGTGATTGGGAATATAAAATCCAGCGTAGATAGCTGTGTGGTTAAATAATAATAATAATAATAATAATAATAATAATAATAATAATAATAATAATAATAATAATAATAATAATAATAATAATAATAATAATAATAATAATAATAATATGCCCTAAGCACATCCAATCTTGCCTGATTTTGGAAGCTATGTAGGGTCAGCCCTGGTTAGTACTTGGATGGGAGACCACCAGGGAATACCAGGTGCTGTAGGTGCCTGGACTAGGAACTAGCAAGCCACTCCAGTATTCCTGCCAAGAAACTCCATGAACATGGGGTCATGAAGAGTCGGTCACAACTGTAACAACACTACTACTACTACTACTACTACTACTACTACTACTACTACTACTACTACTACTACTACTACTACTACTACTACTACTGAGAGGCAAGGCCAAATCTTAGAAAAGGCATTAAGGTGGCAAAACAACAAAATAAGCACAAGGTGGAGAACTATCTAGCTGATAACAATATGAAGCAAGTGTGGCAAGGAATGCAGCACTTATCTGACTACAAAGGAAACACGAGGAACATGGTCAGTACTGATGATTTGCTGGCAGAAGAGCTGAACATCTTTTCCCCTTGCTATGAAGTAAAAAGACCAGACCCCAGAGATTGTAATTTCCAGCCACTCATTTTATATGAACATCAAGCGAGAGCTACATTGAGGGCTGTGAATCCTAGTAAAATTGCACGCCCAGATGGGGTGCTTGGGATAGTGGTAACATCAATTAGCAGGGGTCCTAACAAGGAATTTTAACATCTCCCTGCGCCCTTCCCGTTTCAATGAAGGCATATCTTGGTAAGAGTAAACAGAACTTTTATTGGGTTCTTCCACAAAAACGGAGGTTTTTTTTTTTTTTTACAATGGTTTCAACATCTTTAACTTCAGTAACAAAAGGGTTATTCTTAAAGTCATAACTAGGAGTTTTCACAGAGAAATCAAGTCCCCCACTTCCACCTGGGGAGAATTGGCTCCACCACTGTTCTCCCCCTCCTTCTCTGAAAGGTGTGGTTCCCCCACCTGCACCCCAACCTCTGAGGTAGGCTTGGGTCAAAGACGTCTCTGGTGGCGGAATCGAAAGGGATGATCTTCTCTCTGGGTCAAATCCATCTCGGTGCTCAGCTTCCCGGCCTTCTCCTTCTCCTGCACCTTGGCCAGCCATTGCTCTAGGGCCAACTGCTTTCTCATCTCCTTTCTCTTTCTGTTGTATTCATGAGCCTCCCGTTCTCCTCAATACGAGCAGCCTTGACGGTGTACTCGCTTTCTATAGCTCTCAGCCTCAGGCCCGGACATCATCATTTGCTCCCATTGTCCGGTCCAAGGGTTCTCCATCCAGACCCACTCCCAGCCTGGTGGGAGCACACAGGTCTCTCCCCTTTTACACTTTCCAAACCCCACATCCGCCGCCTCTGACTGGCGGGGCCTTCCCGCCGTTTCCCCCTGCCCCTTCTCTTCCTTAACGGGGCCTTTGCTCTTCTCTTCCTTTTTCTCCTTCTCTAGGATTTCCAAAGAGTCTTTGAGCTGTTTCCCCAGCATTTCCCTGTCCCCAGCATCCCTGTCTGGTGTAGCTCTGCTCTTCTCCCTCTGCTTCTGCTTTTCCAGCCATTCGTCCCTTCCAGCTTCTCGCTGTGCAGGGGTCACTCTCCCACCTTCAGAATAATTCCCCTCACAGGCATGTGTTCCATCATGTCTGAAAGTAGCCACTATCATCCCAGTCCTAAAGAAAACAGCAATTAACTGCCTAAATGACTACAGACCTATAGCATTAAAGTCTGTAGTGATTATTGGTTCTCAGATACCTTAGGACAGTGTTGTGCTACTTATGGCACGAGTGCCAAAGGTAGCACTCAGAGCCCTTTCTCTGGGCACCCAACATTTCCCCCTTCACAGTCACCTATATTCAGGTTAAATTGCTGTTTTGGCACTTTACAAAAATGAGTGATAAAAATTAGTGAATTATAGTGGTAGCTAGTATAAAGGAATTAATTCATTCCAAATGAAATTCGGTTAAGCAACTTTTCCTTTGTACAAATTTCCTATGGGAATGCATTGAAAACAGATTAATCCTACCCCCGACCGTTTGTCGGTTGTACGGATTTGCCCCATAGGCGATTCTGTTAAGCAATTTCACCCTATCTCTGGAATTTTTTTTTCGTTTAAGCAGATTTTCTGTTAAACAAACCGCTTGTTATATGAGGGTCCACTGTATATGAAAACCATTTGGAGCCATCTTGGCTGGAGATTAGCAAGGAGTGGTAGTTCACTGGAAGGTGTCCAATGGAAGACTGGTGGTTAAAGACAGCTCCAGATTTCCCCATGTGGAAAGTTGGGATGACAAGCGAGGAAATGGGAACTTTCTACAAAAACAAATACCTACTGAAGATGCCCAAGCTGTACACAATTCATTCCTGGAAACTACTGCTTCCTGCTTGAGGCATTCAATCCTCTCCTGCCATATGTGCCTAAGGATATGGTGAAGCAAGATCAACCTTTTAAAAAAATCTCCAGTTCTTATATATCAGACTGAGATAAATTCCTCACCCAAGTCCATGTTTGAAAACCCCGGCCTGCCAAAAGGATTCTTCTGATAAGATATCTAGGTGGCACTTGGAGATGGTTCGTTTGCTGGAGAAAATCAACAACCTTGCATGCAGTCTAGCACTGGGTTTCAGTGAGAAGGGGGCTTCACAGCCTAGCTATGCCTTGCCAGTAACCAATTAAGTAAAAATGTTTTCCACCACCTTGGACTTGTCCCTCATTTCTTCTTGTTTGTTTGCTCTCTTTCTCTCTGAATACTGACAAAGGCAGACATGTAATTCTCTCTTTCTGATATGACCCCCACTGCAGCTACCTAGTGGATGGAGTCTCCCACTTAGTTAAAACTGCAAGTTCTCTTTTCTTTTATACTTCTAATTGAAACTGTAGATGGCTACTGTCATACTTTCCCTGCTTTTAGGGTGATTTTTATCATGCAAAGTGCTATTGTGAAGGGGTGTGTGGCTCTGAGACTTAAAGTGCAGTATCCTCTTACAATTTTTCTCTGCAGTTATTGTTTATGCTTCAAACTTGCCTGCTAATGATAAAGAAATTACCAATTTCCACAGCAATTCCTTCTGGGGTGGGTCAAGCCAAATGAGTGATTCTTGTACCTGACAACCTTAGTTTTAGTCCATTGAAGTGGTATGTTTCTGATGTTTTAGACTCCATACATTCAGAAATAAAGAATCGTGAAATCCTAATAAATAATGTTTATATAGGTGGCAGTATCTGCATGTGCAGTAGTATGTCATTGCTTGGATCTTCACAACTCTCAGGGAAGAGCTATGAGTTGGCTGATTTTCTCGAAATGTCTGGGTGATTCTGCAGCAGCATTTCTGAAACACTGTGGGCCAGAACAAAACCATTGCAGAAGTCTCCAAACACAGCATCCTCTTTGTGAATGATCCCTGCCTAATATACAACCTACATCTGCAGAAATTTATTGTTGTTGTTTTAGCTTGGAATGGGGTGAGAAAAGCAGCATAGGGCTGAAACCCTGTTGCTTCATGCAGTAAGCTGCAGCTAGAGTAGGAGTATTGAATCAATGGACCATATGGAGAAGTTGATTCACCCAGTCCCTACAGATTCAGTCAGACCTCACAGGCTGGCTCTGCTTGCAGAAGGCACAGTTAGGAATTGAACTCCCAACCTCTGGTTCCACAACCAGATACCTAAACCACTGAGCTATGCAATCACAAGCACCATCATTGTATCAGAATCAGCATATTTAGGCTTTCGGGGCAGGGAAGCAGCTCCCTATGGAAGCCTAGTTTTAACCAATAGATTTGCAAATACTGTACTGACTAGAGATGGGCACAAAATGATTTTTTCCGTTTTGTTATTTGTTATTTGTTTTGTTATGTAATGAAACGAATAACGACCCTAGGGGCAAATTGAACACAAAACAAACCAAGAAAATTTGGTTCGGTTAGGTTCATTTCGTTAATGGGGGGCAGAGATGTCTTCTACCTGGTGCTGGTCCGGAGGTCCTTTTGCGCCGAGCTGCACAGAGGGAGCACACACCTCGTCGGTGCCATTGAGGGACACGGCGGGCTCTAGCCTTAGCCCAGCCCTGGGAGGAGAGATAAGAAGCAGGGCGCGTTTAGGCGGCCAGAGCAGTGCGGCTTCAAAGCCGCCACCCCCTTGTGCCTCCCTTCCACGGCCCGTTATCGCGGGGCCGATTGGGAGGGGTGATAAGATGGAGGCCACGCTTAGGCGGCCAGAGCAGCGTGGCTCCAATGCCACTCCCCCTCTTTATTCATTCCACGCCCATTCGTAGGCACCCCCAGCTCCGACCGGGCCCCAGGGGCCGTGCAGTGGGTGCTGGGGGGGGAAGTGGGTAAAAACGAATAATGAATTAACGAAACAATGAAATGATTTTTTGTGAAAATTCACAACAAACGAAATGAACCGACCTCCTTAACGAAACGAAATGAAACAAAACAAAGGGCCATTTTTTCGATTCATGCCCATCTCTAGTACTGACTACTTCACTGAGTCCTCTTCTTTGACCAACACGTAAACATCTGCAAGGAAGGATCTAAAGATTTTGCAGTGAATTTTGTTTAAAGTTACTGCACTACTATACTAGGGAAACAATCAGCAGACAGAATGAGACCAGATCAGCTTGGAAATAAGTGAGCTGCAGCATTAAGGCTTCCTAATTATTCACTCCTTAATCTCTCTAACCTGGATTTCAAGGGGATGAGTCAAAACATTGGGGGGTTTCAAGACTGTTGTGGATTTACAACAAGATATTGAAGGGATGAGATATGCAGGAAGGTTCATCTCATTGCTCCCTCCCTAAGGCTCCTCATGCTCTGTTGCTCAGATTAAAGTGTGGGGAAACATCAATAGAGCAATGAGCTGTGGCCTCCGAGGTGAATAGTAAGCATTCATCAGAGGGCCCATAATGGAATAAATGAACTACAAATGGAACAATTCCATTAAAAGAATAGTCCATAAATGGGCTGGCTCATTTCCCAACATGTCTTTTTGATGCCGGCAATTGGTGCAGCTGCCAAAATACATTATGGGATCGTCAACAGGAGGGAAGTTGGTTCATCGTATTGTAACCTGGGGGCAAGAGGTGTAAGCATGAGGTTCAACTAGGGTGGCACAGCAAATGTGATCAGGAGTTCACCTTGCCCTCTCAATGTCCCAAAGGTGCCTTTTGGCGCTTTGACTGCAGTCTTGAAATTTCTCCTCCATCAATAATACTATATTTCTAATTACCAGATACTGGTGAAAAACAGCAAGGAGTGGCAATTCTTTTTCAGACTGGTGAGCTTCATAAGGGCAATGAGTTGCATATGGCTGGCAGAGTGATGCAATGCATGTCTACTCAAAAGTAGGGCTCATGCCATTCAGCAAAGCTGACTTCCAGCGAAGGCATATAGGATCACTGACTGAACAGATTTGTTTTGGTCTAGTGAGGCTCTCTTCTTCAGCACAATATTTTGAACAAATCAGAATTTTTCTGTCAGCTTTCTTGACTGTCCAGCTTTCAAATTTGAACATAGTGATTGGAAATACACGAGTATGGATATTATTGATCTCCATCTCCAGTGGCACATCCTTACATTCCATGAACTTTTCTCATTCCTTCATTGCCACCCTTCTGATTCCATTGACAATAAAAGCTGTTCTTTGTATCTGGTTCTGTTAAAATAATCCTGATAGAAATGTAGGCATCTACATGAGGTACATGGAGTAGTGTGCCTCTTCTGGGATGTGAGATTTTCTGCCTTTCCACCAGGGGTATATTTATTTTGAGGTAGACGTGGAATCAATTCATTTAATGTGGGATTAATTCAATGCCCCCCACCAGCCTGGCATGTTGTCCACCCAAACTATTAACTCCCACAAACTGGAATGCCTCGCTTACAGCCCGCTATTTCAACCCAGCAGATCAATCCGTTGCAAGACCTTCCTGTTTGCTGAACTGTACAACAGGATTTCAGCCAAAGATGACTAATTTGCAAGTCATGGGAAATCACAAACACTTCCGGGATTAGGTGGCATTTTTCCACTTCTTTACAAAGGTGCTCCTAGTAGAATTTGTTTGACTCTTAGAATATTTTTTTCTGATTTTTTTTTTTTGCTCTTTTAGAAATGTTGGAATTTCCCCACATCTGTTTCAACTTCCCTTTTAGAGGAGAAGGATACTTGCTTCAGACAAAGAATGGGCCCCTGGTCACATTTGTGGGGAAACATTTTTTAATTCTACCAATATTTTCCATACCTCTCTTGTACTGAATCACAGTCACATGGTTAACATGCTGGTATGATAGTCTCGGGCAGTTTTCACTGTACTGGTTTATTTTCCTCTTTGAGTGCTATCTCATGTTCCGGAAGAGGCGTTTTTAAAAAAGGTGCCTTTTCCCCTGCCACAATCATGTGATCAAAACAGTGTTTCAATAGTCCACACGTCCGCGGTAGCATTCTTGTTCTTCCATATGTCCCCACGTGTCAAAGCCACTTTTTCTGTACTTTTTAAAGATGAATTATGTCTTCTGATAACTGCTTTAAAAATTTCTCTGTCGTTTGCATGTCAGCACATCAACCTATGTCTGTCATATCATAATAGACAGTACAGTTTATTTTCCCTTTTCCCATATGCACCATTGTTTTTATTACGTGGCTTTTCCCTGATAAGACTGCATTCTGAAAGTCCACAAGGCGGCAATATTGGAGCAGTTTCTTTGAATTACCTTCTTATTCCTCCTTGAGAGGTTAACGAGAAGCAATGGATGAGTGCCCTAATTCCCCCCCACACACACACTTCTTACTCTTTGATAACTTCCGGTTTATAAAGGCATGGAAAGGAGGAACAAAAACAAAACAAAACAAAAAAACCCACTTCCCGCCCAACACAATTCAACATGTAAACTTCTTTGACTTCCATGCTAATAATAACCACAAATCTACTCCTTTCAATTATGCCATTATTGAACACAAAGCCCAATGAGTCTACTGTTTTCAACACTGAAAACCCGCAAGGTAATACTTCTTCTGGAGGAGGACAAGAAGGTACTCCACATGTCCAAAGACATGTAAACTTGAAATGCAGTGTGGCTATGTTATGAGACACTGTTCTGTGGATGGCAGGAAGGTGCACCTATTGGCTACCTTGAGCCATCCGGAACACCTGCTGAGGACTCCTTAATATTTGTGTGAAACCACTGGCAAAGTAGAGAGTTCTCATGAGGAACGCTTAATCTCTGCTTAAAGTAACCAAAATACACAGAGTCCTACACACACACTCACACAAACACATACACATACACCATTACTGTCTTCATTTATGCAATTACAGTTTTTCCTAATTTACTAATTTTTGTAGATTAGACAGGATGTCTTAAAAGTCAAATTTGCTATCTTCACTTTTTGTATTAGATGAAACAGATATAAATGTATGCCTATGAGCTAAGCAAATAGAATTTAAGCTGCTTAGTAAAATGAAGAATTATTGACATGGTTAAGATGAAATAGGCTAGTTTATTTTGTTATTTTCATTCCCTGTACTAGATGAAGATAGAGATAAGTAATTATGAATATAATGATGGAAAAGAAATATGTAATTTTGGAATATTTCAAACACTTGGGCTGAAATACTGGGAAAAATTTTGTATCTCAGCTATGTAACACGGCAACATGCAAACAATACATTTGTTTTAGGTTTAGAAAAATTCAATAAAATATTATAAAAAGAGAAAAGAGAGAGAGAACTCCCAGTGGTGGTGTCAGGAAAAAACAGTTGGATGCACTTAAGGGGGTGTTGCCAAACTTTTTATAAAAGGAAAAGTCAGATGCTCTTGAGGGCACAATTTTTAGAGGCATCTTTTTGTGAGGAAAAAGGCAGTTTTAAGCTGTAGTAGGATAGGGATCTTTGTTTGCCATTCCTTTCTCTTCAAAACAGTCTTTTAAATCCTCCCACTGTTTGAATGATCTACGTATGTTTACCAATGCAGTGATTTTCTGTAATTTCAATTCTGAAGGCAAGTAGTCATGTAAGTGAAGAGGAAGTTATCAATTCTTTTGTATTACAGTACTGTGAATGAGGTGGGGGAATGGTGTCAATGGTATGAGCAGAAGCCAAGCAAACCAACCAGCAGAAAGTGAGACGCTAATAATAATAATAATAATAATAATAATAATTTATTTATTTATTGTCATTGTGTATATATACACAGTATACACATACAATGAAATTCAGACACCCAGAGACCGGATTCAACACACACACACACACACACACACACACACACACACACACACACACACACACACACACACACACACACACACATCCCTGAACACTATCACACACATTAAAAAATCCCCTCAACACACACACATAAAAAATCCCTGAACACTCCCCCACCCACCAACCCCCCCACCCTAAAAACACAAGCATCTACACAACAGGCTAGGTAATACTGTCCAAGTGCTCACTGCTGGTGGTCCTTGAGTTCATTATTAAGTGCAATTATAGCTTTGGGATAAAAAACTGTTCAGAAGACGTGTGGTCTGAGTTTTAATTGTTCTGTATCTTCTGCCAGAAGGCAACAGTTTGAAGAAATTATGAGCAGGTTGAGTAGAGTATCTCAGATTGTTGTGTGACTTCCTCAGACAGCGAGATGTGAAGCTAGTCAGTGCAGTGGCAGTTTCATTGTTCTTGTCCGCATGGCCATCTCAGCTGGGCAGCCACAAGGATGGCCACCATCAATAAGTTGACTTAGCATTCCTTTGCTTTCTCTGCATAAAAAAGGCTTGATTATCAATTTAATAAAGCATCAATGTACCTGAAATAACTTCACAAAAAGTCCCCCCCCTTATTATCTGCAAATCAATTAAGAAGCGGAGTGGGTTGGTCACACTTACAGAACCAGTAGGAAATGCACCAGTGTAACAGCTGTACAAATAAACACAGGCTTCACAGTGGCATTAACAGGGAAAGTGTCACAGTTGCCTCTGCATTCTGTCACTGGAAAAAAAAGAACCAGGTATAACTGCTGTAGAAATCCTTAGCATTTCCCTTGTCTGACCAGGGCCTCACTTTGCTATAGTAAACACGAGAAAGAATTATCACAGGTTCGGCACACATGCCAAAAAAATGACATAATCTTGTTCAGTGGCAAAAAACGGATTAACTGATGTGTGCTCATAACGTCGATGAGGTAAAGGTGTGGGATATTGAATACTCTTAAAATGCACTGCTCTTTTTATGTCTGCAAGACATATAACTCCTGAATCAAACTCCTTCTTTTCAGCCATATTCTTTTATAGCCATGTTAGCAGAGGTCTTCCATTAGCAGAGACTTTTCCTGCTTTATGAGCTGCTCAATAGTGAGGCTTTACAAGCCCTGAATAATGCTGAGGCTTGGAAGAAAGATCAGAGACACGCTCATTGTAAATGGATATAGTGGAGTGTTGAAAATCCTGCTGCTGTTGGCAAGGAGATACCATACATATGCAGACCAGCAGTTTTATTCACAAGTTTGCTACCATTATTGCTCATCATCAGAACTGAGGTAGGCCGCTTGTGACCAAACATTGTTTATTATTTTGTTTTATTTATTTAAACTATTTTAACCCCTCCTTCCTCCTTAAGAAGGTAGCATACACCATTAAAAGACAATATTTAAAACTAAAGACAGTAAGTATAATAAGGATCAAAATACCTCACTAAAATACTGTAAACAAAAACCATACCAAAATGACATTCAAAGCAGTGAGGCACAACCATGCATTTTAAAAAGCGCAGTCATTAAGGGAAGGCTTGTTAGATTTCAGCTTCTAGCATTTTCTCACTGTTAGTTATGTTGGTTATGCCCAGTGGGAATTGAGGCTTAACATCTGAAAGACCTCATGTTCTCAATCTACACAGCTGTCTTTGAGACTTTGTGTATTTTTGGGCAAGCATGTCCAAACATACTAATGGGCCACCAGAGAGTCACTGTAAATAATATTAAAGGGTAAAAAAAATGTCAGGAAATAGAATATGTTTTCCTTTCTATGGACAATAGGAAGGGGAAGAAACAGCCACTGAGAAGGGCAGAAACAAGTTGCAATACCCCCAAATGCCCATGTTGGAAGTTTGTGAAAGCTGGACACAAAGAGATGATAGTTCTAGAAGAATCTTCCCACAAGGATTGTCCTGCTGCTTGTGACTGGGGTGAAGGATGCTAAATCACTGCCACTGCTGAAGTACAGTCTCTGATCATGGAGTGTCATCTTCGTCAGGCAGCAAAACACCTCAGTGTTTTAGGCTAGTCATGAGTTTCAAAAAGGGTGAACAAAAGTCCTGAAAAGCCTGGGTGGAGCACCTTCAGAACTGTAACCCTGTGTGCCCGTAGTATATTTTATTGAAAGTGGTGGAGTTTTCAAGAAACTCACATAAGAATTGGGAAGGGTGTCCCATTCAGTTTGGGGTGGAGTGGGAAAGAGCCAAATTAGATGTTATACAGAGATGCTGAGCTCTTCTGAGCTGGCACAACAGTCTTAAAAATCCCTGTATTGTTTCAGCCCAAAAAGTACACCACTGTACATACTTCAAAATGAACTGAGGGTGTAAACACATGATCAAATACTAGAGGATTTGAGCTACTTATAAAAAACGTGAATTTGATGTATTTTTACTGACCGCATGACACAAAAGCTGAATCAAATTGGTTCAGCCCTTTTTGATCCCTTTCCCCCCAATGCTACTTGAGGGTGGGGAGGCTTCTACGCAGGGCCGCTGAGAGGATTATTAAGTGTTGGAACAAGACTAATATATGGGCCCCCTCACCTACACATGGACACACAAATCAATAATGTCATAATTGTACATTTATTAATTACATTCAACCATACTTTTAAATATATTTTTAAAAGGACAGGTACTTCTGTAAAAGATAATAAAAACGATAATACACATTAGTATATAAACAATAATTAAACAATATACATAAGTAGGGATGGGCACAAAATGGAAAAACGGTGTTTCATTTCATTCCGTTTTGTCCCTCTCACATTTCATTTTGTTGCATTTCATACGAATTTTTGAAAACATAATTTGTATGAAATGAAACAGTAATGAAATGATTTGTTACTGTACTTAGCTCCTCCTCCTTCTGTGCTCCGGCGGCGGGCCTAGGCTGGCTGGCTGGGCCTCCTCACCAGCTGGCTGGCAGGGCTCTGGCAGCAGTAGTGCTGTCATCGTCAGCGGGCCTAAGCCGTCCAGCTGGACCCACTCACCAGCTGGTTGGCGGCACTCCGGTGGCGGCGGCTCCGCTGGCTTCGGTGGCGGGCCTAGGCTGGCCTGCTGGGCCCACTTGCCCTCTCCAGCTGGCTGGCGCGGCTCCAGCGGCAGCGGTGGCTTTGGCAGCTCCAGTGAAGAAGGAGGAGGAGGAGGAGGAACACAAGCAGGTAAGGGAGCCATTTTACAGACAAACGAAATGATTTATTTTAACAACCAACAACCCACCATTTCATTTTGTCTGTAACAAAATGCTGCTTCTTCATTTCATTTGTTTTGTTTCATTATGTAATGAACCGATGAATCAGCATTTTGTTTTTCATTTTGTGTCCATATCCCTATACATAAGCAATGAATTTAATACTAGATTGATTACAAGCTATTTATATTTGGCTAAATAAAAGTGTTTTCCTAGCCTTTTTATTGACAAAAATGTGAATCACATCATCAAAATCAATTGTTGCAAGATCAGACTCAATGCTGAGTCTTGTCAAATCTACCACTCACCCCTGTGATATAGTCGATCTTAGATTATTTTTATCAGCTTTAGTTTGCTGAATAAGCAGTCTGCAGAGGTGACAGTGGCAGGAATTGCTAACAGAATACGGAGGTAGACACATATATTTGGAAAGAGTCCTTCCAGCTTGTTCTTTGGGACTTCCCCTTCTGGATAGGGAGGCCCTCTCCCTAGTCTGGAGGGTGTTTCCCACCAGCTGGCAGATAGTGGTCCTGGACCCGGCTCTTTCTATGGAGGTCCAGGTGGCCGCCGTGTCCAGGACTGCTTTCTTCCATCTCTGACAAATCACCCAGATTCATCCATATCTTGACGGGGACTCCTTGAGAACTGTCGTGCAAGCGCTGGTGATCTCGAGGATAGATTACTGCAACGCTCTGTACATGGGGTTGCCCTCTTTTTAAATTTTATTCCAGTGGTGGCCAAATTCCAGCCCTCCAGTTGTCCACAGTCCTTTTGTCACTGACAATACAGGACTGAAGTTTGGCGACCACTGCTATGCCATCCGACCTGCCCTGGTACCCTCAGATGCAAGGGTTGCCTGCCTTCCTCATCAGTGGAGAAGGCCCAGTTCTCCTTCCCCAGGAAAGGAGGATGATATCTCCATGCTGCGGCCCCTTCCTCTTTGAGAAGTGTTCCTATGTGTGTGTGTGGCTGTTCAGGTGGCCTTTGAGTAAGCCTGGGAGGTGGGAGCAGAGACATCAGTTTGCCAACTAAGGTCAGGATGGTTAAAGCTATGGTTTTTCCAGTAGTGATGTATGGAAGTGAGAGGTGCTGGAGGAGAGTCTTGAGAGTCCCCTGACTGCAAGGGAGATCAAACCTATCCAGTCTGAAAGAAATCAACCCTGAAGGACAGATTTTGAAGCAGCAAAGAGCTCTGAATCCAGGAGTCAGTATATTTGCTGCTTCCTGGAGATTGAGAGTGAATAAGGGAGGGTGAGACGTTCCTGGTGGTATTTTCATGCCTGCGCTAAATGCAGTCGCACTAGCAAATGTCTTTTTTTGTGTCTTTATTCTGCCCGTTGTCTGCCTTGTGGCTTGTGGTTCTTCTTCTGCCCAGAAAGTTGGCTGGTAGTGGTGATGGTCGGGTCCTTCAGTGGCTGTTGTTTTCTGTTGTTGTTGTTGCCTGCCAACGTCACCTCTGACTTATGGAATGAATCTCAAATATGGCCTGTCCATTCAGCTGCCTTGCTCAGCCCTTGTCCACTCACGGCTGTGGAAGAGACATTCCATCTTATATTTGGTCTTCCTCCTTCCCTGCAGCCTTTTGCCTTTCCCAGCATGATCGTCTTATCTGCAGAATCCTATGTCCTCATGATGTCTCAAAAGTACAACAGCCTCTGTTTTGCCTCCAGAAGTTTGATTTCCTTTCGGACCCACTTGTTTATCCCAGCCACTGCAGGCTCCACTCAATCAAACCTTTGGTTGTACTGCACAGTGCAAATGGTCTCTTGCTCAGTACCTCTTTCTTTTCTGTGGTGCAGAAGAATGATTAAATCAGAGATACTCGCCTTAAAAAGGCTCTTCTGTTATTTGCCATGGAGCTCCATTGCCAAGTTAAAAAAAAATCCATTGTGTACAAATGCGGGTGTTAGAGGCTAAAATGATTTATATGAGAAGGTTGCTTTTTACCTGGGGAAGAAGATGTTCTCTGGAAAAAAATCATAATGCTGGGGAAAGAGGAGGGTAGGGATGGATTGACTTGATCAAGGCAGCCACAGGAAGGCAACAACGAAAATCTACTTGCCTCAGCTTGATTAATATAATTTGAATAACTTTCTTGTCCCCACCACCCCTCATGTGACTTCATTCAGTGATCAGATACCTACACACTGGTTTCACAGAGGTGTTTGCAAGATCTGGTATCCCTTCAGCTGACATGCATTTGGATTTGGGGGATGTAGTTGGCTCCATTTTTGAAGTGAGGGTCAGGCTTGAATTTACTTGGAGTTACCCCTGTCCTGGCAGATAAACTTTTATTCTTCTTTCAAATCTCTCTCTCTCTCTCTCTCTCTCTCTCTCTCTCTCTCTCTCTCTCTCTCTCTCTCTCTCTCTGTGTGTGTGTGTGTGTGTGTGTGTGTGTGTGTGTGTGTGTGTGTGTGTGTGTGTGTGTGTGCAGAGAAAGGACTCCTTGTTTCAAAGCGTTTGCATGGATTTAAAAGGCAAATGATCTGGTGTGTTGTAAACAAGACAAAAAACCTGGGTGGGGAATAGAAAGAGAGGTGGAAAATGGGAGCAAAAGCAAGGAATTGTTTGGACTGTCCTGATCAATGCCTTGATACCTCTTTGCACCAAGTTGGAGGAAGGCTGCCTCTCAGGGGGCTTCCATCTGTTAAATCTGTTTGCAATCTGTTCCAAGTCACACTGATTAGCAATTCTATTGTTAGGTAACTGATGTTCAAAAGGCTTGGCATCTATTATCTGTGTGTCAATCTTGCCATTTTGATGTAAGGTTTGTTTGCTTTGTTATCCCCAGTGTTGCTGAGGCTGAGAGATCAGATCAATTAAGGCTGCCTACTGTGTTCCTCCTGGCACACATGGTTTTCTGAAAAGCTGCCTGGGTAGTTCAGTGAGTTGGGCACCTTGCTTACCTGGTTTAGACTTACACAAAGAAGGCTGATAGGGGATATGATAGCTATGACATTTGAAAGGATATCATATTGAAGAGGGGAGTGGTTTGTTTTCCATGGCTTCAGAGACTAGGATGCAGGGCAGTGTTTTCAAACTACAAGAAAAGAATTTCAGTTTAAAAACATTAGGAAAAACTTCCTGACATAGATGTTCGGCAGTGGAATATGCTGCCACGGAGGATGGTGGAGTCTCCTTCTTCCGGGGGGGGGGTACGCAGAGACTGGATCTTCATATGTCGTTGTGGAGATACGGGTGTTGCAAGGATGAGACACGCAGGAGTGCCACCTGCCCAGGAATAGGAGAACAGGGAAGACTGGTGGGAAGAGCAAAAGAGGAGGGAAGACAGACAGAACAGGCGTTTAAGAGGAACAGGAGAGATAAAGCACCAGAAGGAAGCTAGAGGAAACGCTTCACATTGGTGGGATGGAAAAGGCGGGAAAGAAGGACCCGGTGGTGATGGAGGTGGGGTTTGGGACAGATACACATTTTACCCCCAGGATGGGACTGGGTGTAGATGTAGAACCCAGATACACAGAAATGGGAAAAGATGATGATGCCGCATGCCGAGGCTGAGAGCTACAGGGGGCGTGCTACAAGGTTGGATGTTCTTACTGGGGGGAGAGAGAGGCAAGGGAGTACCTCAAAAAGCTAAAGGAAATAAGAAAAGACATTGCTTTGAATTAGTGGGTCGCTCAGAATGTGGAGCAGGAAAGGAAGATGAAGAAATACTCCCTGGGAAGGGGTTCTGCCCGATTGAAGCCGAAACACCTCAAAGCAGGGACCCAGAAGGAATGTGGGACCCAAACCTCACCGGAGGGTGGGGTGAAGCTGGAGGAAGAACGGGAGAAGTCTCACAAGAAGACCAGAGCTCCAACCTCTGTGAAGGGGTCTTATGGGGAGGAAACTTCTCAGGACTAGAGAACAGGTGGTGGTGATGATGATGATCCGTTAATGTACACTCCAGCTCACGAAGCTAAAAATAACTCATTCATTACCCCTGTTGCTGATGTTCTGGTTAGAACAGTTAGTTGATGCCTCCATTTGTTTGGAAGAAAAGAATAAAGACCACAGTTTGGGCAATAAAAACATATCTTTATTGAGTCAACGGTGGGAGGGTGTCTGGCAAGCAAACAGACCCTCACAGTCAGGAGTACTTCCTGCATGGCAGGGGGTTGGACTAGAATGGCCCTTGTGGTCTCTTTCAACTATGATTCTATGGATGCAGAGTCAGGGGTTAGGCGTTTGATTCCACAATCCTGGGGCTCTCCAGCAAACCTCTTTCAAATACTTCATATCTAGGGATCCCTTGTAAGGTTTCCTGTCAGGCAGAGTTGACTTGATGCCACATAATCTGCTAAACAGGATTTTAGGGTCAAAGTGCTCTCTGTTCAAAGGTGCAGGCTTGCAATCTACAACATGTTTGACCAAAGTCTGACATGTGGGTTCCCACAACAGAAGCCAGTCTTCTGTGCCTCATTTTTTATGCTGCCCAATAATGTGTGTTATTTTGCTCTTTTTATCTGTGGTGGTGGTGATGATGATTTTAGAAATGCAGAGCTGGAAGAAACCCCGTGGATCATAAAATCCAGCTCCTGTCAAAGAATCAAAGGGCCAGACTTGAAGCTTCGGGGTTATTTTTGTCTCTTAAAAAAGTTCATATTTGGAATTTTCTCTTTAAGGTTTTCCACTAATACTGTTTGGATTCTCTGTGTCCAAGTCCAATTTGAACCCAATAATAGTCAAATGCATTGTGTTGCTTTCATTATGATTGCATACCCTCCCCTCCCCTGCTGGACGTCTCTAAATTTTACACTTTCTCACAGGAAGACCCAGGTGATACCTGCTGTCTGACCAATGGGACAACTGACTGACAGGACGAATGAATGACGGACCAACTGAGGGATCCAACAAATGACACCTGTGCCTTCAGGATTCTTTGAGGTACCGTATATGAGGAGCATTCCCTTTTTTCTCTCAGATAGAAAATATTGCAAAAATGTATTTGAAGTGTTCAGTGGTGTCTGAACATTGCCACCAGCTGTTTTGGACCTTTGCCACAGTCCTTTGCCATTGGCTGTGGAATTCTGGGATTTGAAGTCTAAATAACATCTGGAGAGCCTGAATTTGGACACCACTGGTGTTAAGTCTGCTGGTCACCCCATCCTAGAAATGTCCCTCACAGCCACTCCTTCTCCAGCAGTGTTGACCAAGCAGTAAATTATCTTTGTGTGTGTATGTGTGTGTAGATAGCACAATAAGCCATGTCTGAGACTAATGTATTTTTTTATTATTAATAGATATACAGCAACAATGGTGAGTACAAGCAGAAAAAGAAAAGTTGACAGTGAGGGCTGCTGCTTCCAGGATAAATGGAAATTGGATTATTTCTTCACTGAAGTATGAAAGAACTGCGTCTGCCTCCTTTGCCAGGAGACTGTGGTTGTTTTCAAGAAATTTAACATCAAGAGGTACTACCAGTCAGAACATCCCAACTACGACAAACTAACTGGGAAACAACGCAGTGATAAATTGAAGGAGCTGGAAGTTTCTTTAGTGGGGCAGCAGCGCTTTTTCACCAGAGCCCATGAGTCAAGTGAAAATGCTACAAAGGCAAGCTACCAGGTGGCTGATTGCCAAACACTGTAAACCTTTTACTGAGGGAGAATTTATTAAAGACCGTGATGCAAATGGTGGAGCAGATTTGTCCTGAAAAGAAGCAAGATTTTGCCAATATTTGCCTCACTCGTAACACCATGGCACAGAGAATTGAGGACGTTTCATCTGATCTGAAGAGACAGCTAGTGGCAAAAGGTGTGGAGTCTCACTTTTTTTTAATTGGCCTGTGATGAAAGCATGAATGCATCTGACACCGCACAGTTACTGATTTTTTTGAGAAGAAAGGACAAGGACATGAATGTGAGTGAAGAGGTACTTGACTCCCAGAGCCTTAAGGACCAAACAAGAGGGACAAATTTATTTGCTGCTGTTTGTTCTGCTGTAGATGGAATAAAATCTCAGGGATTATTACAGATGGTGCACCTGCCATGGCTGGTGAGCAAAGTGGTTCAGCAAGCCTGGTTTGTAGGAAAGTCAGTGAAGGAGGAGGCAAAACTATAAAAATCCACTGTATTATTCATCAACAAGTACTCTGTGCCAAACATTTGAAATACAATCATGTTTTGAAACCGATGATCAAAACTATTAATTATATTCATTCCACAGCCATTAACCATCATCAGTTTCAACAATTTCTGCAGGACATCCAGGCTGAATATGAAGATGTGTACCAGAATGACATAAGATGGCTTAGTCAGGGGTCAGCACTACAACGCTTCTACTCACTTAGTGAGGAAATCAGAAAATTCTTGGCAACAAAGGGACAGAAGATGCCAGAGCGGTCTGATACTGCATGGCTGGCTAATTTTGGATTTTTAGTAGATATCACACAACATTTGAACGTGCTAAACACAAACCTTCAGGGGCAAAATTCAATGGTAAGCCAGCTATATTCACATGTAAAAGCCTTCATGACCAAGCTGCAACTCTTCCAAAGACAACTGTCAGAAACAGTGGAGCAACAGCCCAATACCAGTCATTTCCCATCACTGCAGCAAATAATGTCCACTTTTCCAGAAAAGGATATGATTGTGCAAATAAGAAGATATGAGTTGGACATCTCATCTCTGGCTGAGGAGTTCCAGCAGCGCTTTGAGAATTTCACAGTGTGATGTCCTTCTCTATTGAGGAGATCACACTTTTCTCCAATCCTTTCTCTGTGGCCCCTGATGATGCTCTAAACCACCTTCAGCTGGAGATCATTGAGCTGCAGTGTGATGTAGAATGTCTCACTTGGCACCAACAGCTCCCTCTTGCCGACTTTTACTGCTATCTGGACAGAGACAGGTTCAAAGAGATTCGAACCTTTGCAAAGAAAATGCTGAGCTTGTTTGGATCAACATACTTGTCTGAAAAGTCTTTTTCATTTATGAATATTACCAAGAGCCACATGAGGACAAGACTGACTCTCACCTGTGTGACATCTTGCGCATAAAACCCACAGTTTTGAGCCAGATCTGGCTTATATAATACAGTCAAGATCCCAATTTCATCCTTCACATTAGTGCAATTTTTTTAAAATAAAATATTTCATTTATGGTACAAATAAATGACATGTTTCTTAGTATGGTGGGTGGGGCTTATGGGTCAGGGAGTGGGGCTGGCAGTGGGGGGCAGCCACCACCCCACACATTCTCAGCCACCAAATCTGGCCCTCCTTACAAAAAGTTTGTACACCCCTGCTCTAAATCAACCTATCACTGGATTCCTATCTCTGCCAGCAGCCATTCCTCCCCCTCCCAATCAGGACACCTCTAATACAGGCCTTTGGAAGTAAAACAGAAAATACAGCTCAAACAGTACATGAAATTTCCCCTTTTTGGGGCCCCTTTCAGCTCCACTGGCCCCAGAACAATGTACCGGCTGCACCTCCTCTCTTTAGGCCTGCTTCTACTTTTTAAAGCTGGAATAATCCAAACAGGCTCCCCCCCATGTGGTTAGTTGTGATAAGTTCTTGTAAAGACTTGTAAAGACTCTTGTAAACATGAATGTGTTGTGAGCTACATAGCTGAGGCATGATTTTCAGGCCTGGGGGACACACCCCTGCATTTTTTTCTCTCTCCTCCAGTCATCCTCCATTTTTAAAAATGGAATACTGTGAATCAAGCTGCAGCAAAGCCAAATTGCTCTGATTTCAGTGTTAGTCAACCCTGCAACATTTTGTGGCTTACTTTCTCATTATGCAGAACAGAGCCACTGTCATTGTCCCTGAATGTGTCCCCTCTTTTCACCACTAGAGATGGGCACAAAACGAGCAATTTTTTGTTTTTGTTTTTGTTTTTTCGTTTAATTACGTAATGAAACGAAAAATGAAACAAAGCGAAACGAAACAACAGAAATTTTGACGTGCTAACGAAACAGCAATTTTTCGTTTTCGTTTTTTCGTTTCATTATGTAATGAAATGAAAATGAATTTTTTTGCAAAAATTCACGGAAAATGAAAACGAACCAAAACGGACCCCCTAAATGACAAACGACAAACGAAACACAATTTTTTGAGTCGTGCCCATCTCTAGTCACCACTAGTGACACCCAGTTATGGAAACCATCTGCTAGCTTGCTTTTTGTTAGTTTCAAATTATTTAAACTTTCAAAAGAGAGAGACAGAGACGGAGACAGAGACAGAGACAGAGACAGAGAGAAAGCAGCACCAATGGGAACAAAGGAGCAGGCATGAGGGTTTGAGAAATTTTGGGGTGAGAACATAGACAAAAAAATTAAACATCCTTCCTCCCTTCTTGATTATCATCTCCCAAGGAAATTTAAAAAACAAAAACAAAAAAACAAACCACCCCAAAGGAAAATGTTACAAAGGGCCTTTTCACACGACCCCTAAGATCCGCTGGCCACTTAAATTCGGACCAGAGATCTTAGGGGTTTGTCGCTGTTCCTGCGTTCCCACCCCCTCCGCAATCCTGGCTGCTGGCTGTGTGAGGGGAGGGAGAAAAAAAGGAAGAAAAGAATGCCGCTCACCTCCGTTCTGCCGTCCCGGCACTGCATTCAGATCTCTTAAAGTGGCGGGGGGCAAAAAAAGAACAAACAGAAGCAAGGAGAGCCGGGCAGTCACTACGTTATATCCGCATCAGGAATTTTCACCTCCAGAGAGCAGGTACCTGAAAAGTGCGCTGGGACGCGCTTAGGTGGGTGTGGTCACACTTAATTATCTGTAAACTCCGGAGCTGGTGGGGAAACAATTTTAAGCTCCGGAGCTGGGAGACATTTGCGGCGGAGTTTAGGGGTCGTGTACAAAGGGCCAAAATCTAATTTTCCCCAAAGATAGACTTTAAAGGAGTTGGATACTTTTTTTGCAGTACAGTTCCCAGAATCCCCTGCAACCAGTGTGGCTCCTGTAGGAGACACAGTCTAGGAGAGTAAAATTTCTGTGTTAGAAATGAAGTACTTCATGTGACTAGAGACAAATTAAAAATGTTGCCATTAAAAACTTACCCTTACACTGCCATTTTCTCTGTGTTCTGTTTTATGAGTTAGCCGATAGAAATAGCCCTCTCCTTATATGGTATACAAGAGGTAGCAATGAAATGTTAACAGCTTGTAGCTTTGTAAGATTATATACGCACCTTGCTTGGAAGCCATTTTGTCTCACTTCAGGTGACACCTACAAACTTGTGAAATAAAAAGCCTTGTCCTACAAGAAATGTCTCCTTAATCCTGTAAACCAACTTATTTTGGTAGCAGTCAAAACAGGGTTCATAATTGAGTCTGTTAACTAACTCCGAGACTGCATTGCAGTTGTATCCTAACATGGCTGCCATGCTACACTAGACCTCTCCCTCCCTCTCCCAGACAGATACAGGCAATTGTTACTTTTCCAGATCAAACATCTATTGTACAGCAGTTCTCTGTGGAGGGGAATTAAACCTCCCTTGAATCTCAGAAGGTCAATGCAAGGGAGCAGGGATGGGAAGGTGGTTTGGCTCAAAATGGAAGATTTTGTTTTTGAGTGAGGCTATCTTTTCTGGTCAGCCTATTGACACCTTCATCTGATTGAATTTCTCTAAAGCTGCTTACAATCTTTTTCTTTCATTTCAGTAATAGCAGGGGTACCAGAAAGGGCAGGAAGGATCAATCACAATGTTCTTTGCTGTTAAATTGGCAAACAAGGATGTATCTCCATTTAATCACCCCTATAATCACTGGAGTCTTCCCCACTCTCCTCCTGAAAACACCTCAACATCTCTCTGTCTTACATATCAGAACCAAAGTCTTCTACCAAATACAGCAGTTAGAAAATCCACAGCAGCCAAATTCAGGTGGCATACCACGTAACCTTTTTAGCTGCAGTGGGTTTCAGATGATACAAGAAATGGATAGAGGGCCTCACTGACAATCTTGTATGTGAAGGCCAATAAATATTACTTAGGAATATCCACCTTTTCGAACAACCTGAATGACGAGGGCAACTTGTTTTTCCTCAAAAGCTGCTGACATCGAACAGAATTCTTCCCTCAGGTTGCAGAGAGTTTGGCAGGAAAGGGGAGGTTATCACCATTGGGACAGAGCTCACAGAGAAACACAAGATACATATTTTATCCTTGTCTAGTCTCCTGTCAGTATTTCACAGAGGACTGAATCCTAAAGTAGCAGGCGAATGTCGTTTGCAAGGTTTAACAAAACGTGACACCATTCCTGCAACTAGCTAGTGTGTGAATGGATTCTGAAGATTCAATAGCAGATGCAGAACCTCCAGCTTGGCTCCAGACCATGCCAAGTGGTTGTGAGAAGGCTTTAACCTGAAGCCTCCCATTGTAATCCCAACTGAATGATTTATTTAACACCTTGAATCTTCTGCTCAAACAGCCACTTCACTTGGTTCAAATAGTAGAATTGGCCTTGCTCCCCATGCTACTTATTTGCTTGCAGGTTTTTTTTTTTAACAGAGAGTTGCTAATTGATTGACTAGTGTGATGCCTACCTAGATAAGGCTCTTCAAATTGATGACCCACCTAATTCATTAAAGACTGCAGCAAGCACCCTATTGATGTTGGTGTAAGATCTGCATGACTTGCAGTAGCTAATGACTTGTTCAATAGATGCCTGGATGTATCTTGTTTGCATGTAGGGTCACACACTCAATTACTCAGTTAAGATACACTTCAGCACCTCACCAGTTAGCTGCAATTAGCTGCAACAAGTTAGGCAAACATTACTAGAACTGATAGGTATCCTAGCTATTGCTTAACTGTCATAGCACCCTTTTCACAAGGGACAGATTTTATATGCAAAACTCCACCATTTTTTTTAAACTGCAAGGATCCTAGTCATAGGGTGTGACTACATTGGGCTACTGAACCGGAAGGATTTGGCCTTTGTGTGATTTGATTCACAGCCTATATGACATGTGAAATTATAATCAGTGCTCACACAGGAGTTACATATTTATTTGGAAATTCATTGTTCAAGTTACTTTTTATGTGAGTTGTATTGCATCCTACAGCCCTCTGTCCTTCCTGTGCCTACCTCTCTTGAACCTTTAAAGAATTGCAGCCCAGAGGGATCCCTTATCCCAGACCTAAAGGGAAAGAAAGGGAAGGAGATGAGCTCAAAAGCCAAGGAAAAAGTTGCTCCTATGGGGACACCCATGCAACAAAGTGAGACTCCGACTGGGAGTCAGGCTGAAGCAGTTGAAATTGAAACC
The DNA here is from genome assembly GCA_029282475.1 of Phrynocephalus forsythii. Classification (NCBI taxonomy): domain Eukaryota; kingdom Metazoa; phylum Chordata; class Lepidosauria; order Squamata; family Agamidae; genus Phrynocephalus; species Phrynocephalus forsythii. The sequence continues at coordinate 21,134,592 of JAPFRF010000004.1, forward strand.
CCAACTGAACTACATCAGAAATCTCCCAGATCTGGTCATCGTCAACTTCTTCCTGGTTTTTCCCCACAGGTTGCAGGGTTTACTCTTCAGATCCTGAAATGTCACTTTGCCCGTGTTTTCAGGGCACAGACTGAGAATTTACATATCCTTATTGGCAGTAATCTGCCATATCTGGTTTGGTCACCCACATGGACACTGGCCATTGATTTACAGGTGGTAAGCAGTTCTGGCAATGGTGGAAGATGACCTCTGAGAACTAGCTGTCTCTCATCTTCTCTGTAATTGATATCATACCTAGTTTCTGTCAGATGGTACCATTTGTGATGTGCCCAATTAAGATACCCAATATGCAATAGAAATTTGTGTTTCCATGGCATGGAGGTGGCTCTCTACACCCATTGTTACTGCCTAGTACTCTGTTCCATAAGCGCAACAGAGTGGATGATTGTCTTGTAAATCTTAGATTTGAGACAGATTGGCATTCTGTCTGTCACAAAGCACACTGGTGAGTTCTCACCAACACAACTAGGCTGCATTCACCCTTGCTTGCATGTCACCAGTCACCACTGATGGCACCATCACCTTGGAGATGGGAGCCAAGATACCAGAAGATATCTGGCTTCTTTTTTTTTTTGTACAGTTACTTGGAGCATTCTATGGGTAGTTACAGTCTCTAGGTACTCAGTTTTCTTGATGCAAAACAATGTCTGAACTTGTTACTGCAGTTTATCCCTAGTGGTTGTAGCAAGCATAACATCATCAATGTAGAACATGGTCCAGGGAGCATTCTGCTGCAAAATCTCTCAGATCTGGTACAATTCTTATATGTGCATCCAGGAAGGCGTCTCAGGAGGAGTTGATGGATATGTTTGCTAGACATTAGGATGCTGGGAGAGGAAAGAAGCACTGCAAGTATCCCCTGATATGGTGAAGAAGGATCCAGATAGGAGATATGTGCCAGTGCAAACATACCAGGCATTGTTTGCAGACTGGCCAGGTAGAATTTCCCTGACTCAGCCAACTACCCTCTCCAGAGATTCTTCCCCACTGAAGCTATTTCAGTTGTGAATAACCCTTTTGTAGAAAAATAGCATGTAGTTTTAAACTTGTTTATGACACCAGAGATCAGCAATTCCTGCATGCATTACTTGGAAGTAAAAGAAAATAGGAACAGATGGGTGGTAGGAAATAGTGATCACATATAAAATCACTCTGAGTTATGAATCATGATATATTTTGCAAAATTAATATTGAAGCTTTTGATGTTCTGTATTCTGCGACTGAAGTACCTTGCCATCTCTTTTTTCTGTAGAAATGTTTTTGAGAAATATAGTAGTCTGAATCAAAGAAAAACAAAACAAAACCAATTTTTATTTTTTTATTTTTGTTTTTTTGTTTTTCTTTGATTTTGCCTGGAATTCTTGAAAAGACTAACACGGCTACCCTCTCCAATAGTAGTCTGAGACACTTTAAATAAGAAAACAGCTTCACAGCAAACCATACTCATAGTCTTTTTCTTTTGAATGTCCCCACCCCCATCCCAAACATCATACTGAAACTGCCAACATCACCAAATTACCACCTGCAATACACACCCCAGGTCTTTACAAGAATGTGTCACAATTAACCACATGGAGAAGATGTCCATTTGAATCCTTCTGGGTTGAAAAAGGAGAAGCCCCTCAGCTGCAAGGGGGGGAGAGGAAAAAGAGCAAAAAGAGTTGGACCAATTTGATTCAGTCTTTGCATCAGAAGTTCAGTTAAAATACTTTGAATCCATTCATTTAATAAGTAGTGCAAATCCAGCAGTATTTGACTAGAGTTGTACTCTGAGTTTCTGCTATTCTGCATTTCTAAAGTCTTCAGCTAGAACAACTGAAGATGCTTACTATGTAATTTCACATTATTCCATATAAACCAAAGTAGGTACATACAAAGGACAGTTGGACTGTCGCAGTTAATAATGATGCAGGAAGGGCAATACATACAAACATGTGAAAAACTATAGCTGTCAAAATCCCTCTTTTGTCAAAACAAGGTAAAGCTGACCATTGTTAAACCTACCTTCCTTAGTTATGCCTTTGGACTGCAGCTTGGTTGCCACAGGCACTGAGAGGGAACCTTGAGAAGCTTTGCTTGTTCATTTTTACTGGTCAGAATGCTGAAGACAAGAATTGATCTTGCCTTTTGGGCGGGGGGTACAGTTGGCCATCTTTATATTCTTTAAATTTCTTTTTAATTAGAATTATGAAAGTGTGTGAGAGAAAAAAATCTGGTGGGGAGAGAAAACCATAAAAAGGGGGAGGGAATACAGGGGATATAAACATTTGAGAGGCAGACATGTGTGTAGAACAACTCTTGGCACCTTTAAAATGCATGTTCAAAGGTGTGTGTGTTGTGTCGTTACAGTCGTGACCGGTGCTTCATAAACCCATGTCCATGGAGTTTTCTTGGCAGGAACACTGGAGTGGTACACAAGCCTATTCAAGTATCTGTTGTGTATTGATCTGTATTCCTATTGGTTTCTGTTCCTGTTCCAAAGGGAACAGGCCTATTGGTTTATTCAAGTTGCTGCATTTGGATCCTCAATCCTATTGGTCTCTGCCAAAAGGCAGCTTTGTGATTGGTTGTAATAGTTCCCTCCAAAATGTATCTTTTCCTAGCCAGTCCTGTCTAAGAGCTGAAATCACTGCTGAAATCACTAAAACCCACACTACTACACTGGCGACGAGGATGGGATCTGGAATGCTGAGAAGCAGAGGATCATCACGCTGATTCAGAGTCCGGATCGCAGTGGAGAACAAGACTCACCAGCCGGCTTAGAAGAAGACCCTGCCCGCCTGGAGAATGGAAAGTCCACGGGTATTGGAGCCCTTCCAGCCATTGGAGCCCCACACTTGGGAGGACTATGTTGAACGCTTCGAGTTCTTCGTGGTGGCTCAAGGAATCACTGATGCCAGCAAAAGAAGGGCCACGTTCCTGAGTTGCTGTGGGCGTGAGACCTTCATGTTGGCCAAGGCACTGCTTGCCCCAGCAAAGCTGAGTGAGACATCACTCACAGACATTTTCACCCGGCTGACAAGCCATTTGGCACCTACCAAAACCAAGATGGCTTGGCGGATGGAGTTCCAGAAAAGGCAGCAGCAAGCCGGAGAATCTGTGGCTGCATTCCTGGCAGGAGTCTGGAAGCTTGCTCAGCACTGTGGCTTCCCAAATCTTGAAGACACTCTCTTGGATCAATTTGTTGGGGGGCTCAGCAGCAAAAAAGCCCGAAGGCGCATTGTGGCAAAGGAAGATGTCATCCTTGCCTCCGCCTTGAAAGAGGCCACCGCCACAGAGAATTATGAGCAGGAAGAGCTCAATGCCAGTTGCAAGGCCACGAAGCTGCGGGTAGAGGCTGCCCATGCCATGGATGAACCAGAGGCTAGTCCAAGCCAGAGCCCAGTCCGTGGTGTCGAGTTGATGCGTCAGGCTGATGCCCGGCCCAAAGATCGCCGAGGCCCTTGCCCAGGCTGTGGCGGTAACCATGAGTGGAAAAGCTGCCTTTTCCGTGATGCTACGTGCAGGGCATGCGGAAAGTCAGGACACATCACCAGGGCCTGTAGGTCGGTGGCAGCTGGAACAACAGGATCACCTAGATCAATGCGTCGCAGATCATCCACCACGACTCATCTCCTGGACGACTGCAATTATCTCACAGAGATCAATGGAGAGACCGTGCAGTTCCCGGCGCAAGGCAAAACATCCGTCAGAGTGAAGATTGAAGGTCAACCATGTGACATGGAGGTGGATTCCGATCTGGATTCACCATTGTTTCAGACCAGACTGCAAGGGCGCTCTTCCCTGGGGGTAAGTTCCCCTCTCTGGAACCATTCCCAGCAACCTTGCAATCATACATGGCTGGCCGCATCCACATTCTAGGAATGTGTACGGTGAGGGTACAATTCCGGGAAAAACAGGCTGTGCTTAAATTGGTGATTGCAAAGGGGAGTCGCCGCAGTCTCCTGGGTACTGACTGGTTTCCCGCCTTGGGACTGTGTATATCAGGGCTCAACTCAGTCCAAACTTCCCCAGAGTTGGGCAAGGCGTTAGGCCAGGAATTTGCCGAACTCTTCAGTGGAAAACTGGGTTGTTATAAAGGGCCTCCAATTGACTTTGAGCTGGACCCCAGAGTGGCCACAATCCAACTCAAGCCAAGGCGAGTGCCATTTGCGCTGCAACCCAAGATTGAGGCAGAACTTGACAAATTGGTCAAACAGGGAGTTCTTTCACCTGTGGACTCTTCTAAGTGGGAGACTCCTATCGTCACACCCCTTAAGGCAAATGGGGAAGTGAGAATTTGTGCAGATTACAAATGTACTATCAACAAGGCACTCAGGGGAAATTCATACCCCATTCCAGTCGTCTCACAGCTGTTGGCAAAACTAGCTGGGGGGGGGGAATTTTCGCCAAACTTGACCTGGCACAAGCTTACCAGCAGCTGCCAGTGACTCCGCAATCTGCGGAAGCACAGATTATCGTAACACACAAAGGGGCTTTCCGAGTAAACAGGTTACAGTTTGGAGTTTGTGTGGCCCCAGGGATTTTTCAAGGAGTAATGGAGCACCTGTTAAGGGGTCTGCCAGGGGTCTTGCCATTTTTGATGATGTTCTGATTGCTGGGAAAGACCCCCAGGAACTGGTTGGGCGTATCCGTGCTGTGTTACTCAAATTTAAAGAGGTGGGGCTGCAGCTTAAAAAGGAAAAATGCAGTTTTGGGGTGCCATCTGTGGATTTCTTGGGGTTTAAAATTGATGCAACGGGCATACACCCCACTGACTCTAAAATTAAAGCCATTACTGAGGCACCACGCCCACGGAACAAGACGGAGTTACAGTCATTTCTGGGACTTATTAACTTTTATCATTCATTCCTACCTCAGAAAGCTTCAATGGCGGAACCGTTGCACAAACTATTGAAGAAAAAGAGTGTGTGGCATTGGGCTCAGGCACAGCAGAAGGCTTTTGACACCTTGTGGGGCATGCTGACTAGCAGGAGCGTCCTTGCTCATTATGACGAGTCAAAACCTCTTGTCCTGGCATGTGATGCCTCTCAGTATGGGCTGGGAGCTGTGCTGAGCCATAGGGAAGTGGATGGGTCAGAAAAGCCCATCTCCTTCTATTCTCGTACGTTGTCGCCAACAGAGCGCAACTACGCACAAATTGACAAAGAAGTGCTGGCAATAGTGGCAGGGATTAAAAAGTTTCATGACTATTTATACGGTCACCACTTCTTCCTTGAAACTGACCACAAGCCTCTGTTAGGATTGTTCAACCCGAACAAACAGACGCCGCAGATTCTCTCCCCCAGAATGTTGCGATGGTCTATATTCCTGAATGGGTTCCAGTACACGCTGACCCATGTTCCAGGGAAAAGGTTGTGCCACGCTGATGCACTAAGTCGCTTGCCCCTTCCTGGTGTGAGCGATGTGGATCCTGCCCCAGCGGAATGAGTGATGATGCTGGAAACACTTCCGGGGGCCCCTGTAACTGCCACTGAAATAGCTGAGAGAACGAGGAAAGATACTGCTCTCTCCCGTGTGCTCACTTGGGTGGGGAGGGGATGGCCAGGTGGCCCACATGAAGAAAAATTTAGACCATATGCAACAAGGCAACATGAGCTATCCCTGGATAAGGGCTATCTCCTGTGGGGAGACAGGGTGATCATCCCAGCACCACTGAGAAACAGGGTTCTTGATACACTGCACATGGGGCATCCAGGAATGGTCAGGTTGAAGTCGCTGGCCTGGTGCTATGTATGGTGGCCTGGGATGGACCAAGATGTTGAACAATGGGTACAGACGTGCAAGTCATGTCAGGAAGTGCGCCCAGAAGTGGCCAGAGCACCAGTCCACTGGTGGGAACAGACCCGGACTCCCTGGAGCCGGCTGCACTTAGATTTTGCTGGGCCATTCCAAGGAAAGTTTTTTTTTGGTTATCGTTGATGCGTATTCTAAATGGATAGAGGTGGCTATGGTTCCCAGCATGTCATCAGCTGCAGTCATCAAAGTGTTGAGACAGCTGTTCGCAACCCATGGGTTGCCCGAGACCATTGTGTCAGACAATGGAGCAGCCTTTGTATCCCAAGAATTCAGGGCATTCCTGGCTGATAATTTCATAAGAGGGGTCACCTCAGCTCCTTTTCATCCCTCATCCAATGGGCAGGCTGAGTGCATGGTGCAGACAGCCAAAGGATCTATTGCACGCTTGATGGAGGGTGACTGGTCAACGCGCATTGCCCAAATGTTGTTCTTGTAGCATGCGACGCCGTGTACTACTACAGGCAAGTCGCCAGCAGAGCTGCTCCTAGGTAGAAGGCTGGTAACGGTGCTGGACTATGTCCACCCAGACAAAATGCCAAACCGCAATGCTAGAGAACCTCCACAGGCAGAGAGCGACTCTACAAGGTATTTTGCTCCTGAAGATTTGGTCTGGGTGAGAAATTATGCCAGAGGTCACCTGTGGGTGCCAGGGGTGATCACCAGAGCACCTGGGCCAGTCTCTTATTATGTGACCATTGAAGATGGCAGGGTCTGGCGTAGGCACGTGGACCAACTGAGGTGCAGAGCGCCCAGTAGAGTTGGTACAGGTGTGGGAGAATTGCAGCCCGAGAGTGACACTACCCCCATGAATGAGTCACAGCTGCAAGATCAGAGCGGAGATGCCCCAGGAGTGCAGGTACCAGTGGCTTCAGCAAATGAATCTGCTCCTCCTCATGGTGCCGAGGAACAGATCAGGGACACTGAGTTGTCTGAAACCCCCTCCGTGTCAGACGAAGCTATTACAGTAGACTCTCCACCACAGACACTGCCTGCTCAAGCCCCTGCAACGCCCATACTCAGGAGATCAATTAGAAGTCGCAGGGCCCCACAATATCTAAAGGATTACGTGTGCTGTGCCCACCAGGGGGGAAGAGGTGTTGTGTATTGATCTGTATTCCTATTGGTTTCTGTTCCTGTTCCAAAGGGAACAGGCCTATTGGTTTATTCAAGTTGCTGCATTTGGATCCTCAATCCTATTGGTCTCTGCCAAAAGGCAGCCTTGTGATTGGTTGTAATTGTTCCCTCCAAAATGTATCTTTTCCTAGCCAGTCCTGGCTCCTATAAAAGTAGCTCCCTCTCCCCAGTCCCCAGTCTTGTTCTCTCCCTGAATAAAGAGCTGTTACACTAGAAGCTGTCTCCAGTCTGCTATGTCTAAGAGCTGAAATCACTGCTGAAATCACTAAAACCCACGCTACTACAGTATCAGTGATTTTTTTTCCAATTAAAAAATATTGTGATGATCAGTTGGCAATCTGTGGTTAAGGTGGAAGACAGGAGATTTGCCTGTGTTTGCAGATGGCCACACAACTTAATTTGTCTCTTCCTCTTTGGCCATAATTTAGTCCCAAAGGCCCAACATTGGGCTGTCGTTGTCGTTGTCGTTGTCGTTGTCGTTGTCGTTGTTATTATTGTTGTTGTCGTTGTTGTTGTCGTCGTCATCGTCATCATCATCATCATGTTTACTACCACTGTTGTTATACCACTGTAGATACTTAGGTTTTTTTTTGCTCTCTCTCTCTCTCTCTCTCTCTCTCTCTCTCTCTCTCTCTCATATTTTCTTTCTCTTTCTCTTTCTTCCATCCTTCCCTCTCCCCCCAGAAATAATCGGGAGAGCCATCAATCTCCTGTGCAGCTGCCACATACTCCTTATGTGGATTATTCCCAGGATGGTCGGTCTCAGGTTAAAGTCAGTTATATGGGTTATTTTACTTTCAGAGTAGGAAAGAGACATGAATAAACAACAAGAGTTCCTCTTACAGGTATAATTTTGAGATTCTGCAACTTTATGTGATCTGCACCAGTGGCTTCGCCTCTCAATAACCAAGCACCATTTGCCATCAATCTCTTTAGGAGACATTTCAATTTGTCTCAGAGTTCAGAACTCGCCTCCCAAGAACCATTTGGGTGTGGCTGTGCAGCTTCACTGCTATCTCTTCATTGTCACCGATGGAAGGAAAGCTTTTTGATTGGCAGGACACTCTCTTTCGCTTATACTTTCAAGGACGCAGACTCCTTCGGGACAAGCCCAGATTGAAATGAATACTTTTCCTCCCAGGGATAACGTAACAGGCGTAATCAATGGCCTGTTCTGAGCAAAATAAATCTACCCTTCTCTGCAGCAGTTACTCTGAGGTCGGTCTGAGTTTCTATTAGCACATAATGACCTTTCATACCCAGTGTTAGAAGAGTAAGTGGAGATCCAGAGTGACAGGTTGCCAAAGTTGCCATATGGGCTACAATTATTATTATTATTATTATTATTATTATTATTATTATTATTATTATTATTATTATTATTATTATTATTATTATTAATTTGGACTACAGCTGACAGAATTCCCCAGTCAGTCCCAAAAGAAAATTTTCTAAGCTCCTCTTAGAACATGTGTGTGTGTTGTGTTATTACAGTCATGACCGACTCTTTGTGACCCCATGTCCATGGAGTTTTCTTGGCAGGAATATAACTTATTGTAATTCACAACTGTGATTTTCTGTTTGCTTTACAGTGGCATTTTGGGGGAAGTCAGCAGCTAATGGGCAAAAAGGAATTAGAAACAAATGTTGCTATGCATGTGAGTAGCGATGGAATGCGAGTGAACAGTCATATATTACCTGCCACTGACCTAGTTGCAGGTGATGGAGTTTGTCATTGATCACATCTGGAAGACACCAAATTGGAGAAGACTGCTTTAGGTATGTCTGTGAAGATTCTCAGTCATCCAGGTGAGGTTATCCAGAAGCGTCATGGCAACTGCACTTATTTTCGTTTAAGATCAAAACATTTTTACTACTCATTGAAGTAGGTTTGACAGTCTGAGGAAAGTTAGTCCAAAGCTTCCAATTTATAGTTCACTTTGGATTTATACCGTCCTGGTCTGAATAAGCTTTTTAGGTGGACAGTGGCTTGAAATTTGAATAGCTTCATTAGGCTTGTTGGATGTACAATGGCCTGGGGTGTGTGAAAGTCACACCTATGCAACCCTTCTCAACACCAGTTAAGCCTATTCAGACCAGGGTGGTCTGAAACCCAGGTGAACTATAGATGGGAAGCCTTGCACCAACTTTCCTCAGACTGATGAAACTACTTGGATGAGTAGTGAAACATTTCGATCTGACAAGAAAAAAAGTCCACTTGCCATGACCCAACTTCCAGACTGCTTTAGGCAGTGGCTTTGGAACAGCAGTCTTATAGAACCAAAGCAATAGCACAAAACCAAGGGAAAGAACTCAAAATTTAGTTTGGGCAAGATCCTCACCTGAATGGAAAAACAGATGTTAGAAAGAAAGCTTGTGATTACAAGAGGAGAATCCTGAGTCCTTGATGTGTCACATCAGAAGCTTCACTCACCTCTGGGAGTAGGCATATTTGTTTGCTTTCAGGACTTAAGAGTATGAGATTCCTCTGAAGTCTTGTTTCTCAAAGTATAAAGACAGCCTCATTTATTTCTCTCCAACATTCATTGTGCTTTCAGCTCTAATTATGGGCTGGGCCATCTACAATTTCTATTATGGCTTGTGACTTGGGAAGGCAACTGCTGGCCAGAAGAAAAAAAATGGGGGGGGGGTCCAACAATCTTATGCAATGGAAGACAGCTTCAGCTGTTTTGATGACTAGGGTAACCTGGTTCAGAACTTGGAATAGTCACTTTTCTTCACCATACCACTCCAAATGCCACAACCAGCAGTGCCGGGAAACATTAGTTTCCACAACATAACTTTTCCAAGCTCTAGTCCAGATGGGCATCTATGTTGAGATCCATAAATGGAAAGAAAATCCTCGATTGTACTTCTAAAACGCAGGTTAATTGAAGTCTGATCAACTTTCCTATAACGCTGCCCACGGAAAGAGGTGAGTTCCCTTGCTTAAGACCATTAATTCCATCCCAGTTATTTTTAGCCAATAGTTGTTTGAACAGGATGAAATGAATAAATGATTAGCAAATGCATTCTCTAGGATGTTGGTGGGAAAATGCTCCATATAGCCCCTTAAGCACCTTTTAAGACAGATCTTTAAAAGATGACTTAAATGAATAGACTTCTCAGGAGCATAAATCAGCCCAATATTCATTGATGACACAATTATGTTCTGCTCAGCCTGTCTATGTCTGGGGCAGACAGTCTCTCAAAGATCAATACTTACTTGTTAGGTTTCTCCTCCACGTGGCTAAGAACCCATCAAAACTTCATCTTAATCAGCTATCTGCTTATAGGTAGAGTCCAGGAAGCTAACAAGCGGGCAGATGAGGACGGCAAGTAGAAGCAGGAAGTGCAAACATATATGTGTGCATGTTTAACAACCTGCTTGGTCTCTTTTCTACAGCAGTTCAATATCATCACATCATGTGTTTCTCTTCTAAAACATGCAGCGAGTTGTGTAAGTCAAAGTGTCGTTGTAGGTCTTGCAGACCTGGCATCCTCCAAATCAGTTCCCATCACCATGGACATGTCCGGGCTTCCTCTGTGTTTGTGATGGATGTTGTAGTTGAACACACCTGGAGGGCAATACCTGAGGTATGTTTTCACTTAAAGCAGTGGCTTTCAAAAGATTTTGTCAGCTATGCTGAGGAGAATGTATCATAAAAAAAAAACCCCGAGAGAAAGTGTTTGCATTTATGTGTCTTTCTGTTTCCAAGATCATAAAATCTAGCCACGCAAAATGTAGCATAGAAATCCTGGCAGGATGCACCTCAGGGATAATTTAAAAGAAATTATATATTGGCCAGTTGACCAGATGCCAGGGCATATTATGGATTCATCATCAGGCATGTGACCAAGACACCCCTGCACCTTGTCAATTAATTACAATTTGCCACAGCAAGTTACACAAATGCATTTATATTTATTTATTTATATATTTTTATACCACCCATCTTCCCGAAGGAACTCCGGGTGGTGTACAAAAATTACATAAAACAATAAAAACAAATAAAATAAATAAACCCAAACACTTCAACCAATTAGAAAATAATAATGCTTGGCAAGATGGCGGAACAGAGCAAAACAAAACAAAACAAAACAAAAAATACCCTAATGGTCACCAAATGCCTCTGAAAAGCAGGGTCTTAAATGTTTTTCTAAAGGTGGGCAGGGACTGTGCAAGGCAAATCTCGCTCAGCTGTTTATTCCAAAGTGAAGGGGCGGCCACAGAGAAGGCCTAGTATCTAGTGATCGATTTCCGGGCCTCCCTGGAAGTGGCCACCTGAAGTGAGAGCGCCTGCGACATTCTGGTGGGTCGGGCCTCAGTTGACCTCTGGAAGATCTGCTCTGTCAGGTACTCAGGTCCCAAGCCATGGAGGGTTTTGTAAGTCAAAACCAGTACCTTGAACCTTATTCGAGACGCAACGGGCAACCAATGCAAACGAGCCAGAACTGGGGTGATGTAGTCATATCTGCCTGCACCAACCACCAGGCTGGCTGCTGCATTTTGTGCCCACTAGAGATGGGCACGACCAGAAAAAATGACGTTTCGAGTTGTCGTTTGTCAGGGCGGGTCCGTTTCGGGTCGTTTCCGTTTGTTGCGATAATTTTCAAAAATTTGTCGTTTACGTTTGTCGTTTGTCGTTTGGGTTTGGGTTGGAGTTGGGGTTGGGGTAAGTGGGCTCTGGGAGGCACCTCTCTGGGTGCCTCTGACGTCTGACCCACTAAGAAGGGAAGGGAAGGGAAGCGTAACGCGAAGCCGCCGCGTACCATACATTACATTATGTTAGGGTGGGGGGTAAGTGGCAGAGACACCTCTCTCTCTGGGTGCCTCTGACTCACTAAGAAGGGGAGCGTACTAGCGTACTGACGTACAGGTTAGGGAATGGGATAGGAGTAGGGGATAGTGGGCTGTGGGAGGCACCTCTCTGGGTGCCTGTGACCCACTAAGAAGGAAAGTGTACTTGTGTACGGATCTGGGTTAGGGTTGGGGTTAGGATAAGGGCTAGGCTTAGGGTTACGGTTAAGGTTAGGGTGGGTTAGTGGGCTGCACCTCTGGGTGCCTCTGACCCACTAAGAAGGACAGTGTACTGGCGTATGTGTTAGGGTTAGGGTTAGAGTTAGGGTTAGGGTTAGGGTTAGTGGGCTTTTTATGCCCTCTGGCACATCCAGAAGTCTCAGTCAAAACCTGGCCATGCGATTGGTGGAATGGGTCCAAAAATTTGCATGGTCCCATCCCATGGCCAGCCCATCATTGCGCAGGTGTAAAAATAAAAATAAAATAAAATAAAATAAAATCAATGGAGATGTTTTATTGCAAGAAAAACCTACTGCTGCTACTATAAAAAATCAGGCATTTAAATACCTAATTTTCAAATGCAGTCGCCATTTTGGATCCCCCCCACTGCATGGCAAATGGAGACGACGAGGATGGCCCCCCCGGCCTGGTACCAGCAGCCCAGGACAGGAGAGGGGGGGAAGGCCGGGGACCCCCCCCCCAGAAACCACCCCTCTCTGATAGGTGCCCTCACTGAGGCAGGCATATTTTCGCCTGCTTTTTTGGCCAGGAATCGGTATTTTTTTTTAAAAAAACTTTTTTTCTGTGCTGCTTGGCATCGCGCGATCGCCGCGATGCCATGAACGACAACGAAAAATCAGACCCAATTTTTCTTTTTCGGTTCGGGTTCGAGCTGGAGCGGAGTAATTCTCATTATCGTTACCCGTTACATAATGATAACGAGAACTGAAAATGGAAACGAGAATTTTGCCGCTCCGTGCCCATGTCTAGTGCCCACTGTAGTCTCCGAACAAGGGTCAAGGGCAACCCCACGCAGAGAGCGTTGCAATAATCTATCCTCAAGATCACAAGTGCCTGCACAACTGTTCTCAAGGAGGCCTTGTCCAGGTATGAGCAGATCTGGACGATCTGACAAAGATGGGAAAAAGGCCAACTTGGAGACGGCCATCACCTGGGCTTCCAGGGATAAGGCCAGATCCAAGATCATGCCCAGATTCCTCACTCTCTCCACCAGCTGAAGGGTGACACCCTCCAGATTGGGGAGAGGACACCCTGAAGAACAGAACCTTGGTCTTGCCAATAGGATTCCAACCATTTGTGTGTGTGTGTGTGTGTGTGTGTGTGTGTGTGTGTGAGAGAGAGAGAGAGAGAGAGAGAGAGAGAGAGAGAGAGAGAGAGAGAGAGAGAGGAGGGGGAGTAATGGAATCACTGTGCTATGAGCCCTCATCAGGAACCACCCATGAGCCCTACCATTTGGCAGAGTGATAGAACAGACCTCTCAAGCTATTCTACATCGATTAAATTTAGCCTGTTGCTCAAAGGTGCAGTTTGACTCATTTGTGAGAGGTAGTGCACCTTTCCTGTTTTTGGTTCTTCTATCTACTGGTCCTTTGCCGCAAAAGGAGGTGCCTCCTTTGGGTCCTTTTGGTTCAATTTTCCCAAACTAGCTGGCAAAGAAATGTATGCACGGTGATGGCAGAAGGGAGCAGGGAAAAGAGCAGCGAGGCTGGCTGGGCCAGGAGAGGAGGGCCATAGGAACAGAAGCAGCAGCAGCAAAGGACAGGGAGGGTAAGGGGGTAGGGTAGGTGTGTTGTTGGAATGTCACTGTGCGGCAGTTTTTGGTACATGGGGTGAAGGAAGGTGAAGAACAACAAAGAGGCAGATCACATGTGCCCCCCCCGCACTTTCATCAAAACAGATCATTGGCAATTTTGGGGCTGTCTCCTGGCAAGTGATGGATAATGATGAAAAAAAAGAATGTGACTGTTTTTTCTTCGCTTGGTTCTGTTTTATTGAGCTCTGATACAGGGCCACAACTGGGGCACAGCAGACAGTGTGTGTGTGTGTGTGTGTGTGTGTGTGTGTGTGTGTGTGTGTGTGTGTGTGTGTGTGTGTGTGTGTGTGTGTAATATGCTGCAATGGGACACATATCCTAGTTATGGGGCTGTCCTGATATTCTTAGGTGCCAAAGACACACCCAGTTTTAACCACCACCACCACCACCACCCAGAATATAACAGCACTACTTGGTCTGACCAAGCCTCCATCTAGGCAACTCCAGTTGTGTCATCCAGAGGCCTCTGGGTTATACACAAATTTGATTTTATGGCAAATGATTGCTCTCATTGCCATTTTTAAAGAGATAAGTCTGTCTCGAAACATGGGGTTTTCTTTCCCCCGTACTAGACTTTCCCTCCATTCCTACAACTTGGCAAGGTTACTTTTAGAGTGCTACTTTTTGGAAACCCCATGACTTGCAGTCCAAAAAAATAACTTATCCAACATGCTGCTTTTCACATTGAAATGGTATTACATCCCAAGATGCTGATGCGCCCCTTAAGCTGAAACATGAATTAGGCTTCAGACAAAAGTTTCTTGCCTTTTGTTTTTGAGAAGGGATGATGACCTTGGTGAATGCCAAAGGGATTAACTCTGGCAAGTTTCCAAAGTTATCAAGATTCCGATTGTCCTAGTCTAGCCTGCTATTTACTCCAGGCCAGAGGGAATTATAATGATATTGACAAAGGAGTCCATTAAAAGAATGAGGTTCACCGCAATGTGAACAAATCATCTCTCCAGGACTAGATAGGCAAATGAGAGCTATTACCAGAACACTGTTATTTTAGGAGGGGGCAGGGAGGGAGGGGAACTCAGAGGATGTCAGCATGAGTAGCTTAGCAATGTGAATTGGATGTACTAGGAAGCATCCAATTTGTGTTTACATAGACACGATGCCATTAAAACCTGGCATGGTCAGAAAGATACGCTAAGATAAGGAGATGTTTGGTGTCATTAAACTGTAACAATGTTATACAGCATATCACATGTAAAAGTTTGGGGGAAATGGGGCTTTGTCGACGGAGGGGGCACCAGACACATTGTCAGTGTTCCCTTGTGGTCTTTTTTCCCCCCTTGAAGTTTCCTGAAGTGGAAATTCCCTTGAAGTTTCCTGAAGTGGAAATCCAGACAAAATGGAAGCTGTATTCTCAAAGGCTTTCATGGCCAGGATCTGATAGCTGTTGTGAGTTTCTCAGGCTGTTTGGCCGTGTTCTGGAAGTTTTTCTTCCTGATGTTTCGCCAGTCTCTGTGGCTGGCATCTTCAGAGGTCAGGGAGGTCAGGGAACTAAGAGTTGTCTCTGTGGTCATAGCTGGAGCATGGGGGTAGGAGGTGCAAGAGACCTTCCCTGGGAAGAGGTCTAGGGGTGCTATTTCCTCCCAGGAGCCCTGCAATGAATCAGCATTGGTAGGCGTGTCTGCCTTCTCCAGCCTTACCTCACCATGTTGGATTTTAAAAAAAGCTGCAGACAGCTGAAGCTGGAGGAGGAGGAGACGGAGGCGGAAACGGACAGGCTACTGCTATGGCTGGGACAGATGGGTGATCTGTGTGTGTGCACGCACATGCACACATAAGGTTTATGTGGATAGGTGGGGGAGACAAGCTGGGCGCACCAAGTTGTGGGAGCACCAACACACACATGCCTTGATCTTCTCAGATACAGTGGACCTTCGTATAACAAACGGTGTGTATAACATAAAATCTGTACAACATAAAAAATTCCTGAGATAGGGGGAAATGTGCTTCATAGAATCGCCTATGGGCGAATCCGTACAACATAAAAATAGTCGCAATTAGGGATTACTCTGTTTTCAATGGATTCCTTTTTTTTAAAAATTTTTTATTGAACATAAAAAAGACAAAATAACAATGATAAACAATTATATAGAAAAAACAGTAATAGACAATCATAAACAGTACAAAGTGCCCCCCACCCCCAAGAAACCGTCCAGTATTCTTGCATCTTCTCTTTCTTCTTCATCTTTTTTTTTTCTTTTTCTTCCAATAGGCTTCTTAAGGTCCTTTACGCCAGAACTGTGTTGGGTTATAAGTTGGTTGTATCCCTTTCCCTTTTAATAGTACATGATCTATAAATTTCCCCCAAACATCATAGAAAGTATCTTTTTTTATTTCACCTCTCAAAACTTTTATATTACAAGATAGTTTATCATTTAGTGCTATGTCCCACACTTCCTTATACCATTCAGCAATTTTAAGGTCTGATTTCAGTTTCCAGTTCCTAGCAATAATCAGTCTAGCTCCTGTCATAAGATTTGCTATTAATTCTTTAGTTTTCACATCATATTCATTGATAGATGGTAATGATAACAAAGCAATTTCCGGTACACATTTAATATCAGTTTGTAGTATTTCTCTTATCTCCTCAATAATCTCTTGCCAAAACTTTTGAACTATTTCACATTCCCACCATAAATGAAAATAGGTACCTATCTTTTTTTCGCATTTCCAGCAGAGCTTAGAATATTTTGGATTCATTCTATTCATTCTGACTGGAGTCATATACCATCTTAAAACTAGTTTGAAGTAGTTTTCTTTTATTCTGACTGATAATGACCGTAAAATCCTCAAATTCCAAATTCTTTTCCATTCATCATTATTTATTTATTTCTCTATGTCTTGTTTCCATAGCTCTCTTATTGTGTCCTGTTCCCTATTCTCAAATGAATCTTGAATTATTTTATATAATTTGCCAACTGTTCCTTTCCCTGTATTTCCTTTCTCTGATTCATATGTTGTCAGAAATTGCTCAAATTTTGTATATCCTCTAAGTTGTGTATTTCTCCTAATCCATTCTTTCGTCCAGCTTTCTAACTGGGTGTAATTCAACCACGACAATTCCTGAGTTTGCAGAATACGTTTAATTTCTTGTTTTGATGTCATCTTTTTAATCCAATCTTTTAGTCTTGCCACTTTCCTTAATTTAAATAAGTCTCCCAATTTCTTCATGTTCGTGGGGAAATTTATCTGATCGATCACCGCACCAAGCGGGAACCTTCCTGTATCAATTTCTTTCCATACTTTTTCCAAGTGAGCAATAGGGAACTTAGAAGAGGATTTTTAATTGGGTAACTTTTCCTTTTGGGGGAAACTAAACACATATTTATTTATGTCTTCATTTAGTTCCTCTGATTGAAGTTCCCACCATATTAGTTTTTGAGGTTTAAATAGTATTTCCCCAGGGAGCTGAGCTGATTAGCTATGTAATACATTCTAAGATTAGGTATGCCTATACCTCCCTCTTTTTGAGATCTGTACCATAAGCTTTTATTTATTCTTGCTTTTTTTCCACCATTGCAGAATTTATTTAAAAGATCTTGATAAACTTTAATTTCAATTTCTGTGTATTGAATAGGTAACATTCTAAAAGAAAATTTATTTTAGGAAGTATTTTCATTTTTACCATTGCTATTCTACCAAACCACGATAAATTTAATTTGGAGTAATTTTGTAATTTATTTCTAATCTCTTCCTTTATTTTTGTGTAATTTCGTTCTTTTGTTTTACTAATGTCTTTATCTAAAAGTATCCCTAGGTATTTTATACATTTACAAACTTTCAGTTCGTGATTGGAGATCTCTTCCATGTCTCGATTATCCTGATTGAAAAGCATGATTTCTGATTTCTGCCAGTTGACACATAATCCGGTTGTTTCACCAAATTCCTTTAGGTGTGCTTTTATTCTTAATATATTTTCTACCGGATTTTTTATTGTTAACAAAGCGTCGTCCGCAAATAAACTGATTCCTTACCCATACCTTTAATAAGTTGGTCCTCCCTTATTGCATTAGCTAGTAGCTCTATCACTATGCAAAACAGAACTGGCGATAAAGGACATCCCTGTCTTGTTCCTCGGCCTAGGGTAATTTTTTTCTGTCATCCCATCATTGACAATGATTGATGAGGTGCTATGAGAATAGAGTTGGTTTATTACGCTTAGAAATTTTTCGCCAAATCCCCATTTCACTAATAAAAGTTTTAACGCAGGCCATTGGACACAATTAAAGGCTTTAAATAAATCTAGAGACAAAATGCATGCTTTGTCCTGTGATCTTCCCATCTTATAAAGAACATTCAAAACTCTTCTTACAGTGTCTGACATTTGTCTACCTTTGATAAAGCCCGTTTGGTCTTCTTTAATATATTTGTCTATAAATGTGTACATTCTTTTAGCTAGAATTGCTGTAAAAATCTTGGCATCTTGATTTATAAGTGATATTGGTCTGTAAGATCCAACATCTATTGGATCTTTATTAGGCTTGAGAATTAAAATAGTTAAGGTATGTTTCCAGGAGGAAGGAACTTGCTCGCCCTCCAATATCTCATTATAAAGCTTCTTTAACTTAGGAATTAACATTGATTTGAATACCTTGTAAAATTCTGGTCCCAATCCGTCATCTCCTGGAGTTTTGGCATTCTTTAGCTTATTTATAACATCCTCTATCTCCTCCTCTTTAATAGCTTTTTCCATTTCAAGCCTGTCTTCTTCCGCTAGTCTTACTTTTAGGTTTTTGTCAATATATTGTTCCATAACTTCCTTACTACTTCTATTGGCTGTATATAAGTTTTGATAAAATTCTTGAATAGCTTTTAATTTTTCTTTCATTTGAGTAGATATATTGCCGCTTAAATCCTTTATCCTTCCTATCATGCTTTTTTCTTTCCTTTTCTGTGCTAATTTTGCTAGCATCTTGGAGTTTTTATTACTGTATTCGAAAAAGTTTCTTTTCAAATATAGTAGATTTCTTTGGGTTTGTTGTAGATCTATATCTTCTAATTCCCTTTTCCTGGCCTCAACCTGAATTAAATTTTTTTTGTCTTTGGTTAAAAAAAATTGAGATTCAAGGTCTGCTATAGTAGCCTCCAATTTTTTTTTTTGCTGATCTCGACTTTTTATAATAGCACTTTCTTTTATTATGTAACCTCTAGCCGCTGCCTTCAGAGTGTCCCAGATAACTCCTATTTGACCACCACCTTCTTCATTGATATTCCAGGTTTCTAGCCATTCTCTTTGTATTTTTGTACTGTATCTGGGGTTTGAAAAATTCTAGGGTTTATTGTCCACCTTCTAGCTTCCTTATAATTCTTCTTATTTTCTATTTCAACAGACATTAGAGCATGATCAGAAGTTTTTATCAATTCTATATTTGTATTTACAACTTTAGATAACAAACTTTGTGAGACAAATATAAAATCTATTCTCGAGTAAGCTTTGTGGGCTGATGAATAAAAAGTAAATTTTCTTTCATCGCCCTTTAATTCTCTCCAAACATCCTTTAATCCTGTATTTGCGATGAATTTTGTTAAGATTGTATGTCTAGCCCTCCAGTCTACCTTCCTAGTCATTGTTTTATCTTTTATTTTGTCCATAACCATGTTGAAATCTCCTGCCAAAATCACATGTCCTTTCTGTACCTTTTCTATCTGCTCCCATATCTCTTTGTAAAACAGGTTGTGATTAGCATTTGGTGCATAAACATTTATCAGTGTATATTGTTCTAGACCAATTGTGGCCTGAAGAATAATATATCTACCTTCCAAATCTTTCACAGTTTTTTCAACAATACAATCACAGTGCTTTGATATTAAGATTGCTACCCCCCTTGCTTTAGATGTACCAAAACTTTTCTCATAGATGTTGATGTTGGGTAGTTTCAGTTCGTTTTGGCCATCTTTCGCTTGGTGTGTTTCTTGAAGAAAGACGATGTCCGGTTTATTCTTCTTAATTAATGACTCTATTCTGTTTCTCTTCATGACAGTTCCTAGACCCCTGGCATTCAATGTAGCTAATTTCAACAGTCTACCCATATTTTCATTCTATTATCAATCTGGAACGGTCTCTTTGTGCATATGTACAAACAAACATTACATATAATAAAGAAAAAAACAATGATTACCCAAACCCTACCACCTACATTTATTTTCTGTTCTCCCATCCTCTTGGCTCTCATACACAACCTGTATGCGCCCTTATAGGAGGGAGGGGGAAGACACCCGTACACTTCCTGATGGCTAATAATGATTCCGAAGCTCTAAATTAGCGTTGGCACTGTCTAGTCTTGCTTACAGTTATATACGTAAAAAGTTGAAAAGAAAGAATGTAATAAAAAGATAACATGATAATGTGAATCTTAAGATCCTTCTATCCTCCTCTTTTCCTCCCTCAGTCCCCTCCCCCCCCAAAAAAACCAAAAAAATAATATAAAAATAATAATATAAAAATAATAAAAAATAAAAATAAAAAATAATAAAAAAATAAAAAAATAAAAAATAAAAAAATAGAAAAATATAAAAAAATTGAGGGGAAAAGGAAAGATATACTAAGAAAGAATAAGGGATAAGGGATAAGGAACAGGAAGGGAATGGAGAATTATGGGACGGGCAAATCAAAATATAAACAAAATAAAACAGAATGGGCTAAGAAAAAAAAGGGAAAAAACAGGAGGGAAGGGAAGGGAGAGACAGGGGGAGAGAGAAAGGAGGGCTGTCTTCTGTAGTGCAATGCTCTTCAAATCGGTCTCCATTTGCTTGCTCATTGAAAGATTTAAAGAGTTAAAGGGTGACACTGTCTTCACTGCAGACGCTGAATTTGGAGTTCTCTATTCTTCTTCGATTTGAATGTTCCATGCCTTGAGAAGTTGTTCACCTTCTTCCAAAGAATAAATTTTGTGTAGAGTTGGACCCTTCCACACCTTAAGAAAGATCGGGAATCCCCAGTTATATCTGTAGTTGTTGTTCCTCAGAGCAATTGTTACAGGTCTCATAGTTTTTCTCCATTCAAAAGTCTCCCTGGAGATATCCTGGTAAACTTGTAGAACTCTTCCCTCACGCTTCAGCAGGTCAGGCTTTGCCCTAAGAGTTGACATCAGTTGTTCTTTCATGGCATAGGAGGTAAATCTAATGAGAATTGGTCTTGAAGTAGCTGTCTTAGCACTACCTATATAGTGTATCCTTTCAATGTCGGTCTCAGCAAGGTGTTGGGGGAGGATAGAATTAAGCCAAACGAGGATTTCTTTCTTCATTTCTTTTTTATCCTGGAATTCAAAATTAATTAATTTCAGATTAGACCTACGAGAATAATCTTCCATATAGATAAGCTTCCGCTGTAAGGCATCAATCTCTTCTTCATGCGTAGCGATAACACTTTCGTTCTTGGAGGCTAGAGTTTGAACTTGATTGATTTCTCCTGCTAATTTTTTTAGTTCAATGCCATTATTAGATACCTGTGTCTGCAGGGTCTGTATTTCTTGTAACAGGTCCTTCCTTAGGTCTTTATTCTGTGATTATAAGGACTGGAAACGGTCTTCGATAGTAGAAGTTACATCTTTTAGAGCTGATTTAATAAGGGAGCTGACTTCTGCTTTCAAGTTTTTGAACTCCCTTGAAAAATCTGGCTGGTGTGCTGGCAACTTGCCAGAATCAGACACCATTGTGTCAGCTTCAACAACAGCTTCTGCTCTTTCAAGACGAGCACGTTGATACGTGGCGTCTGAAGGTTTGCGTACCCACTTTTTTATCACAGTAGGACCCTTTTTCTTGGGTGGCATGCAGAAAAACCAAGTAATTTTCTTTCTAGCCTCAAAGCAAAAAAAAAAAAAAACAGTCTCTCACAGTCCGTCTGCCTGGGACGTGACTTCGGCAGAAAGCGAAAGTAAATCACTGCTTCAGTAATTCATTGTTATCTCTCCCCTTGAAAATACACAGTTTTCAACCTGTCCTCCCCAAAGATTTATGATCGTTTACTCACGATTTTGGTATCATTTAAAGACAGTATTTCAAGTTTTATTCCTCTCATTAAGCGGAGCTTCTGGATCACCCAGCCATCGTCGTCATGGGCGGAAGTGGATTCCTATGGGAAATATGTATAAAGGAAAAATTGCTTAACATAATTTCATTTGAAATGAATTAGTAATTCCTTTATACAAGGTACCACTGTAGTTTAAGTCCCTCCTCTTCTCCTCCTCCTCCTCCTCTCCCCACAATATGGGGCTTTCCTTTTCCCTCCAGACAGACTCTGTCAGCCCAGGACATCTCAGGCCTGTGGCTCATTTCATCTTTTGTGTAGCCTGCATACTGTAGCCTGCATACAGTAATTAAACTGTGAGTAGCCCAGAGACTTTTTGAAGTGGTATGGGGCAGCATGTAAGCAGAACACTTTGCTTTTGCTTTTTTTTCTTTAAAAAATATTATATCTATTTTTGTATTTGCATTTAATTTGGTATTGAGTACTGGGCTTCCCTTTCTTTCTATCAGCACTTGGTGGTAATGTCAGTAATGGGCAAATGAGAGCAAACTTCTTGTCATCAAAAGAGCATTTCAGGAAATGGGAATTCTCACCTGTAATATTTATTATGTCCCTTAAACAGGGTCTGGGTAAAAGGTGGATCTTGGAAACCAAGAACAGATCCTCTTGTTTTCATATGATTTTTGTATGGGATCCTTCCCTAATCACCATAGGTTCATACATCTCCAAACACTACACAATACAGTGGTACCCCGACTTACAAGGGGCCTGACCTATGAAAATCCTGATTTATGAATGCTCTTCAGTGCTCCCCCCCACCGGGATTCCCTGTCTTGTGAGGGGGGGGGTCAGGATTTGAATTGCCTTCCAGGCACGGAGGCAGGTCCTGCCTCCGTGACTGGAAGGCAATTCAAAAGTGATGCGCTGCTTCTCTCCCCCCCCCACGGGGGGGGAGTGGCATGCCACTTGTAAACCACCCGCTGCTTCTCTCTCCAACGCACCCGGTGGTGTCTGCTGCTTCTCTCCCCAACGCACCCAGTTGTGGTGGGAAGCTGCGGGTTCTTTAAAGCAGTTTCCCATAGGAATGCTTTGAAATCCGTTCATCCGGAATGGATTAATTGAATTTCAATGCATTCCTGTGGGAAACTGCTCCCCGACTTACGAGATAGCCGATTTACGAGCGTTTGCTCAGAATGGATTAATCTCGTAAGTCGGGGTACTACTGTAATAAGCATGGGTCCTCTAGTGCATGTCTGTGCAGTGGCATAAAAACATGGATCCGTGGCATAGATCCACTTGATTTCTACATTGAATAAGGTAGATCTATGTGGTCCGTGTGCTGGATCTATGTTTTTGTGCCAGTGTGGAGCCATGTGCTGACTGACACATGATTATTATTGTGAGGTATTTGGACATTAATGAGATGTATGATTTGATGGTGATTTGGGAAGGTTTGCAAAAATCATATGAAATCAGAAGGATCCATTCTTGATTTCAAAGATCCACCATTTACTTTTTTCCCACGGCATACTCTTTCCCCTCCAAGTCAAGGGCTGTGCTTTAATATGTATATCATTTAAGATCCATGCGCTCTAGCTGGCTCAGAACAAGGCAGGTGATGTGAGTCTGGCACCAGCTGAGCTCTGAGACCTGGGGGTGGTGGTGGTCAGTACTGAGAGAGGAGGGGAACCCTGCCTGGACAGAGAGTAGTGATGCCCTCGGAAGATTGGTCCAAGGTGTGTGGTGTGGGGGAGGAAGTGTCCCACCAAATATTGTGGGCTGATTTCACTCCTTAGCAGCAGCCACCCTGTTGTTGGGAGGCTTCTCAGCGGGGGTTCCCTGACCCGAGACCAGATTGAGCTGTCACTAGGTTGTTAAAGCACTTAACAGGAAGGGCTGCAAAAACTGACTTTGTCCCTGGGCGCTGAAAACCCTAGCTACGCCTCTGGCTCCTAGTTCCCTGAGCTCTCTGCCCTCTGAAGATGCCAGCCACAGAGACTGGCGAAATGTCAGGAAGAAAAACTTCCAGAACATGGCCAAACAGCACGAAAAACTCACAACAGCCAGCATGGAAGTTTTTTTTAGTAATGTCCCAATCTTTCTTTCTCTTATAGGCAGTCCAACCCCCAACCCCCAACCCCCATTCCGTTCGCTCGTAAGTTTCTTTTATCCTTTCTGCACTAGCCAACACTGCTGTTCTCTTTCCTATAATAAACAAACAAGCAAATAAAAACATATAAGGGCAACATAGTTCTGGATATAAATCCTTGCTAATGTTGTTCTTCTGTATAAGATAAAGGAACTGCATTTCTCCCCTCTCCTTACTTCAAACAGGCCAAGATATTTTCTGCAAGTCTTCACTAGAGATATCACATTTTCAAGAATGAGCTCTTGTGAAAATAATGAAAAACTACATAAAATGTCAACACGGGCTGTCTTGTTACACAGAGGTTTTAAAAAGCAGGAGCATTGGATGGCCCGCCCTTCTGTGTTTGCTGTGTATGGAAAGTAAGCACTTGATTTTTGTTCTGATAATGGAGGTGGGAGATCCTGCAGGTCTTGAAAATTACATATCAAGGTATCATGTCATGTTGCATCAACAACAAAGAATTTGGCAAATTTCATATCCCTGTGTGAAGTACATTCTTTTCTTACCTGGTAAAAGGCATAATTACTATCCTGTTTTTAAAGGGTTGAAATCCTGAATATGCTTAGCAGGAATACAGTTCCACTGGATTCATTATAACTGAAGCAGAGCAAATAAACATTCTACACAACAATCCTAAAAACGGGGGCATCCCAAACACACACACAAAAAAAACCCCAACTCTCTCCATCAAACCAGGAAAGGGACCTTGGTGTCCTGGTGGACAGTTCAATGAATGTGTCAACCTAGTGTGCCACAGCAGTGAAAAAAGCAAACTCAATGCTAGGGATCATTAGGAAGGGTATAGAAAATAAATTAGCAAGTGTCATTTTGCCTCTTTATAATTCTACGGTGAGGCCTCATTTGGAGTATTGTGTACAGTTCTGGTCACCATACCTCCAGAAGGATATTATGGAAATGGAAAAAGTGCAGAGGAGGGTATCTAGAAAGTTTCGGGGACTGGAACACTTTCCTTACCATCTGAGGCTGCAACGGCTGGCCCTCTTCACTCTTGAACAACGGGGCCTAAAAGGTGAACTGATTGAAGTTTATAAAATCATACATGATATGGACAAATTAGATGAGGAAAAACTGTTTTCCCTATCACACAACACTAGAACTAGGGGGCACTCCATGAAACTTTTGGGTGCTAGATCTCAAACAAAGAAGATAAAGTACTTTTTCAGTCAGAGGATCACTGGTCTATGAAACTCCCTGCCAGAAGAAGTTCAAGTTCATGGAGAACAAGGGTATCAATGGATATCATTATGGATGCTTAAGGACTACCTCTGGGTTGGAGACATAGGCAGGATATCTCTCAATGCCATTTGCAGGGAATCGTAAGCAAGTGAAGACATTTGCTTGGGAATACCCTGAAGCAAATGGTGAGCCACTGTGTGAGACAGAATGCTGGATTGGATGGGTTGTGGCCTGTTCCAGCAAGGCTGTTCTTATATTCTTAAATAAAAAAACATTTTGAAAACTGTCCTCTAGATCAGTGCTAAATTTGTCATAGATGTAGCAGACAAACTGCTTTTGTTCTGTGCAAAATGTGGGAAGTTTGAGCAAAGGTTTACCAAGTTATGATTTTTTTAAAAAGTAAAACTTTTTCCCACCATGCAGAAGCAAGTGACCCTAAATGTCTTTTAATTTAAAAAACGTCAAACGCGTTGGGAAAAAAATTAATATCCCTTATCTTTAAAGAGAATCATTATCCCCACCCACATTTTTATTTGGAAGGAATCCAGCTGCAGTGGCTTCATTATATATATATATATATATATATATATATATATATATATATATATATATATATATATATATATATATATATATATATATATATATATATATATATATATATATATATATATATATATATATATATATATATATATATATATATATGTTTTCGTAGATTTTCACGGGTATAGGTATGCATGTTAGGGTGGATTCGGGTTTCTTCCGTGTAGAAATCTGGTTGTTTTGGCGACGTTTCGACGAGGTCTCACTCGTCATCTTCAGGCTGGTGTTCTGGCTTCTTTCTTCTTGAAGCAAAGTGTGGTCTCAGTTGAAGTCCTTCTATAAATACTGCTGGGGGTGTGGTTTGCTTGCTCTGTTGCTGATTGTAGGTTCCTTTGTTCCTTTGTTCTTTTGTGATCTGCTGTGTGGCTGAGGCGATCGTTAAGGGATTAACTGCTGATGGCTGTTTAGATGGCTGTTTACATGCTGGTGGGTTAGATGGCTGGTAGGTTCTGGCAGTATCCTGGGCTTTGGTGGAGTGGGGTCCTGTGTCTTGTGAATTCATTTTGGTCTGGCTACGTGTCTGTGGTCTCCCAATGTTTTTTTGGGGTGTGTGAGTGTGCTCCATGTGGTGACTGGAGTGGGGTGCCGCAGTAGATGGTGCAGTCGTGGTTTTGTTATTGGATGGTGGTTTCGTTTCATCTGTGGGAAGGGTCTGGGTTTGTGTTTGGTGTGGATGGAAGGTGGTGGCATCTTGTGTCCTTTTGGACCTGGTGTCAGTCTTTGTGACAGAGGCTCGTCTGTTGACCAGGGCTAGTTTCCAGATGTCAGGCAAGCGGGAGGTGTCATCTCGTTTATTCATGTTGTTTGGGTGTTTCTCTATTTCAATGGCTTCCATGATTATTCGACTGTTGAAGTGTTCAGTTTTGGAGATGAGTTTGGTTCTTTCAAAGTCAATTTCATGACTTTCTCTCTCTTCCTCTTCCTCTCTTCCTCTCTCTTCCTCTTCCTCTCTTCCTCTCTCTTCCAGCACATAAAAACAACAGGTCATGAAATTGACTTTGAAAGAACCAAACTCATCTCCAAAACTGAACACTTCAACAGTCGAATAATCATGGAAGCCATTGAAATAGAGAAACACCCAAACAACATGAATAAACGAGATGACACCTCCCGCTTGCCTGACATCTGGAAACTAGCCCTGGTCAACAGACGAGCCTCTGTCACAAAGACTGACACCAGGTCCAAAAGGACACAAGATGCCACCACCTTCCATCCACACCAAACACAAACCCAGACCCTTCCCACAGATGAAACGAAACCACCATCCAATAACAAAACCACGACTGCACCATCTACTGCGGCACC
The DNA here is from genome assembly GCA_029282475.1 of Phrynocephalus forsythii. Lineage (NCBI taxonomy): Eukaryota > Metazoa > Chordata > Lepidosauria > Squamata > Agamidae > Phrynocephalus > Phrynocephalus forsythii. The sequence goes on from JAPFRF010000004.1 coordinate 21,161,461, forward strand.
CCACTCCAGTCACCACATGGAGCACACTCACACACCCCAAAAAAACATTGGGAGACCACAGACACGTAGCCAGACCAAAATGAATTCACAAGACACAGGACCCCACTCCACCAAAGCCCAGGATACTGCCAGAACCTACCAGCCATCTAACCCACCAGCATGTAAACAGCCATCTAAACAGCCATCAGCAGTTAATCCCTTAACGATCGCCTCAGCCACACAGCAGATCACAAAAGAACAAAGGAACAAAGGAACCTACAATCAGCAACAGAGCAAGCAAACCACACCCCCAGCAGTATTTATAGAAGGACTTCAACTGAGACCACACTTTGCTTCAAGAAGAAAGAAGCCAGAACACCAGCCTGAAGATGACGAGTGAGACCTCGTCGAAACGTCGCCAAAACAACCAGATTTCTACACGGAAGAAACCCGAATCCACCCTAACATATATATATATATATATATATATATATATATATATATATATATATATATATATATATATATATATATATATATATATATATATATATATATATATATATATATATATATATATATATATATATATATATATATATATATATATATATATATATGTTTTCGTAGATTTTCACGGGTATATATATGCATGTTAGGGTGGATTCGGGTTTCTTCCCGTGTAGAAATCTGGTTGTTTTGGCGACGTTTCGACGAGGTCTCACTCGTCATCTTCAGGCTGGTGTTCTGGCTTCTTTCTTCTTGAAGCAAAGCGTGGTCTCAGTTGAAGTCCTTCTATAAATACTGCTGGGGTGTGTGGTTTGCTTGCTCTGTTGCTGATTGCAGGTTCCTTTGTTCCTTTGTTCTTTTGTGATCTGCTGCGTGGCTGAGGCGATCGTTAAGGGATTAACTGCTGATGGCTGTTTAGATGGCTGTTTAGATGCTGGTGGGTTAGATGGCTGGTGGGTTCTGGCAGTATCCTGGGCTTTGGTGGAGTGGGGTCCTGTGTCTTGTGAATTCATTTTGGTCTGGCTACGTGTCTGTGGTCTCCCAATGTTTTTGGGGGTGTGTGAGTGTGCTCCATGTGGTGACTGGAGTGGGGTGCCGCAGTAGATGGTGCAGTCGTGGTTTTGTTATTGGATGGTGGTTTCGTTTCATCTGTGGGAAGGGTCTGGGTTTGTGTTTGGTGTGGATGGAAGGTGGTGGCATCTTGTGTCCTTTTGACCTGGTGTCAGTCTTTGTGACAGAGGCTCGTCTGTTGACCAGGGCTAGTTTCCAGATGTCAGGCAAGCGGGAGGTGTCATCACGTTTATTCATGTTGTTTGGGTGTTTCTCTATTTCAATGGCTTCCATGATTATTCGACTGTTGAAGTGTTCAGTTTTGGAGATGAGTTTGGTTCTCTCAAAGTCAATTTCATGACCTGTTGTTTTTATGTGCTGGAAGAGAGAGGAAGATTTTTCTTCTTTTTTGACTGCGTTCTTGTGTTCTGCGATGCGTGCGCTTATTCTCCTGTTTGTTTGTCCGATGTATGTGGCTGGACAGACTTTGCATGGTATTTCGTAGACTCCTTGGTTTTCTAGCTCAATCTTGTCTTTGGGGTTTCTTAAGATGTTGGCTATTTTTTGGTCGGTGCAAAAGGCTGTCTTGATATTGTGTTTGTGGAGAATTTTGCTGATTTTGTCTGTGGTGCCTTTGATGTAAGGGAGGAGGGCGGTGCCGTTGTTCTCTTCTGTTTCTTGGTTCTTGGGGGTGTTTCCTTTTGGATTAGTTTGGTGATGGTGTTTTTTTGGAATCCGTTCGCAATTAAAACATTCGAGAGAGTGTGTAATTCAGTTTTTAGGTGGTCTTTGTCAGCGAGGCGTTTGGTTCTGGAGATGAGGGTTTTTGCTACGGAGTTGATCTGTGCAGGGTGGTGGTGTGATTGTGCATTTAAGTAGCGGTTTGTATGTGTTTTTTCTGGTAGATGGTATGTCCTAAGGAGCCGTCGGGTTTTTTGTAGATTAGGACGTCCAGGAAGGGAAGTTGGTTGTTGGCTTCTATTTCCATAGTGAATTGTATTTTTGGGGTGTAGGCTGTTGAGATGTGTGAGGAAGTTGTTCAGTTTATCTTTCCCGTGTGGCCAGATAACAAAGGTGTCGTCAACATATCTGAGCCAGAGTTTGGGTTTATGTTCGGACTTCTGTAACGCGTTGGTTTCAAAGTGTTCCATATATAGGTTTGCGATGACCGGTGAGAGGGGTGATCCCATGGGTGCTCCTTCTATCTGTTTGTATCTTTGTCCATTGTGGATGAAGTATGTGTTGGTTAGGCAGTGGTTGGTCAGATCTAGGATGTGTTTGGGGGTTGTATTTGTTGTGGATAGCTGTCAAGGCTTCTTGAATGGGCACTTGTGTGAAGAGCGAAACAACATCGAAGCTCACGAGTAGGTCATTGGGTTGTAGGTCTTGTTTCTTTATAATTTCTATGAAGTGGAACGAGTTTTGTACGTATGAAGTGATGGATTCTGCATAGGGCTGGAGTTGTTTGGCAAGAAATTTGGCGAGGTTTTGTAGAGGTGAGCCTATGGAGCTGACTATGGGTCTGAGAGGTGTTCCTTCTTTGTGAATCTTGGGGAGGCCGTAGAGCTTGGGGCATCTGGATGATTTCTCTCTGGGGATGATGCTTGGCTTGATTTCTTCACTTAAGGGAGAGGCTTTTATTTTGGCTTTGGTGATTTTTTCCAGGTAGGTGGTGGGGTCTGTGTTCAAAGGTATGTAAGCAGGGTCTTGTAGTAGGTTGGATAGTTTGGCTTGGTAGTCGGATGTGTTCATCACCACTGTGGCATTGCCTTTGTCTGCTGGGAGAATGATTATGTTGTTGTCTTTCCTCAGGTTGGAGAGGGCTTTTGTTCTTCTTTGTGTAAATTGCTTCTGGGTGGTTTGCTGGAGCAGAGGACATTGGTGACTTCGAGTCTGATTTTGTTGGCTTCATCTGGGTTGATTTTGGTTAGGCTGGCTTCCACTCCGCATATGATGTTTTCGGTGGGGATGTGTCTGGGGGCGACTGCAAAGTTGAATCCTTTGGAAAGGACTTTGGTCTCTGCGATGGTGAGTGTCCTGTCTGATATGTTGTGAACTGTTTGTTTCATGGGCTGTTGTGGGGGTTGGGCTTCTGGCGTTTTTCCAGTTTGTGGAGTTTGTTGGTGTGTGTGTGTGTCTTGTGGGAGGTCTCTGTTTCAGCTCTCCAGGCGGCAAGTTGCTTGGATTTGTTCCAGAGTGTTGGGTGGATTTTGTTGCTGAGTTTGAGGTGGAGAGTGAGTAGGTCTCTGTTGGTTTGATCTAGTAGGTATCTTTTCCTGTGTAGTTCGCTTCTGATTAGGGCTAGTTCTGTTCTTTTCAGGATCCTTTCGCTGGATGGGGTTTTGAGTGGAATTTCAGTTGGAAGCTTGTGGGGATCACATTTTTGTCTCGGCAGTTGCGTAGGAATGCAATGTCACATAAGATGGTGGCTCTTCGGACTTCTAGTTTTCGTAGGTTCTGGTCAGCTGGAAGGTTTCCTCCCGTAGAGGTCGGATATTTGTTTTCGTAGATTTTCACGGGTATAGGTATGCATGTTAGGTGGATTCGGGTTTCTTCCCGTGTAGAAATCTGGTTGTTTTGGCGACGTTTCGACGAGGTCTCACTCGTCATCTTCAGGCTGGTGTTCTGGCTTCTTTCTTCTTGAAGCAAAGCGTGGTCTCAGTTGAAGTCCTTCTATAAATACTGCTGGGGGTGTGGTTTGCTTGCTTTGTTGCTGATTGCAGGTTCCTTTGTTCCTTTGTTCTTTTGTGATCTGCTGTGTGGCTGAGGCGATCGTTAAGGGATTAACTGCTGGTGGCTGTTTAGATGGCTGTTTAGATGCTGGTGGGTTAGATGGCTGGTGGGTTCTGGCAGTATCCTGGGCTTTGGTGGAGTGGGGTCCTGTGTCTTGTGAATTCATTTTGGTCTGGCTACGTGTCTGTGGTCTCCCAATGTTTTTTGGGGTGTGTGAGTGTGCTCCATGTGGTGACTGGAGTGGGGTGTCGCAGTAGATGGTGCAGTCGTGGTTTTGTTATTGGATGGTGGTTTCGTTTCATCTGTGGGAAGGGTCTGGGTTTGTGTTTGGTGTGGATGGAAGGTGGTGGCATCTTGTGTCCTTTTGGACCTGGTGTCAGTCTTTGTGACAGAGGCTCGTCTGTTGACCAGGGCTAGTTTCCAGATGTCAGGCAAGCGGGAGGTGTCATCACGTTTATTCATGTTGTTTGGGTGTTTCTCTATTTCAATGGCTTCCATGATTATTCGACTGTTGAAGTGTTCAGTTTTGGAGATGAGTTTGGTTCTTTCAAAGTCAATTTCATGACCTGTTGTTTTTATGTGCTGGAAGAGAGAGGAAGATTTTTCTTCTTTTTTGACTGCGTTCTTGTGTTCTGCGATGCGTGCGCTTATTCTCCTGTTTGTTTGTCCGATGTATGTGGCTGGACAGACTTTGCATGGTATTTCGTAGACTCCTTGGTTTTCTAGCTCAATCTTGTCTTTGGGGTTTCTTAAAATGTTGGCTATTTTTTGGTCGGTGCAAAAGGCTGTCTTGATATTGTGTTTGTGGAGAATTTTGCTGATTTTGTCTGTGGTGCCTTTGATGTAAGGGAGGAGGGCGGTGCCGTTGTTCTCTTCTGTTTCTTGGTTCTTGGGGGGTGTTTCCTTTTGGATTAGTTTGGTGATGGTGTTTTTTTGGAATCCGTTCGCGATTAAAACATTCGAGAGAGTGTGTAATTCAGTTTTTAGGTGGTCTTTGTCAGCGAGGCGTTTGGTTCTGGAGATGAGGGTTTTTGCTACGGAGTTGATCTGTGCAGGGTGGTGGTGTGATTGTGCATTTAAGTAGCGGTTTGTATGTGTTTTTTTCTGGTAGATGGTATGTCCTAAGGAGCCGTCGGGTTTTTTGTAGATTAGGACGTCCAGGAAGGGAAGTTGGTTGTTGGCTTCTATTTCCATAGTGAATTGTATTTTGGGGTGTAGGCTGTTGAGATGTGTGAGGAAGTTGTTCAGTTTATCTTTCCCGTGTGGCCAGATAACAAAGGTGTCGTCAACATATCTGAGCCAGAGTTTGGGTTTATGTTCGGACTTCTGTAACGCGTTGGTTTCAAAGTGTTCCATATATAGGTTTGCGATGACCGGTGAGAGGGGTGATCCCATGGGTGCTCCTTCTATCTGTTTGTATCTTTGTCCATTGTGGATGAAGTATGTGTTGGTTAGGCAGTGGTTGGTCAGATCTAGGATGTGTTTGGGGGGGTTGTATTTGTTGTGGATAGCTGTCAAGGCTTCTTGAATGGGCACTTGTGTGAAGAGCGAAACAACATCGAAGCTCACGAGTAGGTCATTGGGTTGTAGGTCTTGTTTCTTTATAATTTCTATGAAGTGGAACGAGTTTTGTACGTATGAAGTGATGGATTCTGCATAGGGCTGGAGTTGTTTGGCAAGAAATTTGGCGAGGTTTTGTAGAGGTGAGCCTATGGAGCTGACTATGGGTCTGAGAGGTGTTCCTTCTTTGTGAATCTTGGGGAGGCCGTAGAGCTTGGGGCATCTGGATGATTTCTCTCTGGGGATGATGCTTGGCTTGATTTCTTCACTTAAGGGAGAGGCTTTTATTTTGGCTTTGGTGATTTTTTCCAGGTAGGTGGTGGGGTCTGTGTTCAAAGGTATGTAAGCAGGGTCTTGTAGTAGGTTGGATAGTTTGGCTTGGTAGTCGGATGTGTTCATCACCACTGTGGCATTGCCTTTGTCTGCTGGGAGAATGATTATGTTGTTGTCTTTCCTCAGGTTGGAGAGGGCTTTTGTTCTTCTTTGTGTAAATTGCTTCTGGGTGGTTTGCTGGAGCAGAGGACATTGGTGACTTCGAGTCTGATTTTGTTGGCTTCATCTGGGTTGATTTTGGTTAGGCTGGCTTCCACTCCGCATATGATGTTTTCGGTGGGGATGTGTCTGGGGCGACTGCAAAGTTGAATCCTTTGGAAAGGACTTTGGTCTCTGCGATGGTGAGTGTCCTGTCTGATATGTTGTGAACTGTTTGTTTCATGGGCTGTTGTGGGGGTTGGGCTTCTGGCGTTTTTCCAGTTTGTGGAGTTTGTTGGTGTGTGTGTGTGTCTTGTGGGAGGTCTCTGTTTCAGCTCTCCAGGCGGCAAGTTGCTTGGATTTGTTCCAGAGTGTTGGGTGGATTTTGTTGCTGAGTTTGAGGTGGAGAGTGAGTAGGTCTCTGTTGGTTTGATCTAGTAGGTATCTTTTCCTGTGTAGTTCGCTTCTGATTAGGGCTAGTTCTGTTCTTTTCAGGATCCTTTCGCTGGATGGGGTTTTTGAGTGGAATTTCAGTTGGAAGCTTGTGGGGATCACATTTTTGTCTCGGCAGTTGCGTAGGAATGCAATGTCACATAAGATGGTGGCTCTTCGGACTTCTAGTTTCTCGTAGGTTCTGGTCAGCTGGAAGGTTTCCTCCCCGTAGAGGTCGGATATTTGTTTTCGTAGATTTTCACGGGTATAGGTATGCATGTTAGGGTGGATTCGGGTTTCTTCCGTGTAGAAATCTGGTTGTTTTGGCGACGTTTCGACGAGGTCTCACTCGTCATCTTCAGGCTGGTGTTCTGGCTTCTTTCTTCTTGAAGCAAAGCGTGGTCTCAGTTGAAGTCCTTCTATAAATACTGCTGGGGGGGGTGTGGTTTGCTTGCTTTGTTGCTGATTGCAGGTTCCTTTGTTCCTTTGTTCTTTTGTGATCTGCTGTGTGGCTGAGGCGATCGTTAAGGGATTAACTGCTGGTGGCTGTTTAGATGGCTGTTTAGATGCTGGTGGGTTAGATGGCTGGTGGGTTCTGGCAGTATCCTGGGCTTTGGTGGAGTGGGGTCCTGTGTCTTGTGAATTCATTTTGGTCTGGCTACGTGTCTGTGGTCTCCCAATGTTTTTTTGGGGTGTGTGAGTGTGCTCCATGTGGTGACTGGAGTGGGGTGTCGCAGTAGATGGTGCAGTCGTGGTTTTGTTATTGGATGGTGGTTTCGTTTCATCTGTGGGAAGGGTCTGGGTTTGTGTTTGGTGTGGATGGAAGGTGGTGGCATCTTGTGTCCTTTTTGGACCTGGTGTCAGTCTTTGTGACAGAGGCTCGTCTGTTGACCAGGGCTAGTTTCCAGATGTCAGGCAAGCGGGAGGTGTCATCACGTTTATTCATGTTGTTTGGGTGTTTCTCTATTTCAATGGCTTCCATGATTATTCGACTGTTGAAGTGTTCAGTTTTGGAGATGAGTTTGGTTCTTTCAAAGTCAATTTCATGACCTGTTGTTTTTATGTGCTGGAAGAGAGAGGAAGATTTTTCTTCTTTTTGACTGCGTTCTTGTGTTCTGCGATGCGTGCGCTTATTCTCCTGTTTGTTTGTCCGATGTATGTGGCTGGACAGACTTTGCATGGTATTTCGTAGACTCCTTGGTTTTCTAGCTCAATCTTGTCTTTGGGGTTTCTTAAAATGTTGGCTATTTTTTGGTCGGTGCAAAAGGCTGTCTTGATATTGTGTTTGTGGAGAATTTTGCTGATTTTGTCTGTGGTGCCTTTGATGTAAGGGAGGAGGGCGGTGCCGTTGTTCTCTTCTGTTTCTTGGTTCTTGGGGGTGTTTCCTTTTGGATTAGTTTGGTGATGGTGTTTTTTGGAATCCGTTCGCGATTAAAACATTCGAGAGAGTGTGTAATTCAGTTTTTAGGTGGTCTTTGTCAGCGAGGCGTTTGGTTCTGGAGATGAGGGTTTTGCTACGGAGTTGATCTGTGCAGGGTGGTGGTGTGATTGTGCATTTAAGTAGCGGTTTGTATGTGTTTTTTTCTGGTAGATGGTATGTCCTAAGGAGCCGTCGGGTTTTTTGTAGATTAGGACGTCCAGGAAGGGAAGTTGGTTGTTGGCTTCTATTTCCATAGTGAATTGTATTTTTGGGGTGTAGGCTGTTGAGATGTGTGAGGAAGTTGTTCAGTTTATCTTTCCCGTGTGGCCAGATAACAAAGGTGTGTCAACATATCTGAGCCAGAGTTTGGGTTTATGTTCGGACTTCTGTAACGCGTTGGTTTCAAAGTGTTCCATATATAGGTTTGCGATGACCGGTGAGAGGGGTGATCCCATGGGTGCTCCTTCTATCTGTTTGTATCTTTGTCCATTGTGGATGAAGTATGTGTTGGTTAGGCAGTGGTTGGTCAGATCTAGGATGTGTTTGGGGGTTGTATTTGTTGTGGATAGCTGTCAAGGCTTCTTGAATGGGCACTTGTGTGAAGAGCGAAACAACATCGAAGCTCACGAGTAGGTCATTGGGTTGTAGGTCTTGTTTCTTTATAATTTCTATGAAGTGGAACGAGTTTTGTACGTATGAAGTGATGGATTCTGCATAGGGCTGGAGTTGTTTGGCAAGAAATTTGGCGAGGTTTTGTAGAGGTGAGCCTATGGAGCTGACTATGGGTCTGAGAGGTGTTCCTTCTTTGTGAATCTTGGGGAGGCCGTAGAGCTTGGGGCATCTGGATGATTTCTCTCTGGGGATGATGCTTGGCTTGATTTCTTCACTTAAGGGAGAGGCTTTTATTTTGGCTTTGGTGATTTTTTTCCAGGTAGGTGGTGGGGTCTGTGTTCAAAGGTATGTAAGCAGGGTCTTGTAGTAGGTTGGATAGTTTGGCTTGGTAGTCGGATGTGTTCATCACCACTGTGGCATTGCCTTTGTCTGCTGGGAGAATGATTATGTTGTTGTCTTTCCTCAGGTTGGAGAGGGCTTTTTGTTCTTCTTTGTGTAAATTGCTTCTGGGTGGTTTGCTGGAGCAGAGGACATTGGTGACTTCGAGTCTGATTTTGTTGGCTTCATCTGGGTTGATTTTGGTTAGGCTGGCTTCCACTCCGCATATGATGTTTTCGGTGGGGATGTGTCTGGGGGCGACTGCAAAGTTGAATCCTTTGGAAAGGACTTTGGTCTCTGCGATGGTGAGTGTCCTGTCTGATATGTTGTGAACTGTTTGTTTCATGGGCTGTTGTGGGGGTTGGGCTTCTGGCGTTTTTCCAGTTTGTGGAGTTTGTTGGTGTGTGTGTGTGTCTTGTGGGAGGTCTCTGTTTCAGCTCTCCAGGCGGCAAGTTGCTTGGATTTGTTCCAGAGTGTTGGGTGGATTTTGTTGCTGAGTTTGAGGTGGAGAGTGAGTAGGTCTCTGTTGGTTTGATCTAGTAGGTATCTTTTCCTGTGTAGTTCGCTTCTGATTAGGGCTAGTTCTGTTCTTTTCAGGATCCTTTCGCTGGATGGGGTTTTTGAGTGGAATTTCAGTTGGAAGCTTGTGGGGATCACATTTTTGTCTCGGCAGTTGCGTAGGAATGCAATGTCACATAAGATGGTGGCTCTTCGGACTTCTAGTTTCTCGTAGGTTCTGGTCAGCTGGAAGGTTTCCTCCCGTAGAGGTCGGATATTTGTTTTCGTAGATTTTCACGGGTATAGGTATGCATGTTAGGTGGATTCGGGTTTCTTCCCGTGTAGAAATCTGGTTGTTTGCTTTGACGTTTCGACGAGGTCTCACTCGTCATCTTCAGGCTGGTGTTCTGGCTTCTTTCTTCTTGAAGCAAAGCGTGGTCTCAGTTGAAGTCCTTCTATAAATACTGCTGGGGGGGGTGTGGTTTGCTTGCTTTGTTGCTGATTGCAGGTTCCTTTGTTCCTTTGTTCTTTTGTGATCTGCTGTGTGGCTGAGGCGATCGTTAAGGGATTAACTGCTGGTGGCTGTTTAGATGGCTGTTTAGATGCTGGTGGGTTAGATGGCTGGTGGGTTCTGGCAGTATCCTGGGCTTTGGTGGAGTGGGGTCCTGTGTCTTGTGAATTCATTTTGGTCTGGCTACGTGTCTGTGGTCTCCCAATGTTTTTTTGGGGTGTGTGAGTGTGCTCCATGTGGTGACTGGAGTGGGGTGTCGCAGTAGATGGTGCAGTCGTGGTTTTGTTATTGGATGGTGGTTTCGTTTCATCTGTGGGAAGGGTCTGGGTTTGTGTTTGGTGTGGATGGAAGGTGGTGGCATCTTGTGTCCTTTTGGACCTGGTGTCAGTCTTTGTGACAGAGGCTCCTCTGTTGACCACGGCTAGTTTCCAGATGTCAGGCAAGCGGGAGGTGTCATCACGTTTATTCATGTTGTTTGGGTGTTTCTCTATTTCAATGGCTTCCATGATTATTCGACTGTTGAAGTGTTCAGTTTTGGAGATGAGTTTGGTTCTTTCAAAGTCAATTTCATGACCTGTTGTTTTTATGTGCTGGAAGAGAGAGGAAGATTTTTTTCTTTTTTTGACTGCGTTCTTGTGTTCTGCGATGCGTGCGCTTATTCTCCTGTTTGTTTGTCCGATGTATGTGGCTGGACAGACTTTGCATGGTATTTCGTAGACTCCTTGGTTTTCTAGCTCAATCTTGTCTTTGGGGTTTCTTAAAATGTTGGCTATTTTTTGGTCGGTGCAAAAGGCTGTCTTGATATTGTGTTTGTGGAGAATTTTGCTGATTTTGTCTGTGGTGCCTTTGATGTAAGGGAGGAGGGCGGTGCCGTTGTTCTCTTCTGTTTCTTGGTTCTTGGGGGGTGTTTCCTTTTGGATTAGTTTGGTGATGGTGTTTTTTTGGAACCCGTTCGCGATTAAAACATTCGAGAGAGTGTGTAATTCAGTTTTTAGGTGGTCTTTGTCAGCGAGGCGTTTGGTTCTGGAGATGAGGGTTTTTGCTACGGAGTTGATCTGTGCAGGGTGGTGGTGTGATTGTGCATTTAAGTAGCTGTTTGTATGTGTTTTTTTCTGGTAGATGGTATGTCCTAAGGAGCCGTCGGGTTTTTTGTAGATTAGGACGTCCAGGAAGGGAAGTTGGTTGTTGGCTTCTATTTCCATAGTGAATTGTATTTTGGGGTGTAGGCTGTTGAGATGTGTGAGGAAGTTGTTCAGTTTATCTTTCCCGTGTGGCCAGATAACAAAGGTGTCGTCAACATATCTGAGCCAGAGTTTGGGTTTATGTTCAGACTTCTGTAACGCGTTGGTTTCAAAGTGTTCCATATATAGGTTTGCGATGACCGGTGAGAGGGGTGATCCCATGGGTGCTCCTTCTATCTGTTTGTATCTTTGTCCATTGTGGATGAAGTATGTGTTGGTTAGGCAGTGGTTGGTCAGATCTAGGATGTGTTTGGGGGGGGGTTGTATTTGTTGTGGATAGCTGTCAAGGCTTCTTGAATGGGCACTTGTGTGAAGAGCGAAACAACATCGAAGCTCACGAGTAGGTCATTGGGTTGTAGGTCTTGTTTCTTTATAATTTCTATGAAGTGGAACGAGTTTTGTACGTATGAAGTGATGGATTCTGCATAGGGCTGGAGTTGTTTGGCAAGAAATTTGGCGAGGTTTTGTAGAGGTGAGCCTATGGAGCTGACTATGGGTCTGAGAGGTGTTCCTTCTTTGTGAATCTTGGGGAGGCCGTAGAGCTTGGGGCATCTGGATGATTTCTCTCTGGGGATGATGCTTGGCTTGATTTCTTCACTTAAGGGAGAGGCTTTTATTTTGGCTTTGGTGATTTTTTCCAGGTAGGTGGTGGGGTCTGTGTTCAAAGGTATGTAAGCAGGGTCTTGTAGTAGGTTGGATAGTTTGGCTTGGTAGTCGGATGTGTTCATCACCACTGTGGCATTGCCTTTGTCTGCTGGGAGAATGATTATGTTGTTGTCTTTCCTCAGGTTGGAGAGGGCTTTTGTTCTTCTTTGTGTAAATTGCTTCTGGGTGGTTTGCTGGAGCAGAGGACATTGGTGACTTCGAGTCTGATTTTGTTGGCTTCATCTGGGTTGATTTTGGTTAGGCTGGCTTCCACTCCGCATATGATGTTTTCGGTGGGGATGTGTCTGGGGGCGACTGCAAAGTTGAATCCTTTGGAAAGGACTTTGGTCTCTGCGATGGTGAGTGTCCTGTCTGATATGTTGTGAACTGTTTGTTTCATGGGCTGTTGTGGGGGTTGGGCTTCTGGCGTTTTTCCAGTTTGTGGAGTTTGTTGGTGTGTGTGTCTGTCTTGTGGGAGGTCTCTGTTTCAGCTCTCCAGGCGGCAAGTTGCTTGGATTTGTTCCAGAGTGTTGGGTGGATTTTGTTGCTGAGTTTGAGGTGGAGAGTGAGTACGTCTCTGTTGGTTTGATCTAGTAGGTATCTTTTCCTGTGTAGTTCGCTTCTGATTAGGGCTAGTTCTGTTCTTTGCTTTTCTGTTCTTTTATATATATATATAAAACTTGTGTTATATGGGCTTGCCAGGAAGAAATACAATGTATTAAATTGTAAAAGAAAATTACAGAGTAGCCTTGTAGCTAGATGGGCAGTAGATAGATAGATAGATAGATGATAGATAGATAGATAGATAGATAGATAGATAGATAGATAGATAGATAGATAGATAGATAGATAGATAGATAGATAGATAGATAGATTGATTGATTGATTGATTGTAGGGATTCCTTCGCCTGAAAGACCTTGATATGCTAATCTCCCAGACCAGCTGAGGGGATTAGCGGTGAAAGGAATGCGGAGGCCTCACAATGAACACACAGAGATTCTGTTTAGTGCCGCGCCTCAGATCGACCAGGCAGAGTCAAGTCCATTAACTTCTGCCTCCTCCCCAAACACAGGCTGTTTTTATTACCTCTTACAAAGCATAAACACGTCAGCACAGAACCATCCAATGAACATACAGCTTGTATTCCCTGGTCATGCGCAGTAGCAGAACATTATCTCACTCTCTAGGCATCCATCCCCCCACACTTGCTTCGTCGCCATCTTTAGAATGATCTGTCCTCAGCTCCTATTCGCCAGCCTATTACCCAATCAGATATTGTTTTTGTTGTGACATAGACACATAGTGATTGTCTGAGGCTTCTCAGAGCTAGGTTGACAAAGCATAGAAGTTAGATCCCCACAATAGATAGATAGATAGATAGATAGATAGATAGATAGATAGATAGATAGATAGATAGATAGATAGATAGATAGATAGATAGATAGATGATAATCTCAGGATTTCTGAGACTGGTTTCCCGAAACAAGGTTTTAAAAGGGAGATCCAGAATTTTTAAAAGTGGAGAAGTCTGAATTTTAGAACCTGTCTCATTCAGGACCCAATTTACTTTTCCTGCCCAAACAGGGATCTGCATTTGCAAAGGTGTTTTGTATTGGTTTGTAAAAGGATTTTAAAAATATTGTTAAAAGAATTGAGCTCACAAATTCAGAAGTTCACTTATTTAAAGTGTGAAATTATTATTGTTTACATTGGCTTAATGGGGGCATTCTTAATGTTACTAGAACTTTTGGTGCCTATACCCTGTCACAGTCTTAACCATTCCACCCATCACTATATAATTATTTGGTAATTAAGAAAAAAAGTTGGAAACAAATTACCTTTGAAAAATGAATTTTCAAGCTGTGCTTCTCCCCACACAAGAGTTGTAACAAAAACATCTCTCCTCAGAAACCATTTATTTCTAAGTCTAGCAATGCATTTTGGAGAAAATTTGTGTGCAAAAAGAGAGGTACATTTTTTTAAAAGTATGCCTTTAAAATGTATATATTTAATTGATGAAGAATAACTTGCACCAACCCCGAATGTTCACTGGAAGGACAGATTTTGAAGCTGAGGCTCCAGTACTTTGGTCACCTCATGAGGAGAGAGGAGTCCTTGGAAAAGTCCCTGATGTTGGGAAAGATTGAAGGCAAAAGGAAAAGAGGACAGCAGAGAATGAGATGGTTGGACGGTGTCATTGATGCAACCAATATCCGGGATGCAGTGGAAGATAGGAAGGCCTGGCGAGCGCTGGTCAATTGGGTCACAAAAAGTCGGACACGACTGAACGACTGAACAACAACAACAACTTGCACCAGCCTTAATGGGTGGAGTTCATGAGGTGTGTGAGTTCATGGATGGGGTCAGGAGGCTTCAGTCTTGTTCATCCCCCTTCACATATAGATTAAGAACTTTGTGGAAACCATCAGTCAGAATGTAACTTGAATGTTTTTGAGCAAATCTGGGCTCTTGTTTTGGGGAACACTTCTGTTTGACTTTATGTTGGATCCTTCCTTATGTTGTTCTCTTCTAATATATGTAGTGGCATGATTCACATATTGGTTTATAGGTATGTATAGATTTAACAGAATATAAGGACAGGTGCAGCTGAATTTATTATTATGGGTTGTGACAGATCTATATCAGACACCCCCCCCAAATAGCTATAATAACAGTACAATAAATTGTTTCTTAAATTTAAAAAAAAACATGTTTGTGAGATAGCTGAAAGCAGCTGGGAGAGTGGTCAGCCTCCCATTAGAGAGAAATGTAACATCTGTCTGGGAGGAGGAGAGAGCTCTGGTGGGCCTAGAGATAAGGGGAGAAAACATCATCGTGGAGGAGGAGGATGGGGAGACGGTTGTTTGGCATGATGCTATGGAAAGCCTGGATACGGAGGAAGCCTGGCCAGTCGGAAAACCCTGATGAGGTGAGCATTAAAGGCCAGGGCCAAGGAGGATAAGAGATAAAGTCTCCTCTGTGTAACCCAGGAGCAGAGCGAAGGAAGCCAGCTCATGGACTCAGTCCCTCCCCAAGGCAGCCCAACGTTTGAGAACTGGGAATAAAGGGAGGCAACGCGGGCCGGCCTGATTAAGACTGTGTTGTTTAACTGACCAGGACGTTTGCTGGCTTCTGGAGTGAGGGAGTGAGGTAACTCCCCACTCTATGGGAATTACACAGGAACTGAGTAAAACCCATAAGGAAGAGTGAGAACGGAGAGACTGTGTTTATAGGCTGTGTCTTGGGACTTTGGGAGAAACACAAGTTCTTTGTGCTGTAAAGATAAAAGACAGGATGGCCAGGTGCCATTACCAGATGGATAGACTTCTGACAGGGCCTGCTGCACAGAAGAAGATGCCTTATTAATTCTCAGAGGGGGCAAAGCACCACTGAACTGTGCTGAGGTGTTTTCTGTCTGTGTTGAATTCCAGTGGACATAATAAAAGCCTACCTTACATTACTTTTAAGCACCTCATTATGGAGGGGTGGCGGGGGTCGCTCACAATGTTGATGTCTACCTTTGAACACTAAGGCTAGTCAATGGACCCCTGAATTCCTCTCATTCCCCCACCACAAGGGTGACCTGTGGCCATGCTCAACCAGTGGTTTCTGGGAATTGTAGTCTACCCCCCCTTAACATTTCCAAATTCTGATAATGTGCAATTTGTACATTGATTTCAAAAATCTGTCCACCCACATGGGCACCTGGCAACGCTTTCCATCCTTGTATTGTACTCCTCCTCCGAAACAATTCTACAAGGCTGGGTATTAACATTCCTATCATACACAAATATTTAAATTAAAATGGAAGGTGATTTAAACAAGGCTGCCCAGCCTGTCTATACAAAAGAAAGAAGGTGAACCCTGGTCTCTGTGGTGTAAGCGTGATGCTTGATCCATTCATTGCCTTCTAATGGCCTTCGGAATGTTGGCTTTGAGAGGGAAGTGCGGTTTCCTTTCTTCAGTCCCAAACCCTGTCTCTCTCCTATAATTAACAGAGCTTTGGACAGGTGAAGGTTTATCTGAAGCAGGCGGGAGGGCTCTGCCTTTTCTCCGTCATACTTTCCCCCAGCTTTACTTTGCAAACTCAATTACCAATGCCTCTAAAACTGTCCTTGATAAATTTATTGCAATGCTATTCACATGTCTGATGCGAAGATGAATACAAATGAGGCATTTTATTGGGAAAGCGGCATTGCAAGACTTTCTCACTGTTTCCTTGGGCTGACCTAACCTATTGCTCGGTGATAGAAATAAACTCTGCTGTTTCTTTGCCAGCTGTGGAGCTTGACTTTTTCATTTTCATTTTTACTTCTTTGGAAATAATAATCATAATAAATAAGTGCCAGGGTGTAAATAACAGAACAACAAACCAAACCCAACCAGTCCTTGAACAAATGGATCCATGAGCCTACAAAGTCAAGAGTCAAGAAATAGGAATGTTTTAAAATAAAGCATATAGGGCTCTATTTCTACTCTTGTGCCTATTTCAGTGGAGAATTCTATTAAAAAGGTATACATTTGACAAATCAGACCCCTGCATTCCATTAAGCACATAGGTCCAAGGTTGCTCATGACATTTTACTGCCTGACGGCCTCCAGGATAGAGGAAGAAATGATGTGTTCCCCCATCCAATAAACAAAAGTGCACACACAGTGTTCATATCCAGACAGGTTATTTTGTCATTTGAGGCAGACACTCTTACCTCTCCTCTTCTTTACCATTAAGATATAAACCATTAATCTATTAAATCTGACCTTTTATTTACTAAGTTAGTTAAAATGTTTTTTTTATCACACCTTTCTCTTTTAAAGGACCCAAGGTGGCTTATACAGTGGACCCTTGTATAACAAACGGTTTGTATAACATAAAATCTGTACAACATAGAAAATTCCAGAGATAGGGGAAATTTGCTTAACAGAATTGTCTATGGGGCGAATCCATACAACATAAAAATGGTCGTGATTCAGGATTACTCCATTTTCAGTGCATTCCTATGGGAGATTTGTATAAAGGAAAATTTGCTTAACAGTATTTCATTTGGAATGATTTAATTCCTTTATACAAGGTACCATTGTATATCATTCAAAAGCAGAATTTAAAAGCTAACAACTGTAAATATACAAATATTTTAAAAGGACTAAATAAGTATTATATTAAAATAGTTAAAAGCATTTAAAGACATTTAAAATCAGCATGAAAAGACATTTAAAACAACAGAGCACAACAGTCCCTCTCCGACAACCAATATTTAAGGAAAAGCCTGCCTGAAGAGAAAGATCTTTGCCTGGGACTACAAATATAGGGTCAGGCATGTTGGCTCAGTGGAGTAAGGCTGATACTTCACATCCCTCTTGCTGCAGTTCGTGGCCCTGCTGGAGACCGGTTCAAAGGAACGGAACCTCACATCCTTGTGGGGTCAATCACGTCCTTGTGGAGTCAATCCGAGTTCACCCCAACCGCGCCCCCTGAACTGTGCTCCAAGCGGGGTGAGAGATTCCTGTCCTGGAGCTCGGGAATCTTTTCAATCCGCTTCTCGATCCATGTTGAAAACCGATTTCAACATGGAGGCAAGTTCACCTCGGCTCGAGGAAGGACGTGAAGTAACCACCTAAGGCTTCCGAAAACTGTCAGCTGCAAAATCGACAGCTTGGCAGTTCGAATTCCAGGTGCCACGCAGCGGAACGAGCTCCCACTGATAACCCCAGCTCCTGCCAACTTAACAGTTCAAAAGCATGTAAAATGCAAGTAGATAAATAGGTACTGCTGGAAGCGGGAAGGTAAAACAGTGTTTCCTTGCAGCCATGCCAGCCATGTGGCCATGGACTTGCACAACACTGGCTCTTCAGCTTGAATACAGAGATGAGTATTCCCCATGGAGTCGGACATGACTAGCACACCTGTGTGGGGGCAACCTTTATGTTTACATTTACCTTTACCTAGTTTCCTGCCATCCTTTTGATCAAAAACATGGTTAACCTTAACCACATTTTTTTGCAGATGCTACAAACTCTATAGCAGATGCTATGAGGCATTCTAGCTCATTTGTTCCATTACTGTCTCCTTCCCCCAACATACACACCTTTGCTTCTCTTGTGACCCTTGTGCCAGCTGCATTTTCAGGATACACAGCTGGGGAAACCAAGCAGGGACCAGCCAAAAAAACCTGCTTAGCCTTTTAGCTAGGGTCAAGTACTTTAGTTCCCTTGTATAACATTGCACACTAGAGATGGGCACGACTCAAAAAAATTGTGTTTTGTTTTTCATTTGGTTGTTTGGGGATCCGTTTCGGTTCGTTTTTGTTTTTTTTTTGAAAAATTTTTCATTTCGTTTTCAGTTCGTAATGAAACAAAAAACAAAAACAAAAATGAAAAATTGCTGTTTCGTTAGCATTCTTTTCAGTTCAATGGATTTGCCGCAACGAAAACGAAAAAACACGGCAAAATTGGTCGTTTCATTTCCGTTTCCGTTTTGGTTTTTGAAAAATTTTCGTTTTCATTTTCGTTACGAAACGAAACGAAAAAACGAAAACGAAAACAAAAATTTCACTGAGTCGTGCCCATCTCTATTGCACACCAATCTCCTGAGCTAGACCACTAATTCTGCCTTACAGTCTAGTGGTGCCAGCTGGCTTTGGATCCAGAGAAGAGAAATTTCCTACAGTAAGGATGCATGCAAATGCCACACAGTAGCTGCGGTCATGGGGGCACTGGCAGCACAGAAACCTAAGGGGTTGCTAATGGGTACACTGCAGATCCAGATACCTGAGAGCAGCAACATGGGAGTGGGGTTTTTATTACCTAATTCTGGGCTGTTGTCCAACCACATGGTCCTGCCTGCATGCCTGGCCTCCAAAAATGGTGAAGCGGGAAACAACCTCACACAGTAAGGGACAAACCTCACACAAAAGAAAGGACTGAAACTGCAGGGCACTCTGTTCCAGCTCCACAGTGCTTATGGTATAGAACAACCTGGCAGGTTTTTTTGCATAACACCTGCCTCCCAAGCCCCAGAAATAAAGAGGTGAGACAACTTTGGCTATGGGATAATTAAGCCACAATTTTATTATAACAAATTCAGCTTAAATCAACTAACATTCCTGTAACCTCTTAAGGGAGACCTGGGACATAGTGCAAGCAGGTAATGTCCAGGGAATATCCCCTAATAGCCAATATATATTCAGGGAGATTCACCCCTGGGAAGATGCTGCCCCCCTGTTCAGCATCGTGCCAACCTAGGTGAATCTGCTAGCCTATCACAGCCCTTGTGTCAACCTAAAATTAACTTTCTTGCTTTGTTTAACTTCTCAATTTACCAGTGATGTTTAACTTTATTCGAGGGTTGTCTAGCACCTTAAGGGTAACTTACTCGGGCCTACCTGAATAAATACCATTACCTCTTGCACTATCCACCTAACATTATTGTGACTGAAGGAAGAGCAAACAATACCCATACCCACACGAAAAGAGAATGGGATGGGCGAAAACACGCGGCTACTCATGGCCAGTTCAAGTAGCCACCAAAAATTCCCATCCGGCTCCGTAGCGACCAGCGAAACTCATTCTTCTTTGTTAGGGTGGGTGGGCAGGGCTGCCAAAATTGCCTAGAAGAGGCTGGGGCGGGGTGGGAGCCACCTTAAATAGGCTCCTGTCCCCAGGGAGAGAGACCTGGATGGGTGCTGAAGTTTGGTGCAAATGCATCCCGCCCCGGACAGTGCCGGGCGCTGAGCTACCCTTCTGATCACATTTCTGCTAGGATTAGCATTAAGATTCAATGGTGGTGATGGTTAGTCGATAATATCTAGAAGGTTTTGTATATTCTTCGTCACCACCAAAACCTTCTCATTCCTTAATGTTGATGATATCCACATGACCTTAGGCATAATATAGGAACGAAGGTGCTTCACAAGAGTGAGGTAAAAGGAGGAATGGACATTTACAGTATCAACTATTTTTATATCCTTGTAAGAGCGGCACTGTCTGCCTTCTGTCCAGAAACCCGCCCCCATCCTCTTTGTTGACACAGTGTGTTCAATTCAGTTACACACATGGCAATCGAGTTGACTGGGATTCTTTAGTGCTGAGCAGCGTTTCTGCGACGTAAAACTCTCTCTCTCTCTCTCTCTCTCTCTCTAATTTTAAAACAAAGTAAAAAACAGATACATTGCTTATCGCCTGACATGTTACATAATCAAAGGTTTTCCCCAATAGTTGTTTCATGATTCTCTTTTCATCTTAAACAAGACATTTTCATGTTCCCCTACTTGCTAAATATTTTACCATTAATATTCTAATGTTTTCCCATCAATATCATGTTTGTCTCTGGTAAAAAATAACCCACATAAGCCATTTTCCATGGGATATGACTAAGAGCCTCTGGTGCCTCACCAGGCTTCTATGCCTCCCTCCAAATGCTGAAGCTGCCAATAAGCCTCAATCCAGCCTGAAAAGCAATGGCATGTCTAGTTAGATTTAGGACCTTGGCTGTCATTCGTCCTCTAGTCGGGAAGACAGATTTCATGCCAAACACAACTGGATTGTGCCATGCATGTGAGAGGACGCCTTCTCAACCATTGACACAACACAGCAAGGACATGGGCGTCTTTGATGAGATAAATGCTGCAGCTGTACGTTTGAACACAAAAACCCCATGAGGTCCAGAAACTGAAATTCTTCTGGGAGTCTTCATTTAGCTTACATTGTACACACACAGACGTAGCTTCCAAGTACAGTTCACATGTCTCCACCCTTTGTAAGAGCCTAGCAGCATAATCTGATCACACTGTGTATCTGTGTCTGACAGCTATTTAGGGCCCCATAAGCAAATGCAGGATTATGGGTTTAAGGAGAATGACAGAGGCTTTGCAAGTAGAGGACAAAATAGTGTAAGTTGTAATGAGCTGGTTTACTTAAGAAAGAGTTACCAAAATAAGTTGGTTTGCAGGAATAATGAGACATTTCTTGTAGAACAAGGCCCTTTATTTCACAAGCTTGTAGGTGTCACCTGAAGTAAAACAAAATGGCTTCCAAGCAAGGCACATATATATTCTTACAATGCTACAATCTGTTAACATTTCATTGGTTACCTCTTGTATGGCATAGACATGGGCACGACTCGGCGAAATTGTTGTTTCCGTTTTCGATTATCGTTTTGGTTACGTAGCGGAAACGGTAACGATAATTAAGCCATCAGAACTAGAACTCGAACCGAAAAAAGAAAAATTTAGTTGGGTTTTTCGTTTCCATTTGTGGCATTGCGGCAATTGCGCAATGCGAAGCACAGAAAAAGTTTTTAAAAGATTTTTTTAAAAAGCCCAACTCCTGGCCAAAAAACCAGGTGAAAATATGCCTGCCTGAGGCTTTGCCACCTACCAGAGGGGTGGTTTCTGGGGGGTCCCCGGCCTTCCCCCCCTCTTCTCCTGTACTGGGCTGCTTGCACCAGGCTGGGGGGGGGTCATCCTCGTCATCTCACCATGCCATGCAGTGGGGGGGGGAATCCAAAATGGCAACCACAATTTTTCTTTTGAAATCGTGGTCAAAAAACACACCAAATCACCACAGAAACATGTGAAATTTATTTATTTTAAATGCCTGAATTTTAATAGTAGCAGCAGTGGTTTTTTTAATAGCAATAAAACGTCGTATTGATTTTATTTTATTTTATTTTATTTTTTATTTTTTTAGACCTGCCTATTTGGGCTGGGCATGGGATGGGACCATGCAAATTTTTTGAACCATTCCACCAATGGCATCACCAGGTTTTTGACTGACACTTCTGGATGTCTCGGAGGGCATAAAAAGCCGAGACACCTTCCAGAAATCGCAGTCGGGTGTATGGATATGGTTGAGGGAGGAGGGCTGGCTGCTGGTGCTGGTGTGATCCGATCGAGGTTGAGGAGGGAGGCTGGAGGCTTTAGGATTTAAGTTAGGCAGGCAGGGAGAGAATTGAATTTAGAAAATAATTTCTTTGATTCCCTGCAGCTTTGTCTGCTGAAGGGAATAGCAGTTTATTCTTTATTTCTTCTCTGGCAGTTTGTCAGGATTTTTTTCTGATATTGGTTAAAGGGGGAGGTTCAACTGGGAGTGGGAGGTGTGGATTTATTTTAAAAATAT
This sequence comes from Phrynocephalus forsythii, assembly GCA_029282475.1. Lineage (NCBI taxonomy): Eukaryota > Metazoa > Chordata > Lepidosauria > Squamata > Agamidae > Phrynocephalus > Phrynocephalus forsythii. The sequence continues at coordinate 21,183,114 of JAPFRF010000004.1, forward strand.
ATTATATACTACCATTTATTTTCTATTTTCCCAACTTCAATTTGCTTGCACACACACACATTTGGGGTGCAAGCCAAGAACAGAACCTCTATCCTAAGTGATATCCTAACTGCCCACTCGCCCATCCGCCCGCGCCGCCACGCGCCTGCGGCCCGCGCCGCCGGCTGCCCACTCACCCGCCCACGGCCGCTGGTCTCCCGCCACCTAGGGCGCAAAAACACCTAGCGCCGGCCCTGATTGCAGCAGCCCATGCTCTGGGAAGTCAAATCGCTAAATCGTGGTGGAAACCCGCACCAGAAACAACCCGAAATGGACCCGTTCTGACAAATGAAAACTCGAAACGTCATTTTTTCTGGTCGTGCCCATGTCTAGTATGGCATATAAGAAAAGGGCTATTTCTATCAGCTAACTCAGATAAACAGAACACTGAGCTAATGGCTGCATAAGGTGTGTCTTTAATGGCAACATCTCTTAATTTGTGTCTGGTCACAAGAGAAAGGGAAATGAGTGCTCAGCTTAAAAACATCACCTAGTCATACATACACTTTGGCAGGAAATGTGACTAACTTGTTTTGTCATTAATATTTTCTATTTACCACTCTTTCCACAACTACTAGCATTACTCTTATTTCCATACCAGCATCAGTATACATAGAATCATAGAATAATATAGTTGGAAAGGGGCAATAAGGTCCAACCCCCCTGCTCAGTGCAGAAACCCAGCTGTTTGGGGGTTGGGGGATCTTCGCTACGATGGTTTATGTTGTATATGTTTTTTTATACCCTGAAGTTTTTCTTTTTAAAGTGCTGTATATCAAACCATTTATATAATACCATTTTGCTAAGGGCGATAGGACAGAAGAGAGAATGGCCCCTTCTGAAAAGAATAACAAGATTTGAACATTTAAAATTAGTTTACATGGATCCTCTCTCCTTGAGCTAACGGCAGCTCTGGGGTTTTAAAAGTCTATGGCAAGCAGAAATGGAGGACGTATTCCTATTCCTATCACTGTCTATTGGACAGAGAGGTCTTTTAGCTTCCCTGGTGTGGGAAGTGCCATCAGCTCTCACCATTAGTTGTGCTGGTTATGGTTTGTGTGAGTTGTGATCCAGCAGCAGTTGCAAAGGATTTTGGGCTACACTATTTCTTTATCTACACACACACACACACACACACACACACACACACACACACACAGAGAGAGAGAGAGAGAGAGAGAGAGAGAGAGAGAGAGAGAGAGAGAGAGAGAGAGAGAGAGAGAGAGAGAATACAGTATGTGTTTGTGTATTTGTTTTCTTTAAGGCTGTATGTTGGCCCACCAACCTGGACTGTGCCAGAAAAAGAGTACACAAATTATTTATTATTTATTTTATTTTAGGGTATTTTTAAACCGCCTTTCTCCTTGAAAAGGACCCAAGGTGGCTTACAGTAATGGGGGATACAATCCAGTACAATTCAAGTATTGAGAATTACAGCATCCTACAGCATCAAAAGACAAAATTACATTAAAGCTACCAGAGAACGCTGAGCAATTAAAACGAGTAAAATTCCATGTTAAGCTATGAGTGAGGGAAACTAACATTGAGAACATAGTGTCAATGCAATCACAAAGTCTATAAACACAAAGTCTATGTGTGCATGTATGATAGATTCATATAAAAGTCACATAATAAGTAGTCCATCATTCAAGGAAAGCTTGCCTGAAGAGAAAGGGCTTTGCCTGTTTTCAGAAAGACATAAGAGATGGGGCAGTCCCGTCCTCTAGTGGGAGGGAGTTGAAAATCATCCATTAATACAGGACAAGCAGGGCGGGGCATTTTATTTACAGGCTCTGGGTATCAATAGCAGCATCCAGATCTTTTCAATTTTGCCTGCCAAGTGTTGTGCAATTTCTTCGTAGCGAGATACAGAGTGGTCTGTGTTATCCATCCGTGGGTCAATGTGTAGCAGACTTTTGACTATTCTGAAAAGCTGCATTGGGCAATTTTGTGTCAAATCAATGGTGGTAGAGAAAAATGATTTCTTTGTTGCCTCCACTGCCTTAGAGTAAGCTTTCCAAAGGCCTTTCACTGTTTCTTTGTCTGTTTCAATTTGGGTTTTCCACCAACGCCTTTTAGCTCTACGGGCCACCTGTTTCAATTCTGTCAGCTCCCCAGTAAACCAAGCTGCCAATTTGGGTCTATTTTGAGGAAGGAAATGTTTAGGAGCTATATGGTCAATGGTGTTGGCATAGCAAGGCCTACATCCAAACATATGGCAAAAGTAATCTCAGTATGAGTCAGCAGTTTGTATATCTCTTTAAGAACTCACTATTTAAGTAATGGCTCTAGCCTCAAACACACTCCTTGGCCACGCCCTGACCTGCCTGATGTTGGCGTTTGTTTCCAGAGCCATAGAGAGAGTTGGAGAATTACTCCTGTTTTATTGCTATGTAAGCTTGTATTTTACTCTTTTGTATTTTTATTAAGCAAGGCAGTATATATGTGTATAGCTCCTTATATCTCCTTTTTTTTATGAGCTTTAACACAACTGCTGTTGCCCTATTTTCTATCTTGTATATTTATCTGTACAGATATTCAATGAGTGTTTTATTATTTTCATAGATCATCCCGTCTACCCTTTCCCTTTAGAATATAGAGATAAAGTATATTTTTCATATATGTTTTGTGTCTACGACTCCTCCTTTAATCAGACTGCAGCACATAATATCAAATAATACACCAATCTCCCAGCAATCCATTAATATATCCCAACAAAATATGGTAGCTGAGGATGGTTGGGATTTTTTAAGTTTGGTGTTATTTTTGTAGGCTGCAGACTGATAAGTTGTTTTGGAGAAGACGCCGAGATTGTTTTTGGATTTTTGATTTTTCCTTTTTTAAGACGGAAGCCTTTTTCTCTGCAGACATTCTTTTCATTCTTTGAACTGGAGAATGCTTTTGCATTGCTTGCCTCTGATAAGGTTGACGGACAAAAGGGAGTCAATGTTTTGAGTTGGCTGAGAGACTGTAAGACTTTCCTGATAAAGCCTTCTCATTTAATTCAAGTTGGAGTTTTTACTGAAGAGCTAAAAGGAATTTTTGCCATTACTTGAGGACAGCATTTAGCAGCATTTTAAGATGACTACGCCCAAAGACACAGCTTCGGGACCAGCCGCATGCTTCAAGCCAACCTCAGCTGCATGTAATGAACGGTGCTGGCGTGTTCCCAATTCCCAAGCTGAGCTATCAGAATTTCCAAATGTGGGACGCTAGATTGAGAGTTTCCCTCCAAGTACAAGACTGCTTAGCTGCTATAGAACAAGAACACATGCCTGAAAGCCAGCAAGGACAGATTCAATTTAAAATGAGAGATGCCAAAGCTTTAATGTTGCTGTACTCCTGTATAGAAGATCATGAGACACCTTTGGTTACCAAGTATAGAACTGCTAAAGGACTCTATGATGCTTTAAGGAAGAAATATTTCACTAGGTCAAGTAAAAATGTTATATTCTTAAAGGAGAAATTGTATAGCATGAGAATGAAGGAAGGAGCTAGTATTGATGCACATTTAGATGAAATGTTAAAAATTGTATCTGAGCTTCAATCTGCAGGTGCAGAAATATCTGATTCAGAGTTTAATACTTGTATATTGCTAAGCCTACCACAATCTTTTGCAAACCAAAAGGCTATGCTAGAGTGCACTGCAAAGGTGGATGTGGAATACACAATAGCTTATTTAAGAGACTCTGGACTTAAAAGGGCAGTGAGTAACAATTCTGAAATGCCTGTATTAACTATGAGACCTGATTCAAGGGAAATAAGATGCTATCTGTGTTTAAGAACTGGTCATGTAGGCAAATATTGTAGATTTAAGAGCACGGAAGCTCAAACACCTAGAAATGCTCCCAAAGTGACAATGTTACCTAGTAGGAAGGGACATTTTAACAACCATAGAAATTGTAACCTATCTCATGGTAAATTCAATGCAAGGTGTGACCAAAGTTTTAATGGTAATAGAGGTACTCAATACAAAGGTAATCAATTGTTCCAGATATCTAATGATGAAAGTGCAAATGATAAGAGACATTTCCTCATTGATAGTGGTAGTTTCATACATGTTTGCAAATACAGAGAAAGCTTTAGTGAGCTTGACACTGAGAATAGACCAAAGATATTGCAAGCAAACCAGCAGAGGTTAAATGTGCTTGGAACAGGAACAGTACCTTTAAAGGTCCTTACATCTAGAAATGAAGTTGTGAAACTCACCTTGACAAATGTAGCCTATGTTCCTGAAGCATCAAATAATTTACTAAGTACTAAAAGGATTGTGAATAATGATTATACAGTTATACTTAAAGGTGATACAGGAAAGATTATTAACAACAGGACTGGCCTCATATTAAAGGTTGAAGAAGAGGATGGATTTCATTATATCATTGATGTTAGTGATAAGGAGCATACTGAAACACATCAAAGAAATCCTATATGTCAAACTAGGCAAGGCACTTGTGATCATAAAAACTGTATTTATTCCTGGCATGTAAAATTGGGACACAGAAATATGCAAAGCATTGAAAAACTGTTATTAGAATGTGGGATTAATGCTCCTAAATGTGATAAGATGAAAGAGAGATGTGAAATTTGTATAAAAGCAAAGGGAACTGCTCCAGTTATACAGGAAAAGCTAGTCTACAGTACAAAGAATTTTTAGAAGAGGTTTATTCAGACTTAGTGGGTCCTATGCCCTTATCCGCAGGTAGAAATAGATATTTTCTTACCTTTACTGAATCCAAGAGCAAGTATAGTTACATATATATTCTTAAAAGTAAAGATGAGACTCTTGAGAAATTTAAAACTTATGTAGCTGCAATTAAGAACCGTTTTGGTCAGGCACCTTTGACATTACGTACTGATGGTGGAGGAGAGTATTGTAATGTAGAGTTTAAGAGATTCTTAGAACAAGAAGGAATAGAGCATAAAGTAACTATATCCCATTTGCCACAACAGAATGGATGTTCTGAAAAATTAAATCGTACTTTGCAAGAAATGATTAGATCTATGCTGATGCAAGCAGAATTGCCCAACACCTTGTGGGCCGAAGCAGCTGTTACTGCAACTTATTTGCATAACAGAGTCCCTAGCAGAGTAACGGGTAAAACACCTTTTGAACTATGGTTTGGAAAGAAACCTGGATTAAAACATATACGGGCTTTTGGAGCCAAAGCATATTCCTATATCCCAAAGGAAAAGAGAGGAAAGCTGGATCCCCGCGCTGAAATTGGCGTTGTTATTGGGTATCCTATTGGAGGTAAAGGGTATAAAATCTTTAACCCAGAGACACTGGAAGTAAAATGTTGCAATGTGGTGTATATAGATGAGAGCAATTTAAAGAAACAGATGTCTCAGATTACAGTGGCCATTGATCCCCAAAATAGAGAGGATGTTTCACAAGAAATGGTCAGTTGGTTACCTGTAGAGACTGCCAGTCAGATGGCAAGTCCACCTTCAAATGAATTTATCAGAACAGAAGGGGAAACAGGAACTGGACCATGTGAAACAGATGTAACAACCACTGTGAGACGATCTGAGAGGAGCAACAAAGGCAAACCTCCAGAGAGGTATGGTTTCTGTGAAAACCTTCAAACCATAACTGAACCAGCAAACTTTAAAGAAATCAGTAAGTTACCTGCATTAGAAAGGAATAAATGGATACTTGTGTACTTGCGAGATATGTTAAATGTTTTGGACCTGGACTCAAACGGAATTGACCATAGATGAATTTTGATGCCATAATGTTTTGTATGTTAGACCTTGAGAAGGGGTGTTGGCATAGCAAGGCCTACATCCAAACATATGGCAAAAGTAATCTCAGTATGAGTCAGCAGTTTGTATATCTCTTTAAGAACTCACTATTTAAGTAATGGCTCTAGCCTCAAACACACTCCTTGGCCACGCCCTGACCTGCCTGATGTTGGCGTTTGTTTCCAGAGCCATAGAGAGAGTTGGAGAATTACTCCTGTTTTATTGCTATGTAAGCTTGTATTTTACTCTTTTGTATTTTTATTAAGCAAGGCAGTATATATGTGTATAGCTCCTTATATCTCCTTTTTTTATGAGCTTTAACACAACTGCTGTTGCCCTATTTTCTATCTTGTATATTTATCTGTACAGATATTCAATGAGTGTTTTATTATTTTCATAGATCATCCCGTCTACCCTTTCCCTTTAGAATATAGAGATAAAGTATATTTTTCATATATGTTTTGTGTCTACGACTCCTCCTTTAATCAGACTGCAGCACATAATATCAAATAATACACCAATCTCCCAGCAATCCATTAATATATCCCAACAAATGGTTTTGCTCATTGCCCCATTCCAGAGTTCAACCAAGGATTCAATAGAATCACCCATCGGAGAGGTAGGGAACTCCTCAAGAGCAGTTAAAAAATCATCTGGATTCATCAACCTTCTGGGATGTATTGCTTTTGTCTGACTTTCCCCTCTGGCTAAGGAAGCACACCATATAGTGGTCTGTCCAAGACAATGGGACTACAGAAAGTTCCTTTACCTCAATGTCCCCACTGTCCATATCAATTAATGGCTGTTGTACCCTGTGCTTTTTTTTAAAAAAGAACTTCCCAATGACTTTGCAGCAGGGAAAAGCAAGGACGTTTTATTTGAAGGAAAAGAGAGAATAACCTCTTTCATCTCCCTTAACTTTTCCTACGTTTTCACTGCGTCTGATTACAATGCATGGACGCCAGATTTAATGTGAGGGATCGGTGGGTGGGCCACTCTGCTCCATTAACACCTCTAACCTCTTGGCTTTGCCCACTGGTACCTTCAGAAATGCACAAGCAAGTCAGCTTCACTTTGTCATCACACATTTGTCTGGAGAAAGTCGAGTCATTTATTTATTTATTTATTTATTTATTTATTTATTTATTTATTTATTTATTGGCTTGTTACATTTGGACCTCTCCTTTGCAGCAATTTGCTCCAGGCAATTTCTATGGTTCTTCCCCCCTTCTCAATTTATCCTCACAACAGTCCTGTGGGGTGGGTCAGATTGAGAAGTGTAACCCAGGACCACCCACTGAATCTTAGGTGCTAAGGGGATTTTGACCTTAGTTTCCAAGACATCTAACTGCTATACTGTACTGCCTTCCCCTACACCAGTTCTCCTTTTTCCAGAGACTCTGGCAATATATCTTAGCTCATGAAAGGTTCAGAATGGAATATGCATCAGAAAAGCCATAGTGCATTTTTTTTACAGGTAAATAATTTAATTGGCCTTCTAAACATTTTTGGGAGTATAATGATATCATGCTTGGATATCGTCCTACAAAACAGGGAGATTCAGCCTCTTATAGACATATAGCTGTAAAGAAACGCTAGCTATTCCCTGCCATTTCTCTCTCTTAATTCTGTTATCTCTGCAGCCAAACACCACATCATGAGAAGGCCCTCTAGGAACAGTAATCCTATAAGCCTTCCCTGTAGTACTAAAGCACCGCTTTCCATATCAGAGCCCCAAATATCCTTTGTCCTCACTCCCTGTCTCGTATCCCTGAAGGATTCCATAACTCCACCACACACATTTCCTATTCAAAGCAGAAATTCCTTGGTCCTGTAAAGCAGGTAGTGGCAGGGAGAAATGTCTGGGCATTTTGAGGCTCAAATATCTAAGAACAGCAAAGCACTTGCCTCTGGGATTCAGTGTCCAACTAATCGGTACTGAACCACCAGCAAGATATGTGTTTGGCTTCCAGAAAACATCCTGCTGGCTTCCTTTCTACAACACTTCAAACATTTGCCAGTGACTTTGCAATTAAGTTTTGCATAGTTTGTATAGAATGTAGAACCAGCACAATTCCTTATAGGTTTTAGAAATACAACTGGACGCTGAAGGCGACATATTGTTTTGTGTAATACAGACCTACATGTTTACAAGAGCTGGATTTAATTCCCATGGCAGGTTGGGGAACCTTGGGCCATGCCCTGAAGCCTCAGGTGTGATGGTCAATGGCCATGGTGTCCATAAAGGCCACTAGGACAGAAGGCCTGAAGCCTCAGATGTGATGGTCAATGGCCATGGTGTCCATAAAGGGCACTAGGGCAGAAGGCATGGCAGCCGATGGTCAGCAGAATCAGAATGACAGAGCTCTGGTCAGAGTGGATGATTTCTACACAGACAGACACAGACAGACAGACAGACAGACAGACAGACAGACAGACAGACAGACAGACAGATATACAGGGGCGGGGGAGCGGAAAAGCATTCCCTCAGATACCTTATCCTACTTAATCACTCCACAACTGTGCCACAAAATTAGATACATTGGCACCTCTACTTATGAGTTTAATCCATTCCAAATGCATGCTCATAAGTTGAACAACTCGTAAGCAGAGCAGCTGTATCTAAATAATAAAAATAAATTAATTTTTAAAAATTAAAAAAAATGTAAGTAGAGCAGACCGCATCTAAAATTTGTAAGGCAGCAGTTAAAATGCCAATTGCCAATGGTTTTCCGCTCTTAAGTCGAATTGCTTGTAAGTAGAGCCACTTTTAAGTAGAGGCACCACTGTACAGTGGAACCTTGACTTACGTCATTAATCCGTTCCAGAGGTCTAGACTTAAGTCAAACATGACTTAAGTCAAACAAACTTTCCCCATAGAAAGTAATGGGAAAGTGGATTAATGCATTCCAGACTATGAAAAAGACCCCCCCAAAACAGCAATTTAACCCAAATTTGACTGTCTCCCCCAAAAAACACACACATACACACACACTTCCCTCGCCAAGTGGGCCGGGGGTGGTGGTGGTGGGCTCCTCTCCACAGCCCAGTTTCCCTTCTGAGGGGAAAGAGGAGCCTTCCCTGCCCGGACATGGCCCTTTTTGGGAAGAGGAACCGAGCAGGCTCCTGGCCTCGCCACTGGTGACCCCTGGAAGGCCAGCCGAGGCGGGTGGGGGTGGGGGGGGAGAAAGCCCTGCTCGTGGAGCGCAGCCAGGAAGGAACAGGACGGAGGCAGAGGAGGAGGTCTCCATCTCGAGAGCCGCAGGGATCACCAGGCATTAATGCTGCCACTGCTGTCTCCTGCCAGAGAGTTTTCTCCCGTCGGACCTCGAGAGTGTGGGTGATTTGGTCGTGGCCCCTGAGCTGGTGGGCATGGCCTCATGACGTAAGAGGCTTCCCTCACCCCCTTCGCCAGAGTGGTCGGCCAAGCCAGCGGCCCCAGCCAGGAAGGGCGGCCTCCCCTCCCGCAACCCCCAGGTGCACAGGTCCCGAGAGAAGGCAGGGCTCTTTCCTCCACCTTCGGCACCCTCTCTGGCCAGGTAGGCCCCCCTGCCCTCACCCCACACCCTCCCGCATTTGAGGGGGGGTTTCCTCGTCCCTCCCCCTTCATCCACGGGCTTGCAAGTGGTCATCCACTGCCCCTCCCATGCACACACACACACACACACACACACACACACACACACACACACACACACACCTGAGGCCAACCGGCAGGGGGAAGGCGGCTGGATCCTGGCCCTTCTGCCCTGCCCCCCCATTGCTCACCTGTTTCTCTGCCTGCCGCTGGCCGAGGAAGAGCTCTGGGTGCTCGGAGCTGGCCTCACCAAAGCCGCTGCCGCAGGAGGAAGGAACAACGGCCTGGCCCTTCTTCCTTCCTCTGGCGGCAGTGGCGGCAGCTCCCGGCGAGGCCAGCCCCAAGCACCCGGAGCTGTTCCACGGCCTCACCAAAGCCACTGCCGCTGGATGAAGGAAGAAGAGCCAGCTCCGGCGGCGGCGGCTCCCGGCGAGGCCAGCCCCAAGCTCCCGGCCCTTCTTCCTCTCCTCCGCTTCGGTGAGGCCGTGGAACAGCAGAGAGGCAGCAGCAGTTTGGAGGCAGCAGCTGGGATGCTGGGTCCTAGCTGCCGCCCTATTCTGGGGCCTTGCGCTGGGGCTCCGAGACGTAACTCGGAGCCTGCGACGCAAGTCAAACAGACCCCTAGTGGATGTAAGTCAAATATGACGTAAGTCAAGAGGGACGTAAGTCAAGGTTCCACTGTATATTCTTACTTGTTGCCACTTCCTTCTCTCTCTGGTTTCCAAGAGGAGTAATGGGCTTTGAAAGCAGCATGGAAACAACACGGCTTTGATACAGAGCATGATACCATAGTCTCTCAAGACTGAAGGATGCCTATACTATAATGGGCTTATTCAGTCACCTTCAGTATCTCAATTTCCATGCACACATTCACTCGGGGGGACTTTGCAAACTCCTGTGTAGACACAGGCATGAACTGATTCAATCAAAAGTGTGAAAATGTACCAGTGTGGCAACACACTTAGCCTCTTCCCTCACCATGGCTGGCCATCCAGTTTGGGCAGGAGCCCTGGTTTTCCCTTTCTACCTCCTCCAGAAGATAGACAATCAGAAAAGGAGGCAAGACAGGGAGATTGCCTCCGTGGCTGTGCAGTGGTTGGCTGCCAGCAGAGACGTTGAAGGGAAGCCTGGGCCCCTGCTCAAACTGGGAAGCCGGCTCAGGAGGCAGGTCACAGGGGCAGCTGGATGTGGGGAGGGGATTGGGTACGTGAGGCCCCAGTGGCATTGCATTGACAAATGTTCATGGTTTGGGCCGAACTGATTTGTACCCACATCTACGCCTGTGTCACGTTTTTACTATACTTCAGGAAATAATAAATGAAGGTGTGAGCCAAACTAAACTAACAAAACCTCCCACCACAAATAAATAAATAAATAAATAAATAAATAAATAAATAAATAAATAAATAAATAAATAAATAAAAAAGAGGATCAGGATGTCTGTGAAGATTCTCAGCCATGCAGGTGAGTTTATCTGGAAGTTGAGTCATGGCAACTGGACTCTCAAGAAAAAGAAGTCCAGTTGCCATGACTCAACTTCCAGAGGAGGAATAGGTGTTGGCAGTGGAGGCAGAGGATGGGGATAGAGATCCTCACAAAACAGTTTTATCTGAGGAGCTGCAATCCTAAAATATTTTCCTGGCAATGAACATGACGCAGTGTGGTGCGCTTCTGATAATGCTACTGCAATAGGATTCCAAAACTTTTTTTTTAAATTCCCCTCCCATTCCTGCCTGTTCTGCTTCATTCTTCTCCACAGCAACTTTCCCCTTAAGCAGCTTCCAGGTACAGGATGGACAGGCAAAAGAGACTCCAGTCAAGTGCTGACATGCACACATGTATGGCTGCTAAATGAAAATCACACTGCAGGGTTTGAAATAGACTTTTCTCTGAACAGAAAAAATATGGACAGACTTTCTCTTGCTTCTCTGTAATTCAGAGCTACAAGCAGAAGAGGCATGCAGGAAATGGGCATGTCCTGTCTCTGAGCATGCATTTTCGGCTGCAGGCACACTAGCAAAATGTTTCTGAATTACTTCTTGTAAATTTTGACCCTTTTCGGGGGGAGGATTCAGACAAGACTCAGGCATAAGTGATTCTTTTCTTTCCCCTGTGTGCCACCTGCAGATCAAATCCAGTCCATTGGGAGGCTACTACTGTATTTCTTCCATGTTTCATCGCACAGTACAACTGATATTCCACAAAGTGTCTATTACTATACCGATTAATTTCCTTTACATCTAGCATGTGATCCCAACTCCCATGGCTGTTGTTGATGTTGTTGCTGTTGTTGTTGTTGTTGTTGTTGTTGTTGTTGTTGCTGCTGCTGCTGGTGGTGGTGGTGGTGGTGGTGCCAAATGGAAAAGCTGGCATATTGATATGCTTCTATCAAATATGGCTTGATGTACTTGTAAAAGGAGAAGGGGGTCAATGGAGGAAGTTGAAGCAGGGGGTTGAAGATAAGTAGAGAGGACAGGTATAACAGTAACTAAAGGTTAAAGGTAAAGACTCTCCCCGCACCTGCATGCTACTCATGTCTGACTCTAGGGGCAGTGCTCATCTCTGTTTTCAAGCCAAAGAGCCAGTGTTGTGCAAGTCCATGGCCATGTGACCGGCATGGCTGAACACATTTCTTCGCACAGAACACTGTTTACCTTCCCGCTTTTTACGGCGGTACCTGTTTAGCTACTTGCATTTGCCTGCTTTCGAACTGCTAGGTTGGCAGGAGCTGGGATTAACAGTGGGAGCTCGCTGCACTGCGTGGCACCCGAAATTCAAACCGCTGAGCTGCCGACTTTGCAGCCAACATTCCAGCGCTCTAGCCCAATGAGCCGCCACGCCCCTCCCCCCCCCAAAGTCCTTGTGTAGTGTCCGAAAGGAAGCATGTGGAGCACCAGTTCTACTGCAGTCGGGTTCCCAAACTTTTTCCACTTGTGGCTCCCCCATGTGGTGGCAGCAGCAGCAGGAGAGCATGGGTTTGTGGCAAGGGGTGCTGGACAGAAGAGGAAGCAAAGAAGTATGAAGCAGCTGGAGCCGGAGCTGGAGCCGGAAGAGCATCTCCATCAGCATCACTGCTAGTGCAACAAAGAAAAGCTCCTGGCTCCTGGCTGGTTTGGTGGCCCCTGAGGGAGCTGTGGGGTGCCAGAAGAAGCTACGGATGTCATGGCAGATCCTGCCTTACTATATATTGATAACCACTGCACTGTGTGATGGGTTCTTCTCTACAGAGGACAATGCAGCCCCCAAATTGGAAGAAATGGCCCAGATCACTATGTGGCCAAGGGAAGTGTATGGGTGATTCAGTGAAGGAATGAAGGAATGAAGAAAGAAAGAAAGAAAGAAGGAAGGAAGGAAGGAAGGAAGGAAGGAAGGAAGGAAGGAAGGAAGGGATATGGCCTGCTTGAAGTATATAGAAGAATGTATCACATCTAACTTACCCTTTAAAAGGTCAAATGGTTAAAAAACTGTGAACCACTGTCACAGGATATATGCCACATGTATGTATGTATTGCACTTATATCCCGCCCATCTTCCCGAAGGAACTCTGCTTTGCAAGTCAGTACAACATACAATAGACAAATTCAATAGACTTGTAAATACAAATAATGAACAAGACAAATTAAAACCACTTCTACCCTAACCATTAAAAGGTCAAATTGCTTCCGAGGCAAAAAGGGTGGGAAAGAGAGGGCGAAAAGGAAGGGAGACCACTGTCACAGGATATATGCCACATGACCAGAACGTGTGACTATACAGGAAACAGAAGATGCAAGAAAGGGAGGTGGATTTGTGTAGTATGACAGAGCCCATAATTAAGATAGTAAGATCGATGTCCATTGCCTTACCTAACCACTGATTTGGAGACAAGAGTAGAGATGGGCACGAAATGAACTTTTTTCATTTCCATTATTCGTTATTCATTTTGTTATGTAACAAAATGAATAACGAACATTGTGATGAAATTGGAACAAACCAAACAGAACCACGAAAATTAGGTTCGTTATGTTTCGTTTTTCGTTAATGGCGACGTGCAATGAAATGAGCTGTTTTAAATGTTAAAAAACGCCCTGGACATCCATAAAAATGCAGTGATAATTATTTGAAATTATTACCTACCAGGGGGTTTGGGTCCTTAAAACGTTTGTTTTTGTCTTCTCCCATCACAATGTATTTTTCTTTTCCCTTTAAGGATGACAAAATGGATGTTGCCATCGCCAGCCACAAAATGGAGGAAAGCCATGTGATGGGACCATGTAAATTCTTGGACAACTTCAACCAATAGCATGCCCAGGTTGCAGACTGGGCAGGTCTGGCAGCCACGGAGGGCATCAGGGGCGACTTTCCCATAGGCCTTTGTGGTTCAATGAGCCAGGGCGCCTGAACCCCAAGGGCGCCTCAACCCCCAAACCCCAAAACTCTGCCTCGCGCTGCCTGCCTGCCTGCCTGGCTCGCCTTCTGCCGCCGCTCAGGGCGGGAGGCGCGAGCAGCTGGCGGGGGCGGGGAGGGCGCTCTCTCTTGCACGCGGGCGCCCAATGGAAAGGGGCGGCTGGGGCGGGCAAAGGGAAGGAGGAGGAAGGGAAGAGGGTGGGAGGGAGCTCGAGGGGAGGTGGCGACTCTGCCGCCCCAAGCTCCGTCTGAGTAACCCTAGTTGATGGAAAGGCGCGCACGCGCGCCCTGGAGAGACTCCCAGGCTGGGCTCGCCCGCCCGCCCGCCTCCCTCCCTCAGTGGCCGCCGCGAGGTGGTTGTGGGGAGTGGGGGGGGAGAAAGGCCCTCCCGGCGCGAGCGGCGGGTAAAGGTAAAGGTTCCCCCAGCAGATCCGTGCCAGGGGCGGTGCTCATCTCCTTATTCAAGCCGAAAGAGACAGTGTTGTGCACGTCCGTGGCCATGTGGCCGGCAGGGCTGCAAGGAAACACTGTTGGTACCTATTTATCTACTTGCATTGACATGCTTTCCAACTGTTAGGTTGGCAGGAGCTGGGGTTAACAGCGGGAGCTCGCAGCTTGGCACCCGGGATTCGAACTGTGGAGCTGCCAACTTTGCTAGTCCGCTGAGGCCCCACGCCCCACTAATGTTAGCGTCACTTCTTCATTAAAGGTAAAGGCTCCCCCCCCCGCACATGCGTGCTAGTTGTGTCCGACTCTAGGAGCGGTGCTCATCTCCCTATTCAAGCCGAGGAGCCAGTGTTGTGCAAGTCCGTGGCCATGTGGCCTAAGGGCTGCAAGGAAACACTTTTACCTTCCCGCTTTTTACGGGGGTACCTCTTTATCTTCTTGCATTGACATGCTTTCCAACTGTTAGCTTGGCAGGAGCTGGGGTTAACAGCAGGAGCTTACTCTGCTGCTGTAGCACCTGGGATTCGAACTACTGAGCTGCTGATTTTGTAGCTGACAGTTTTCAGTGCTCTAAACCGCTGAGCCACTATGAATTCACCATGCAGAGGGGCTGCCGAAACACAGGGCATTAATCCAGCAGCCTCCTCTTGGCATCTCTTGTTTTTGCCAACACAAATGGATGTAAAAATACTGCAGCCTCTGAGCACAAGCAGAGTGCTTTTGCTCCAACCCCAGGTGAAAAGAGTTGCTCGGGCTGGAGGGTTCTTCTGTTTTTTTCTATGTAAACTGGAGCCTTATTTAAGTGTCGTGTTAGCTCCCTTAAAAAGGAAGGTAGACAGCTCTGTGAAACGGGGGGGGGGGCAGAGGGATCTTCGAACCACGGCTCCACATATCCTTAAGACGGCCCTGGAGGGCATAAAAAGCTCTGGCACCCCCCGTCCTCCTTGCAGTCTGCGGTGGGAGTTAGGGTGGGATTGCTGTCTCTGCGACTCGTTATTTTCACTATAGGCCAGCCAGGCAGGTGTGTGTCTCTGTGTTCCTGCCGGCTGCAGCCTGGCTCTTAGGAGAGAGAAAGAAGAAATTTCTCTCTAGCTTCAGTCCTGCAGCCTCCCTTTGTGCCTAGTCTATACACTCTGCGGCTGCCTTGCACCCTGGGCAACACCTGTCACTGCCTTTGCAGCCTCCCTGCGTACCTAGTCTATACTGTGTCTCTGCCAGCATCAATTTTTTTTAGTGTTTTCCCTCTGGTCTGGGGCGTTGGGGGACGCCCGTACACGGAAATGCTTTAAAAACCATGCAAAAGCGGGTAAAAACGAAAAATGAAAAACAAATTAACGAAAATGAATTTTTAACGAAAAACAAAAATGAACCGAAATGGACCCCCTCAACAAAAAAACGAAAAACCAAAACACCATTTTTTCGATTCATGCCCATCTCTAGACAGAAGGGTTTTTCCTCATTGCAAACATTAGACGATGGGAGATTGTTTTTTTTTTTAACACAATACACCAATGCCTGGCAGCAGTGAGAGACATCTGTAGGCAATTATGTTTAAATTCAATGAAGAAGAATTACAGTTTGATTTTAAGGTGGATCTTTTAAGGCCATTCCGGAATAACAATCTGTGACTGCAGAATGGAGAGGCTGAGAGTAACCTGGTTTGCTCTAAATGACCCGTCTCCACTGGCCAATGGCAAGTGAGTGGGGCAAGTGTAAGCAGTATATTTCTGATCTCAGTTAGAATAGAATATAATAGAAATTTATTGTCTTTGTGTGGTTATACACAGTGTACACATACAACGAATTTCACAGACACCCAGAGACCAGACCCACCACACACCTATGCACATTAAAAAAAAATCCCTGAACACTTCCCCACCCGCAGAAATCCCCCAATCCACTCCCCCCCCAAATAAGCCTTTACATAACAGGCCAAGTAATACTGTCGAGCTACTCACTACTGGAGGTTTTAAAGTTCATTATTAAATGCAATTTATAGCTGTGGGATAGAAACTGTTCAGAAAACATGTGATCCGAGTTTTAATTGCTCTATACCTTCTGCCAGAAGGCAATAGCTTAAAAAAAGTTGTGAGCAGGATGACAAGAGTCTCTGAGAATGTTGTGTGACTTTCCCAAACAGTGAGATGGAAAGATGTCATCCAGGGTTCCTTTGGGTTTTTGGGGTGTGTAAGATTATTTTTAAGTGTAAGATTATTTTTTACACCACAGTGTCAGCCCTTGTAATTCCTTTATATGTTCTACATGTCATTAAAAGATCACTACTACTACTACTACTACTACTACTACTACTACATCAAGTCTATTTCAAGTTATATCAAGCACTTTCAGATTTTTTTCTAAGTAGCGGGTATTAACCATTCCCTCATTCTGAGGGCACCCTGTGGCTACCCAGCTTGCCCAAGGCTACACAGGCTGGCTGTTCTTTTGGAGGCATAGGAAGGGAATTGAACCCCCAACTGCTAGCAGCCTGTTGATATTCCAGAAATGTTTGCTGATGTGATCATAAATGTGAGCAGTATAAGTGCTACTCTGATTCACTGAAACTGTCAAGGACTGTCTGTTCCAGAGACTATTCCAACTCAGCGTGAAGCAGGAGAGAAATTGCCCTTATCCCTTGATCTGCACATAGTCCTTGATATATAGGGGTGAAAAACCTTCTGTTCTGCTACCTCCACAATGGCATGTTGTCAGCGTGGCACACTTGTTAAACAGGAGCTGCTGGGGAGTTGCCATCTCCCTTACATTATACTTAAAGTGTTGAAATGACTGTTTTCTCTCAATGTGGCCCCTTGAAAATTGCTTTTAGCACAGTAATGGCACAGGATGAGAAACTGAAGTACACCTTCTTATATCACCATATTGGATGCATCCCCCACTTGATGTCCAAAGAAGTACCATCATGCACCCCACTTCTCACCACCAATATATGAGCAAAAATATCTAGATCTGTGGGGTTCTACCTAGTCTTTTGTCCATAATTAGACTGTAAACTAATAACTCGACACATTTGTTTTTTTACTGGACAGTTTGGGTTTGTTTTGTTTTTGGTCCCCTGCCCCCCAAAAAATCTCTCAGATGGGTCAAGAGGGAGAACCCCTCAATTCTCAATATTCACAGAGATTTGCTTTGGGTTCTTTTCAGCATATCTCCTGACCATCTCTTTATTTGTAAATGAATTCTTCTTATTTTGTACTAGAGAAAGAAATGGCCTCATAAAAAGTTCCTGTATGCCATGAGACAGCAGATTTTGTGAATTACATGCATACACACAGGCTAGCTATGGGGAATTATGGTGTTCATTTTGGCTATTTCAAGCTAGGTTAATAATATGAGTCACAGACTTTGGCCGTTACTTCACAAAGTGCCTCGCTTCGAACTGACCTTGCCTTCGCTGTGAATTCGGTGGTGGTCATGTGGTCTCCCTTTGATCCCACCCCTGTTTATCAGTGCTCACGGGCTGCATTTTTACTACTGAATTGATTACTACCTCACGTGCTCCCTTCGCATTAGGATGCCGCTTTGCAACGTTCATTTGTTCCCATCCTTTAAAAAAAAAAAAACTTGGCGTATCGATGCATCAATACTTGGCTGTCATTTCCGACAGAGCTGGTTATGTGTCTAATCTGGTGGTGGAGAGAAGCGGGCTTGAACCCCCCCTTACGTGGGGAGACTTGAAAGCCAGCAGGGTAAGGGACTCCTGCCCAACCTCTCCCCTTTGGATGCATCTTTCCTCCCTCCCCATTCCCTTCTCGCTCCCGGAGGGTGTGCGGTATGATTTTCAAGTCCTCCCTCTGATGCAGACCCGACCGGATCGCCCGGCAGCGGAACTCCCTGGGCGTCCCACGAGGGGACGGAGGTGATCGGGCTTGAGGGCGCGTTGCTGAGTCGGAGCGCGCGCGCGCACGCAGTTACTGCTTCACGCAGCGCCGAGCATCTTCAGTTTGGAAGCCGAAAGGGTCGTTTGCAGAGTTTGGATATTTAAAAAATAAAAATAAAAAAAAACCCGAGTCCATACGTCACGTTGGGAGCGAAGCGAGATGCAAAGCGAAAAGATTCCCGGCAACTGGCAGGGGCACCACTCGCCCCAGTTGGAGCACGGTAAAGGGGGCGTGGTCGGGGTGGCATCACAGCCAAAAAGGAAGGGCGTGCGGACTGAAACGATCGATTTGCACAGAAAGGAGGGGTTGCCGCGAAGTGAGCGGTTCGTGAAGTAACGGCCTTAGAGGGAGGAGGAGGGGGGACTGGCTGAAGGGGCCATTACACCATCTTTTTTCTTCTGCCGCTTGAAAAATATTCCATTAACTGTACAGTTTTATTGGAAGGACTAGACTGGGTTATTTTCAAGATCTTAATTCCTTTTCTTTGGAACCAGGTACAATAAAATAAACTATCCACTATGTAATGTCTAGAGCTATGCTATATTGCTTTCACACACGTGTTCAAAAAGCAAACTTGATTTCAAGGTGGCAAAGGCAGAGAAAACACTTTGTAGAAAGAGATCTCAGAAGGGAGGCTGATAGTCCTTAGTGAGGGATGTTCACAACTGAGAAATACCCCATTAACAAATCAACTGAACATTCTCATGCCTTACGATCAGACTACCCTGCCCTGCAACAATCAAGCAAACAAAACAAAAAAGAGACCAGACCAAACCACAGTGCATTAACTACTCTAACCTCTCAAAAATTTTAAAAACCTGTTTAAAAGAAAAACCTGCGTTCCAAGAGTGATTGTCAATTTGCCTCCCTAATCTGATCAAGGGCCCTATGTGGAAGTTGCCTGCCAATGTAAAAACTAGGAGGGGGGGAAAACGTATACTATATTCAAGAGTCTTGCCCCTGAGCCTTTATTCTAGAGTAGTTTCCTCCTAAAATCAACAGCAATTCTTTGAAGTAAACATCTGAAGAACACAATTGTAGTCCATTTTAATCCATAAAGCTGTGGTTTGGAACTCCTAATTTCTCAGGTAGGCCTAAAATTCAAACCCCTCTTGTGTTCTCTGTTGCCTTGTAATTATCCCACCAGACATGGCAAAATTTCTAAAGAACGGCAATCAAACGCTGAAAAGGAGATGATTAAAATGATAGTGGAGGCTAAATGCAGATGAGATCACGAGTCTTCAGAAATCGCAACAATGAAGGAAAACTTCTCTAAACTGAAATGACACCATTACTTAGCAATCATTATGTTTATTTCACCTTCTCTGGATAATCGTCTGGGTCTCTGTAAGTTCACTTCATCTTAAATATTTTAGAGAGTAGGACAATTTGATGCTCCTGTTCTCCAATGAAGTTATGATGACATGGTTTTGAAGGGCTTGGACTTTCCCACCTCCCTTAATTCAGATTTGCATAATGTCACAAACACAGATTGTCTTTGTAAACTGATTCCATTCCTCCGTATATTTCTTTCTTTCTTTCTTTCTTTCTTTCTTTCTTTCTTTCTTTCTTTCTTTCTTTCTTTCTTTCTTTCTTTCTTTCTTTCTTTCTTTCTTTCCTGTGCCCAGAGAAAGAAGAAGGAGGACATCTTTTTATTTTTCTCTGTTAGACATCTCAATGTGTGGTTGAATACATGTGCAGAATCTGCAATGGACAGAAAGGAAGGCCCCTGAAAGTGAGAGCACCTGCGACATTCTAGTGGGCCAGGCCCCAGTTGATCTTTAGAAGATTACAAGGGCATAAACTAGCTAAAATGTGGGTGGATTGGCTAGATGGGACTCAGCATCTTCCCAGGGGTGAATCTCCCTGAATACATATTGGCTGTTAGGGGATATTCCCTGGACATTATCTGCTTAACAGGTTACAGGAATGTTAGTTGATTTAAGTTGAATTTGTTATAATAAAATTGTAGCCCAATTATCCCATAACCGAAGTTGTCTCACCTCTTTATTTCCGGGGCTTGGGGGCTTGGGAGGCAAGTGTTATGCAAAAAACCTGCCAGGTTGTCACAGGGTTAGGGGGGAAAACTTAACGTCGTGAAATGCCTCTCGGAAAAGCAGTCTTAAGTATTTTTTTGAAGACAGGCAGGGACTGTGCCAGATGCAAATCACTTGGCAGTTTGGTTCCAAAACAAGGGGCCAGCCACAGAGAAGGTGCGGTTTTGGGTGACCGATTTCCGAGCCTCCCTGGGCATGTTACAAGCTTCTTCCCCTCCTGTTGAAGATCTAATTCAAAAAGTGCCTAGAGCTGTTTGTTGAAGCCATTTGACAGAACTTAACATTGGTACAAAATGCAGTGGGAAAATAAAAAAACAAAACAAACGGTAAGATCATTAACACATGCAGCGACACACCATGAAAAAGATTCACACACATACACACAAAATAAACAGAAGCCTTTGGCTGAGTGATATATGATCTGCCATTAGCACAGTGTTTGGATGTTGTTGTTGTTGTTGTTGTTGTTGTTGTTGTTGTTCAGTTGTTCAGTTGTGTCCGACTCTTCGTGACCCCATGGACCACAGCTTGCCAGGCCTTCCTGTCTTCCACTGCCTCCTGGAGTTTGGTCAAACACCTGTTGGTTGCATTGATGACACCGCCCAACCATCTCATTCTCTGCCGTCCCCTTTTCCTTTTGCCTTCAATCTTTCCCAACATCAGGGACTTTTCTCCTCATGAGGTGGCCAAAGTACTGGAGCCTCAGCTTCAAAATCTTTCCTTCCAGTGAACATTCGGGGTTGATTTCTTTCAGGATGGATAGGTTAGATCTCCTTGCAGTCCAGGGGACTCTCACGACTCTCCTCCAGCACCACAGCTCAAAAGCATTGATTCTATGGTGATCAGCCTTCTTTATAGTCCAGCTCTCACTTCCATACATCAATCCTGGAAAAACCATAACCATAACATCTGGACCTTTATTGGCAAAGTGATGTCTCTGCTGTTTAAGATGCTGCCTAGGTTTGCCATCAATTTCCTCCCTAGAAGCAGGCGTCTTTGAATTTCATTGCTGCAGTCGCCATCTGCAGTGATCAAGGAGCCCAAGAAAATAAACTTTATCATTGCCTCCATTTCTTCCCCTTCTATTTGCCAGGAGGTGATGGAACCAGTGGCCATGATCTTAGTTTTTTGATACTGAGTTTCAGCCCATTTTCACTCTCCTTTTTCACCCTCATTAAGAGGTTCTTTAATTCCTCCTCACTTTCTGCTGTCAGAGTAGTATCATCTGCATATTTGAGATTGTTGATATTTCTTCCAGCAATATGTGATTCATCCAGTACTGCCTTATGCATGATGTACTCTGCATATAAGTTAAATAGGCAAGGGGACAGTATACAGCCTTGTCGTACTTCTTTCCCAATTTTAAACCAGTCAGTTGTTCCATATCCACTTCTGATTGTTGCTGCTTGTCTCACATATAGATTTCTTAGGAGAAAGATAAGGTGGTCAGGCACTCCCATTACTTTAAGAACTTGCCATAGTTTGTTGTGGTCCACACAATCAAAGGCTTTGGAATAGTCAATGAAGCAGAAGTAGATGTTTTTCTGGAACTCTCTGGCTTTCTCCATAATCAGGTGCATGTTGGCAATTTGATCTCTAGTTCCTCTGCCCCTTTGAAATCCAGCTTTCACTTCTGGGAGTAGAGATGGGCACGGAACGAACATTTTTTCGTGTCCGTTACCGTTTGTCGTTTTCGTTATGCAATGAAATGACAAACAAAAATTGTGATGAAAATGCAACAAAACGAACAGAACTGCGAAAATTGTGGTCGTTGCGTTTCGTTTCCGTTACTGGTGACGCACAATGAAATGAGCTGTTTTAAATGTTAAAAAACACCCTGGACATCCATAAAAACACAGCGATAATTATTTATATTGTCTGATAAACTACCAGGGGGGTTGGGGTCCTTAAAACATTTGTTTTAGTTTTCTCCCATCATGATGTATTATTCTTTTCCCTTTAAAAAGGATGTTGCCACCAGCCACAAAATGGAGGCAAGCCATGTGATGGGATCATGTTCAACCAATAGCATGCCCAGGTTGCAGACTGGGCGGGCAGGTCTGGCAGCCACAGAGGGCATAAAAAGCTCTGGCAGCCCCTGTCCTCCTTGCAGTCTCTGGTGGGAGTTAGGGTGGGATTGCTGTCTCTGCTGCGCCTCTAGCTTCAGTCCTGCTGCCTCCCTGTGTTCGTGCATGCTGCGTACCTCTCGGTGAGTACCCTCCCTTGCTCTGCAGTGCAGTCACTCTGTGGCTGCCTTGCACCCTGGGCAATGCCCGCCGCTGCCTTTGCAGCCTCCCTGCATACCTAGTCTATATTGTGTTTCTGCCAGCATCCTTTTTTTTTAGTGTTTTCCCTCTGGTCTGGGGCGTTGGGGGATGCCTGAGCATGGAAATGCTTTAAAAATGGCGCAAAAAGCAGGTAGAAATGACAAACGAAAAAACAAAAAATGGTAACAAAATTTTTCAAAAATTTCACGACAAACAGAAACGACCTCTCAATGACAAAAAAAACTGAAACACCATTTTTCTGTTTCATGCCCATCTCTATCTGGGAGTTCTCTGTCCACATACTGCTAAAGCCTCCCTTGTAGAATTTTAAGCATAACCTTGCTAGTGTGTGAAATGAGCGCAATTGTGCAATAGTTGGAGCATTCTTTGGTGTTGCCCTTCTTTGGGATTGGGATGTAGACCAATCTTTTCCAGTCCTCTGGCCACTTCTGAGTTTTCCAAATTTGCTGGCATATTTGCTGTGTAGGTGTGCAAGAAGAAAGGCTACAAGTTTTGTGTAGAAAAACCACACAAATTATGGACCTTGATGACACTGCTAAGAAACAAGTCTTCCTCATCTCACTATTGTGTTTGTGGCAGTTTCACCCATTTGGAGACATTTTGTTTATGGTCATATACATCAACTATTCCCCCCAAAGGGCAATATGGCCCCCTGGGGAGGGGCTGACAAATCTGAAGGGAGCTAAAAACTGGAAACAGTTTTTCACACACCACCTTATACAATACTGATTTGTTCTGGATTTTTTTCATATTATATTGATGGCTGTGGCTAAAAAAAGACAGAGTGGCCGATGTAGGTTATGCAGATCAGATTTGTATAGTTGTGGATGGAGATGGGTGGGGATGCGTGCCATGATGACTGGAAGTTGAATAGCTGAATAGTGATTGCCTCGGATGTTGGGAATGATATGAGAAGGAGTTTGCAGGTCTTGTGAAAGAAAAGTTGAGATGTGATTGTCTGATAAGAAAGTAAGAGTTGTGATCTCAAGGGAGTTAGTAATCTGTGGTCGAGTCTATGGTATAAAGAGAAGTCAGTCTATAGTTGCTACAATTGTGTGCATAATTATTATTTTGAACTTATTCTGAAGAAATATACTTAGATCTCACTGCTGTTTTAACCCTTATTGCTTATGACTTATACCTAAGAACTGGCATCTCCTTTCATTCCTTTTATCTAAAGACCCAACATAAAAATCCTGTTTGATTGCCTAAACCAGTCTCTCCTCATTATTTGTTTTATGTGGAACTAAGAATAAGGAACATAGACTAGAAATGAACATAAATACACCAATGTCATGTAAAGCTACATTACCATTAGGATTTTAGGCATTCAAAAGGTGTGGATAGGTGCTTGAATGGTGGCAGTGACAGCCTGAGGAGTGTGTGACCCAGCTAATGTAAAAATTAATGGAAAGGTCAGCCTGGAGGAATCGTAACAAGGTTTGACAATTCCTTGGTGAAGTAGCCTGTCAAGCTGAGACTGCCTTGATCCATGACAATGAAGAGTGTAATGATGAGTATTCTTGTGTGTCTGCTCTGTTCGCACCATACCTACACATTTCCCCACAGACTAAAGCATGTTTGTATACATTTTTCAGTTGTATGCAACTTTAGGTACCTGCATTTTTTAGATGCAGGCACACAAAGTCTACTTCCAAAATGTGTGAATTTGTAGAGCAGGATGTGTGCTTTGTCTTGCAGAAAGCCTCAGGAGGTGAAAAATGGGCAGTATGGTAAGATTTCAGAGTGTTCCAGGCAGCATCCAGCAGGGATAGAAATAAGAAGGAATTTTTATTTATTTATTTTATTTATTTTATTTTTACAATTTATATGCTGCCCACTACCCAAAGGTCTCTGGGTGGCTTACAATCAAAAGAATTAGAACAGTTAAAACATAAAATATCAATAAATAATTAAAACAATAATAAAAACCTTACACTAAAATCATTCCACACACCCCTTCTCAAAATAATTGCCTTAATTTTAACTGCCTTTTTGTTTGAACCAGAGATTCCCTCAAGCACTGAGTTTCTTTCTTTCTCCTGCTCAGCATCGGTGGTCTCAGTGGTGGGTGTTGTTGTATTTGGCCCGACTGGGAGGCGCCACCACAAAAAGGTATAACTGGCACCCAGCTGGTCAGATCTCTCTCAGACATGGGCCATCTCCTGTGCCAAAGACTGTCTGATGGGTGGAACAAAGGCACTGTCTCTTGGCAAGGAGTCTCAGAGTCTGGGAGCAGCCACCAAGAAGGCCCTGGCGATGTCATTGGCTGCAGAGGGAGAGTATAAGCCAGGGAGATCCTGATATGTTATTCAGCAGCTATGCCATGTTCTATGGCCTCAGCATTTATATATTATACACTACTGCCCCATCCGCCCACCCAGATTTGAGTTACAGTGGAAGAAAATGCCATTTCTTATCAATATGTTTGACATTTCTTCTTCTGGTGCAAGTGCACTCCCTATGTGTGCATTATGTGTTTTAAAGGGATGAATATTGCAATTCTGCAGGACAATGGGAAACCTAATTCCAGGATAAATTGATCAAAACCACCCCCTTTCTTCTTCGTTGGGTCACCAGAGATGATTTTGTTTAGTTTAAAAGCACACAATCTAGTGAATGTCCCTATTCCCCTTCCCAAGTAACAGCCTTCAAAAAAACAGCAGAGAAGAGCAAATGGCCATGTCTTTGCTGAAGGCCATTTAAAACCTCTTACAGGATTAAATTAAATAAAGCTTCAGTGCTGTCAAGGTTCAAATCTACTGATGTTTATTCCGCAACTATGTATTTAGTCGTTAAAGCAGCCAAGGTCAGCTGTGCCTCATTGATCCAACATCTATCTTGGAGGAAGACATGCCGACTTCTTCCTAAGGGGGGGGAGACACAAACAGTTTTGTTTGTTTTTAACACAATCTTCTCCCCGTAGCATCTGAAGAGAGATCTATATGGCCTTACTCCAGCAGATGGCATTCTTTATCCAGTGAAAACAGAAACAAAATGTCCCCTTATCTTATAGTCACCTCAGGGGCTCTGGACTTAAATTTGCTATTTGGGGGCAGGTTGCGATTAAACAAAACACCAGAGCTTCAAGCTACAACAAACCTGCTTGTCTTATTTGGTAGATACTCTGAGGCAAGTATGGGATGCCTCTTTCAGGCATTTGACACAGGTGTCGCTTTATAATCTGAAAGAATAAACAGAGAAAGAGGGGTGTGTACAATGCCTTATTTAATGATACATATAAATGCAAGTCCTATATCTTTTATACATGTCATAAAATATGTGTGCACTATATTTTGCTATTTCATCAAATATAGTTCACATATTTTGTATGTCACACAACATATTGCTGTATAGTTTATAGTTTGTTGTGCGCATATATGTCACTGAGGTTGACCCCCCCACTTTCCCCCCCAGCCTCTATGGAGCAAAAGGGGGCTAAAATTTTAGGGGGTAGGAAAGAAAGGTGTAAATCTCCTTCATTTATGACACCCTAGATCAGTGCCTCAGGCAGCCTTTTTCACTCTGCCTATTGGTGGGGATAGTCCTAGATGACCTCATCCGGACCTTTAATGTTTATATTGAGTGAAACTGAAAACATGTAAGTAAGCACAGCAGTTCTGGGACAGAGTAGAACAAGGGGGCAAAGGACTGACTGAGCCCTGTAGTATACTCATTGACCTGAGTTTGGTCTAAACAAATTCAGGTAGAATGTTCAAGGTTGACTCACCTTTTCATCCTTTTGAGGTCAATAAAATGAGTATCCACCAGCTTGCTGGAGGGGTGGGGGGGAATGTGTTGTTTGCATAATTACATTTATTGTAAATAACTCAGAGAGTGCTTTAGCCCTGCCTCCAACTTATGGAGACTCGATGAAATGTTACTGTTTTTAATTTTTTATGTAAACCGCCCTGAGTTCCCATTTGGGAAATAGGTGCGGTATACAAGTTTGAAAATAAATAAATAAATAAATAAATGAGTGATCTCTAGAATGTCGCTGCCGTGCTCAACTCTGGTAAACTCAAGCTGGTGATTTCCTTTAGGGAATCGAGTCATCTCATATTTGGTTGTCTTTCTTTTCCTGCTGCCTTAAACCTTTCCAATGTTATTCTCTTTTCTGGAGAATCCTGCCTTCTCATGATGTTCCCAAAGTAATATAGCCTCAGTTTCCCCACACTTGCCTCCAGAGATAGTTCAGGCTTGATATGATTTAGCATCCACTTTCTCCTCTTTCTGACAGGCCAGCTTATACTCAGAACTCTCCTCCAGCGTCACATTTCAAATGAATCAGATTTTTCCTGTCAGCTTTCTTAACTGTCCAGATTTCACACCCATATACTGTATGGTAGTTGGAAAGATCAGATCTTGGTTTTGCTCTTCAGTGACACATCCTTACATTTGATTATCTTTTCTCAGTTTTTCATTGCCTTCTTCCTTTTTCAATGTCTTCACTGTTAACATTCAGGTTGTGATAGTTCTTCTGTAGTGATACAGTACAGTGGACCCTCGTATAACAAACGATTTGTATAACATAAAATCTGTACAACATAAAACATTCTGGAGATAGGGGAAATTTGCTTAATAGAATCGTCTATGGGGCGAATCCGTACAACATAAAAATGGTCACAATTAGGGATTACTCCATTTTCAATGCTTTCTTATGGGAAATTTGTATAAAGGAAAATTTGCTTAACATAATTTCATTTGGAACAAATTAATTCCTTTATACAAGGTACCACTGTATTTACCTTCTTAATGTTCGTCTGCAGGCCTGGTTTGGCACTTTCTTCTTTCATTTTCCCTAACAGTCATTGCTACTTTCTGACAGTAAGATGGTGTCACCTGCATTTCTATAATTACTGATTTCTACCACCACCACCAATTTTCACTCCTCCTTCATCTGAATCTCACCTGGCTTTCTGTATATGTTGTGCACACAGATTGAGGAGGCAAGGGGGTAAAATGCACACATGAATTATTCTGTCTCTCCATATTCTGCCCTAAAGGTAGCTTCTTGTCCAAAATATGAGTTAGTATGTATCAGAACACTCAATTGCTGAGGCACACCCATTTCTTCACATAGTTATAGCCATTATGGCTATATTTTTTTTGGAACTTGGAGCTATAACAGTTACTAATTAGGATCTGTAATAAAGCAATATTCATAACACTATAGATTACTGCAATAATTTTGTGGAGCCCTGTGAACTCTCTAAAGCCCACATAAATGCTCAGTCACTCTTTTTTATACTATATTAATTTCCATTCTTAATTTGTTATCATAAAACAGTGTAAAGGAAAAGCTTAAGGGAAACAAAAAATAAAGTAACCCCTGAGAGTACATTTTTAATCTTAAACACATGCAGCCTTAATTCTTCAGGCCCTGTATCTCCATGGAACTAATTTTCAATCAGTTGTGTGAGGTGATAAGAGCCTTTATAGTAAATTAAAAAGGAAGGCTCAGTAAGTAAATATGGTGTTAACATTTTTGGGCTTGCTACCAATTGTGTTGCTAGCATCTGTATAAATTAGAAATAGCATCCATGGTAAAAGAAAATCAGGATTAGCAAGGGATTATTCTCAAGGAGCATTTTGTGTTCGACTGTATAATAACCCAGTACCAAATGCAGGTATCTCTTATGATTACTAAAAGGGTGAACCATTAAATTATGCAGTTTCTTTCCCAGATATATTTGTATTGCCCTTTTCTGACTTCTCCAGGTGTATGTTTGGGTGCTGAGGGTGGGTTGTTTTATTTGTGTCCCAATGTTCCTTTCATAGCTGGTGTGAGACATTGTGCAGTATTTAGGCATTATTTCTCTGGTCGATCAACCCATTTTGCACAATTTAAAAAAAAAAGAGAAGAGGGAGGAAGGGTTAGAGTGAAGGTGGTGGGAGCAAGAGAGGGTGGGTGGGGGGTCCTTTTATGGCAAAAAGTTACGTTAAGGCTAGATCCTCCTAAACACAGAAATTCAGACCAGAGATCAAGCCCCCCTTTCTCCTCAGTTTAGGATGCAACATTGGGAAGCTGAATTGGAGGTCGCTTAACTTTGCTGCAATTTGATTCACAGCCTGTATTACACTCGAGATCACAGTCAATGCTCACACAGGGGGTCTGGTGGATTGATTTAGAAGCTCACCTTTGATACTGGATGTGATGAGACCCACATCCCATCCCACACATGCCCTCTTTCCGCTGGTCCTCAGATAGATAGATAGATAGATAGATAGATAGATAGATAGATAGATAGATAGATAGATAGATAGATAGATAGATAGATAGATAGATAGATAGATAGATAGATAGATAGATGAGAGGAAGGAAATGACAGAGGGGGATGTTCCCCAATCCTGAACATCACTCCCCAACTGTCTGTCACTCATATGAGATCTACAGACATAACCTGTTTTTACAAGAATACAGTGGACCCTTGTACTACAAACGGTTTGTATAACATAAAATCTGTACAACATAAAAATTCCAGAGATAGGGGAAATTTCATTAACAGAATCTTCTATGGGGCAAATCCATACAACATAAAAATGGTCGCAGGTAGGGATTACTCGGTTTTCCATGCATCCCTATGGGAAATTGGTGTAAAGGAAAATTTGCTTAACATAATTTCATTTGGAACAAATTGATTCCTTTATATAAGGTACCACTGTACCTGTTTCTACAAGAACACATCACACCTAACCATAGGGGGAAAGCTTGTTCAAATTGTTCTGGCTACAGTATATTGTCTCTAAATCTGCTAGAGCATAGGGCATCGTCCGCTGAGGATGCTGATAATTTGATGCCCAGGTCTAAAATCCCGGTCAATAAAGATCTGTTCACTAAATTCCATCAATTAGTGATAGCCCAAGGTAGCAGAAAACTTCTACAAGGCATTCTAGTGAACCCTGACTATTCTAGCCAAATTAAATTCTTTGAATCCTTTATAAACTTAATTTTTCATTCCTTGAGTCATAAGCCCACACTGTGCCACTATGGGGGACCACACAATAACCTTAATTGGTTTGACAAGGAATGCAGAGATCTTAAGGTTCTATCTTCTTTTATGGACTTCAGGCAGACCAATGCCCAAGGTGACTTAGTAAAATACTTTCAGTATCATCAACAATTAAAGGCCCTGCTTCTTAAGAAAAAGCAAATTTTCTTCCATAACCAGTGGAATAAACTACTTCAAGCTATCACTCAGAATAACACTAGACAATTCTGGTCTATTGTTACGGGCTTCTCAAGATCAGAGGTGCAGGATTCAGATGCAGTTCCACCATCTAGGTGGGTTCAACATTTTTCTGACGTTTTTTTCCGATAGGAATAAGCCCACAGTTAACTGTCCTGACTTTTCCTCCCCCAACCTGCCTGAGTGGCCGCCAGTATGCCCTGAGGATATCTATAAAATTATTGTAGGTCTATGGTCAGGTAAAGCTGCAGGCCCTGATGGTATACCCCCTGACCTCCTAAAACGTGATCCAGCTTGGTGGTCCTCACTACTAGCCCCATTTTCCACAACAATCAATAGAACCAGCCTTATACCCAAAGACTGGACAATTGCCACAATTGTTCCTATCTACAAAAAGGGGGATCCTAATTCCCCAGAGAATTACAGACCTATCAGCCTATTATCAGTAATTGGCAAAGTTTATGCCAAATACCTAAGCAATAAACTTTCCTCCTGGATAGACACCGAGAACATCTTAGGCCCTGAGCAATCAGGATTCTGTCAGGGCAAATCTACATTAGATAACTGCGCTATCCTTTCACACTTGGTCTATAAACAGGTCAAGATATCTAATGCTAGACTCTATGTGGCTTTCCTTGACCTGAAGGGTGCTTTTGATTCTGTAGATAGAGAGCTACTTTGGGATAAATTATCCAGATTGAATATTGATCAAAGGGTAATTAGAGCCTTGCATGCCAATACTTCATGTATGGTTAGATGCTCTCAGAATGGCAAACTAACTCAACCCTTCAAAACAAATAAAGGAGTGAACCAGGGCTGCATTCTGACCCCAACACTTTTTAACCTCTTCCTAAATGACTTAGCTCCTAATCTGCGGAATGTGAATAGCCATTGCCCAAAACTAGGTCTGACGCAAGTTCCATTGCTTTTGTACGCCGATGGTGCAATACTTCTCTCTCGCACTAGGATAGGTCTTAAATGCTTACTTAATAGCGCCACCGACTATTTCTCAACCAACAAATTGGAGGTCAATTACTCCAAATCTAAAATAATGGTCTTTGCGAGAAAATGGACTGCCCACAAATGGCTTTGTAAGGGTGATGTTATAGAGCAGGTAAAGTCATTTAAGTACCTGGGTGTTCACTACAATTATAGGCACAACTGGATCTCCCATCGCAAGTATGTCCTAAATTCATGTAAGATTTCTGCTAGCGCAATTTCACAATTCTTTTTTAGTTATAGTAATCGGTATGTACCAGCTTCCCTGGGAATATTCAAGGCCAAAACCCTCTCTCAAATCTGATATGGATCGCCAATTTGGTATAAAGCTATAGATCGCACAGTGGAGAGTATTCAAGCCTCTTTTTTGAGGAGAATCCTAGGCCTCCCTAAATGTGTCCCATACACCGTTCTTTGCTTAGAAACTGGCATGGTACGGCTGAAGACCTTGGCCAGATTAAGAGCTATTAAATTCTGGCTTGGAATCCTTTACAACCCAGTTCATACCCGTTTATTATATCAACTTTTGATAGATCCTGACCTCCTAGTCGAGATCTCCGATGTTCTTACCACTCTTAAAGTAGCGGGATTGGACATTGAGCAGCTTGGCATGTTAAGTCAATCTGAAGCATATACGACTATTAAAGACAGTCTATTGAACATTGAATGCCAAGAACAGTGCAGTGAAGCTAATACCATCAACTCCCCACTTCAATTTAACATCCCAGTCCTACCTGGGAAGCCTGCTTTTTTTCTGACTTACCTAACATGTCCCGAAGCGCGCAGAGCCTATTCACTTGCCAGATGTAATTCCTTCCCCTCTGCACTATTGTCAGGCAGGTTCAATGGAATCCCTTACTTCCAGAGAATCTGTCCATGTCAAACTAATGCAATTGAAACGCTTGAACACATCTTCTTTCATTGCCCAATTCATGATGCACTTCGTAAGAAATATCTATCCTCGATTCTCGATAGAATGCAAGGGTGGGAAGACTTGGTTAAGCTTAGGTTCCTTCTCTCTACGCAAGTCATCTCCTGTTTGGGTAAGGTGGCCTCCTTTGCCTCTGAGATTATAGCAGCACAAGGATCTGGGTTTCCCTATTCCCCACCTCATTGGTTTGAGTAGCTAATGCATATATTAGAATCACCTGTTCCGTGTTTGATTTTCCTCCTTGCTGTACCTTATTTTCACTCGTTGTGTTGTTTTATTTTGTCCTAATGCCAATAAAGGTTGATTTGATTTGATTTGATTTGTTCTGGCTCCCCACCACCACCACCCAGCATCAGAGAGAAGGAAAAGTCACTTTGGGAACATAAAAGGACTGGGCCAATTATCATTTATTTATTTATTTATTTATTTATTTATTTATTTATTTATTTATTTATTTATTTATTTATTTATTAGACTTGTATACCGCTCGTCTTCCCGGAGGAACCCTGGGCAGTTCACAACAAGAAATGTACAACAAAATCAAAACCAGTTTAAAATATAACAATTTAAAACACTTAAACAGGCAATAGAGCTGAAACAAATAGCAGATGGCAGATTGTGGTGGTGGTGGTGGTGGGAATTTAAATTTAACACTTACCTTTCCCCTCAACTTTCCAGCCTTCTACAAAACCAGTTTTCATAAACCATAATTGATACAGTCTCTCAGCATCATCCATACCATTAACATGCCCAGGCCCAGTTTTCTCACTTCCGAAAATCATACCCAACATCGTTGACCCTGATCTTATTGCTCCAAGCAGCCTGGTCGTAGCTCTGGACAGTTGTTGTTGTTTGGTTTCTGTTGAGGGTTAAGCTGAGCTCTGAGTTAATTGCACCACATCAGAGTGGTCAAGGGTGATGGGATTTGTAGTCTCTAACAGGGGATGGGTGCAGTTTGTGGTTGGTTTAAAAAAAAAAGACTTCAAATTCACCAATTTTATAAGCAGGGCAAATCTCATGTTACCTGACCATGCAGTCTCATCTTAAAGGAGGAGATTTTTTATAACAACAGTCAACAGCACACAGAATCTTTAATTCAAGTCACGATATAAAGCAGATTCCCCTACTCAGAGCAGCACTTTAGATTTGAAACACCTTTTCCTTAAAGACAAATCGCCTTAAAAATCACTGTCCGCTTTTCAAATCACTGTTTCTGAAGAGCCCCCTTGGCCACACCCATTTTTGACCAGTGTCGGTTTTTCTTGCGACAACCACTGGGAGTGGTGTTTTTTAAAATCGGTTCCTGCACCCCCTTTTAAAGTGATTTGGTTGTATTTGCTGACATACTACACCACCTTTAGGTTTAAATCCTCTAGGTTTAAAGCAGTTCAGCCAAGTGCGAACAGGGAAGCTGATTGCTAAGCAACCGCTGAAGTGCGGACTGTCGAACCGCTATAGCCACCACGTGACTGTGGGAGGAGATAAGACGATGCAAAATAAAAAGTGGCTGCTCATGGAAGTGTGGTAGCAACCGAAACCACTTCAGAGAGAGAGAGAGAGAGAGAGAGAGAGAGACAGAGAGAGAGAGAGAGAGAGAGAGAGAGAGAGAGAGAGAGAGAGAGAGAGAGAGAGAGAGAGAGAGAGAGAGAGAGAGAGAGAGAGCTACCATGTACGTTTGTTTCTGAGAGAGACAAGCCATGCACACTACAATGTATTACTCATAAATTGTCTCCCTCAAAGGTTGATGTGCTGTCAACAATTTTCCTTCATAGGAACATATTCTAGAATCAGTCTTCTACCGATTGATTGCTCTAACCAAGGGAGCATAGTTTTTTTAAAAAAATCATAATTTTATCCTCAGAAATACCACTCTACATTGTCTTGGGCAAAAGGCAGAAGTATAAACTTCAGAATTTCAAAAGATGGCAAGACCGAGAAGGGTAGAAGGGTAGAATGCACAATCAGTGAATAATGTTTATAATAAAAAAGGTTCGCAAAAAGCAAAAAAGAACACAGTGTGTTCACTACTTGTTTCTGTGAGCAAGAAGAAAGGGAAGCTCCTCATCAACCTTCACTCAAGTGACTCCAGTCTCAATATAATGCACAAAGCAAAAATATCATTGACAGAGTACAATGTTCAACTGAAGAGCAACCAAAGGAAAACTTAGCAAGCAGCTGAAGGAGAAGGGAAAGCAAACTGTGCCATATTCCACAGAAAGAAAAGAAGGGGCAAGGTCTCCTATGGGTACGGCTTCATTAGCAGCGGGGAGTGAGCTTTGCTTCAGTTCTCAGCTCAAAGAACCCTGCGAAAATGTTCAAAAGAATGGCAAGTAATGCCTTGATAGGACCTCAGAAACTGCACAAACTGGCAGCTTTTTGAATCCTGTCTGAGTCTTCATCAACACTGCCCATTTGGGGAAGTGTGGAGAAACAGAGTGGAGAAATCATTTTGGATAGGTCATCCATGCTTCAGAAACTTTAGTTAAATCCATCTTCCCAAAAGGAGGTTGCAGAATTAATCTTTTTAAGGTGCGTTGGTTGGCAGTACCAGAATTAAACTCATGGGATGCAGATTTATTGGTTTTTCTCAATCTTTGCAGACATGGGAATGCCAGCCATTTTGGCATATTTTGGAGTGGTTACTGTGAAATGTGAGCTGGGAGGGAGTTTGAGTTCCCCCCCCCATCACTGTTTCCACACAGAGAGGGACCATCTGTCCACACAATTGAAGCTTGGGGTGTGAGGTGGCAAGATTTCTGGTCACATGAAGAGGGCAGCACTCTTCAAATACTAACTTGAAAGGTCTGCATACAAAGTAGTGGAAGGATCTGTCCTCAGTCATCCCAGAGTATGGGACACTTAATAAAGGGCTCAAGTTACAGGAAGGCATATTTCAGTTGACTATCGGGAAAAACTCTTGCAGAGTTTTGAATTCTTGGTAAAATCCATTTATACTATGTAGCAGAACTAGAGAGAATAGCTACAAGATCCCAAGAGTCTGTCCTTTTCTCATTAAGTGGCACTTAAGGTCTCAGTAATGCAATCTGAGACATTAGTACAGTAACCCCCTGCCATTTCGCGGTTCAGGTACCACAGTCCTGCTACATTGCAGGATCACAGTACCTGCACCGCGGGGGGAGGGGGCCATCTGGTCGCTCCCTGTGCCCCCCCCGCACCTCCGAGAAGCCCAAAAGGCCTCAGAGCCGTGCGGGGTGGTGGTGGGGAGGGATGCCGTCCCTCTCCGCAGCCGCCCCGGGTGGCTACAGAGGGCCTCGCAGCCACACGGGACGGCTGCGGGAAGGACGGTGCCCCTCCCCACAGCCGCACTGGGAGCCTATGGAGGGCCTCGCAGCTGCGCAGGGGGGAGGCGGGGGGTGATCGGGTCGCTCCGCGCCGCCCCCACGCTCCTCCGAGGCTTTTGCGACAGGCACACAATCGCCCCCCCAGCCCCCCACCCGCTTCCGCATATCACAGATTTTCATGGATCGCGGGTGGGGTGGGGTCCCTAACCCCCGCGATCAGCAGGGGGCTATTGTAGGAGAAAGAATAAAAAATATTCACTTACAGTTGTTTGAAATTACAGACTTGTGTAATACTGCTTTCTTTATTGAACTCATAGCAACTAACCGCACTGATCAAAAGCAAAGTAACAGTGGACACCAACTCAGGAAAGAGAGAAGAAGAAACACTCAATAGAGAGGCAGGGCTCTATTTTAAACCAAAGGCTTTAAGGAACGATTATTTAGTACTGGATAAAGAGACAATCACCACAGCCCAGAAAAGTCCCTCCCACTCACACAACTACAGACAGCATGCAAGGGTGCAAATAAAATCCAAACAAAAACCTTCTAAATGTTAGACCTTTGGAGGTGTTGACAGCTTCAACACTAGAAGCATTCAAGAGGAATCATCTATAAGATATACTTTGACTCGGATACTGGCATGGAGCAGGGATTGGATTTAAAGGCCTCTTCTAACTCAATTCTTCTATGATCCTATGAAGCAGGCTGTCCTTATGTGTTGACAGCATCATGCGGGATGCAGGATTAGAACTCTCCCTACTTATGATTTCAAATTAATGTTTCTTTTTAGAATGTCTGAACAGGAGTTCTGTAAATGTTCCATTGCTCTCTATTGAGACACAGCTCCCTCCTTTGTTGGTAGAAGTGCCTAGAAATACAGCAGTGCCTGTATATGAAAAGCTATTTAAAATGCTTGTTTGAAATGCAGAAGTTTTTTTGTAAAATACACAGTTAAACATTAGATCAAATCTCCCTCCCCCTTCCAAGATAGAAATGCTTTGCTCCTGTTATATTACTTGCCTTTACTGTATATCTTTCCAAAGTGGATGCATATTTTTCATGTTAAAAGTCCCAGATTTCGTTCTAGGATGGCCAGGTGCAAGAGAGAACAAGGTGCTGGCAACTGTAATTGTTGGATACAGGATGAGCCCAATTCAATTTGCTGCCTTGGGTGAAAGACAAGATGGCGCCCACACCCTGATTCCACATGCAAACCTGTCAGCTGGACTTCTGGTTAGATTTTGTTTCAATAGTGGCAAATGCCACATGGACTCTGAATACAGTACCATTATCTTATGAATCTGCATTTTCTCCAAAATGGTGCCACAAGGCTGTACAATGGAAGATCCATTTTTCATGCATGCACTTGTTCCTTATGTTAATCCTCTCTCCAAGTTTACTTATTATAGCCCAAAACATTCATTCCGTTGCCAGCGTTGTTTACAATTTGTTGAAATTGCCCTGCTGAAGCTGGTTAATGGTTTTGAAAGACAACAACATTGTCTGAAATCAAGAAAATCTGAGCTACATTTTTAAAATTAGTTTCATTTTCAAAGCTCTTGTCCTCCCCCTCTGCTTGCATCCCTCCCCCATAATCATGTCAACACTCTTAAGCACACAAGATTTCAAGCCTTGAGAGCCCTTTTCATAATGATGTTCAAAACCAATTCCTGTGCTCAGAATTCTTTAATGCTGAAGGTCAAGCTAGCTGATTCATTAAATGCCTCCTATCAATCCTGTTGTTTTTACATGGTGAGTGTGGGCCCCATGCATTGGGTTGGAAAAGAGGCAAACTTCCCCCTAGAGAGTTTTTTAAAATGGAGAGGCTGAAGATGAAATCAAAACCTCCTTTGGTGCCAGTGAAACCTTCCATTTAATCAATACAATACAATACAATCTTTATTTACAGCTACAGACCCAACCAATAAAATAAAAAACTACATACATTTAATTTTAAAAGGATAAAAAGAGTAAAACCATTACAAAATTTCAAGATAGTTAAAACAGTTTAGGTAGTAAAAATGAATTACACAAACATCATGCAATTCATGATTTTATTAAGAGCTAACAGAGGCCAAGTTTGTCTTCCGTATTCTTTGGGAAGATAAAAGAAACTTGGCCACTGATTCAGTGGTCCCTATCTGGAACTCCATGCTTTTGGGGTTTTTTTTGGGGGGGGGGAGGGGATATGTTGTTATTAAAAAAACTCAAATAAACCTGTACAGGGAAATTTGATTTTTCCTTATTTGTGAGAGACAATGCAGGAAAAAGTGTTCTCGGACTGCATCACCTCTGAATTGGAAGAGGGTGCACTGGGTTGAACATGTTCCCATGGAAACAGGACCTCCCCCCACCAAGTTAGATAAAAGAAAAGCCTGTCATCTAATTTCATTTCGTGTAAAGAGTTTTCCATAAGAAGGAATCACTTGCAATCGCCCCTTCTCAGACTCTAGTTCAGGAACAAGATGGACAAGCCCTGCTTTTTCTGTGCTCTAATACAGTGGCCAATGGATACCCAGTGTACAGTGGATAAAGTGGCGGACTAGGATTCAGGAGGCCTGGTTTCGAATCTCTGTTCAGCCATGGAACGGGCAACACCACTCTTTAACCTTGAAGAAGGCCTTGCTAGGGTTTCTGTAGGTTGGGTCCAACCTGGCAGCCCTTAACAACCACTCACAGTATTTATTTATGTATTTATTTGTTTATTTTAATACTTATATATTGCCCATCTTCTGGAGGAACTCCGGGCGGTTTACAACAAATACAATAACAATAATAATACCACCAGTCTGTCCACAGCCTTTTGCACCCCGCTGGAGTCACCGAATAAGAGTCAAGGGCAACCCCACGTAGAGAGCATTGCAATAGTCTATTCTCGAGATCACAAGTGCTTGCACTACAGTACTCAGGGGGTCCTCATCCAGATACGGACAAATCTGGGCAATCTGCCAGAGGTGGGAAAAGGCCACTAAATCACAATCCTAAACACACCTTTGTGGTTTATTGAATACATTGTGGTACATTGAATAGTGTGGGATGGATTGCCAAGCACACACGCAGTCCGCTGCTGAAAGCTTTCGAAAAATCATGGGACATTATATACTTCCCTTTTGTCTTTCATTTTTTCTTTTCTTTTAAAAATAACTTGATAACAGCCTTGCTACTTCCTGCCTCACTTAAGACAGAGGTGCCTGGTGAAAATCATCCTTCCAAGAACTTGACATCTAAGAATCATCACCAGGCAAAACACATATTTTTGCCTTGTTTGGACCTGTGCTGTTTGCTTTGAAGAAGGGGATAATTGTCCACAAAAGCTTGCAATGGTTTTTAAAATTATTTCTTATTAGTGGCCTATGAAGCTATATAGCCTATACTGTATATAGCCTAGTCTTGCATTTGCATTTTGTAATAGCCACACGGCTCCTCCTTTTTATTTCAGCATTTTTGCGAGTTTCCAGGCAATATCTTCACCAAATAAATGCTTCTTTTTATGCTGCTGCTGCTGTTTTCAGTGGATGCAGAAATAAATCAGAACCCCGACTTCATGCTGAAAGAGACAGGGACGTTTAATTTACAGCAGCTTCCTTTTCATTCACGTCCCTGACTTTGCTAAAATAAAACATGATGGGTTGCTGCCTGTATTTGCATGTTTGTGTGCAAGTCAGAGCACAGTAATCTAAAGCAGGCTTATGTGGCACAGATTCCTGGCTGACTGCTCGGTGGTTGCCTGGATTTCTACCTCGACGCTACAACATTCTTGACGAGGAAAAAAAATACATTTGTACATTTTCAGCCTTCCGAACGTGGCACCTGTTCTGTAAACGTCCCCACACATTATAGGCAGCCGCTTGGCAATAACGTCTCTGCAAGCTCTTTCAGCACCCATGGATGCCACTGATCTTGCAACTTAAAGAGTGCCACTGAATGATCTTGCAACTTAAAGAGTGCCACTGATCTTGCAACTGAGTGCTGCTTCTCCTCATTTCTTCTGGCTTGCAAGTCCAATCAGGGCATGCAAGATATGGGAAGGGTGTCTTTATCCTTCTTTGGATCTACCACTCAGTGTGTTGTTATTGAAAAGGCACTGGTTCCATTTCACATTGCTTTGCTACAACTGGATTGCCGTTATCCTCACGGCTGCTCTGTTTATAAAAGCAATTCATTGTGTGGTCCATCGTGTCAATAGCTGTTGTCGGAACAATACGGGTAAATAACTTGCCAATTCCCTGTCAAGCCTGACCTTGCATTTTGAAAACACCAATAAGAAATAATCCTGTGCTGTCAAGTCAGTTCTGATTCATGGTGAGCCTTTTCAGGGTTTCCTGGGTAGAGAATATTCAGATATGGTTTGCCATTCCCTTCTTCTGGCGGCATCCTGGAATTGTGCAGCTTGCCCAAGGCTGCTCAGGATGGCTCTTCTCCCAGGAAGCATTGTGGGAAATCAAACATCCTCTGGCTCCACAGCTGGATACCACTGAGCTATCTGGAAAGTACAAAATAAAAGCCCTATGTCCACTGCTACATAAAACTGATAAGTGCCTAGTAGGGTCACATACTAAGCAAATTGAGCTGAAACACAGCAAGCCTCCCCCAATCTCAGGGTATGTCCACACTGGCAGAATAGCTCACTGTTTGGATTGCTTGTGGTGCTGTTTCATTTTTGGCACACATCTATGTTTTGACTTCGAGTTCTTCACTCCACCCCTTTTTAGAGTTCTCCAGCTCCCTTTTGGCACAGTGCTAGTTCTACAGGGGTTTTGTGTTTGTGTGTGTGTGTGATTCAGAGCACTCCTCCTTAGACCATTCTGTAGCCCATGTGGATGACTAGCCTGCATCAAAATAGAGCTGTAGGAGGTATTTATCTGGCATACTTCGTTGATTGACATTGAAAAGGAAGGCAAAGGCTTCCCTTCTATTTTCATCTACTCTGCCATTTTTGTGCCACTATTCTAGATGAAGAAGATACATTAACAGTAGAGATGGGCATCTAACGAACAATTTCTCGTTTCCGTTTTTGTTTTTTTCATTTCGTTACATAACGAAATGACAAACGAATTTTGTCTCTAAAATGAAATGAAACGAACAGAAACACCGGAAATTTTGTCGTGCGTTTCGTTTCCGTTACTGCAATATGAGTGAATTGCTTAAAATCCTTAAAAAAAAATCACAAAAATTTGAAATAAATGGTAACAAAATGGTAACGAAACGAACGAAAATGAAAATGAATTTTTTGCAAAAATTCACAAAAAAGGAAATGAACCAAAATGGACCCTCCAAATGACAAACAACAAACAAAATGCCATTTTTTTTATTCGTGCCCATCTCTAATTAACAGTATTATGAGACCATACTAGATAGATACGTTGCTGTTTCGCTATGTCACTTTATTTAACAACAGCAACAAAGTGGAAGCTAGCTGTGGCATAATAAATGATGGCTGTGGGGAAGCGAGCAGGAAGGGGAATGGGTCGTTAATTGAAAGGGGGACAAAGTAGGGTGCTCCAAAGACCAGCCTGGACCCTTCTCCACAGAGAAAAATGTTGTTCAGTATGAATGGAAGGATGGCTGAAATGAGAGATAAAATAGACCCCACTAAAGATATGAACTTTTTCTGTGTGAACCAGACCACTCCAACTTCTCCCAGCTGCACATGCAGAGGGCTGGAGAGGACAATGTTTTCATGGGGGGGGCTCACTGTATCCATCAGCAGAATCCCCCCCTTGATCTTTTTCATCCTCTCATGCGACTGCTGCATCTGCTTAACGTAGTGCCCTATTACCCTTTACCTGTTTTTCAATGTGTCCTACAAACATTTTAACCTTCCAAAATGCCTGTTTGTCTCAGTGTGCTCTGGGGATGGCCTCTGAGACCACACTGAAGCTGGTTCATGTAGATGTGAGGCACCAGTGGCCCAACACAAAGGGCTTCAATTCCACCCCAGAATCCAACATTTTGCTGACACCAGTGCAGAGTCTCAACAAAAGAAATGAATTGAGAACCTTCCTCCTCATTTCCATAGGTTTAGTAATGGGCTGTCACTAACTGCAGGGAGAGGAAAACAGTACAATTTGCTCGAGATTTGGATCGCCCTGGCATATATTTTGCAAAGAAAGATGAATATTGGATACAGTGATACTCACGGAAGCAAGCAACATCATCTGACTATTATTTGTATCGGCATATTCAGATAACGCAGCGGGTTACCTATTAGAATGTATTTCTTTTCCACTCGCTGTGGTTCAAACCACTCATTTATTCAAAATGCTAATGCAAACGAGAAACTTTGCAAAGAGCTCAACAGGTGATTTCTGATGCATTATGTGATTGCAAAAGCCACTGTATTGAAGGAGACAACGGCACACTTAATTTCT
This sequence comes from Phrynocephalus forsythii, assembly GCA_029282475.1. Lineage (NCBI taxonomy): Eukaryota > Metazoa > Chordata > Lepidosauria > Squamata > Agamidae > Phrynocephalus > Phrynocephalus forsythii. The sequence goes on from JAPFRF010000004.1 coordinate 21,224,345, forward strand.
AGGTCCTCTGATTGGCGAGTGTCGTTCCACAGTGCAAGGCAAATCTCTCATGTCAGTATTCTAAAAACCCATTGTGCACCTGCCAAACGGAAATTTACATTGGGGAAATTGCAGCTGCACAGCACAATGGCAGCACATGTGTTTCAAATATATGCTGCACTTGCTGGCCGCATCCACAGAGAAGATGATTCTTGTGCTGCACCTCTTATATGGCTGCACATGCCAGTCTTCCTTAACCTGCTGCCTTCCAGGTATGCTAAACAATGACTCCCATCACCCTCATTTATTCTTCTGGTACCTGATGTGTGCCAGCATATCTGAAGAGTGCCTGGCTAAAAAAAAGCTGGTATTATGTGTACTCTTTTGTTACATGAAGATTTATCTCCAGCACATCTGTTTAGGCCAGGGTTATCTTTAGAAATGCAGCATGCAATGAATGGGGTCCAGTAAGCATCGGCTCTGGTGTAATCTGTGATTTGCAACTGCAGGAGCTAGATATCAGCCCACTGAAAGCAATGGGGGCTTCTATGTGCACAAGCGAAGCTCTGGAAGAGGTCCCTGTGGAACACACCATTGTGCAAGTGGTAGAAATTCAAACGATACCTCCCATAGACATTAGGAACGATATACAGATCAAGGGATAAAGGCAATTTCTCTTCTGCTTCATGCTGAGTTGGAACAAGGAGACTATCCGTGGCAGAGAGATATTTCAGAGAGTCAGAGGTGCATTCCCAGTGCAAAGAGTTTTCTCATTTTGTAGCTCTTAGGTATGATAACATCAGCCAGCAGTTCTTAACAGGCTGCTAACACTTGGGAGTTCAATTCCCCTCCTGTGCCTTCAACAGAAGAACTAACCTGTGTAGCCTTGGGCAAGCTGTGTAGTCACATGATGCCCCTAGAAGAAAGTGAAGTGCACCAGATACTCCCTAGTTAGAATAAAACACTGGAGAGGGTTGTCAATTGTCATAACTTCAGATAGGCTTGATGGCAAACAATAACAAGAAACATAAACAGACATAGACAGACAAGCCATGAGGGTAAAAGCCTTGAGCCTTGTGATGATAAGAAAAGAGGAGAGAAACAAAAAGACATGGCTGTTTATTAATAAGTTTTAATTAATTAATTAATAATTGCATACCTCTGAACTGTACCTGACATTGTTTCTTCAAGTGCTCGCTGTAAGAAACATGGTTTGTCAGGAAGGCCAGATTGACTGCTATCTTAGACGACTTGAAAATAAGAATGGGGGGGGGATGGTTGTTGAATTCGGTCATCTCAGCAGAAGTAATCTTCTCATGAGACCTGTTGCAATATTTGTTAAACAACAAGCATTGGGGAGCATTTTGGACAAAGGAGGCACATTTTAAAACCTCAATGGCTGAAGATGCAGATATCATTGGGGGGAGGGATCATGTGGAAACTAGACATGGGCACGACTGGGTGAAATTGTCATTTCCATTTTCGGCTATCGTATCCGTTACGTAACAGAAACAGTAACGATAATTAAACCGTCAGAACTCGAACTCGAACCGAAAAAAGAAAAGATTGGTCGGGTTTTTCGTTTTCGTTTGTGGCATCGTGGCGATCGCGCGATGCGAAGCACAGAAAAAGTTTTTAAAAGTTTTTTTAAAAAAACCCCGACTCCCGGCCAAAAAAGCATGCGAAAATATGCCTTCCTGAGGCTTTGCCACCTACCAGAGGGGTGGTTTCTGGGGGGTCCCGGGCCTTCCCCCCCTCTTCTCCTGTCCTGGGCTGCTTGCACCAGGCTGGGGGTCATCCTTGTCGTCTGTCTCGCTGCATGCCATGTGGTGGTGGTGGGATCCAAAATGGCGACCAAAATGTTTCTTTTGAAATCGTGGTCAAAAAAACACCAAATCACCACAGAAACATGTGAAATTTATTTATTTTAAATGCCTGAATTTTAATAATAGCAGCAGTGGGTTATTTTATAGCAATAAAACGTCGTATTGATTTTATTTTATTTTATTTTATTTTTTATTTTTTTAGCCCTGCCCATTTGGGCTGGGCAAAAATTGGCAATAATGACCATGCAAATTGTTTGAACCATTCCACCAATGGCAGGTCTACTTTTTCCAGCCAGGTTTTTAACGGACTAAAACTCTCTGGATGTCTTTTCTGATGGGCATAAAAAAGCCGCTTAGAGTTCCATATGAAAGCATTGAAAATCAATTAATCGGGATTTTAAAATTTTATTTTAATAAAATAAATAAATAAATAAATAAATAAATTCCACCAAAAGCCAGGAGGCACCTTCCAGAAATCGAGGCACCTTGGGTGTATGGATGTGGTTGAGGGAGGAGGGCTGGCTGCTGGTGCTGGTGTGATCACATCGAGATTGAGGAGGGAGGCTGGAGGCTTTAGGATTTAAGTTAGGCAGGCAGGGAGGGAATTGAATTTAGAAAATAATTTCTTTGACTCCCTGCAGCTTTTTCTGCTGAAGGGAATAGCAGTTTATTCTTTATTTCTTCTCTGGCAGTTTGAGGATTTTTTTCTGATATTGGATAAAGGGGGAGGTTCGACTGGGAGTGGGAGGTGTGGATTTATTTTAAAAATATATTATATACTACCATTTATTTTCTATTTTCCCAACTTCAATATGCTTGCACACACACACATTTGGGGTGCAAGCCAAGAACAGAACCTCTATCCTAACTACCCACTCGCCCATCCGCCCGCGCTGCCACCCACCTGCGGCCCGTGCCGCCGCCCGCCCACTCGCCCGCCTGCGGCCACCGCCCGCCCATGCCCCCTGCCACCGCCGCCTGCCCGCACCTCCCCCCGCCCCGCCCGCCGCCTAGGGCGCAAAAACACCTAGCGCCGGCCCTGATTGCGGGATGCCCCTATGCTCTGGGAAGTCAAATCGCGCTAAATCGCGGTGGAAACGACAAACGACAAACGACAAACGGAAACAACAAATTTTTGAAAAATTTCGCGACAAACGGAAACGACCCAAAACGGACCCGTTCCGACTAACGAAAACTCGAAACATCATTTTTTCTGGTCGTGCCCATGTCTACTTGAGTATATATGGTAATCCAACAGACAGAAGATTAAAAGATAATGCAGTCACCATAGGATTTTTGGCTCTTGGTGGCTAAGGGGCCAGGTCAAGATAAAGTCCTTTACCTGCTACCAGAAAGGGTGGGAGCAAACCGATCCTCTTTCCACAAGGCATTGGGTGAAGGTCCAGTCACACACGCAGGAAAATTTCTCAGGTTCTCCTGATAATGTCCGTGTCTCTGTGATACAGATTTGTGGTCTCCTGGTACATATCCCGGAGCAAACGTGTGCCACTTCTGCTTTTGGTTATTTTTTTACTTCTCCTGCAACCTGCCTCCCCACCACCACAGGTGACTGTCTCCTTGCAATGACTCATGAATAGCAGTGTGTTGAAATGCCAGCACTGCAGAAATGGCTCCAGTTGCTGTGTGACATACTTTTACCAATGTAGTGATGTACTGGCTGTGAAAAATAATGAAATATATATATGCTGTATACTATGCATGCCACAATAATGGCAGCCACCTTCCTGGCTTCCATTCTGAAAAGAAGCAGTTCAGGTTGTGCACACAGATAATTCCAGTAAAAAATGCACCAATATAACAGAGGTACAAAATAGCATAACCCTTCCAGGGAGTGGAAAATAAACTGGAGCTATACCACTGGCTGGGAATATATCTTGATCTTGACTATGCATTATAGGACCAGGAAAAAAGCAACCCTCTAAGTGAGGGAGAACTCACAAACATTTTCTTCATGTGACCAGCGTCTGGCCTCAAGGCCCTGGAGTTCCACTCCTAATCTGAGACTGGACGCCACATCTATTTTACAGAGCAAAGGGCTTCCCATTGGGATTTCCCTCTCAGGTGGACATCTTATAAATCACCTGAATCACCCCCTTCATGGCTATTTTCCCTCATAACCAGTGCTGTTCCTCTTGGCTTTCTTAACACAGGGTGTGATTACACAGGGATATGGCTTCAGACTGCTTGTGGTATGGTACAGTGTGGGTTAGTTTCCAGCCATTGTGTCATGTATGTGGAGTTGCCATGCCCAGACTGGACCTTTTGGGTCCAGTAATATGGCTGCCACCTTTGGGGGCTGGGTTGTAGTGATTCCATGACAGGCGGAAGAGTCCCTATAAGGGATATTGCTCCTATTAAAAAGCCACTTTTACGGGTGCAATCATACGCACAGTGTTGGCGCCCCCAAATGTATTACTGTTGACAAGGAAGCATGAAAGAGTAAGGACAAGCCATTGGCTTGCTCCAGGGCATCCACCATGCTACCCGTCTTCACATATGTGCCCAGGTTTGATAGGTTTTCAAGTGAGATGGAACATTTTTGGAGTGGGGTAAGTCTACAACTATTATCCCCAGGAGGCTTTCAATAAATTGGAGTGAATGATCACAGAATCTTCCCAGGAGTTTTGTCAGCTCTCCTGGGAAGTAAGTTTTCTCTTTCTCTGAGCCTAGATCTCCTGGGAATCTTCTTGTTTATCTCACATATACCTTTAGGCTTAAACTGCATTTTGTTCTTTCCTTAAAAGGAACACCCGAGGCTCAGTAGAATACACTCCTTTATTTGAGGATACTGAATCAGAAGCAATAGGAAAAGGAAAAGGAGGTAAGGTTGGAATGCAGTTGAAATTGAGTTGTGTTGATGAAATAAAAAAATTAAAACTAATTTTTAATTTTTTTTAAAGCTAGGCTCTTCTGACCTGGGAACTCGGCCATTAATCTCAGATGTACGTGACTCAAGTCCTGGTATCAGGAGTTGCTGAGTTCCACTGAAGATTTTCTATACTTCTGGGGAAGGGACAGAAGAATCCAGAAGTCAAAAGTGATGACATTCTGCCCCTGCTGACTGCTTCATTACATGTGCGTCAGCTGGAGAGAAAAGGGGATGCCCACTCAGTCCCGCTGTTCTCTGGAATTGCCCTAACACACCACGTGGAGAGTAACTCAGTGAGAGGCTCCCGCCTATAGAATCAAAAAGGTAGCAAGACTACCCTTCCCATGGTGCACTGGGGTGATCACTAGGAAGCAATGCGACTGAAGGGGTATTCTCTTCTTTCCAGCCAAACCATGTGGTACAAAGCAGAAAATGGTGGCAGAAAGTCCTCTCTGTTTCTCCTCTACTACTCCCAGAAGTCTGACTGGAGAACTCTGCGTAACTGGAAGTCTCAGAATTCCATAAATAAATAAATAAATAAATAAATAAATAAATAAATAAATAAATAAATAAATAAATAAATAAAAATCCCATTGCTAGGCAGTAGTAATCAGCCTTGTAGAATCAGACTGTTTAGTTAATTGAGTCTTCTTTAACTCAATGCCTTCCAGATTTGGTGGGTGACAACTCCCATCTAGACATGGGCACGACCAGAAAAAATGACGCTTCGAGTTTTTGTTTGTCGGAACGGGTCTGTTTCGGGTTGTTTCGTTTGTCGTGAAATTTTTCAAAAATTTGTCATTTCGTCATTTCGTTTGTTGTTTGTCATTTCCACCGCAATTTAGCGCGATTTGACTTCCCCCAGAGCATAGGGGCGTCCCGCAATCAGGGCCGGCGCTAGGTGTTTTTGTGCCCTAGGTGGCAGGCGGGGCGGGCAGCGGGCGGCGGGGGGAGGTGTGGGCGGGCGGCGGTGGCAGGGGGCCATGGGCAGGCGGCAACAGCGGCAGGGGGAGGTGCGGGCGGGTGAGTGGGTGGGCGGCGGCCGCGGGTGGGCGAGTGGGTGGGCGGCGGCGTGGGCCGCAGGCGGGTGGCGGCATGGGCGGGCGGGCGAGTGGGCAGTTAGGATATCACTTAGGATAGAGGTTCTGTTCTTGGCTTGCACCCCAAATGTGTGTGTGTGCAAGCAAATTGAAGTTGGGAAAATAGAAAATAAATGGTAGTATATAATATATATTTAAAATAAATCCACACCTCCCACTCCCACTCGAACCTCCCCCTTTATCCAATATCAGAAAAAAATCTTCACAAACTGCCAGAGAAGAAATAAAGAATAAACTGCTATTCCCTTCAGCAGACAAAGCTGCAGGGAATCAAAGAAATTATTTTCTAAATTCAATTCCATCCCTGCCTGCCTAACTTAAATCCTAAAGCCTCCACCCTCCCTCCTCAATCTTGATCGGATCACACCAGCACCAGCAGCCAGCCCTCCTCCCTCAACCCCATCCATACACCCAACTGCGATTTCTGGAAGGTGCCTCGGCTTTTTATGCCCTCCGAGACATCCAGAAGTGTCAGTCAAAAACGTGGTGATGCCATTGGTGGAATGGTTCAAAAAATTTGCATGGTCCCATCCCATGCCCAGCCCAAATGGGCAGGTCTAAAAAAATAATAAAAAAATAAAATAAAATCAATATGACGTTTTATTGCTATAAAAAACCCACTGCTCCTACTATTAAAATTCAGGCATTTAAAATAAATAAATTTCACATGTTTCTGTGGTGATTTGGTGTGTTTTTTGACCACAATTTCAAAACAAAATTTGCGGTCGCCATTTTGGATCCCCCCCACCGCATGGCATGGTGAGACGACGAGGATGACCCCCCCAGCCTGGTGCAAGCAGCCCAGGACAGGAGAAGAGGGGGGGAAAGGCCGGGGACCCCTCAGAAACCACCCCTCTGGTAGGTGGCAAAGCCTCAGGCAGGCATATTTTCACCTGCTTTTTTGGCTGGGAGTCGGGTTTTTTAAAAAAAACTTTTAAAAACTTTTTCTGTGCTTCGCATTGTGCAATTGCCACAATGCCACAAACAAAAACGAAAAACTCGACCAAATTTCTCTTGTTTCAGTTTGAGTTCGAGTTGTGACGGCTTAATTATCGTTACCGTTACCGTTTCCGTTACGAACGGAAACAAATAATGGAAACAAAAACAAAAATTTCACCGAGTCATGCCCATGTCTACTCCCATCATTGATAGCTGCCATGACCGATAGACCTGAAAGCTGGAAATGATGCCATTTAGCAGCTGTAGAAAGCTCCTGTGCCATAAAGCTTTAAAAACATTATTTTGAACTACTGTACAACTCCCTGAATATCTGCCTTGAATGTCCCATACTACTAGAGATGGGCACGGAACAAACATTTTTTCGTTTCCATTACCGTTTGTCGTTTCCGTTACATAACGAAACGACAAAAAAATTGTGATGAAAATGCAACGAAACGAACAGAACCACGAAAATTGTGGTCGTTACGTTTCGTTTTTGTTAATGGCGACGCGCAATGAAATGAGCTGTTTTAAATGTTAAAAAATGCCCTGGACATCCGTAAAAACACAGCAATAATTATTAATACCTACTAGGGGGGTTGGGGTCCTTAAAATGTTTGTTTTTTGTCTTCTCCCATCGCAATGTATTTTTCTTTTTGCTTTAAAATGGATGTCACCACCAACCACAAAATGAAGGCAAGCCATGTGATGGGATCATGTTCAACCAATAGCATGCCCAGGTTGCAGACTGGGCGGGCAGGTCTGACAGCCACAGAGGGCATAAAAAGCTCTGGCAGCCCCCACCCTCCTTGCATTCTCTGGTGGGAGTTAGGGTGGCATTGCTGTTTCTGCGACTCTAGCTTCAGTCCTGCAGCCTCCCTGTGTGCGTGTGTGCTGCGTACCTCTCGGTGAGTACCCTTCCCTTCCCCACAGTGCAGTCACTCTGCGGCTGCCTTGCACCCTGGGCAACGCCCGCCGCTGCCTTTGCAGCTTCCCTGCATACCTATTCTATACTGTGTCTCTGCCAGCATCCATTTTTTTTAGTGTTTTCCCTCTGGTCTGGGGCGTTGGAGGATGCCTGCACACGGAAATGCCTTAAAATCGCGCAAAAAGCGGGTAGAAACGACAAACGAAAAAATGAAAAACGGTAACGAAATTTTTCAAAAAATTCATGACAAACGGAAACGAACCGAAACAGACCTCTCAATGACAAACAAAAAACCGAAACACCATTTTTCTGTTTCGTGCCCATCTCTAGTAGCACTACCCTCCCAACCTTGAATATGCTGATGTCTTCTGATCAAGTGGGATCAGACCTGATTAGTTCTTGGAAGGGAGACTGCAATGGACCACAAGATGCCTCTAGATAGGGCTAAGAAAGATTTTTGCCTGATGTTCTGGATGGCTTCCTTAAGTCAGAGTTGACAATAATGGGCTAGATGCACCAGTGAGCTTGATTACAAGTCTTACAGCCCCTGGAAACCTTAGCAACTTAATTTTGGTAAAATGTCAGAATGCCAATATCAACAGAATATGGAAAACTAAATAGCCCAAACCCCGGGGCTGTGGAAAACTGATTCTGTTCAAAGTCCTGTTTCTAAGAGCAGCCAGCCAGAAACCAAGTATGAAGAACGTGAGGAGATGGCACATATCTTTAAATCCAAAATAATTTTATCCTTATTTACATCTGTCTAGATCAGTGATGGCAAACCTATGGCACGGGTGCCAAAGGTGGCACTCAGAGCCCTTTTTGTGAGCACCCAACATTGCCCCTTCATAGCCACCTGTATACAGGTTAAATTAGTGTATTGGCACTTTGCAAAGAAATTAGTGGGTTTTGAATTGCAGTTTGGGCACTCGGTCTCTAAAAGGTTCACCATCACTGGTCCAGATGGCATAAGTATAGAATGCAGGCATGCAAACAGGCTAACCTTCAGCACTCCAGATGTTTTGGACCACAACTCCCATAGTCCTTTGCCATTGGCACTCTAGGCTCGGAATTTTGGGAGTTGTGGTCCAAAACATCTGGAGTGCCAAAGGTTCACCACCACTGGGCTAGCCCTTTTGGATCTTACCTCAAGGAAGGAACATTTTAAAAACAGACCTTCAATGTGAGTGCTCTATTTCTTCCCCAGCTTTGTCCATGTACAGCAGGGCCATTCTCATGCCTTCTCTTCTGCCCATAATTTTGTGGGGGGTTTGATACCACCATGGCTGAGATTGTTATAACAATCATCCAGTGGAAATGTGCAAGATGCAGAGTTTGACAAAGTTCCTGTTTTGCAGCTCTTAGAATCTGCTGGCTGGTTGGCTAATTCTGGGAACAGTAGCTCTGAGATGATAGCTAGCAGTTGTGTGTAGGACGTTTGGCTTGAGCCATTAGAGATGTCCTTGCTCACCATCTTCAGATTTGGTGTCAAATTAGATAATACAATTAGTTAGTATGTATTAAGGAGCAAAGGTCCCTCAAGTGGCAGCAGATGTCTATCCGGAACAACCTGTACTTGTCCTCACATACTTGGGTTGCATTTACCATGCAGGATTTTCTTATACATTATTTGAAATTAAACACAGGCTTATGTTGCAAGTATGATTACTTAGTTATGTAGCTGTTATGTTGTTGAAGAGGTAACATGTTAATTAGAGAAATACTCAATGTCCACAATGTCTAGATGGCATAGGATCTACAAGCCAACCCCTTGTTGAGCAATAATACAAACGTCTAAGTAAATGTTAGGAATAAAATTCTGATAGTAAGAGCTATTCACTAGCGGTGGAAATGAACTTCAAAGATGCTGGACTCTCCTCCACTGGAGGTTGGAATACAAAGGTTGTATGGCCACCCAGAGGGATGCTTTGGTTGAGGATTTCCTATAGTGTCAGGAGACTGGACTAGATGAATTTTAAGATACATTACAATTCTGCAGTTTTGTGATTTTAGTAAGGACGGTGTCTAGATTTCACAGTATAAACCTCCCATGTTCTCCTCCAACCATCATCTGGATTCCTTCCTGGTTCTGGCAGTGTGTGTGAAAGCTTTATCTGGCACTCACAGTAGGTGAGCATCTCATCCCTGTTGTTGATGGACCACCTGAGCAGTGATTTTCAAACAATACGAAGCTGATTCAAATATGGAAGAAATGGTATCATCAGACATTCCTTCATGCACAGCAGGATGGGGTCAGCTTGCTATCTTTCCATCCTGAGACTTATCCTGAGTAGTTGGATGAATCCATCATGGCTGCTAATGAGTCAGTCTGGAGACTCAAAGGAGATGCCGGAGGCCAGGGATACTGACAGCTTGACTTTCATCAAAGAGCCACATCAATCTGTGATTGAAGTGAACTCCTTGGGAATTCTCCTGAAGGCTATCAAGAGACCCCAGGGTCACAAAAGTGTAGAGTATGTTTCAGCTCTTTAGCATCTTGCTTTATCTTTCTGTCTGTCACATGTAATGTTCCTTTCTGATTTATGTCCTCCAATTTCAATTATTTACTGCCTTCAGACCCATGGGAGTGGAGCTCTGCTCACACACTCGTTGGCTTTCATGCCAGCTTGCAGCATTCAACATGCAGGAAAGAGAAGGCCATTAACTAAACAGGCTCCCCGACCCTTCTCCAAAACAATTTGCTGGTTTCTTTCTTTCTTTCTTTTAATCAGGGCAAATTTGTTTACATTGACTTTAATCATAGCATCTTTGGGATAATTGGTTTTTCAAAAACACGCACGAGCATTCATTGCAGGTTTCAAGAGGTGACGTGGGAAGAGAGCAGCAGAGAGAGTGTACTTAATTATGTCTATGGAGAAATGCAGTGATTAATCATCAGGAGTGTATCGCCTATCTGAGAACTCCCGCAAAGACAAGCTAAACTGCTTATCCTGAGCAGAGAAATCCATGGGGGTGGGGGGAACATTTTGAGTTTTCTTATAATTTGAGGTGAATCAGTGTATGGGTGATCACATGGAGGAGGTAGTGGAAGGAAGTGTGTGGTCTCCACAAAACACCTATGCAGGTGCCGGGCCAAACTGGGCTGAACCACAGTTCATGCCTATCTCTGTTTCTTGAGTACTTCTGTGGCACATGCAGTGTCAAAACAAACAGAGGAGTTTCAGGGACAACAAACTGGTGCCTGGTTGCAGCACATGGTGTTTTGTTGGTTATGGGATGGTAAAGATGCCCCTCCCCCTGCTCTCTCCCTCCCCCCCTCTCCTGAGAATGACATACATGAGATGTAAAACAAAAACAACCTGTAAACATTCAATCTTGTTTAAAGACCTCCTTGGGGTCCCTGGAAGCTGAAGTGCAAAGATGTTAATGTGCTTCCCACAGTCAATAATGTCAAGAAATCTATCCTTAGCGTGGTTTCCAAAAACTCCAGACACTAATGAAGCAGATTTCAGTTAGGCTCATAAATATGCACATTGTTAAGCCCAGGAGCCTTTCTTGTAAGGAATACAGCAAAAAAATATCACTTGGATTCAACATTTCCAGCGGCATCTGAAGTTTTTAAAAAGTGAAATCCAGCTAAAAAAGGCAGAGCATAAAGGTCACCATTTGATGAAGGACAGAGAAAAGGTATATGTGTCTGCGGATGGGGGGTGGGGAGATGCCACCACTGTTAATTTTTCTACTTTAGGTTTGAAATGTTCTATCTCTGTTTCATTATTCTACAATTGCTTCCATGGGCACTAAAACATTTGACAAAACCTGAGCCAAGCACAATGAAAAATAGCTAGTAGCAAATGCAGGATCATGCAGGGGAAAGTCTTGTGCCTCTAATCTTGTGTCTGGCCACCCATCCGTCACCCCCCCATTACTTCTACTTTCTTCTTCCTTAACCCCTCCTCCTTGTCCTTACCCTTTTCCAGCTTATTGTAAGAATCTTCGTTAAGCTGGAGAATGCAGATCTTGGAGTGGCAGGAGAAAGAAGGTTTTAAAAATGTGGCGTTCCATTGAAGACTCTGTCACCTGTCAATGGCTCTATTTCCTTGTAAAAGGTGAAGGTTTTTCCCACACTTGTGTGCTAGTCATGTCCGATTCTAGGAGTGGTGTTCATCTCCATTTCCAAGCCAAAGAGCCAGTGTTGTGCAAGTCTGTGGCCATGTGGCCGGCTTGGCTGAATGCATTTCTGTGTACAGAACACTGTTTACCTGACTGATTTATCTCTGGAGAAATGTTGATGCAAAAACTAGAGATGGGCACTTCATATTCCTTTCCCTGGGGAAATGAATACAAACCGTGGCACTACATGTGGCAGGGAAGGGCCATCTGGGCTCCTTCGGCGATTGGCACAACAGTGAGGATGATGGAGCCTTTGTCTGCACAGAGCCCAGCAAGTGGTCAAGATGGCTCTGAGGGGGTGGGATTGGGCCACTGTTGCACCCGTGGCATCACAGTTCATATTTATTTCTTGAGCAAAAAAAAAAAGTTAAGTTAAAAGCTAATTAAATTGCCCAGTTATGTTAGAAAAAAATATACAACTGTATAGAGTGTAACATCTTACAGTCAATCCCTGGTTACAACCCAGTAGATGTGAAGGGGCTTATCCATGTGATGGCTCAAGGAAACAAACATTTGCGGTTACCAGGGGTGGTGGTGGAAGTACAGAATTGCCTGAGGGGGAAAAGTTAACACTGAGGATGAAACCAAGATATGTATTTGTGCAGCAAAATTATTTAGGAAGGAATATCTCTCTCATCCCCCCCCCAACCCCTGTTCAAAACTGTGATTTTCAAATCAAAATCAATATTGCAATATAAGCTTGTTTACTATGGCAGGAATATCACAAAACCCAGCCTTTGGTTGGAGTGGATCAAGGGCAGATCTGAACAGGGCCTGAGAAGAGAGAATGCCTTCATGCATGTAGAGACTTCAGAAGCGCTTGCCGCTGTGAGGCTGTGCATTGTGGTGAATTGACAAGGGGGAGGTGGCAAATGGGCGAAAGGAAACGGAATGGATCAGGCCAGCGAGTATATGCACGAACAGGATGTGCGTGTGGGAGTGCACGCACATGAATTAGGCTGATTTCCTTCATTTCCCCCAGACTTATTTGCATGATTAGAAACTGAGAAGCAGGTGCTTCATACTCAGTGGCTGATTTAGAGGGTTGCTAAGCAACCCGCTGGCCATCACCTTAGCCTACAGTAAGTTGCTCACACAGTTGCTGGGGCCTAAGGCAGTGCCATCCAGAGAATCCTGTGCTTGACAAAACATTTTTTTTTTTTGCCCCAGAAGGGCCAAAGAAATTCATTAGGCATCAGTAGCACCACACAAACAGATGTATCTGTATTGTCCTAATGACTGGGATCAGTAATAATAGAAATGGATGGAGTTGGCTACCTGAATTAGTGTTTTGATAACAGAAGGGTTAGTCAATTTGAATGTCAAGGAGACTTAAACTAGGTGTGCGGAAAATCCTTTAAACCTACACTGTTCTTAAAGGAAGAGCTGATTGGCGCTTATGCATATTGTTTATTTTGACAATCGCCGAGATCGGCACTGGTCAAAATAATAAAAAAACAAAAAATGAAATGGAATGGAATGAACATTTCCATTTCATTTTGTTTCATTTTTAAAGGCACTTCATTTTTCATTTTGTTAGGCAACAAAACAAATAACGAATAACAAAAAGGGAAAAATTCATTTTGTGCCCGTCTCTAATGACAATATTTCAAGTTTCCAGTGCTTTCTGATATAAAGAAAGCAAAACCCAGCTTCTCGCTTCCTTGGGAAGCGAGAGTGTTAGGTTCCTCACAGGGGGACCCTAGCAAGTGAGCAAGCAAACATTTCTGTGCATCTGTGTTTTTGGACAACAACTTCCAAAATTTCTGAGTGGCCATCATCTAAAACCTCAGATTTACACTTGTCTGGTAGAATCCACATCTACAATGTCTTAATTTCAGCCCCCTGTGACTGTTGACTTGAGAAAAAGGCTATTGTAAGCCACCCATACCACCCGAATCAGACCAAGACCTTTCTGCCTACAACTCCTTGGTGTTTCACCAGCTAATCCTGATTTCTTTCTTCCCTCTCTTGTCTTCTTATTGACATATTTTTCCTCCTCTAGAATAAACACAGGAAAACCTCCTGCAGGAAATGGAAATCCTGCCCAAATGAGATGAATGAAGAAGAGCAGAGGTTCTGGATAAACAGATAAGAGACCAGGGTGAAGAAAGAAATGCTAATAGGTTATGCACTGATCTATCACATACCCTCAGGAAGAAGCTCAGCAGTGTACTTTCATCCCTTCATGGTTCAGCTATAGAGCCTAGCTACCTAAGGTCCCGGGTGAAAAATCATCAACATTATTATCAACAGATTCTGTTCATGCTTCCTGTGTTTAGACAGTCCCCATGGCACTAGTGGGTGTTTGCGCTACTTACAGGCATCAACACTGTCATAATCACCCTGCATAATTTTATTTCTCCCTTATGAAAGTGGAGACAATGTAGGATACACCATTTTGTGGAGCTGAGGATCAGCCATAGAAAATTCTGAAGAGGCCGTTTTGGAAGAGAGGAATCTATCCCAGCCTATGGTGAAAGGTTAGAGAGAGGAAAGAGAGATGAGGCTGATCTCCAGTGAAATTTGCAAAATAAGACAGTGGGGAAAAAGATTACACTTATACTATCCAGCCTAAACGGAAAGAACGGGTTGTAATTCAACATGGGTAGAACCTGTGGCATTCCAGATGTGGTTAGACTCCCACTTAGAGATGGGCACGGCCAGGAAAAATTACGTTTCGAGTTGTCGTGTGTCGGAGCCGGCCCGTTTCGGCTCATTTCCGTTTGTCGCAAAATTTTTCAAAAATTTGTCATTTCGTTCATCCTTTTTTTGTCTGTCGTTAGTACTGGTTGGGGGGGGAGCGGGCTCCTGGAGGCACCTCTCTGGGGTGGGTGCCTCCTCTGGCCAACCATGAAGGGAAAGCGGGCTCCTGGAGGCACCTCTCTGGGGTGGGTGCCTCCTCTGGCCCGCTACAAAAGGGTATGCATAGCCAATTGGATATGCATACCAAGTTGCAGTGGCAGGCAGAGGCACCTCTCTTTCGGGTGCCTCTGTGACTCACTGCCTGGCATACAGTGCACTTGGACTGGGGATGGGGAGGAGGAACAAAGTGAGAGAGGACCCCTATGGGCGCCCTGTGACTCACAAAGAAGGGAAGTGTACTTGCTGTAGTGCAATGCGAGTACACAGATCTGGCTTAGGGTTAGGGTTAGCGCTTAGGGTTACGGGTAAGGTTAGGGTGAGTTAGTGGGGTGCACCTCTGGGTGCCTCTCTGACCCACTAAGAAGGACAGTGTACTAGCGTATGGGTTCGGGTTTGGGTTCGGGCTAGGGTTAGTGGGCTTTTTATGCCCGACTGGCACATCCCAGAAGTCTCGGTCAAAACCTGGCCAAGTGGCCATGCAATTGGTGGAATGGCTCCAAAAATTTGCATGGTCCACTCCCATGGCCAGCCCATCATTGCGCAGGTGTAAAAAAATAAAAATAAAAATAAAATAAAATAAAATCAATGGAGAAGTTTTATTGCAAGAAAAACCCACTGCTGCTACTGTAAAAATTCAGGCAGTTTTAAAATAGCTATTTTCGCATGTTTCTGTGGTGCTTTGGTGTGTTTTTGGACCATGATTGCAAAATAAATATTGCGGTCACCCCATTTTGGATCCCCCGCCTACACTGCATGGCATGGCGAGATGGCGAGACAACGAGGATGCCTCCCACCGGAGCAACCCAGGACAGGAGAGGGGGGAGGCCGGGGACCCCCCCAGAAACCACCCCTCTGGTAGGTGCCCTCACTCAGGCAGGCATATTTTTGCCTGCTTTTTTGGCCAGAAATCAGGGTTTTTTATTTATTTTTAAAAGTTTTTTTCTGTGCCACTTGCGCTTGGCATCACGCCGCGTGATGCCAGGAACGACAACGACAAATCAGACCCAATTTTTCTTTTTTCGGTTCAAGTTCGAGTTCTGGCGGAGTAATTGTCGTTACCGTTTCCGTTGCGTAACGGAAATGAGGAACGGAAATGGAAACGAGAATTTCGCCAAGTCGTGTCCATGTCTACTCCCACTCTTATCAGCTTAGCATGACCCATGGTGAGAGAAGATGGGAGTCACTGTTTTACCGTGTATGTAGTAGAACAGGCCTGCACAATGTGGTGACCGCGAGCGATCAGTAGCCCTAGGGCAGTGATGGCGAAACTTTTAGAGACCGAGTGCCCAAACTGCAATTCAAAACCTACTAAAGTGCCAATGCAGCAATTTAACCTGACTAGAGGTGGCTGTGAAAGGGCGATATCGGGTGCCCACAGAAAGGGCTCTGAGTGCCACCTTTGGCACCCCTGCCATAGGTTCGCCAACACTGCCCTAGGGGATGTTAGAAGTAGCCCACCAGATCCCCAGCAGCCTCCCAATCCACCACCAGTGGCAGCATGTTTGAAAAAACATTTTTTTGGCCCACCCTCCCACCCAGACATTTGGTCTGGATTTGTTCCCTTACCTTACCTTCTGCCACAGCGCCCCACCCCCTCTGCTTGGCTCCTCTGTAGTAATCTCTGTCTTCCTAATCTGGAGCACTGGCGAAGCAAGGAGCCACGGCCTGGACCAGCACTGCTTCCTTGAGCTGCTGGCCAGGTGGCACATGTGCATGCGTGCTTCTGTAATCAGACCGTGGGGATGTTTGTTTGACTGCAGGGAGGTTTGGCAGTTTAAAGTAGACTGTGGGCTGTTCAAATTTGGACAAAACATTTGTTCGTAAGTTCTGGTTTATTAGAATTTAGCACAAGGAGACAATGGAAAGCTGTCTGCCTCATTTGTGACTTATCATTTATATTTTACAGGCTGATTTACAAGAAAGCAGATCTGAATACTGTTGGGTGGAATTGCCAACAGTGTGATGATGAATTTCATTTTCAGGTCTCCTAAGCTTTATTACTTAGCCAGAGGCTATTGACAGCCCAGTACATAACACAATAAATGCAGGAATACAGCTGCTCAGTTTCTCTTGTGTTCTAAAAACATTTTTGTCTCAGAGAATTATACAAAAACTCACTGAAAAGCTACTTGTTCCAGAGTTTCCACTTTGCGTTGTTCGGTCGTCCTCTAGAGAAATGAACTATCATCTGAATTGCTCTAAGGTAACCCCAAAAGAAAAGAATAACTGTTCAGCCAAGTGAAAATTCACCACAGTGGTCAGCTTAGTCACTGGTTTAACCTTGTCCCTGTGTGGGATTTTAACTAGTGCTAAATTTGTGTGTCATCTTATAGAATAATTTATCAGGCAATACAGGACAAGGTCAAGATGGGGAACCCTTTCTCATGCCAGGGACTCTCTCTTCTCCATTTGAATTTGGGCCTGAAACCAGAAGGCAAAGTTTAGGTATATGGTGAATAAGGTGTAATCAGCAACCATTTCTGTCACTGCATAGGCTAATTCTTGTTTCTGGGAAACAACTGCAGTGGTGCCTTATATAAAGGAATTAATTCGTTCCAAATGCAATTCTGTTCAGCAAATTTTCCTTTATACAAATTTCCCATAGGAATGCGTTGAAAACATAATTGCGACCATTTTTATGTTGTACAGATTCGCCCCATAGGCAATTCTGTTAAGCAAATTTCCCCTATCTCCGGAATTTTTTATGTTGTAGATTTTATGTTATACAAACCGTTTGTTATATGAGGGTCCACTGTATTAAACCAGAAGTTCCCAACATTCTCTAGATCTTGTGCTACTAGAGATGGGCACAAAACAGAAAAATGGTGTTTCGGTTTTTTCGTTTGTCATTGAGAGGTCTGTTTCAGTTCGTTTCCATTTGTCGGGAATTTTTTGAAAAAATTTCATTACCGTTTTTTGTTTTTTCATTTCTACCCACTTTTTGCGCGATTTTTAAAGCATTTACGCGTGCAGGCATCCCCCAATGCCCCAGACCAGAGGGAAAACACTAAAAAAAATGGATGCTGGCAGAGACACAGTATAGACTAGGTATGCAGGGAGGCTGCAAAGGCAGCGGCGGGCATTGCCCAGGGTGCAAGGCAGCCGCAGAGTGACTGCACTGAGGGGCAGGGTTAGGGTACTCACCGAGAGGTACGCAGCATGCACGCACACAGGGAGGCTGCAGGACTGAAGCTAGAGTCGCAGCAGAGACAGCAATCCCACCCTAACTCCCACCAGAGACTGCAAGGAGGACGGGGGCTGCCAGAGCTTTTTATGCCCTCTGTGGCTGCCAGACCTACCCGCCCAGTCTGCAACCTGGGCATGCTATTGGTTGAACATGATCCCATCACATGGCTTGCCTCCATTTTGTGGCTGGTGGCGACATCCATTTTAAAGGGAAAAGAAAAATACATTGCGATGGGAGAAGACAAAAACAAATGTTTTAAGGACCCCAACCCCCCTGGTAGGCATTATCAGACAATATAAATAATTATCGCTGCGTTTTTACGGATGTCCAGGGCGTTTTTTAACATTTAAAACAGCTCATTTCATTTCGCGTCACCATTAACGGAAACGAAATGTAACGACCACAATTTTCGTGGTTCTGTTCGTTTCATTTCATTTTCATCACAATTTTCGTTTGTCGTTTCATTACATAACGAAAATGACAAGCGGTAACGGAAATGAAAAAATGTTCATTCTGTGCCCATCTCTATGTACTATTCTCATCCATAATGATAACCATTGATATCCTAGTTTCTTGTCTGGGATTATGGGACTTATAGTCTGATAGCCTTGGGGAACCAAAGGCTGGGGAGTGGGGACCACTGTGCGATAGAATTAACCTTAGCCTCCAAACTCCTGGCTTTGTAGAGCTTGAGTTAGTATGGAAAAGCCTTAATGTTTGACCTAAAATGGTAGTTTTTTTGGTCATTTAATCAGATACTGAGTTATTTCAATGCTCAGTTATTTCAAAAAGAAATCAGCTGTATTCTTTCCCTCATCCCGTCTGATGCTTCATTCAGGATTCTGGATGGCCCATATCATACCCATTAGAACTGAATGCTACCAAAGGAAAGCCATGCTCATTTTTCCCCTTTGCTCACTGACTTTTGTAAATTAACTTATAGGCATTATATTGGAAATTGAATTCCCACAGATCAGGTAGGATTTGAAGAGTGAGTGCTAACATTCTTTGTTTAAAGGTAGGGGGTTGCAAGCTGATGCATTACACCGTTTTCATGCTACATTAATATCTCCTGTTGAAAGACATGATATAGCAATTAGTATACACTAATTTTGCAGCACAGAGAGGTTTTAAATATTATAGCTGTTACATGAAATGGAACCTGATTTGCAAGTAGTACCCAATGTAGTGTGAGAACAAAAATGGCTGAGTTACGAAACTCCACCCCCCCCGCAAAACAATTTGTTCTGCAGAATTCTGTGATTTCTGAAAAATTCAGATTCTGTTAATTTTTTAATATGGAACAATTGGGATAATGCTGACTGACATAGAATACCTACCATGTCTACTGTGAATAGTAGGCCCATTTAATGTTTGTTAGGATGTATAGTGCTTGATAGATAAAAGATTACTGGTTTGGAGACCATGATAGGAAAAGCTATATTAATAATGTTTTGCCTGTCAGGCAAGCATTAAGAAACAGAAAGTCCTGTGGGAACAAAAGAAATGAAAAACTGGCTTGTTTACAGGGAAATTAAGATGGAATTTTACCCAAGTGCCAGAGGAGCAATAAATTATGTGGACTTGGGAGGGAGACTGAATTGTTATCGTATTATACATGACTCGTAGGTAGAGGTGGGCAGTTTTGTTTCAGAAGGGGATTGGTTCCGAAACGAAACACACCAGCACAGCTGGCATTCGGAATGCAGTCCCACTCTCTGGAACAAAATCAACCACCACTGTCTTACCTTGTTTTATCTCGCACGGGGTGAAACTCCAACCAGGAAGCAGCCTCCAACGCGTCATCTTTCCATCTCCCTGGCGTTGGCCAATCAGGGGTGGGATGATGCATGTCCTTGCACAGCTGATTGGCCAGTGCCAGGGAGAAAAAGTAAGATGGTGCACTAGGGTGGGGCACTCCATGAAACTTTGGAGTGCTAGATCCTAAACAAATAAGAGAAAGTACTTTTTCACCCAGAGGATCACTGGTCTCTGGAACTCCCTGCCAGAATAAGTGGTGACAGCTGTCAGCCTTGACAGATTTAAGAAAGGATTAAACAAGTTCATGGAGAACAAGGGTATCCATGGCTATCATTATGGATGCCTAAGGACAACCTCTGGGTTGGAGAGAGAGGTAGGATATCTCTCAAAACCATTTGCAGGGAATCATAAGCAGGTGAAGACATCTGCTTGGGAATACCCTGAAGCAAATGGTGAGCCACTGTGTGAGACAGAATACTGGACTAGATGGGCTGTGGCCTGTTCCAGCAGGGCTGTTCTAAATACCAGACACAGTAGGACCCCCACATCCACTGATTCAGTTATCCACGGTTGGCAGAGGAAAAAAAATAAATAATTCAGCAGCCACAAAGCAAGCTATTGTCACAAACAGCAGCTGTAAAGCAAGCTATTGTCACAAATAGCATCTGTAAAGCAAGCTACTGTCACAAACAGAAGCCATAAAGCAAGCTACAGCCAGGAAACAGCAGTTTGGAGGTGGGTGGGCAAGTGTTCTCTCTTATCCACGGTTTTCATTATCCACGGGAAGGCCTGGAATCAATCTTCAGTGGATACTGGGGTCCTACTGTATTTATAGAAATAATAGAGATGCCTCTGAAGTCAGGAAATATCAAGATTTTTGTGTCAGCTTGGTTGGTTCTAGTAAAAATCAGTCCCTTTCTGGATATCTCCAGCAAGCTTCCTCAACACCCCTATTGTCATCTGGGGAGTCTCGGACTGCCTAGCATAGCTTTCTTCAACCTTTTGTCTATGAAATATGTTGAACTACAAATCTCATAAGCCCCAGATGTTATGGCATTACACTCCCAACACACTAAGCTTGGCTTAAAATTGTTTCCCCACCAGCTGCGGACTTTAAACAAAATAAAGTACGACCATGACCACCTGAGCACGGCCCAGCGCACTTTAGAAGTACCTGGTCTCTGGAGGTAAAATTTTTCCGATGCGGGCTGTAAAGCTGTGGATGCCGGGCTCCCCTCGCCTTCTGTTTTTTTTTTTTTTTTGTCCCTGCTGCCCCTTTAAGAGACAGGAATCCCTTCGGGGCTGCTGTGGACGGCAGACAGAGGTGAGCGGAGGTGAGCCTGCATTCTTTTCTCCCTCCTTTTCTCCCTCCCCTCACTGCAGATAGGAACAATGGAGGGCGGAAGAGTGGGAACACAGGAAGAGGAACAAACCCCACAATCTCTGGTCTGAATTTAAGTTGTCAGCAGATTTTAGAGGTTGTGTAAAAGCACTCCAAGTTGGTACCTCTTCTTTGTTTTCTCTCCAGTCTTTTACAGCAAACAACTTTTCTTTAGAGGGCAAAGCAAATCCCTTTAAATTCTGCTTCGAGCAGGGCTTGCTCAGTATGAAGGATGCAATGGCAAATTAAAGTTGTATGGTATTGATTTGATGGGAGGCAACGGCACATTGATTTCGGAGACATTCTCCCGTGCAGTAGCCTAGCCCGCTGAAGGGAGAGGCAGCAGGAGGGAGCCGCTGCAATCAGTCCAAAAGGACTCTGCATTTAGGTCAGTGACTTCGACCCTGATGATTTTTTTTGCTTGCTCCGGAGACGTTCAACTCAAACAGCCACAAATACAGGAGTCATTTGTACGCAGCTGAATTGTAGGGTCAGCACAACGAACACACTTGGAATCGTTCTGTGTACATAAGCTTCTGCCTGGAAAGCAGAATTTGAAAAGTTGAAGCTCTTCCTTTGTGCCAGTGAGTTTGAAATAACACAGGGGGGGGGGGGACAACAGACAACTTTCCCCACTTATTTATTGGAAGGAACCACACATCCGGGCGATGGAGAAAAATGATGCCGTACCATTTTGGAGGTCTGAGCTGAAGCATGGATGAGGAAAGAAGGAGAATAATCCTGACCTGACAGACTCCTATATAGAACTTTGGGCAAGAAGGTGGTGATCCAGGCTTAGAGCCTTTTCACACGACCCCTAAGATCCGCTGGCCACTTAAATTCGGACCAGAGATCTTGGGGGTTCGTTGCTCTTCCTGTGTTCCCACCCCCTCCGCACTCCTAGCTGCTGTCTGCGTGAGGGGAGGGAGAAAAAAGGGAGAAAAGAATGCAGGCTCACCTCCATCTGCTGATCAAAGCTGCCCCGAGCCCCGTCGTCATCCTGATTCCTGTCTCTTAAAGGGGTGGGGGGCAAAATAAATAAATAAACAGAAGCGAGGAGAGCCCTGCACTCACTAGATTACATCCGCATCAGGGATTTTCACCCCTGGAGAGCAGGTACCTGAAAAGTGCGCTGGGACGCGCTTAGGTGGGCATGGTCGCACTTAATTTTCTGTAAACTCCGGAGCTGGTGGGGAAACAATTTTAAGCTCCGGAGCTGGGAGCCATTTGCCGCGGAGTTTAGGGGTTGTGTGAAAAGGCCCTTCAAGAGCTCCTAAGGTTGATTGCTATAATACACTCTCCATGGGGCAGCCCTTTCTGTTAGTGCAAAGCGCAGGAAGTAAATTTCTGTTTTTTTTTAGAAGTATGCATAGCTTTTTATTTAGCCAGCTGCAATGATTGCTTCTTCTTCTCACTGAACTTGACAAAGATGCTTATTTGATTTTTTAAAAACTCCTCTCAACCTAGAACCTAGAGAAGATCTGTCTATTCATTTGTGTTCCATTTCTTGGCTTCACCTACTAGGACTTTTGTCTTGGGTTCTTTTTTCATTTGCATATGGAGTTAAATGCACAATTTTAGCATTTATTTTCTCAAACATGCAGCTTTTAAAATAAAACCTCCCCAGTGACCAAAAACACCCATTGCATTTGTTTTTCAAATGAAAACCTTTTTAGTTGCATACATTTGTGTGCATAAAATTCCAGGAAACCCAACGATTTATGCATCCTATCATGAATGTAGATACAAATAGGATTGATTTGTTTACAAACCCTGCTAATGAAATGTCTTGTTATCCCAGGTTCTTCCTATTTCAACTATGGCCGTTACTTCACGAAGTGCCTTGCTTCGAACCGACCTTGCCTTCGCTGTGAATTCGGAGGCGGTCATCATGATTCAAAGTACTCACGAGCTGCAGTTTTAGGACCGATTCGAGCACAACCTCACGCTCCCTTGCATTATGCCACTTTTCAACGTTCCTTATTTCCCATTCCTTTAAAAAATACCTCACTGATGCTGGACTGTCAGTTGCAATGACTCTACTGATTTCAACTGTTTCCTGGCATCATTGGCAGCCCCGCCGCTCTGCACAGCCGCCCGTGCACGCTGCCTGCCCCGGGTGCCCTGCTCTGGCCGGGCGAGACGGCTTTCCTCCTGCTCCCGCCGCCGCCGCCGCCACCGCTACTTTGCAAAGCGAATGCATCGATATCCCTGTTTGAATATTTTTAAAAAAACTTGAAATAAAAGCCAAAAACCGAGACCACACGTGACGTTGGGAGCGAAGTGAGATTTTAAAAGATTCCCGGCCGCTGGCAGGGGAACCACTCACCCCGCTTGGAGCACGGTAAAGGGGGCGTGGTCGGGGTGGCATCGCAGCCAAAAAGGAGGAGCGTGCGGACTGAAACTATCGATTCGCACAGAAATGAGGGCTTGCCGCGAAGCGAGCGGTTCGTGAAGTAACGGCCTCTGTTTGCCATCATGATTCAAAGTAAGCCGTTGCAGCTACCCTGTTATGCAGTCTTCCATTCACAGACTCTGGCTGTCCACAGGCAAAGCTCTGAGGCTATGAAGCCCTCTTTCTCTGTATTTGAGGAATCACCTTCTTTGCTTTCATTTTGTTCGGGCTATAAAATTCACTTTTGTTTAACTCAGTGGTCCTCAACCTGTGGGTTCCCTAGATGTTCCTGGACTGCAACTCCCAGAAATCTCCACTACTCGCTGTGCTGGAAGGGATTTCTGGGAGTTGCAGTCCAGGAACATCTGGGGAGCCACTCTTCAGATTTTTTTCAGAGGCATTTTTATTGGACTGTCCATTTGGCATTTGATGCGGTTTAGGGTTTTTAAAGGCCTCATTTTATTAATGGATTTGCATGGTTGTTGTTTTATTTCCATCTCTTATTATGCAAGCTTTTTTTTTTTAAACAGTGTTAGGAATGCAGCACAGACATGCTTAAAAGTCAACCAATGAGTGCATAATGAGATATCTTGTAATATTCTGGGCTGTATCGCAAGACATATGCATGGTTATTTTCCAGCAACACCTATCTGTGTGAATACGACCAGAGTGCTTAATGCGCTAGTGCACATCAGCTTGCCATAGTAGCGAAAATGACACAATAGGAGTTCTGGGATGCCTCCTAATCCTTGTCTTCAATAGGAAGTGATTGTGTGTTTTGGTCTTTCCTTCTGGGTTATTAAATTTTGCTCCTGTACAATCTATGTGCCTTGATTACTTGCTCTTGACCTTTTACTTGCCATTAGTGCACATTCTCAGCCCATCTCATTTACCCAATGGTGATAGATGAGCTGCATATCCTGTATGGACACCAGTGTTACATTTCAAAATTGTAGTTTAGTGAGAGGTAGCTGTACTAGTCTGTGCAAGAATTCCAGGTAAAAAATCAAAGAAACAAAACAAAATAAAAGACAAAAACATGTGGCACCTTAAAGATTATTATATTTTTAATGTAAGCTTTTGTGGACACGAAATATTTGAAAATGTTATATTTGGCAGCTGGGTGTATGTCTGTGTCTGAAAACCATAATCCCCAAAATTAATTTGATCAAGCTCAGGGCACGCCTGTGTAGCGTATGAGACAAGACCCCGTTCCCTCTACAACATGGAGTTTAAAAACAAAACAAAAAAAACCTCTGATTGTAGTGTGATCCAGTTGTGTGGGAAGTCCCATTGGCTCTGTCCATGAAGTTGCTTCTGACATATACATCCCAGCCATGTGAAGTTCCCCCATGGGCAGTGTTTCCCATAAAGAAAGACATGTGTATGGGAATGACTGTGTTCCATAACTATTTGTCTTTGTACCCCGAGACTCATGGAGATTCCCCTTGGCTGTTTATTATGCCATTTTCAAAGTGCCATCTCAAAAAGACATAGTAGAACTGGAAAAGGTGCAGAAGACAGCAACTAAAATGATTACTGGGCTGGGGGACTTCCCTTATGAGGAAAGGCTAAAATATTTGGGGCTCTTTAGTCTGGAAAAAAGGTGCCTGAGGGGGGATATGATTGAGACGCACAAAATTATTCAGGGCATGAGTAAAGTGGATAAAGGGACACTCTTCTCCCTCTCACAAAATACCAGGACTAGGGGACATCCACTCAAACTGAGGGTTGGGAGAGTAAGAACAGGCAAAAGAAAAAAATTTTTACCCAGTGTGTTGTTAGTCTGTGGAACTCCCTGCCAGAGGATGTGGTGATGGCATCTAGCCTGGATGCCTTCAAAAGGGGATTGGACAGATTCCTGGAGGAAAAGTCCATCACAGGTTACAAACCATTATGGAGATGTGTAATCAATAGGTTTAAAACCAGGGTACTTCAAGGACCAGATGCAGGGGAGTGGTATGAACAGACAAATATCTAGTCTCGTGTGCTCCCAGAGGCATTTGGTGGGGTCACTGTAAGATACAGGAAGCTGGACTAGATGGGCCATTGGCCTGATCCAGCATGGCTCTTCTTATGTTCATATGATTTAGCAGACAATTGTGAGGAATCCATATGAAGTTGCCTTAAAATGGGTGATGCCCATCAATGCACCTAGCCTAGCATTCACCATTCTAACTGACACTGGTTCTCCCTGGTTTCAGGTAGGATTCTTTCCAAAGTACTGTATACTCAGAGACCTTTGGCATTTCCAGATAGCCTTCCATCCAAGTACTAACTTGGACCAAGTCTGCTTTGCCACTGAAGTCTGATGACATTGGGTGTGTTCAGGCAATGTGTTTTTGACAGAGCCTGAGAAGAAGAACAAGTTGTAAGAAGCATCAATAATGCTAATGGACTGTCCTTCAGTTGATGCAAATTACTCAATGTGCACACACTTGAAATAAAGTTGTGTGATGTAATTGAGAGGCAACAAGGCACTAGGTCTAATAAAGAGGCTTAAAATTTGTGCACAGGCAATATTGAGCTTCTTCCCCCATCAAGATGGGACTGTGAAGAGGGGCCTCCAGCATCTCTCCTAATACATGTTGGAACAGGGGGGAAATGTACACTTGGCAATGTCCATAAGTAGCTTCATTTACTTTGCTTCTTAATGATCAGACTGCATATCTAAGCAGCTTTGCAAGGAAAGTTGGATTTTAAGTGGAATAACAGTGCTTAAGCCTGGAGGATATGTCAACATTTTAGGAAGAATTCAAATCACTTTCCTTTAGGAAATGCCTCAGAGTCTCCAAGCTTGATTTATGTCTCTTTTATGTCTCATTTAATAAAAAGCAAATGAAGTGAAAAGACTCTAGAATGAAGTACAGTAAGTGTGTGACAATCATGGGAGCCATGTTCTGTTAAAAGTACATTAATACCTTGGTTTAAGAGTGTTTTGCAAGACAATCAAACATTTCTTCTAAAATTTGCCTTGATCAACAAGCAATGTCTTGCAATACAAGCAACTGGAACAAGTCACATGATTGCAGGTGAGCCAATGGTCTCTCTCTCTCTCTCTCTCTCTCTCTCTCTCTCTCTCTCTCTCTCTCTTTCTCTGCTGGATTGTGAGTGATTGTCTGGAACATTTTGTCTCAGGCAGCCTCCACAGTAGAGGGAGGAGAGAGGAATGGAGGTTTCCCTTCCACCAGTCAGGAATGTTTTCAAAGTTAGGAGTTTGTTTTTCTTTATATTTTTCTTTAATTTGTTTTCAACATCCATTCTTATTTTTCAAACCATTTATATTCATGGGGCAGCTAGTCAAGTGCATATAGGGTTGCAAATTGCATAGAGTAAAATCCATTTGTTAGTCCCAAGCAGAGCAGATTCTGCAGCCAAGTACCTAAACCATGGTGTGTATGTGGACTTCTAGCCAACTTCTTTTGTAAGTTTCGGTATTTTAGTATACAGTACTGTATGTGGTCTATGGGACTCCAGAACAAATAATCTGTGTTATTTCTTACGGAGAAATGTGCTTTGATATACAAGTGTTTTGGTTTACAAGCATGTTTCCAGAACTAATTATGCTCTTAAACCAAGGTATTACTGTACTTCATTTTTGTGATATGCAAAATACTGAGGGGGACTTCAGTGTCTTTCTTTGGTTCCTTGCCCCCAAGCTATGTCTTTGCATTTTGTTTACTTCTGAGTTTAGAACAGCAACAAACATTTGTAGTAGCTTGCAGAGACATTTGGCCTCAATGGGGAAGGAGGATAGTTATGTCCTTCTTAACTAACTCTGGACTTTGCCTTTTTTTCCTGAGGGAGGCCAAGTGGGGCATCGCTGGATACAGGGCCAATGGCTTAGGTCCAGATGTACATGTATACACCAGATCTGGCAGAAGTAAACATCTACATTTCCTCCTCCATCTCAGCCCTCCATTTTATGCAGAGGGTTATGGGACCCAGCTGCATCATATTAGGGAGCAAGGAGAGATCCAACTAGGTGGAGACATCTCTGAGCAAAAGCATTTTTCCTGGGAAGAAAGATACTATGGATAACCAACTGAGGTTTTATGTGTGAACAGAAACTGTCTGGTTCTAGGCAAGCTTCAGGCCTCCCTTGGAGGAAAAGAGGTGTATAGGACAGAATTTTCTAGACAAGTAGGCAGCATGAAATGGCTTGTAGGTTTTCAATCTGAAGTCAATCATTTTCGGTCTACAGCAATCCAATGTTGGGTTGTTTACGGGGCAAAACACCAAAGTGGGGAAGCACTTCCCAAGTCAATTACAAATGATCTTCTCCTGAGGGGACCCCCTTTGGAGTTTAACAACTCAGCCCCCTGAACCCCAAACCTTTCCAAGGGCATGAGAGGATAGCTTTCTGCTCATAGCCTTCTAAAAAAACAAAAAGCTTCTAGGTTACAGCAAGGATTTTACGTGAGCAACAGTATACCAGATTGTGGGAGAATCTGTCAGATACCTCAGATGGTCCAGAGAGGTTCTTTCTGGTCATGCTAAAGTGCAAAGAATTTTCTTCCTTTCCCCGTTGGTCTCTGTTTTGGCCTTGGGTGTTTTGTTTGCTGTATTATTCTTGCTCTTTACTTCCTCGGATTGTTGATTGAAGTATAGTCCTGGCCCCTTCTGACCTTGAAGTCTCTTTTCTCTTGCGTTTTTTACCCGAGGTATTCTTTTTTTGTTCCCCTCTTGGCTTCCCATGGAATATATTTCCACTTGGTTTGGCTTCCTTTCCATTCAGTAATCACCAGAGCCTTTCCACTTGCAGACCTTGCTTGCAAACTTGCATTTTGATCCTAAAAGGGCTTTGAGGCACTTATATCTCACAACATATTTCTAAAGAGAACTGGAGGAAGGAAACCAAAGCATATGGTCACAAGAGCTTCCCCCCCTCCCCAATAATAAGATACTGTTATTATTAACTGCCTTGAATGCCATATTTTGCAGGAATTGCATATGAATTTAGGTAATAAATCAGCAAAAACATATACAGATGTGCATAAACAGATGTGTTTCACCATCCCAAACCTTTTTTTAAAACATAAAAATGGTGGTGCTAGCAGAAAAAAATGTTTCATAATACTACATATGGGAAAAGAAGGCAGTGCAAAGAAGGCAACAGTGGGGTGGGGTTGTTCTTTGTTCACAGCATTCACAATAGGTGAGAAATTACTGCTATGTCACATCAGGCCTAGGATCATTGATATAACTGTGTTAGAAGTTCAAAAAAATACCTAAAATAGTTGGATCTAATACTGTCCTATTCTGAAAACAGAATATGCCAAGTGGGGCATAGCTGGATATAGGGCCAATGGCTTGGGTCCCGATGCACATGTATACCCCAGATCTGGCAGAAGTAAACATCTACATTTCCTCCTACATCTAGGAGCAAATAAATACAATCCCAATCCTTGAAATTTTAGATCTAGAGGCAGGGTTCTTGTGATGTCACAGGGCAGCTACTTGCAATATCACAGAAGGGAGGCAGACAAGGTTTGGAACCAACCCAGTGAGACCTCATGCCAGTTGGAAATGGGTGGGAAAAGCACCGAGGTTTCAAATACCTGCCTCACATAAGCCCAAATTTCTCCTCTTCTAAGTGCTGTTTGCCCAGAGATTCTCCAAGCCCATCAAAAGGCCTCAAGCAGCCAAGGAACCTCCAAAGACTTCAGCTGATGCTCTGAGGTTTAGCAACCTATGAAGCACATTTCCCCCCAAGGTGAACTATAAATTGGAAGCCTTCCACCAGCTTTTCTCAGACTGAAGAAACTACTTGGATGAATAGTATTGCTGTTTCAATCCCATAAGAAAAAAAATCCTGTAGCCATGACTCAACTCCCAGATAACCTCACCTGGATGACAGAGAATCTCCACAGATATTTCCCCCTGTTACAACATGTATTAGAAGAGATGCTGGAGGCCCTTCTTCATTGTCCCATCTTGGCCTGTAAGACCACAAAAACATTGGTGATAGCCCTTTACTGGAACTCTGAGCAGGTTAATATCATAGAGGAGTGAAACAGGCAGGTCTTCAGGCTTACGAAATAAGACTTGAAAGCAATTCTATACATAAGTTACCAAACAGAGCAGGCAAATGAGCCCAGTCCTGGAGGTCAAAGAAGCTTCTACTGAGACACTTGGATGCTTTCATGAGTTAAGAAGTTTCTTCTTCTAGTTATGTTGTATCTCCAACAGATGTTTCTGGTCTAGGCTTTTATGTTTTGTGTGTGTGTGGTAAACTATATTCTGACAGATTCTTTAGAACTATCTTTGCTTTAAGTATATAAATCAGAGATCAATGGGTAGGGTAGGGATGTCCCCCCAGCCTCCAGTATAAAAACAATTCAAATTTCCATATATGAGTCAGCAGTGTGACACGGCAGCCAAGAAAGCCAATGCAATTCTTGGTTGCATCAACAGAAGCATAGTTTCTAGACCAAGGGAGGTAATAGTACCACTCTATTCTGCTCTGATCAGACCCCACCTGTGTACAGTTCTGCGCTCCTCAATTTAAAAAGGATGTTAACAACCTTGAGCGGGCCCAGAGGAGGGCAACCAGGATGGTTAAAGGTCTGGAACATATGTCATATGAGGAGCAGCTTAGGGAGCTGGGAATGTTTAGCCTTACAAAAAGAAGGATGAGAGGGGATATGGTAGCCATGTTTAAATATTTGAAAGAATGTCATAACGAAGAGGGGGTTGGCTTGTTTTCCATGGCTTCAGAGTCTAGGACTCGGAGCAATGGTTTCAAACTACAGGAAAGGAGATTCCATTTGAGCATTAGAAAGAACTTTCTGACAGAGCTGTTCAGCAGTGGAATATGCTGCCAGCCTGCCACAGATGGTGGTGGAGTCTCCTTCTTTGGAGGTTTTTAAGCAGAGGCTGGATGGCCATATATATTTTTTTACCCAGCATGTTGTTAGTCTGTGGAACTCCCTGCCACAAGATGTGGTGATGGCATCTGGCTTGGATGCCTTCAAAAGGGGATTGGACAGATTCCTGGAGGAAAAGCCCATCACAGGTTACAAACCAGGATAGAGATGTGTAATCTCCAGGTTTAAAACCATGGTACTTCAAGGACCAGATGCAGGGGAGTGGTATGAAGAGATACAGCAGATACTAGAGATGGGCATGACCAGAAATTTTTTTTTCAAGTTGTCGTTTTTTGGGACGGGTCCGTTTCAGGTCGTTTCCATTTTTCGCGAACTTTTTTAAAAATTTGTCATTTTGTCATGTCATTTGTTGTTACCGCCGCCGCGATTTCGCACGATTTGACATCCCAACGAGTGGCATCCCGCTGGCGCTAGGTGTTTTTGCGCCCTAGGCGGCGGGCGGGGTGGCGGGGTGGCCATGGGCGGGCGGCGGCAGTGGCAGAAGGGAGGGGCAGGTGTGCGGGTGCGTGGGCGCGCGGGCGGCGGGCGCAGGTCCCGCAATGACCCAGAGCAGGCGGAAAACACTTTAAACTGACTTGCTGCACAAGACTGCATCAAATAAAGCAATTGCAATTTTTATTGCAAACAAAGTGGGCAGTGCACCCACAGCAGAGCTGCAGACAGGGTATGAAAGGACCTTGGCTTGCCACCAAGCAAATGAAAATTTTAAAATAAATCCACACCTCCCCTCCCACTCAAACCTCCCCCCCTTTGAAGCACTATCAGAAAAGAAATCCTAACAAACTGCAGGAGAATAAAAAAGAATAAACTGTGTTGCTATTCCCCACAGCAGACAGAGAATGAAAGGAATTATTATTATTTCCTAAAAATTCAATTGAATCAATTCCCTCCCTGCCTGCCTAACTGAAATCTAAAGGCTCCGTGAAATCGAAACTAGTCTAGCACAGCAGCCAGCTACACACAGCCCTCTCCCACCCATATCCAAGCCCGGACTGCGACTCTTCTGGGAGTGCCTCGGCTTTTTATGCCCTCTTGCACATCCAGAAGTGTCAGTCAAAACCTGGCCATGTGATTGGTAGAATGGGTCCAAAAATTTGCATGGTCTTATCCCATGGCCAGCCAGCCCATCATTGCGCAGGTGTAAAAAAATAAAAATAAAAATAAAATAAAATAAAATCAGTGCGACCTTTTACTGCTGTAAAAAACCCACTGCTGCTACTGTAAAAATTCAAGCATTTAAAATAGCTAATTTTCACATGTTTCTGTGGTGCTTTGGTGGTTTTTTGGACCACGATTTCAAAAAAAATTATTGTGGACGCCATTTTGGATCCCCCCGCACCGCATGGCAAATGGAGACGCCGAGGATGCCCCCTCCCAGCCTGTTCCCAGCAGCCCAGGACAGGAGGGGGGGAAGGCTGGGGAACCCCCCCCCAGAAACCACCCCTCTGGTAGGTGCCCTCAGGCAGGCATATTTTCGCCTGCTTTTTTGCCAGGAATCGGGTTTTTTATTTTTAAAACTTTTTTTCTGTGCTGCTTGGCATCGCGCGATTGCCGCGCGATGCCAGGAACGACAACTACAAATCAGACCCAATTTTTCTTTTTTCGGTTCGAGTTCGAGTTCTGACAGCTTAATTGTCGTTACCGTTTCCGTTACGTAACGGAAACGATATCCGAAAACGGAAACGACAATTTCGCCAAGTCGTGCCCATGTCTAGTAGATACTGTATCTAGCCTTGTGCACTCCCAGACACATTGGGTGGGGCCACTGTGAGATACAGGAAACTGGACTAGATGGGCCTTTGGCCTGATCCAGCATGGGTCTCCTTATGTTCTTATGTTCTTATGCCATCTGTTGGGAGTCCTTTGATGGGGGTTCCTGCATGGCAGGGGGTTGGACTGGATGGCCCTTGAGGTATCTTCCAACTCTATGATTCTATGATTCTTATCCATCCTACGTTTGACTGAAAATGTAGGAGAGTTTGAGCTGAAATCAATGTGGCAGTCACTCTTTGCTTGGGTGTGGGTGTGGGTGTGGGGCTCTTTGTTCGGACAGCAAGCCGGCTGAAACTCACATGTCTACCACACACACAAACAGACACACAAACCCATTAGCTTAGGAGAAACACTGCCAAAACGAATAAAAATGAAAATGACCAAATGGAGCTGTTTTGTTGCTCAGACCCTATTACCGGCCTTACAAAAGAGACTCGTCAGTTTTCTCACTGCTGAGCTGCAGGGCCCATCGTAATAGGGTTGGTTTGTTTCCAGCACTGTTTGCTTGCTGGTCGGTCCATTCCCTGAGACATTTAGTACTGCCGTTGCTGAGTGTCCTTGCAGTCTTATTCTCTTTAAACTGTGATGGTCAAAGAAATGTTGAATTAAGAAGTTTCTCCCTGGGGAACAAAGGCCTGATGGTATTTTGGATGAAGGAAGAATGAAAAGGAGTGGAGTTTGCAGTCTTTGAGCGGGTGGGAGGGATGGAACGAAGGAAATTTGTTATTTCTAGTCAGACCTCTAGCAAAGTTCTGCAAAATGGCTGCAGCTAGAGGGGAGCCTTCCTTTATTATTACTATTATTATTTTTCTTCCCTTCCCTTCCCTTCCTGATTTCATTTCGTTTTGTGCACTGGCTCCAATATTGGTTGGTTTGTTTCTTAATTTATCATGCTCCCCAATGGAAAGGATAATAATGCCATGTCCAATTTATCTGGAAGCCCAGGGTCTTGGTTGGGGGGGGAAACATGG
The DNA here is from genome assembly GCA_029282475.1 of Phrynocephalus forsythii. Taxonomy (NCBI): domain Eukaryota; kingdom Metazoa; phylum Chordata; class Lepidosauria; order Squamata; family Agamidae; genus Phrynocephalus; species Phrynocephalus forsythii. The sequence continues at coordinate 21,257,364 of JAPFRF010000004.1, forward strand.
AGATGGCTCTCTCGATGGTTAATCATGGAATCTATTCTGTGCAGCAAGGCAGAGGCGCTTTGTCTGTGCTGCCCTCCTGTAGTTTTATTGTGTGTACGTCTACAGCAAACTGGGATTAATCACCAAACTACTGAGCGGTTTCTATTTGCTTCTTGCAGCTCACGCCATGTTGTTTTTCTCTCAGTGTTAACATCTCATTTGAGCTCAAGTGCAATGTTACTTTTGGGGGAGGCAGCTTGCTGGAATGCTTTCATTAAACTAAGGATGCGTTGACATGGCAGCTGATCTGAGGGGCTTAATTTGTTTTCTAGTGGGCCAAGGGTTTGAGATATATATACTGTATATATATATTGGTTTCTTGGTTACAGCCTATGAAACTTGATACGGTATATTGCAAGCCTATTCCACTGACGTTCCTGGGGTTCTAGTTCATGTAGTATGTCTCAGTAGCACACAATGAAGTAAAGGCACAATGAGATAGAATCTGGCACAATTTGGATCTGGTCTGGTTGGAGAAAATTCAGTTTTTTACTGATGTAGGAAAAGGACCTCAATTCTGAGCCTATTCTGGTTTTTTTTTTTTAACTGTTGTTGATGTTGTTGTTGTTGCTGCTGCTGCTACTGTTGTATCATCAATACAGAAAGCATTTTATAAATTATGAGAAGGCACATTCCTCCCTGAGGATCTTATAGAAACCGGCAAAAGGAAGGCAACAGAAGAAGCTGGATAGTTATGATATGCAGTTATTTGAGAATGAGGTTGTTTCAAGTGCTTATTTATTTATTTATTTTGAATATTTTTACCCCACCTTTCTCCTTGGAAAAGGACCCAAGGTGGCTTACAATAATGGGGGACAATAATAAACAGTCCAGAACATTTAAGGCATATTCAAGTTAAGAACAAGGAGTTTGAAGAGGGATCTTAGAACATTAAAAGGTAACATTAGAGCTATAAAAAGCATGCAAGAAGAAAAGAAAAATCCATTATGAGGGGTGAAAAGCAACATGGAAAATACTAGTGTTCTTATGAAATCAGTCAATGTAATCATATAATGGCCGGCTCCACCACGCAACTGCGTAGGCGGGGCCCCCTTTGCTGCATCAGGCGGAAGAAGCGAGGCCCGGGCTGTCCTCGCGAGACTGGGCTCGGCACAAGAACCGCTCCCCCCTTTAAAGGGGGAAGTTCCCGCCTGACCCGTCCTCTTTTTCCCTGGATCTTCGTTTCCCACCCACCCACCCTCTTGGAAGGGCGAAGGAGAGCTGCGGCTGGTTGCCTATGGGGCCGGATAGGAATTTTTGACCTGCCCGGGTGATTGGCCATCCTGAGCCAGGGTTTTTCGCCTATCCCTCTTTCGTTGTGAGGCTGGGTTTCAGGAAGGTACCTTTGGCCAAGGGGTACCAAGGGGAGAGGCAGGTACTGCGGAAGAGGGTGTCATCCGGTGAGTATTATTTAACAGCAAGTCATGATATCCTAACCCCGTGGGGCCGACGATCAGGAGATCACAGCACCCGGGGGGGAGCAGTGGGGATCCAAATCCAGGGGAAGGGACATGCTGCACGAGGGTGCCAGTCCTCTCACAGGAGGATTCATAGATCGGCTGGCCGCGGGGGTGCCAACTTAAGCTTGGCACCCCCGCGGGGCTTACACTCGCCCATATCAATCTTCTCAGGGGGGAGGTCACAGGCTGACTTCCCGGTCCCTAACTCTTCCGCAGTGGGTTGGCCCCCTCCTTCTCATTCCGTATGTGGTATATGGTTTAATTGGATTTAATTTGATTTAATTGGCTTGATTTATTTGGTTGGAATTGGATTAATAAACATGGCTCCATTCACCCCAGCACCGAGTCCTGCGTCTTCATTCCGCACTGAGGGTGGCAAAGTCACGTAGTAGATAGTCCTTCATTTAGGGAAAGCTTGCCTGAAGAGGAAGGAGTTTTCCTGCTTCCGGAAAGACAGCAGAGACAGGGCAATCCTGGCTTCCAGCAGGAGGGAGTTCCAAAGTCTGGGAGCAGCAACAGAGAAGGCCCTTTCATGTGTTATTCTGAGACACACCTGTGAAGGTGGAGGGATGGAGAGAAAGGCCGCACTCAATGACCTTTGCACCCAAGCCAGTTCATACTGTGATATTCAATCTTTGAGGTAGCTTGGACCCAGGCCGTTTTGTGCTTTGTAGGTTAAGCTCAGCACTTTGAATTGTTCCCGACAGCTGATTGGCAGCCAGTGGAGCTGCTTTAATAGGGGTGTAATGTGATCTCTTAACCCACCCCAGTCAGCAATCTGGCTGCTGTGTTCTGGACTCGTTGAAATTTCCTGAGACTTTCCATTGGTAGCCCCACATAGAGCGCATTACAGTAGTCTAGCGGGGATGTCACAGAGCAGATTTCTCAAGAAACACGTGTAACTGGCATACTAGTTTTAATTTTGCAAACGCACTCCTTGCCACAGCTGTCACCTGGGCATCCAAGCTCAAGGATGAGTCCAACAACACCCCCAAGCTACGCATCTCTTTTTTTCAGTTGGGGGTTAATCCCATCCAGTACAGGTTTCATCCCTATCCCTTGATCTCCTTGATCTGCTTTTTGACTGGCCAGAAGCACCTCTGTCTTGTCTGGATTTAGTTTCAGTTTGCTCTTCCTCATCCAGTTAGGCTTCATTACTAGATGGGTGAGGATTTCATTTTTGTTTGGGATCAGAATTTTTTTTTTTTTTGCAAAATTCCAGTGAAAACAAAACAGATTTCCCCCCTGTTCAGTGAGGACAGTCACTACTTTCAGTTGCCAGTCGTTGAGTGCTGAGATGTGACTAATAATAAGTACATGCTGTCGAGTTGATTCTAATGTACGGTGACTCCTTTCAGAGTTGTCTAAGTCAGGGGTGCCCAAACTTTTTGTAAGGAGGGCCAGATTTGGTGGCTGAGAATGTGTCAGGGGCTGGCTGCTCCCCGACCCTGTCACCCCACTGCAAACCCCACCCACTGACCCATAAGCCACACCCACTGACCCCTTGCAACCCCACCCGCAGGAAGGAAGGTGGGGACCAAGGGAGGGAGGGAGGGAGGGAGGTGGAAACCAAGAGAGGAAGGAAGGAAGATGGGGAACAAGGAAGGGAGGGAGGGAGGTGAGGAGGTGGGGACCAAGGGAGGGAGGAAAGAAGGAAGGTGGGGAACATAGGAAGCACAGGGAACCGTGGCCACAGGAAGCCCCTTGGAAGAGGTGATCTGTGCGACCTTGCACCCCCCCAAGCTCCCCAGCGGTGGTGATGGCTCGCCCGCCAGCCCATCCCAAAGCTCCTTGGCGGTGGCAGAGGCCCGCTGGCCTGCCCACCCCCACACTTTCCCCTGCGGTGCCGGTGGCGGCAGACCGCCCATCCGCCCGTCCACCCAAGCTTCCCAGCGGTGTCAGTGTTGGCAGATTTTTTTAAAAAAAAACATGGGGTGAAGGAGGGGGAGGGAGGGGCGGGCCAGCCAGCCGCGGACCACTCAGAATGGCCTGACGGGCCGGATTTGGCCCCCAGGCCGGAATTTGGTCAGGCCTGGTCTAAGTATAGCATACTCAGAAGTAGACATGGGCACGACTTGGTGAAATTCTCGTTTCTGTTTCCGTTTCTCGTTTCCGTTACGCAACGGAACAAAGAATGACAATTACTCTGCCAGAACTTGAACTCGAAATCGAACCGACTAAAGAAAAATTGGGTCTGATTTGTCGTTGTCATTCCTGGCATCGCAGCGATCGCGTGATGCCAAGCGGCACAGAAAAAAAGTTTTTTAAAAAAACCCAGATTCCCGGCCAAAAAAGCAGGCGAAAATATGCCTGCCTGAGGGCACCTACCAGAGGGGTGGTTTCTGGGGGGGGGTGTCCCCGACCTCCCCACTCCTCTCCTGGGCTGCGCAAAGTGCGCATCCTCGTCGATTTGCCACGCCAACTCGCCAAGCGGCGCGGCACAGAAAAAAGTTTTAAAAATAAATAAAAAACCCGATTCCCAGCCAAAAAAGCAGGCGAAAATATGCCTGCCTGAGTGAGGGCACCTACCAGAGGGGTGGTTTCTGGGGGGGGGTGTCCCCGGCCTCCCCCCTCATCTCCTGGGCTGAGCAAAGTGCGCATCCTCATCGAGTCGCCAACTCGCCAAGTGGCGCGGCACAGAAAAAATGTTTTAAAAATAAATAAAACCAATTCCCGGTCAAAAAAGCAGGCGAAAATATGCCTGCCTGAGTGAGGGCACCTACAGGGGGGGGTTCTGGGGGGGTCCCCAGCCTCCCCCCCTCTCCTCTCCTGGGCTGCGCATCCTCGTCGTCTCGCCAACTCGCCATGCCATGCGGTGCGGTGGGGGATCCAAAATGGGGCGACCGCAATATTTATTTTGAAATCGCGTGGTCCAAAAACACACCAAAGCACCACAGAAACATGCGAAAATAGCTATTTTAAAACTGCCTGAATTTTTTCAGTAGCAGCAGTGGGTTTTTCTTGCAACAAAACGTCTCCATTGATTTTATTTTATTTTATTTTTATTTTTATTTTTTTACACCTGCGCAATGATGGGCTGGCCATGGGAGTGGACCATGCAAATATTTGGAGCCATTCCACCAATTGCATGGCCAGTTGGCCAGGTTTTGACCGAGACTTCTGGGATGCGCCAGTCGGGCATAAAAAGCCACTAACCCTAGCCCGAACCCGAACCCTAACCCATACGCCAGTACACTGTCCTTCTTAGTGGGTCAGAGAGGCACCCAGAGGTGCACCCCAGTAACTCACCCTAACCTTACCCGTAACCCTAAGCCTAGCCCTTGCGCTAACCCCTAACCAGTAAGCCAGATGTGTACTCTCATTCCACTACAGCAAGTACACTTCCCTTCTTAGTGAGTCACAGGGCGCCCGTAGGGGTCCTCTCTCACTTCGTTCCCCAGCCCAAGTGCACCGCAGGCAGTGAGTCACAGAGGCACCCGAAAGAGAGGTGCCTCTGCCTGCTACTGCAACTGCAACTTAATGGTATGCATATCCAATTGGCTATGCATGCCATTTTGTAGCGGGCCAGAGGAGGCACCCACCCCAGAGAGGTGCCTCCAGGAGCCCCCCCAAACCAGTACTAACAACAGACGAAAAAACGACAAACGAAACGACAAATTTTTGAAAAATTTTGCGAAAAACGGAAACGAGCCAAAATGGGCCGGCTCCGACACACGACAACTCGAAACGTAATTTTTCCTGGTCGTGCCCATCTCTACTCAGAAGTGATGTGCCATCCTCTTCTTCTGGGGGTGCCCTGGGACTGCACCGCTTGACAAAGATTACAGAGGTTGCCCCTTCTCTTGGGAGGCTCACAGTCTGGCCACCATTTTACATAGTGCACTAGGGTCAGCATTATTCTGGAGTACTCCCTTCACATATGTGTAAGTTAGTAACCACTAAAATGGCAGTGAATACTTAGAGTATTCTGCAAAATGCAGCCCTCTTACTCCAGAGCAGAGTAAAACAGAATAATCTAGACACTTCCACTTTTTTGTTTTTCCAGTGGATGCAGCCAAGCGGATTCTGTGTCTCTGGTGAATCTCTCAAGTACCTTCAGGCCCTGCATTTTGAGATAAGATCTTGGCTTGAGCCAACCAAAAGCTCTGGTGGGGCAACAGGTTGTTTAAATCAAGTTGCCAGATGGTTCCCCTTTTGGCAATTAAAGATGCCCTAAAACAGTGATGGCGAACCTTTTAGAGATTGAGTGCCCAAACTGTGATTCGAAACCCACTAATTCTTCGCAAAGTGCCAGTATAGCAATTTAGTCTGAATCCAGGTGGCTGTGAAGGGGCGATGCCAGATAACCACAGAGAGGGCTCCGAGTGCCGCCCTTGACACCTGTGCCATAGGTTTGCCAACACCGCCCTAAAAGGATGTTCAGGTGTCCTCAGAGAGCTCTCAGTCATGAGACGCTCTTTTGTCAAAAGAAGAGGGGTTCTTTTTTTAAAATGTAAAGACAAGAAAGAGAACTACGAAGAGGCCTGTGTTTATACAGTCCTGCTCACAGAAATCACAACCCATATCACTGAGTTATTGTCTCTCAAATTTAATTAGTGCCCCTGGCACCCTATAGCATTGCCACTGGCGATGGCTGTTGGTTATATTTGCCCAGTGAATATTAAATCAGAGGTATGTCTTTATCAACCCTTTTTCCACTTCCTCCCAGTCTGTCTTACAAAGCAAGTCTCACTCTTTTATTCCTTTTTTATTATGTTAATACTATCACCGGCTGCAAATTAATCTCACGATTCTAATTATAGCTAGTTCTGTCCCAGGAAACAGGTCACAGGGTACAAGTCCTAGAAGAGATCCGTGTGTGACATTGTTAGAAAGAGACGGCTTATTTGTGCAAATTTCTTTCTCCCTTAGGATTAAACCTACACAAAGTGCCGTGAATAGATATCTCCCCCACATGACTTAGATGCCTGTAGGCAGGTTTTTTGTTTTTTATATAGCCTTTCAGGTAACATTCTACTTTCTCAAAATATTAAAACACAAAACAACCCTCCCCACAACACTTATAAAAATGCAATAGTGATGTTACAGGAACGGCTGCAAGTGAGCAAGGAACTTTGCTATCTCTTATTCTAGCAGCCTAAGGAACCCTGAGTATGTTTATTAAAGCCTAATATATGTAGGACAAGGGAAGAAAACTCTGAGTAGAGGCTGCTCCTGTTTCCCAGGTGATCATTCTAGAGAGTACTGGGCAGAGCTTTTACCAAAATCTAGATTTTTATTGTCTCCCCCTCTTTCCATACAAGGAAGGGAGGGGAGCAAGAAATTATCTCAAGGATTAACACTTCATGAGCGCATAAACTCTGGAGACTTGTACATGCCTAATCATCCCTCGCTAGCATTTTGCTGTGGGCATTTATATTTTTAGAAGGGCAATTCTCTTCTAATGCCTCAAAGAGGAAGTTTAAATAATCAAACCCACCCTGTGCTGAGTAGAAGCAAGCCCTGGAAGCGAAGATCTTCTATGCTATATATTCCCAGGATTAAGATTTGTCCTCCGATACTGACTGCATTTCATTCCCTGGGTGAGGCTCCTCTTCTCCTCCTACACAAGTCTCCCCTGAAAAAGATTCTCTCTTTCACAAATGAAGATGTGAGTGCTCTGATCATTCTCAGAAGAATGGTTTTTATTTTTATTTTTAAAACCCACGTCCTCAAAGGATCTCAAAATGGCACACTGGGTCCTGTATTGGTCAAGAGATTCAGACTGGGCCAACTTGACCTAGCATGCTGTATAGCTGAGTGAGGAACTGAACCTAATGGCTGCTTTCACATGACCACTAAAATCCGCTGCAAAGTGCTCACAGATGCGGAGCATAAAATCATTTCCCCATGAGCAGCAGACTTTTAAATAATTAAAGTGCGATCACGCCCACTTAAGCATGACCCAGCGCATTTTACAAGTATCTGGGTGGTAAAATCCTTGTCACTGTTCCGATGTGGATGTTAAACCCTTACTCAAGTCCGTGGGAACATGGAAAATCCGCACCAAAACCTTTTTTGCCCCAATGTCATCTGTGCTTCATCTGTGATGCTGGCCAGTCAGGAGATGTACAGGGACAGGCATCATCTCGCCTCCCTCTCTAATTGGCCAGAAGCACAAAGCAGGAAAGATGACATTTCAGCATGCTTCCTTGTTGGATTTTAACCCTATGCGAGACCGAGAAAGATAAATCAATTAGATCTGCGTGTATCAGCCGGTTCCGAGGGCCACCTGGGCTCACATGGTTCGTTTCATAAGCTACTAGTTCTGAAACGAAATGCCCATTCATAAATCAAATTACTCAATCAATCAATTGGGCAATTTATTACACTAAGCAACACCAACCATTGTTATGCATGTGATGGTGCTATCCTCCCCTACTATGACTGCTTTCTTGTCCCAAGCAATCACTTTTGGCACCTGGTCCCATGAATGTCTACTTGGTAGTACATCCACCTCTATTCATTATTATAATTATGCCCAGATGGACTGTGCCTTTTGTGAACTCCTGTTTATACTTATGGCAAATTCCAGTGCCAGAAGAAAATGGCCCTTTTTTTGAGGTGGTGGGTGGGAGGAGTCTGTCTGTGCCTTACTGATCATTAGCGGGAGGGTTCCTATGACATGACATTTTTCCCCTGCAGCCTGTGTTTGAAGTCATAAGTGTGTTTGGTTTGGAGATGTTTATGAGCAGTCTGGTGAGAAAGGCCAGATTACACATAAACATGTTTAAGAGGGCTTGTGGGTTCAAGTACAGGGTGCAGAGAAAGTGTGACATGCCATAGAAATGCTCCAACTTAGTGATCACTATATTTTGCTCCACTGGAAAAAAACGTGATCTTGATAACTCTTGAACATGCCCCAAAATCAATCAGTCGATCCATCGACCAATCACAGTCTGCTCCAAGTGGCTGTTCCATCTGTCAGTCACACCTCAGCAAATCTCTGCTAGTCCCCGTTGCTATTTGCTCCCTCCAGGTTCAAAGGCATCTGCTAGTGCCTAGCATCTCCTGTGGACCATCAGGCTGCCTTCATGGCTTCTTTGTGGACCTGCTGAGTGCTTCTGTTTGACCCTCATAAGAAAGAGGGCACTGGGTCCAAGGGACTATTGCCTCGACCCACACATTCATCTCTACTTTATGCAAGCCTCTGCATGTAGTCTCTGTGATGGTGGGTGTTTCCAGAGCAGATGTGCATCAGATCTGCTTGCAGTCATATAGCCATAATCCTTACGCTGGTGATGTTGTACCCATTACGGGTCAATGCCAAGTGCAACAATTGTCATGGCCTCCAAAAAGCCTTGCAAACGTCTGGCACTCTGGGCACATTACTTTGCCTACATCTATCAGATCCTAATTCCAGCGGTGCTCTGTGGAGAAGAGTGTGTGTCTGAATTTTCTCAGAGGAAAATATTTGCTTAGGGGGGACCTTAGGCGCTCGTTTGTCAGAGAAAGAGGAATGCGTTTGACAATCCTAAATTAAGATTTGTCCTCTCAAGCTGCAAAGTGAATCCGTCTCGTGCGGCGTTCGTTACCAAGGTGAGACGTGGCGGTGTGAGACGTGAGCGCTGCTTTATGTATGGAAATGGGAAGCCTTGAGAAATCAATTTCATGCCACAGCTTGATGGTGTCCATTTTTACTTATCATGTTTACACTTCAGATACTAGAAACAATCCTGCATTGTAATAAATTCCCGCTGCATAAACCCGACAGCATTTGGTGCCTTTATTACCCAGCCGGGGAGGCTGGTGGGAAAAGAAGCCATTTCAGTCAATGGCTATCTTTCTTTCAGCAGAACACTGGCAATGGGAATACTGCGCAGTGGTACCCTGACGTAAGAGCATCTCGACTTAAGAGCAATTCGACTTAAGAATGGAAAACTGTTAGCGTTTTAACTGCCGCCTTGCAAATTTTAGATATTGGTCTGCTCGCCTTACAAATGTTTTTTCCCATTTAAAAAAAAACTTTTTTCCTTTTTTTTAGATAGGTACCCTGACTAGAGATGGGCACAACTCAAAAAAATGGTGTTTCGTTTGTCGTTTGTCATTTAGGGGGTCTGTTTCGGTTTGTTTTTGTTTTTCGTAAATTTTTGCAAAAAATTCGTTTTTGTTTCATTACATAATGAAACGAAAAACCAAAAATGAAAACAAAAAATTGCTGTTTCGTTAGCATTCATTGCAGTTCAGTGTATTTGCATTCATTGCAATATTTCTGTTCTTTTGGTGCAACGAAAGTGAATTTTGGAGACAAAATTTCTGTTGTTTCGGTTCGTTTCGGTTCATCGAAACGAAAAAACAAAAACAAAAATGAAAAATTGCTCGTTTCGTGCCCATCTCTAACCCTGACTTAAGAGTGGTTCGACTTAAGAGCATGCATTTGGACAGATTAAATTTGTGAGTTGAGGCACCACTGTATATGAAAAGTGATGTAGGCATCCCACTGAAGAAGGTTAAATGGTGCCCGGCTGCATGTGCTCCTACAGAGGACCCATTGCAGGAGGGAGAGTGACTCAAGTTCACCTGTTTACATGGGAACTAAGGTAAAATAACACTTTGTTTATAAAAACAGCTGGATAGGGCAATGATTTTTGGTCCTGGGCTGCATGGCCAGAGGTCGGAAGTTCAATTCTCCACTTTGCCTCCACGGTCCTTAGGGTCCCTTTCAGCTCTGCAGTTCAAAGGTCATTGCAGATTTAAACCACTGTTAAGGGGTACAATATGTCCAAAATGTGCCATTGTGAGTCCTGGGATCCCCAGGCCAAACTGGGATCAGCTCCTGTCTGCACATCACATTACGTATGGCTTCTGGACACAGTAACAGGCTGGACGGCTCAGTGTACTACTGATTGGTATAAGGCAGCTTCTTAGCTTTTTTGTCAGAGCTTGGAAATAATGTGTTACTTTTATAGCATTAATAGTAAAATCACAGTTTTGCATCCACAGGGCACACCATTTCAGGGTTGCCACTACAGTTTTATTTTTCATTTCCCTGACTTTCCCTGACCAACATTTGCTGATTTCCCTGACCACCATTCAAATGCAACGACAAGTTAACAAATGAAGGCTTAATGAAATGTTCCACTCTACAACTACATGAGTCTCAATTGTAAAAATATTTGTCAAAGTAAGAGATTCATATCAGCTTCTTTGTATATTAATGTATTTATTGTATTTACATGTTTTATTGTTCTTATTTTATTGTAATTTTGATGTTTTAATTGTCTATTTTGATTGTGAGCTGCCCAGAGACCTTTGGGTAGTGGGCAGCATACAAGCTATAGAAATAAAACAAACAAACAAACAAACAAACAAACATTAACTGCACCAACATCTGTTTTGGAGTTGGACCAAAAAATTACACCAGGATACGAATTTCAATTCAAAGAAACTCTGAATGCTAGCAAATGACATAATATATTTGATATTGTTTTAAAGGTACACTAAAAATTAAATAAATGTTCTATCTAAAATGGTTTCTCCGAAGCCACATTACAAAACTTATAGTCTTGAAATTGCAGCAACAATCAAGTTAGAAATATATATTTTAATCACAACTTCCCAGACTTTCCCTGACTTCAGACCAATTTCCTAGACTTTCCCCAACCAGTTCCCTGTTCCCTGACTTTCCAGAAAGTGGCAACCTTGCATTAGATGAGGCCAAAGAGTCATATTTTGAAAGTGACGTTTTAACAGGTTAATGCAAATACCAAAATGCTATTTTTATAAAGCTTAGATGAATTCCTCCAGTTCAACAAAAATTGAATTGATATCAATATCAATGTCAGATTTTTCTAGGCTTTCCCTTGCTTTTGCTTCCTTGAGATTTCATTTGGAACCAGATGACAAGATTAACTTTTTAAAATGGATGCTTAATGTCACTAACATTAACCTTGAAATTAAGTGTTAGAGGTGAGGGATTAAATGCTTAATAGTTTATTGTGTTGTATTATGCTGCATTATTTTATTCAATTTTTATGTTACCTTTGCTGTATTGATTGCTGCACACCGCATAAAGAGGCCCAATAGTTAGATGGGCAGTATATAAATCTAAGAAAAGAGAGAGAGAGAGAGAGAGAGAGAGAGAGAGAGAGAGAGAGAGAAGAAGAAGAAGAAGAAGAAGAAGAAGAAGAAGAAGAAGAAGAAGAAGAAGAAGAAGCACTCTCACATTAAGCTTAAGTAGAAAAGTGATGGACACTTTTTGGGTGTGCCTGGTAGCTCACTGGCTCATTGAATCTTTATGAGGATAGAGGAAAATGTTGAATTACCTCTGAAAAACAAGGGCAGAGAAGGCTGACAAGAGGATGATTCTGCTTTAAAACAAAGGCTCTCCACATGCATTTTTAAGAAAAGAAGAGCGCTCCTGCTATGCCATCAAAATTCAACAACATGGGAGCAAGTTCAGAGCCGTGATGAGGATCATATTCAGTCCCCGTGTTGCTAATCCATACAACTGAGAAATAAGCCTAACAAACAGCAGGAAAGAACTGAGAAGAACATGACAGGGAAGAAGTCTGACAATACCAAGACAGATTTTTTGAAGGAAAAGAAAAGGGAATAAATGAAGAACTAGTCCCCCCCCCGCAAGATTAAAGCAGTCAAAAGAAACCAACAGAGCATGATCTTCTAAGTCCCTGAAATTCTGTCTCAAAACTTTGGTGTTGCTATTGCCTGACTCTACCCAAGGAAGAGGAAGGAAGATGGAGCCACAATGTTTTCAAAATCTCAGTCTCATAAAATGCACTGATTAAAGATGCCCTTCAAAAATGTGCCCTAAGATTAGAAGGGAGAGATGTTGGTCACTCAGCCGTGTGGCGCCTCCCCCCGCCCCATTTGTACAAATGTTTGAATGAATAGAACCGAAATAGCTCTTCAAATTAAATTGCAGCTCGTGTTCAGGAAGAGCCTTGGGTGAAACAGATTAAAGAAGAGGATTGGGGGTGGTGATGATGAAAGTGAGACAATAACTCTTTTCCCGAGGTCTGTCCCCTCAGGAGGTTGGGGAAAAGACTAGAACGTGAGGTGTCTCTCAAGGGTGGGCATTCTCATAGAAATAAAAACACAATGGTTGTTTTTATCTGGTTGTCTTCAAAAGCCAAGTTGCTAATGAGCTTACATAAAAGGGAATCCCATTTGACCTTGAGAAGCACCAAAACCAGTCTAAGGGCTTTTAGATCACATATAAAACCTATACAGTATATACTGGTTGGAACGCACCGGCATCTAGAAAAATGAAAGTATTATGAAGACAAATATCAAAACAAAGTGTATTGAATGGTTTGAGCAGAGCAGAAGGAAATGCAGGATCAAACAATTAAGGGTTTTTGTTTTGTTTTTTGACTTCTTAGATCTGAGTTTGACAGATGTGACATGTTTAATGCCACCGTGGAATTTCAGCCATTCTAAATCATTTCTTCCCCCTCAGACAGCTTTAATAATTCTGAGAGTTCCATGCCGTTGCCACACTTACAAGCTTTCTTCTCTTCATTCCCTTTGTATGTCAAATGTGTATTATAAAATATGACTTGCAGGTCAGTGTAACCTCCAGGCACCACCCCCGTACCTTTTAATGGCATGAGGTGAGAATGCAGGTGGGGCCTATTCAGCAAAAAGGACTCAGTAATTCAACAGTGAGACTTGGAAACAAAAGAGAAGACCAACACCTACAGCTTGACTGCCAGGTACTTCAGGAGAAGTGTTAAATGTCATTTAATTCGATTGATTTGCCTTTTTTATATTTTTCCCTTGTTCCAGTGTTATTCATTAAATTTATATTTTGTGCTCAAAATGAAAGCATCCCTATCAGCATTCTTGAGTGGAGGAGAACCAAGGTCCTGTATGCCATCTGCCAGGACAGGGGAGTACGTGTGACCCAGAGGAACCTCTCCTGCTGTACCCTTCTACTTCCCCTATAGAAATTCATCCTGCTGGGTGTGGACTTCTCCCCAAACCACACTCTCTTCTGCTGGATTAAGCAGCAGCTGCTTGGCTCTCTTCTTCCTTTCTTCCCATAATTCTGCACACACACAACCGATTTTTACCACTGGTTTGTATAGGAAGTATTTTTATGAGGATCTTTTTTTATATAACAGGCAGAGAGGGATAATGAAGAAGGGACTTATTTTATGTGCCTGACTTTGGCCACTATCCCACAACCACTAAAATATGCCCCCAAACTTCAAGTAAAGTTGCCTTCCAAAATCTTGTCCCCATGAGCAGCCGCCTCTTTAAAAAAAAAACATAATGGCCATGCCCCCTTAAGTGCATCCAAGCAATTTTTCTTACTAACACCTCTGGGTATTCTACTATTTGCCTCACTTTGGATGTATATTTTTAGTTGATGCAAACGTAAGTGGGCACTCTAAAATCCGCTTCTTATTCCCCCCCCCGGGGTTTTATATTCATTTTTTTAATATAATACCTGCTCGGTATATCGATAACTCGTCAAACATCTATCATTTCCGTGACTGTCTACTGCCCCGTTCCTTTGTTATCCACTGAAAGCATGTTTTGGCATGTGCCCACATGGATTCCCCAGGAGGTGTGAGCAGCGAGCATGTTTTAACCAAGCCCTTGTGATGTATATAGTACCCAAAGTGCAAAGGTTCTTGTTTTCAGCACTTGGTGGTGCTGTTTTGTGAAAATACAGTGGTTCCTTGTATAAAGGAATTAATTTGATCCCAAATGAAATTCTATTAAGCAAAATTTCCTTTATACAAATTTCCTATAGGAATGCATTGAAAACAGAGTAATCCCTAATTATGACCATTTTTATGTTATATGGATTCACCCCATAGACAATTCTGTTAAGCAAATTTCCCCTATCTCCAGAATTTTTTATCTTGTACAGATTTTATGTTATACAAACCATTTGTTATACAAGGGTCCACTGTATGGTGTCTGTCAATAAACTTCCACTTTGTCTCTTTTTCTCAATTCTGTGTCCGTCCTTACATTCCTCCACTTGCTCTCCCTTCCCGTTCATTGACTATGAAACTACACTCCATTTTTTCCTAGCAGCCATTCAAGTTGTAAAGCCACAAATCACCTGAGTGCTTAGCCTGTGATATGGTTTAATTCTTTGCACTTAATATTTAGTACATCGACACGCCAGAATCCCTTTGTCTACTTGTATACATTTATGATTTCCTGCCCTGGTATCCATATGATTATAAACAGGTTTCCTAACATTCCATTTGAAACCAAATTGATTTTTTTTTTGGGGGGAGTTTGAATTGAATTCCCAAGTTTTCCCTCAGCAGCCAATGAGCTCCACCATTGCCCGATCCACCATTACATTACCATGGGATCCACAAACTTCATTTAATTACACAGTCTACAAGGAAATTCTTCCTCTAAATATTGAACATTTTAAACCAAGAACATCAGTAACAATTAGGTTACTAAACATTAAAGGGTACGTTAATATAATCATATGTAAACCAGGGCAGGGATTAAATAATTGAAAGCAAGTTGCCGGCTTGTTGGTGTTCAGATAAGTGAATGAAAAATATATGTTTATTAAAAATATATTTAATCAAATGGCAGGCTAATCTCCATTTAAATATGAAACACAGCCTGTAAAACCAGATGTGCACTTTCCAAATTGAATGTAGGAAAAAAGAGGGTGGGGAAATATGGGTGGTAAAGTAAGTAGTAGACACAATTTCTGCTCCAAAAAACTCATAATTTTTATTTTAAGAAATCATAAATTCCAAACTTCAGGAACCATCCCCAAAGATCTGCCTTGGAAGTGTGGGGGGAAGGGGATCTTGGAGGAGAGATGGCCAGGCATCCTTCAGCTAGTCTGAGTTGAATGGAGATGTGCGGGGTGGGGTGGGGGTGGGGGAATAATAAAGTCACACAGTTGACAGATGATAAGCTGAGATATCCTGTACTGCAGTCATTCCATGCCAATGCTAATGATAGTCCTAATTGCCGCAACATATTTCTGGAATGGGTGGAAGAAGGAACTTTGCTTTAAAGTGGTGAGGGGGAGAGCATGTTTGCCCAGCCTCTGAGCATGTGCAGACTTCATTTTAGGATCCAGACTATTCTTCTGTGCAAATAATATGGGTACCACCATCCCACTTGAGCTAAGCAGGCTACTTGCAGTCAACCAATCTAGTAATGTAATGGTTTGAATTGCTAACATTGGCAGAAAGTAGAATTTGAAAACCTTGAAGAAAAATCTATGAAAATTGGTTGGAATCCAGGGTAGTTCTTGACAAAAGTTTAAAATGTAAAAGAAGATTGCTGGTTTGTTGTTTAGGAGAAACTAAATTAATAACTTTATTATAAAATGACAGGCTTAGGACTCTGCTTATTTGTGGTTGTTTCAATGCATCGATAAACAGTTGTCAAAGAAAAAAGGGGTGGTTCTGTCTTTCCAAAGTGGGTCCCATAGTGAACAAAGACTCGAAAATCACAGGAGTTCAAACAGAGGAAAATTTGGCTATTAATGGTGATGAAAGTGGGTAGTTGCAGGAAAAGAGGAAGACCAAATGTGAGACTGACAGAATGCAAAAAGGAAGCCTCAATTTTAGGTGGTGATTTTCCTTACTATAATTAAAGGAAATCATTGGTTTTGGGACAGGCTAAGCACTCTGAATATTGGTGGCTTTTGCAATAGGAAAGGCATCTTGAATGCACTTATGTGGATTTGCAGAAATGAAGAGTTGGGGCAATGAGGTGGACAGTGGAGGGAGGGAGAGTAACTGTTAGATGGCATTTCAGCAAACTTCAAACACCTTTTGTACTACATCATGGGAGGATGGTGGAAGATACTAGGGAGCTGGGTGCTGCCCTAAGCCGTCTCCCAAATCAAATAGCATGGATAGCTTTGATGGCTAACCCCTTGGGTCAAAGGTGCTGTTGCCAAATATCAGATCACACCCAGGATTTGATTCTGGATGAACACGAGGACGTGGCTTGCACTACAGACACTAGGTTGGATAAAGCTGGGGGAGTTTGTCTTTCTCAGCTTTGTCCAGCTGGGTTCTCTGGACAGCAGCAGGCCAGACCTGGGGTGGTGAGAAGGGGTTGCAATAGCTGACTGATATTCAGTCACCTTACCTGGTCCCCTGTCCCACAGACAGGGTTTGATTGCATGTACCTGAGAGTGGGTGCTTAGGACAGAATAGGCATTCTGTTGGCTGTACAACAGTCTCTCTGCCTGCACTGGTCTTGGGTGTGGTATCGTATTAGCATCAGTTTCCTTTGCTGGGGAACTTCAACATCCACAAGGAGTCAGCCGCAGCCCAGGACTTCATGGCTACCATGATGACCACAGGGTTGTCCCAAGTGGGGACTCGTGTTGCAGGACACACTCTTCACCTGGTGTTCTGTACTGGTCAGGATGATGACAGCCTGGCTGTGGAACGACTCTTGGTAGGTCCATTGTCATAGTCTGATCATGGCCTGGCAGGGTTATTTAGGCATGTTAGAACTCTGAACAATGTAAGGGGCAGGGAGCTAAATAAAATGGCCTTCCTTAGGAGACTGACAGATCTAAATCATTTCCTCTTGGGATGTTTCCTACTGTCTTGTCAGGCACTTTTGTTGCCGTCTCTGGAATGAAGAGGAGGACAAGGCTGTTGACATGAAGCATCTTCCCCTGTGGAGTGGAGTGAAACTAGCTCCTTTTTAAAATAGGGAACTGGAATGAGATGAGACAGAGACTAGAGTGACAATGGTGGAAAACTCAAGAGCAGATCTGATCAAAAAGGGGGTTGAGCTAATCGAAAAGTCTGCTTCTTCCCAACCACTGTTGCATCCACACTGAGCTTTTTAGGGTAAACAAAGGTCTGTTGCACAGATGGCCACAAGAAAGGGATGAAGACCACTGGGCAACCATTTGTGAAGCGTTTGCATGGCATTTTGCAGTCAAAAGGCCTGTCTAGAGAGGGGGGATTTAGAGCAGTCCGGTTTGCACTTAAAATGTCCGTATCATCAGGGAGATCTGTTTTATCTCTCATTCCCTTACAGACCCTTTCATGCCCATTGGAGACATTTATTCTCCTATGAGAAAGGTCCGCACAAGGCTTTCCTTAGCTGGTTTGTCTGTAAGTGTGCCTGTTCGAATCACGAGTAAATTTAACCCATTGGCTCATAAGTTCCTCCATCCTCTCTTTTAGAGATGGGCACGGAACGAACATTTTTTCGTTTCCGTTACCGTTTGTCGTTTCTGTTACGTAACAAAACAACAAATGAAAATTGTGATGAAAATGAAACGAAATGAACAGAACCACGAAAATTGAGATTGTTACGTTTTGTTTCTGTTAATGGCGACGCGCAATGAAATGAGCTGCTTTAAATGTTAAAAAACGTCCTGGAAATCCGTAAAAACGCAGCGATAATTATTTATATTGTCTGATAATACCTACCTACCGGGGGGTTGGGGTCCTTAAAACGTTTGTTTTAGTCTTCTCCCATCACGATGTAATTTTCTTTTCCCTTTAAAATGGATGTCGCCACCAGCCACAAAATGGAGGCAAGCCATGTGATGGGATCATGTTCAACCAATAGCATGCCCAGGTTGCAGACTGGGTGGGCAGGTCTGGCAGCCACAGAGGGCATAAAAAGCTATCACAGCCCCCGTCCTCCTTGCAGTCTCTGGTGGGAGTTAGGGTGGGATTGCTGTCTCTGCGACTCTAGCTTCAGTCCTGCAGCCTCCCTGTGTGCGTGCGTGCTGCGTACCTCTCGGTGAGTACCCTTCCCTGCCCCGCAGTGCAGTCACTCTGCGGCTGCCTTGCACCCTGGGCAATGCCCGCCGCTGCCTTTGCAGCTTCCCTGCATACCTAGTCTATACTGTGTCTCTGCCAGCATCCATTTTTTTAGTGTTTTCCTCTGGTCTGGGGCGTTGGAGGATGCCTGCGCACGGAAATGCTTTAAAAATCATGCAAAAAGCGGGTAGAAACGACAAACGAAAAACGGTAACAAAATTTTTCAAAAAATTCACAACAAACGGAAACGAATCGAAACAGACCTCTCAACGACAAACGAAAAACCGAAACACCATTTTTCTGTTTCGTGCCCATCTCTACTCTCTTTTAAAGTCACAACCCATGCATGGGATTGTCACCTCTGTTAAAACCACCCACTGCTCCATTTGGTTGCAAACTGGCCCACCTGCACAGGCTAATTAGGAGCATGCCAAATCATGCCAAAAATACCAAAACCCCTAATCCTCTACTAGAATGGAACAGGACAGCTCTTAAATGGAGAGGAAGGATGGGTCATTCTAAGCAGAAACCTGTCGTTATTGTAGAGTTTTCATTGTTATGAGCCATTTTGGGTCACCTATGGGGTGAAACACCGCATGTCAATCAAATAAAATAAAACAGTTGCGGATTAAAGTAGCTGCAGAATACAGAATGATTTATAAAGATTTTTGTAAGGAACTCATAGGACCTGACAGAATTATATGAGTAGGTAATATCAAGGTAAATTGCTTTCACTGGAGATTGCTGCAAGATAATGTAAATGGGATGGAACAAATTTATGTAGGTACATATATCAATAAATTCTGAATTACTTGTACTGAGGGCTGGGGTAACGATAATAGGTGAAAGCATCTTTGTTGACAGCTCAGTGCACATGTCATTGTAATGTAGGATGTTGGTCAATGACAAATTACAGCTGTACATTATGGTGGCCATTTGAGTTAGAAGAAGAAGAAGAAGAAGAAGAAGAAGAAGAAGAAGAAGAAGAAGAAGAAGAAGAAGAAGAAGAAGAAGAAGAAGAATCCTACTCTAAACATTCATGGAATTATGTTAGTAAATTTAATTGGGAGATAGACATACATAGTATATTCAAAAACTGATGCCTTTCTCACTGTGTTCTCCAGGTAGGAAAATAACAAGGTGTGGAGAGTGGGTTACAATCTTATGGCTTGAACCTCTCATTGATTTCTTAGGAATGCTGATTCTACACTTTTTGTGCTTTGGAACCAAAACTTTCTGATAACTTGAACATCTGGTCATGGAATTTTGTGATAAATGAGTTAAGTTCTTTGTCTCCCTTCACTGATAGGGGTCTTCAGAGTAAATTCTTCCAATTTATCTATTGTCTGAAGCCCTGACACATTCCAGAGTGCAGTGAATTAAATAATGTGCTGAAGTTACTGGAAACCAGGTTTCAGTTGAATATCAGTGGGGAATGTGCAGAAAATCAAAAGGGTTATCAATGGCCAAGTTCAAAAATAAAGAGTTCCTTTTCTCTAAGACAAAATACTTCAAAACATCTCCTTCTGATTTACTTTTGGGTTCTTTTCCAAACAAGAGGCCACGTCAGCTTTTCAAAAGTGTATTTTATTTTTTTATTCTAAGATACAAAAGTAAGTGCCAAATAGTATCAAAAAGTATAAAAAAACTTAACAGATCTGATCAGACCTCAATTATAGTTTTATTTCCCTAAAAATAACAAATCTAAGTCATCCTGACTAACTGATTACATTCAAGGTTTCTTGTAAACTAACTTTTCCTACTCTACCTAACTGAGGTGAGCTCCATTGCTCAAAGTGATCCTAAGCATAATTATTAGATATGGGCATGAACCAGAAAACCCATGACTCGGGTTCGTCTGGTTTGGGCCCACCCTTGGTTCGGTTTGGTTTGGGTTCTTACCGGCGCTGGCAGCTGGGCGCTGTCATCGCTGCCGGGAAGATTCCTTTAAAGAGACCCCCTGTTCCTGCCTCTGTGTGTGGATGTGAGAAGAGGGGTCTCTTTAGACCAGTGGTTCTCAACCTGTGGGTCCCCAGATGTTCCTGGACTGCAGCTCCCACTCACTGGGCTGGAAGGGGTTTCTGGGAGTTGTAGTCCAGGAACTAGAGATGGGCACGACTCAAAAAATGGTGTTTCGTTTGTCGTTTGGTCGTTTAGGGGTCCGTTTCGGTTCGTTTTCGTTTTTGTGACTTTTTTGCAAAAAAATTTGTTTTCATTTCGTTAGGTAATGAAACGAAAAAACAAAAACAAAAACGAAAAATTGCTGTTTTGTTAGCATTCTTTTTAGTTCAATGCATCTGCTGCAACGAAAATGAAAAACACGGCAAATTTGGTCGTTTCATTTTCATTTTTGTTTTGTTTTTTAAAAAATCGTTCATTTTCGTTGCGTAATGAAACGAAAAAATGAAAATGAAAACGAAAAATCGCTCATTTCGTGCCCATCTCTACCAGGAACATCTGGGGACTCACAGGTTGGGAACCACTGCTTTAGACAGTTCTCCCATGCAGCGGATGACAGCGCCCGGCACGCTGTCATCACCTGCAGGGGAGATCCCTTTAGAGAGACCCCTGTTCTCACCTCTGCGTGCGGAACCGAGAACGGGGCTCTCTAGACAGTTCTCCGCCCATGGGGGAGATCCCTTGAGAGAGAGCCCCGGCCTCCATTCTGTGTGCGGAGCCAAGAACAGGTCTCTCTTTAGACAGTACTCCCCCGCGGAGTCTGTTTTTGGAGAAGAGCCTGGCCTGGCCTGGGTGAGGGTGGAGGTGGGGATCCATTATATGGAGCAGAATGTGGAAGGCTTCTTTTCAGTTTGATTCTGCTTGGTACAGATTGTGCGAGGAAGAGTGTGGCTTAATGAAAACCTTAAAAATAAAACTTCTTCAAATCAGTGGATAAAACTATGCAGTCAAGAACCTATAGAGCACATTGGCTTCTAATCTCCTTCAGTAGACCACCTCTTATTTGTTAGTTTACCTCAACTGGCACTTACTGTCTCACCCAAAGACTCTGGTAATGAGAAATTATATAATGTTTCAATTTAATTATAGTTCTTCATAGATAAAAGCAAACATCGCATTGTGTAAAAATGCTAACTTGTAACATCACTGAGCTTAACCGGTTAACTAGTTTCATTCCTGAGTACATAACTGACTTAACACATCACTCTTTTTTCAGACTACATTGCTAACATACTAATGGAACTCTGAGTGCAAAAAAGTTAGAAAAAGAATCTGAGGTAGAGAGGGAACTGTTAGCTGTTGCTGAGTTTACTAGCATCCACCCCAGTTCAGAAACACCATGCTTAGCTAAATCCTCATAAAAGGCATCATATTTAGGTTGTAATATATCAAACAGTTTCCTGGAGCATAAAAATGCCCCAGTTGTCTTCTTTTCATTTGGCCAGTTTTCTCCGAACTGACACATACTGATTGTCAGTAGATTAATCTAAATGGGTAGGGACATTGGAATTCTCAGGGAGCTTGAAAGGTTAAAGAAAAAGCCTGCTACACATGAGCAAATAAACAGACTGACCAGTCTCTAATAACCAGATGAGTGAATAAATAAAGCAAATGGATCACATCATCATAATTTTAATCATAAATAATAAAAAGGGGAGGGATGCAACATTTTCAATTACCTAGGACATCAAATGGATTCCTGTTTTGTAGGGACCTTAATTGGACAGGAAGTATTGTTCAAATAGAACAGAAAAGTCCACCACACAGATTCAAAAGCCTTGGGGGGATCTGTACCCTCTCTTAAAAGAGGCAGGTGATATGTAAGCTTCTTGGGAGTAGCAGCATGCAGAGCCTTTTGTAACCAAGCATCTTTGATGATGATGAATGCATCCCTGTAACACTGAACAATGAGAGGACATGGCGCTACTAATAAGTGCATGATCAATTGTTTTGAAAGTGCATTTAAATGGTCCCCTCTAAAAATATATAGCAGACATAAAACTGGGTCCATAGGAAGTCTCACTCCAGTAATAAGGTCAGTGTCAGACATAATAAAGTTCCAATATGCCCATTAGCTAATCTGATACGTTCTAACATGAACACTACGGAAGAAGGTATGAATTGAATCCTTTCATATTTGAAGCTTGCATTCATGAAGGATCGATTCAAAGTAAGTTACAACTAGAGTAGCCCCATTTGAATAAACAAAACTTATGGAGGAGTTGACTCAAGTCCCACTGAGTCAATGGACCTTCTCTAGTGCAATTTGCTGTGGCAAGCGACAGAAGTTCAGTCAACATTTCTGTGTTTTACTGAATAAGTGTGTTGTACAAATTGCAGTGGGAATTAGATGCACTTAACGTCTTCTGGACTCCATCCAATGGCCATAATAGAGATGAAGGTAAGAGACAATGACTGAAATGAAGTATTAAATTATAGACTTAAGTAGAAGGTTCTTCAGTGGTAAACGTGACCATGCATTTGAGAGAGGTGATCCATAAAACCTAACACTCCATGAAATTAAATTATCCATTTAACAGGTACTCATCGTGGCCGTGGCAGATTTTAATGCAGAAATAGCCATTCTAATGCATAAATAGCACAGTTTCTTTTCTGCCAAACATACGGCCCCCCCATCCATTTCCTTAAGAAGATGTGGAGCATCTTCAATGGCAAGCTTGGAAAGTTAGTTTTAAAGCATAATATATTTTAGTTATAGTTCCAAGATGTCTCACTCAACTGTACGTTGTGCTTTTCTTCGGGTCCGGCTTGCCTGCCTTGAGAAAGCAGACACCAGACTCAGGAGATTTTATTCTGCTAAACCAGTACCAGCAGCCTACAACATTGCCCCTGACTACTCTAACAGCTGTTTCATCTGTCTTCATTTCTGTTCCTAATCACGTTTCATACATTTTGAAGTGGCATAGCGCTACATTGATGCAGTGCTAAAATAAAAATGGGGGGGGGGAGATTGCCATTCAAAACCCATTGTACTTGGCATCCAAAACTTGGCAGATCCCCACAGGCTCAATTTACTCCTGCACAGGCAATCATACATGCCAAAAGAAGTTTCAAAAAGTGTGAGCAGAACCTATTTAAAATAAACAACTCCCCACCTGGTTGTTGTTTTTTTTTAAAAAACTACTTCTAATGTAAAAAAATGGCACGTTTAGCTATATGTGAGATAATTGGAGATTTTTAATTTGTTTTCTAGCATGCCGAATGTGACGTAAAAATAGGAGTATTACAAAATGTAGTTGAGCCCTCAGCTGATGCTCTAGTTTGAATTGAAAGTCAGTGTGCTATAGCGTGGGCCTGTTCTTGTTGTCTGCCCTAATTGTTTCTTGTGGTGTCTCTAATAGGGTTTTCAAGCTATGTGAAATGTTTTAGGGGGCTTTCCCCATTGCTTTCCTTTCGTGAGTTTCCATGGCTGAACAGGGATTTGAAACAAGATCTTCTAAGTCCTCGTCCTCCACTGTATCCACTATACCACACTACCTCTACAATTAGGAAGGTCTGGATTCAAATTTCCACTCCTCCATGTGATGAGTGTGATAAACCTAGAGCACTTCAGAAGTAATGCTTCTGAAGAACAGTGACACCCAGGCCAGACATGAAGGAACTGCAGGTATCACCTGATAGTGTACAAGTACATCTTCCTGTGCTGTTCAGTAGTTTTCCAGGAATCTGATGCAATTGCTTTGTCAGAAGGCACCAGGCTATTGAGATCAGTTTGTGGCTATGAAAGAGAAGTATTCTCTCAAGATGCACCTGGTAAGGTAGAGGGAGTAACCTCTTTGTTGTGTCAAGAAATCCATGTTGTACAAAACAGGATTAAACTTGAATTTTTATTACAGAGGCTCGCTGAGCTGCCTTTCATGTGTGCAAATGGGCTGATGGCCACCATGGGGAGCGACCTTCAGAGCTAGGCTTCCTGCACAGAAAAAGGAGGACACAGCATAAATACTTCAGTGAAGGAGGAGGAACTGTCCTAAAGGCAACAGATAACCAAATGAAGTCAAGCTGCCCAGTCCCACCTAGATATGTGTCTATCTCCCCAGCACACATTTGACTTCCTTTGTAGGAGAGCTGGCCTGCCCCACAAAGGATCAAATTTCCCTGAAAAAACAATGCTGTCAGGTTGCTGGGTTTTTTTTAAAAAAAGAAACAGGCTTGTGTGATACCAGGGGACCCTCTGGTACTGACTGGGCCAGGTTTAAAGGGGTCCAGCCAATGACAGCTTGGCAGGAGCCCTCAGAAAATGGTTGGGTAGGGAGTGTGATGCCTCAGAAAAGGGTTAGATTACCAGGTAGTCAGATCGCACTGCCCTCCCCACCATTTTCTGAGGGCTCCTGCTCAGCTGTCAATGGCTGGAGCTCTTTAAATTTCCCTGGAAAAAAAAACCATATACTGTCAGGTTGTTGGTTCTTTTTTTTTTTTTTAAAGAAACAAGCTTGTGTGATACTTTTAATAGTTTCACTGAATTGTTATGGATGTGTGAACTTTCTCATTCTCCAGAACTCTCATTCAGGCTGAAGGTGCCACATTTAGGAGTCCTGGAGAAAAAAAAACTGAGTCCCCCAAATCCAACCTTATTTTAGTGGCCATTGTCTCTGCTGACACCCTGCTTCATCTCTGTTTCAATAGGAAAACTGCATGACCGGTCCCAGCTTGGCCATCTCCTTCCCCACATGTGAAAGCTGTGGGTTATTCTTGTTTCCTTGGTAAGCACTAGCTAAGTGTTTTGTGCTCATTTCATTTTGAATCAACTGACTCTTCCAACTGTGATGTTCTTTAATAAATATACTGAAGTGGAAACAAGATTGAATTTGTTCTTTGTGCCTTACCTGGAATAATTTGACGACTAAAACTCAGTTGACAGATGGGGAGAAGCCTTCTTTTCTCCTTAACCCAGAGTTCCACATGTTCAATTTATGCATTACAGAACAAGAATTATGTGACATAGGAACACAGACACAGAGAGAAAGAGATTAATGTACCGTAGTGGCTGTAATGGAATATACACAGAGCATTTATATACACATGAATATACACAGCATTTATGCTGCTTTGCAGGGTTGTGAGTAGAGATGGGCACGAAATGAGCAATTTTTCATTTTTGTTTTCATTTTTTTGTTTTGTTACGTAATGAAATGAAAAATGAATTTTGTCTCCAAAATGAAACGAAACGAAACAAAACAACAGAAATTTTGTCGTGCGTTTCGTTTTCGTTGTGGCAAATACATTGAACTGTAATGAATGCTAATGAAACAGCAATTTTTTTGTTTTCATTTTTTCGTTTCATTACCTAACAAAACGAAAACAAATTTTATTGCAAAAAATTCATGAAAAACGAACACGAACCGAAACAGACCCCCTAAACGACAAACGACAAATGAAACACCATTTTTTGAGTCGTGCCCATCTCTAGTTGTGAGTGTGGATGTGTAACCTCTATGAAATATTGGTTGAGCCCAAAGGGGTGGGACTAAGAAAGAGCAAGGCTGTAAGAGATTTGAATCAGAAAGAGTGGGAAAGCTGAAGAGATGAGAGTTACTGTTGCCACTTAGACGGCAGAGGACCTTGACAACTTTTTGGTCTAGGTATGTTTGTGTTGAAGGAGTGCATCCACACAGAGAACTCCTACATATGCAGTTGAATTGATATTTCATTTTCAGGGTTTTGATGATTCTGCATGTCGAACTGATTCTGCTATGTTATGAATCCCCAACCCAGTTGAGGAAGATATATTGCATTTTTGCTTGAATTTGATTTCCAAAGGAAGCTTGAACTTTCCAGTTTCTACAAGCAACTTTTGTATTGATGCTGTTCACCAAGGACTTAGGTGCACAAATTGTAGCAATCTGTTGATGCCATCATTACTCGTGTTGCCTGTTATGTAAGCATGAATAAGGAGGTCCTTTTGTGAAACTGGGTTTGCAAGGTCCATCCTTAAGTATCTTAACTATAGGTCCACTATCCCATGGCTGGAAAAAGCGACTCAAAATAAAAGGTGGTTTCTCTGCCTCAAAGGTCACGTGGTTGTTTATTTAAATGCAAGTATAAACAGAAACCCTTATGCAACTAGAACACAGGCTCCACCAACTTCTTTTATGTTTTTCTTCTGCCTTTCTGCTGAAGAATTTTGCTTTCACAATAACAGGCTGTTTGGGCAGTTTCCCCTTGCCCAGAAATTTGTAATATCCTGATCGTACAACATCAATAATGGGGGCTAATCCGGCTGGGTGCTTGGCATACTTCAGCCTTGTCTACTCACTAACAAGAGTCCACAGTTTATCTAGATTGACTGTGGGGCAGAAATGCTGGTTTTTCTTTAAGTGGTAATGTCTCATACCAACCTTTCCAAAATAACCAGGATGGTATTTGTCAAAATTGATTCTGTGGTGGTGCATGCCCCCAGCATTACCACGTCCTCCAGGATGTTTTCTATGCTTGCCAATACAGCCATGCCCATGGCTGACATGACCCCGCAGCTTCCTGGTCTTCCTCAATCTTGAGGTGATCTTGGTTTGGCTCGGAGAGAGGGAAAGCGGTCACGTGGTTGAAGAGCTGCAGTTAATGGCATCCTGCACCGTCCAAGCCCTTCCCCTCTTGGCTCTGCAATTGTGTGAAAGGTGGTGGGTGATAAACGCCGAAAGGGGGTAGCTCCCTCCTCAGTACACACACACACACACCTTTCTTAGCACGTACGCACACCCCAAGCTCCAGCTCCTTCCCCCTGCACGACCTTCAGCCGAGTCGGAATCCCCGCCTTGCTGAAAAGCGGGGATAAAAAGCTTCTAGTTCCCATTGTTGTTTGAGTTGGCTAAAAAGGCGCAATATCATGGGACAAAAAAAAGCCCACCCCCAGAGGTAATACCAGGAAAACGCATTCCAGGGGGTGTGGTTGATTCCCCCCCCCCCAGAAAAGCCGGCTGCTCGTGAGGGCATGATATTTGGAGGTGGCTTTTCTGGAAGTTAAAGCGCATTTTGGCGGTCATGGGACAGAGGTCTGAGAGCCCTATAAAACATAAAAATGTTGCAGATGTACAAGGGTGCAGCAGTAATCCTGGGACAGCCAGTGTTTTTGGCTGTCAAGGTTGTGAGAAAGATAAAATAAGTGGAAGTACAAACCACATGAAGGAAAATGTAGTGTTGAAACAGAAGGTTCAGCCTGTTCCCTATTTCCACTTCTCACACAAACCTTGATTGTATTAAATCAGCTGAGCACATGTCAGCTAAGTTGTGCTGTGCATCACCCCCACCTTGAAAGCTCCTCCAGTCTGAGGTTCTTCCAGATCGCTCGGGAACTTGCCATGTGTCACATATCAGCAGGTAATGGGCAATTTATCACTCACTGCCAGTGAAGGCTTGGAAATTTGTACTTGTCTTTCATAATGGATCACTGGCTTCAATGTAGTTCCCTGTTAATCATATGTCAGAAGCTGAACTTAAGACTCTCTGGGCTTGACGCTAAACTGTCAAAAAGTGCAGGGTCAGAGAATGGGTTTATATGTGTGCCTGAACCCATGTACTCTGGATTTCCAGATGAAAGCACCCCATCATAAGAATTCAGAGTTGCTTATTTATGCAGTACATTCTCCCCTCCTTTTTATTGTTCCTGACAGCCGCCATTATATAAATTAATTCTGGCACAACTCTTCTATGCGCACCTCATATTTTTAAATTTCATGTATAAATCTTCCCTTTCTTCTTGAGAACCTTCATTCTAGGTTAAGCTGTCACCTGGGTGGTATCCTTGAATCAGGCCAACAGTTTCTCATCTGAAAACAGATTAGGCACAAATAGGAAGAATGGGAAACATCTAATACTCTTGAATTGTGTTTATGCCAGTCAAACCATTTCCCCACCTTTGGTGTTTTGTGTGGCTGCCATTGAGCTCTCTCTGTAAAGATGAGCCTGGAAAAAAGTTACTGTTTTGATGCTAAGATCCAGAATTCTTCAAACAGGATGGCTGTTGGCCAGAGGAGGTGAAGAAGTCTTAGCACTGTGATTAATTGTTTTGAAAGAGTCACTTTTCAAAGTACTGCTGAAACTGCAAGAATTCCAAACCAAATATATAACAATAGAAATGATGGAGGAATTTTGTACAGAGGGCATATCTACATTTTTCACCACAACTCCCAGAATTCTTTAGGAAATTAAAAAAATTTAAAAAAACCCAACACACACACACAGAGACGCACGCGCACGCGCACACACACACAGAGATGCACGCGCGTGCGCGTGCGCACGCAAACACACGCACACACACACACACACACACACACACACACACACACACACACACACACACACACACACACACACACACACACACACAGTCTCTCTCTGTGTGTCTCCAGTTTTACGTAACCTGAGCTTACTTAATTCACAATTCATGAGCCAGTGTGTGAACTGAAACACACTTATAGAGTAGGATCCCCTTATCTGCAGGATCAGTAGCCACTAATTCACTTATCTGAGGTCTAAAAATATTAAAGGAAAAAATCCTAGAAATAAATATGTAGTTACCAGAACTGATGACTAGAGGGAGCTGGAGACCATGATATGTGTAGGGGTCACAATTAAAATATCATTTAAAATAGTGTTCACTAATCTGCATTTTTCAACATCTGTAGGGGAAAGACTTGTAATTGGTCCCCTGTGGATACGGGGTCCCACTATACTACATAATTTGTAGCATTCTGAATGTTGCAGTGGAGTGCTATTAGAGATGGGCACGAAATGCAGTGTTCTGTTCCATTTTACCTTTCATTTCTTTCGGTTTTGTTTCCTTTTAAATGATTTTTTTAAAAAATACATTTCCTTTTTCAATTTGTTTGTTTTTCTTTTTTTACATGTGTATCTGTGTGTACTGTGTATGTGTGTGTGGTGCTTGTGCAACTTGTGTGTGTGTAGTGCTTGTGTAACTTGTTTCCCTTCCCCAAGCCCCGTGCACCAGCTGATTGGCGCTGGGGTGGGAAAAAATGTCCCCCCCACCCCAGAACCTATCAGCTGGCATGCACAGCTTAGGAGAGGGAAAATAAATCTTTAAAAGCCCTGGCTTTTAAAACCTTTTCCCCCTCCCCCAAGCCCTGGTCTCCAGCTGATTGGTGCTGGGGTGGGGGAGAAAAATCTTCCCCCCACCCCAGCACTGATTACCTGGAGCCATGGGCTTGGGAGAGGGGGAAAAGGTTTTAAAAGGCCAGGCTTTTTAAACCTTTTCCCCCTCCCCCATGCCCTGGGCTCTAGCTCTCTGGTGCTGGGGTGGGGGAGAAAAACCTCCTCCCACCCCAGTGCTGATTAGCTGGAGCTCTGGGATTGTGGGAGGGGGGAAAAGGTTTAAAAAGCCCATGCTTTTAAACCTTCTCCCTCCAAGCCCCGGGCTCCAGCTGACTGGCACTGGGGTGGGGAGAAAAACCTTCCCCCCACCCCAGTGCTGATTAGCTGGAGTCCTGGGCTTGGCGGGGGGGGATGTTTAAAAAGCCCAGGGGTTTTAAACCTTTCCTCCCCTCTCCCAAACCCCAGGCTCTAGCTGACTGGTGCTGGAGTGGGGGAGAAAACCCTTTTCCCCTCCCCAGCCCAGCACTGATTAGCTGGAGCCCCAGGCTTGGGGGAGGAGAAAAAGTTTAAAAGCCCACCCTTTCCCCGGGCCTGATTGGGTGGGGGAAAGGGCAGGCTTTTTAAAATGCTTTTCCCTCGCTGAAGCCACTGCCGATCAGCTGAAGGGTGGGGCTTGGGGGGAGTTTAAAAAGCCCACCCTTTCCCTGCACCCGATTGGGTGGGGGAAAGGGCAGGCTTTTAAAACTTTTTCCCCCGCTGAAGCCCTGTGCTCCAACTGATTGGCAGTGGCTTGCGCAGGGGGGGAAAAGCCCATGGTTTCCCAAGCCGATCACATTGGGGGTGGAGAACCATCAACTTTTCCCCATAGGAATGCATTGATTCAATGCACACCTATGGAAAAACGAAAAACGAAGTGAACGAAATAGAAATTTCAGTTTTGTTTTGTTTCCTTTTTCTTTGATGGTGCCGTTTGTTATTCACAATGTTTTCGTTTTGTTCGCAATGAAATGAACAATGAGTAATGAAACAAAAATTTGTTTTGTGCCCATCTGTAGCTATGATACAAAGTAAAGTATACCAGGATATTGCATTGCAGTAGAAGGGCAAAACAGGCAATAGCTAGAGCTAGACAACTTCCACTCTCGAGCTTGGAACAAGAGATGCTTTAGATCAGGCATGTCCAAACTTTGGCCCTCCAGATGTTTTGGACTGCAACTCCCACAGTCCTTTGCCATTGGCAATCTAAGCTTAGAATTCTGGGAATTGTGGTCCAAAACATCAAGAGGACCGAAGTCTGGACATGCCTGCTTTAGATATTTAATCTCTGCAGATTCCTGTACAGAAAAACCTTTTCTGTTCCTCTGTAATTTAAGATTAGAGCTAAACTTTCTGCTGGGTTCCCCACTTCTCAGAATGTTGTTTTTGACACTGTCTTTGGCAGTTGCAATGTACCAAAATTCACCTTTAAAAAGAGATTTGGAGAAGAAGAATCGCCACTGGAAGGATATGTTAGTGTGGTAGCAAACTTCACTGATGTTACTTTATTATTGGATGCATTCTGCTACTGTGGGCTAGAAATGGGGCATTCTGTGTCTATGTCGAGGGTGTTATGAAAAGCCATGAATATAAGGTCACTCAATTTCTAATCAGCCCCAAAGAGACCTAGAACTGTGGTAACATTGGGGCTACACAGTAATCTCCCCCCCCCCCGGTGAAGTCAATGGAAGCAATGAAGTACTCTGGGGGTGGGGGATTTCCCTCCATTTTATTCCCCTGTCTCCAGTAAGTATCAAGAACATGGGATATGGTAGCTCAACCACTGTAGGTTCTTACCACTGCCACCACCACCACCATAACTGGGCCCGACTTCCATAGGGTTAGTATGTCTAATCCACATCTTATTCTTCTACCACACTTCTGATTAAATTACACAGATTATAGGAGCTATTTAGGTTATATTGATCAATTTCAGTGGAATAACTACATCACCGTTTGGGTTTACATCTTTTTTTTTTGGGGGTGTAATTCACTGAATCTCCTCATGACCATTGCCGGCTGGCAGAATTTGTAGATGGTAATTTAAAAGAAAAACATTACCAAATGGCAAAAGATGTTGTCTCTCTCTCCAATTCAGGGCTGGGTTGAGATACTTTGTTACCTGAGGCAAAGAAGAAGATGACTTCTTCCCTTCTTGTTCCTTCGACCAAAATTTACTGGGCTGGCAGTTAAATTTTACCTCAGCATTTTTGAGGAAAGCAACACCCTTCCATCCACCTAAGGATACTGGCCTAGTTCAAGGGTCACAGAACAGGCTGTGTCAGACATAAACCTCTCTGTTTCTTCATTTTACCCTAAATAGGTCAATTTGTCTAAATAGTAAAGCTAACTCTTGTCTTTTTTTCAATGTAAAATATATTGGATTGGCCAAAAGGGGGACTCAGCTTTTCCTGATTAAGTTGCTTGAGTACTTGCGAGAAAGCCCGGCTTTAACATCCAGCATTTATTTTTCATTGTTTAGAAACTGCATTTTTTGCGGTTTAAAACTCCCAGAGTCTCCCAGCTAGCAGTGACTAGGGAATTCTGGGAACTATACTCCAAAAAGTAATGTTTCAGATATCTGTTATTTCCAAAGATATGAGAGACTATCCTCCATATCTTACTGAAAATATTAATATTAAACAAAAGTTTCCCAAAGTACTTTTCCCAGAAGATTTTAAGAAAAAGGAATTGGACTGTCCTTTTGAACAGCGTTTACTACCTGGTGCATATAATGATACGCACAGTAGTCGTAAAAATAATGTGACACTATAAAAGTCATCAGAAAGCTGGCTTAGTTGAAAAAGATGAAACATTACACTGATGGCTTTTCATTCTTTTGTGTATGTGAATGATTGTTCTTAGGAAATTGCCAGTTTTCCTGCTGGAAAAAACATACACACGCCACATCATCTGCCTTAGAAGAAGAAAAATCTGAATAATGGTAATTACCTCTGAAATGCTACATGATCAAAAGATAGTAGTACTATTGCCACTCATTCAAAGTCAGAGGACTACCACCAGCAGCTACTGTACTATCCACAGCCCACTGCTTTTCTTTGCTCTTCTCTGGACTATTCTTTCCTTATAATTTCATCCTTCTATGAAGGTTGCTTCCCCCACCCCACCCCCAGGTGGACATCTTTCCATCAGCTTTACAGGACTATGCGATGAAAATCAGTTGCTATGCCTTTTGCATAGCCGTTTGCAGCCTTGCAATGTGTGCATGAAAAGTCCTCCATCAGAGACAGTTTTCAGCCATCCTGGGAGAAAACAACCTCCTAAAACTCATATTTGCATTTTTTTGGTGTGAATGGGGGCTGGGGAGGAAAAAAATGTGGAGATAATTTCACTGAATGTTATTCAGTTCAAGTATGAAGGTCCAAAGTTGATTTTAGGGATGGGACTGTGGTTAGTAAGGCAGTTTTCTCAGGCAAGTTAAGTCAGGCAGTTGTTTCAAGGTAACTCTGATATGGAAGGCATGGCTTTACTAGTTCCTGAATCCTAGACTAGTGGTGGAGAACCTTCAACACTCCAGATGTTTTGGACCACAACTCCCAGAGTCCTTTCTCATTAGCAATACAGGCTTGGAATTCTGGGAGTTGTGGTCCAAAACATCTGGAGTGCCGAAGGTTCGCCACCACTGTCCTAGTCCATCTCTCAGTCCATTACACCACAATGAGTATCCCAATACAGAAGAATGGGGGTATATTTCAAAAATAATCCCTGTTGTCCTCCCATCTGCCGAAGACCCATCTTTTCAGACAGGCTTTTAACTCCTATGTCTGTTTCTGCTTCAGAAATCAGGGTAGATAAACTTAAATAGATGTCTATGAGGACATAAATAAATAAGTGCAGTGACATGACGATAGTCATTGAGTGTTGCCTACTGTGTGAAACAAATTTCAGCATGACACTTCTGAATGTCTTCTGATTTAGAAATTAGAAACAATAATTTCAATAGCCTTGTCTTTATGGATACTAGCAGAAAAGGAATGCTGGTCTCTATGTGTCTCAGATACTTTTTGACTGTCTAAATCTAACTCTCTGGATGGTTGCATTTTATGTGCATTATTTAACTTACAGAAATAAATTTGTTTACTTTTCAATAGTGATATTCCCAAATCTTGATCTAAATAGGCAGGCAGTAAGTTTTCTCTCACCCTCTGTACTTCCCTGCCTTCATTTTCCCTTTTTGGGGGGTCCTACCCTCCATTTTTCGATATTTCGATTCTCCGTAACTTTGCCTTCCATGCGTTAAGCAGCAAAGTATGAGGCTTTATGCCAGGGGTCCTCAAAGTTTTCAAACAGCGGGCCGGTCCACCACGCCCCAGACACCACTGGGGGCCGGACCACAGTCCAAAAATAAACGGCCAACATGGAAAAAGGGGGGAGGGAGTGGGGGAACTTGCCATAGCCCTCCCACTTTGAATGTCCCACTAGCCAGCAAGCTAGATCAGCATGCTGATCATCTGGACGATAGTTGGGGGGAGTGGGAGAAGCGACATAGCCCACTGCTTTGAACTTCCTCAGCAATAGAAGCAGCTGCTGAGGCTGGTTTGCTCGCAATGCAGGTGGTGGTGGTGGGGTTGCAATTGATCCCAGGGGCCGGATTCAGGACCTTGGGGGGCCGCATCCGGCCCCGGGGCCTTAGGTTGAGGACCCCTGCTTTATGCCTTCTTATTTCTCTGCGATGCATTGTTTATGCCATTTGGATTGTACTGGAGAATGCAACTTTGCACTCCTGCCACTAGATGGAGAATGCGTACATTGTGTGACGAGCCTTACTCCACAGGCACTTGTCTCAAAACAGGAACTGAGACAAGAGAATTCCCAAGGTCAGGGAGAGGTACGGCTCATCACGCTTAAATCCCAGTTCAAGAGGCGTGGTCTGGATGAGATTCCGCCATCATGCAAAGGACGTTGAGTAACATTTTCTCGTACCGGTCCCAAGCGTGACCACGAACCACAATAAGAGGGTTGTGAAGTAACCCTCTCTCTCTCTCTCTCTCTCTCTCTCTCTCTCTCTGTGTGTGTGTGTGTGTGTTCTGTCTGTGTTGATATCAACCATAATCTATCTATCTATCTATCTATCTATCTATCTATCTATCTATCTATCTAATCTATCTGCTGACTTAAAGCAATCCTTACAGTGCTTTCAAGATAAATGAGAGAATTAAGGTTTGGTTATGATAGTTTCATCTCCCCATACATTTCCATGCCTGGGAGAGATTCGTATCCAGGCCTCCTGAGTCACAGTCTGTCTATTTTTAATATTCTCTTTTTGGAGGGTGGGGATGAACCTTTCAGAACTAGTGTTTAGGGGCTTTAAGAAAAAAAATCAAAATCTATTATTCCTTGGGTTTTCTACAGCCTCATTGGAACCCTGTGTTGAAAATATCTAATTAATTTAATGTGACAGGAAATCTCATAATGACATCTTGGCTGGTTGCTGCTGCTGGAGGACTAGCTTTGTCAAATTCCCAAGCAATCAAGAAATAATGTGCTTTTATGAAAAGGACCCCCATGCCCCCATGATGCCAAATTTTTATACAAAGCGGTATGTATTGCTTTGAGCTGTGGGATTCAGGTGACATTTAAGAGATTTCACATGTAAGGAAACAGCTTTTCTGAAATGCTAATATTCTAAAAGTGCCGTGGAATCCCATCTAATTACATATTTAGGTTTCATATTAGTTGAGCTTTGTTTGGGATTATTCTCCCTATTTTTGGTTGAACTAGACATCTTTGACAATTCACAGAGAGAACCCACCCAAAGCTGAAAGCTGTTCCTGCTTTATTCTTTCAGAAACCTTTCATTGTTAGAGACTCAGATATTGGCCTTGAGGGAGAATATTCAGGAAAATCTATGGAAATCTATTATGGTGTACATTATTACAACTATGTGTAGGGAGAGAGAAGAATGGCATTCCCAGGTGCTGCCCTCTTTGGCTTGGGGTGGTCTGCCATGGGGAGGCTGCTGTGCTAATGCAGAGCCCATTCTCGTTTTGATAATTTAAAGTTCTGGGCAATCCATCATCTCTCCAGTAACAAAAGGAACAGATTAAAATATTGGCCCTATCCTGGTGTTCAAAAGAGGGTTTATCTGAATGTGTGAGCAAACGGAGTGTGCATGGGCTCCTCTCACCAGCCTATCACTGTTTCCACAGTCTGAAGAGGAAAGCTTCTGCTACAAATGAAGTCTCTTGGCCATCGTCGTCGTCGTCGTCGTCGTCATCATCATCATCATCATCATCATCTTAGAACTGCAGAGCTTGAAGGGACTCTACAGTCCACATGAGGGGTCCTCAAACTTTTTAATCAAGGGGACGGTTCACTGTCCCTAAGACACCGTTGGGGGCCAGACTATACAGCAGTGCCTCGTAAGGCAAATTTAATTTGTTCTATGAGTCCATTCATCTTACAAAAAAACTCATCTTATGAGGCACCGTTTCCCATAGGAATGCATTCAAAAACCAATTAATCTGTTCCAGAGGGAATGGATTAATAGGTTTCCAATGCATTCCTATGGGAAGGCTATCTTTGGGTAGCCTGGGCACCCTGCAAGGGAAGCAATCCCTTCCAGGTAAGTGCTTACCTTTGGGCTAGACTGATTGATCTTTGGCCAGCCCCGAGGTAAGCAAAGGTAAGCGCTTACCAGGAGGTAAATGCTTCTTTTGCAAAGCACCCATCCTGAGCCAGATGAAGATCGGGCAGGTGCACCACCTCCCCTTTGCCCGGTCCTAAACCATGGAAACATATCAGAGATAAGAGAAGCCAAATAGGGCCTGATGCCCTAGGAGGGATGTTGGAATGGTCCTGCTTCCCATCTAGACTTTCAGCTTTAGCTGCTTATTACTAGTGAGGCATGTCCAATTTGAATAAGTCAACTAATACAGAAAGGTGAATTGCATGTTGCATGGAACTGCAACCAAGGTTGCATCCAGAAGATTAGTGACATAAAAGGTGAGGCTGCTGCACTGATCTGAGATCTAAGTCTGAACTATGAAACTCA
This sequence comes from Phrynocephalus forsythii, assembly GCA_029282475.1. Classification (NCBI taxonomy): domain Eukaryota; kingdom Metazoa; phylum Chordata; class Lepidosauria; order Squamata; family Agamidae; genus Phrynocephalus; species Phrynocephalus forsythii. The sequence continues at coordinate 21,293,660 of JAPFRF010000004.1, forward strand.
GCAGGTGGCCTTTTAGGCTAGTTTGAGCTGCCTTGTAAAACTGATGGGAGGGAATCTAGTGAGGGTTTTTTTTTAGTATTGTTTCTTACCCCACCTTTCTCTTTGGAAAAGGACCGAAGGCAGCTTACAGTAATGAGGGACGATATACAGCCCAGTACTAGACATGGGCACGACTCGGCGAAATTGTCGTTTCCGTTTTTGGTTATCATTTCCGTTACGTAACGGAAACGGTAACGATAATTAAGCCGTCAGAACTTGAACCGAACCGAAAAAAGAAACATTTGGTCAGGTTTTTCGTTTCCGTTTGTGGCATCGCGGCGATCGCGCAATGCGAAGCACAGAAAAAGTTTTTAAAATATTTTTTTTAAAAAACCCGACTCCCATCCAAAAAAGCAGGCGAAAATATGCCTGCCTGAGGCTTTGCCACCTACCAGAGGGGTGGTTTCTGGAGGGTCCCCGGCCTTCCCCCCTTCTCCTGTCCTGGGCTGCTTGCACCAGGCTGGGGGGGGTCATCCTCGTCATCTCGCCATGCCATGCGGTGGGGGGAGATCCAAAATGGTGACCGCAATTTATCTTTTGAAATCATGGTCAAAAAGCACACCAAATCACCACAGAAACATGTGAAATTTATTTATTTTAAATGCCTGAATTTTAATAGTAGCAGCAGTGTTTTTTTTTATAGCAATAAAACATCGTATTGATTTTATTTTATTTTATTTTATTTTTTATTTTTTTAGACCTGCTCCTTTGGGCTGGGAATGGGATGGGACCATGCAATTTTTTTGAACCATTCCACCAATGGAATCGCCAGGTTTTTGACTGACACTTCTGGATGTCTCGGAGGGCATAAAAAGCCGAGGCACCTTCCAGAAATCGCAGTCAGGTGTATGGATGTGGTTGAGGGAGGAGGGCTGGCTGCTGGTGCTGGTGTGATCCGATCAAGATTGAGGAGGGAGGATGGAGGCTTTAGGATTTAAGTTAGGCAGGCAGGGAGGGAATTGAATTTAGAAAATAATTTCTTTGATTCCCTGCAGCTTTGTCTGCTGAAGGGAATAGCAGTTTATTCTTTATTTCTTCTCTGGCTGTTTGAGGACTTTTTTCTGATATTGGATATAGGAGGAGGTTCGACTGGGAGTGGGACAGAACCTCTATCCTAAGTGATATCCTAACTGCCCACTCGCCCGTCCGTCTGTGCCGCCACCCGCCTGCGGCCCGCGCTGCCGCCTGCCCACTCACCTGCCTGCAGCTGCCACCCGCCCATGGCCCCCCGCCACCGCCGCCTGCCTGCACCTCCCCCCTGCCCGCTCGCCCCCTGCCCCGCCGCCACCTAGGGCACAAAAACACCTAGCGCCGGCCCTGATTGCGGGACGCCCCTATGCTCTGGGAAGTCAATTCGCGCTGAATCGCGGTGGAAACGACAAACGACAAACAACAAATGAAACGACAAATTTTTGAAAAATTTCACGACAAATGGAAACGACCCGAAATGGACCCGTTCCGACAAACAAAAACTCGAAATGTCATTTTTTCTGGTCGTGCCCATGTCTACCCAGTACAATTAAGACATATTCAAGTCTGAGTACAGGGAATTGAGGGACTAATAAAATAACTAATAAACAGTGTCAGTTGTCAAAAATATAGTTGCTGGACAGCTGTTTCCTCATTTCCCCTCCAAACAGATTTGACGTGTCAGAAAAAAAATAGGGATAGAAGAGGCAGGAAAACATGGAGAGATGACAAGCAGACTCTGATACTGTCTGAAATGCCTGCAAAATTCCTTAAAGGAGGAAGGGCGATTGCACAATAAAAGCACAACAAAAAACACACAAGACAAGCCTTGCCTGGAAGCACTGCATTGTGGGCCACCCTTTCCATTTTAAACAAACTAACAAAATAAATAAATACATTAATAAGGAAATGCCACCCCACCCCATTCCCACCCCGGTCATAAGCCATGCATGGCTAGAAGACTGCAGGCAGTGGTCAATTCAAGTGGGGAGAAAAATGCCTAAAGCATGAATGTGAGTGAATTGAATCTGAGGAGGACTCGCAAGGGAGGAGCACGCTTTCAAATATGGGAGTGATTCCTGCCTGGCCTGGCCTGGCCTGAGCAAGCTCTTCCGAAAGCAAAAGCCTCATCTATCTCTGACATATCCTTCTCCCCACAAAAAACTCACATCGGCCCTGGGGAACCTCTGCCCTTCTCCTGCTTTGTACCCTGCGGGGGGGGGGCTCCTGGGGGCAGTGAGGTGGCGGTGGGAGCTTCTACTGGTGGGAGCTGGCGGAGCCCCCTCTGCGGCATGGGCAGATGGAAGTGAGGCTCTGGAGGGAGCAGGGAGGAAGGGAAGCAGGATGGGGAAAGACACAGAGGGGCAAAGAAGCCCAAGGGACTAGTGGGACAGAGGGGGAGACATGTGAAGCTGGCTGCACTCTCAGGCTTTGACTCTCTCTCTCACCCCCGGTCTTCACTACCAGTCAGGCACGGAGGAGAGCGAGTGTTTGAGGCCAACCAGACATATCCCTCCTTCACTCCCACCTCCTATTCCAACACATACATACACCCCACCCACCCTCTTTCACTCTCCCTATCCCTTGCCTCCTTCCAGTTACTGCATCACAAACATACTGCCTCTCAAACACACACATATGGACATACATGCACACGCATGCACACACACAGAACATCCTGGTTGCTCGCTACAGCTGCCGCTGCTGCTGCTGCCATGACTAGCAGCCTCCCCCCCCACCTGCTGCCACTGCCGTACACCCAGTTAGGGCAAGAGAGCCTTTCTGACCGCCTGCTGTGCATCAGAGCCTTCCTTGCTGGCTTTGAAGCTGGCAGCTGGGGGGGGGGCAACAGAGCTGCCACTGCCTGCTGAGAGCGCTTCCGCTTGCTCCATAAATCAGCTGCTTGGCGCTTGATTGGCTGTTTCATAACTGTAGGAGGTTCTAACTACACTGCTTCTGCAGCTTCTTGTTAACGCTTTGGCTTCCAAGAGGAGGAGGGGGGCATCAGCAGCCCCCCAGGGGCCAGATTGAGGATGCTGGGGGGGGCGTATCTGGCACGCAGGCCATAGTTTGAGAACCCCTGGTCCACATAGTACTAGGGCTGTATGCTAATTTACTGATTTCTTGAGTTATCTTTCTTAAATGAAAAACTCTTAGAACTAAAGGTACTGTATGTGCCTATGCGGAGTTTGTTTGCGATCTCGTGTGTGTTTAATACAGAATGCCAGTTTTGCAGCTTAGAGTTTGTATTTCCTTTTATCTCTCTCTTGGCATTGTGGTTCTATTAAAGCTCTGTCAAAATCCCTGAAATACAACACAGAACACAATGGCCATAAGACCCTTAGAATATAAAAATGGAGTATGGTAGCTGAAGTAGCAGTTTAACATGGTGCAATCCAGACTTCCAGACCTAACATAATCTGTAGCACAAAAGAAACCTCTTTTGACTGGGTATACGACAAAGAAAATAATATACAAAACACATGCCAATTTTGGAGATGGCTAGGCCTGAACCTGAAAAGGCATATGACTGCAATTTGACATGCTGAACCCTGGTTTTAGGGCCTGCTAGATCTCCAAAATTTATGGATCAGTGTAATCTCCACACATTACAACGGTTTGCATGTCATCACTTGAGTGAAGTTTGGGGGTCCTAGATGTTTGGAAATGCACAAATATCATCACAGATATAGACACAGATCAGATCAGAGGATCTCTCCAAGAGTATGGATCAAACTGGATCCTGATCTGTGCACCCCATGCTGATCGATTCATGGGCAGAGTTGTACAGCCTTAATATTTTTTATTTTTCTCCTGCTGAGTTTGTCTGTGCAGGTTTCCTTTGTGTTGTAAATTCTGACTTTTAAACAAATTACAACAAGAATTGAAATAAAATGAGGGATATTTTCCTGCAGAGACAGGAGAATAAATGGTGGATACAAGCAAATGCTTTCCTTCCACTAAATACAGCATGAATAAGACTGCATGCTTTCTTTTTGTATTATAAATAATCCTTAGATCATACCAATTAAATGGTATAGTGTGGTTACTTAGTACTCTCTGAATTCTAATTTTAAGCCTTTAATAAAACCACAGGCCATAATTATATTACAAAAGCTTTCCAGAACACTGCAATAAATGTTGTTTGCACTGGTTATACAGAATCTTAAAAATACCCCGTCCATTTCTAGGCTTTAAATTTGAACTACTGTTAGGTAGAGTTGCTTGAAGAATTCAGTCTCTCAAGCTAATATGCAGATAACAACTTGTTATCCCCTAGCTTTTGTGCTTTGGCCCCAGTTGTCTTAGGGCTCTATCCCATAATATCCAGATCTAACTTACAGAAAAACTGCCCCCAAAAACCATGCCCTCAAAAGCAGCAGGGTTTTTATTAGGGAAAAAAAAATCCTCCGGCAACGCCCCCTTAACCGGGTCCCAGCGAGTTTTCCAGGACTGAAGCCGGAGGGTGGGTATTTTTTGCCTCGCTTCTCATTGTTGTTGTTGTTGCTGCTGCTGCTGCTGCTGAGCCAAATAAGGTCCTCTTCCAATTCAATGGGAGCACCGGGGGATAGAAGCCATATCTGACTCTGCAGCAGCAGCAGCAGCAGCAGCAGCAGCATGCGAAGCGAGGCTCCAGCTTGGGTCTTTGAAAACTCACTCCCCCTCCCCACTTCCTGTTTGTACGAGAGAGGAAAGTGCAGAAATGCTCAAACCGGCTGAGGGCAGAGATCAGAAAAACACCCTGCCGGCAGTTCCTCTGTGGAGTGCAGGGAGGGAGGCAGGGAGGGAGGAAGGGAGATTTCCTCCAGTACCCACCTGGTTATTTTATCTCTCCAGTCATTTCTCCCCACACCCGCTTCCCAGCTGGACACGCAAGAGGCAGTTACTTTGTGGGGACACAGGAAGTGCTTCTTCAATCATGTGACTGTCACGGGGGGGGGAGAGAGCCAGCTAATTATTTTGAGTGATTTTTCCGGCCGTGGGATAGCAGCCTTAAGCTGTTTTGTAGGTTGATAGAGGGGAAATGGTGCATGTCTGTTGTGAGGAAAATGGCGGATGGCAGGAAAACAGGAAGTTCAAACCTCTCCACCTATTTACCGTATTTATTATTTGCACTGAGGATGTAAATCTTTGTGTGCCTGGCCTTCAAATGCAAAGGCAGTATCTCCTTGACTAGATACCTGAAGGACCGCCTCCTTCCATATGAACCTACCCGGCAATTAAGATCTAGCCAGGGGGCCCTCTTGAAAGAGCCATCCCTCAAGGAGGTGAAAGGGATGGCTTGTAGACATAGGGCCTTCTCGGCAGCTGCCCCTAAGTTATGGAATGCCCTCCCAAGTGAGATCCGCCTGGCGCCAACATTGGTGACATTTCAGCGCCAGGTAAAAACCTTCCTGTTCCAGAAGTTTTTTAATTGATACAACATAGACTGGTGTCCTTTGATGGCAATTTTAGTGATGATTTTAGTATAAGGTTTTGCTGTTGTTTTAATTATTTATTGATATTTTATGTCTTAACTGTTTTAAATCCTTGTTGTAAGCCGCCCAGAGACCTTTGGGTAGTGGGCGGCATATAAGCTGTAAAAATAAATAAAAATAAATAAATGAAAATGGAGTTAAATTTTGGTGCCCCTGACACAGCAATTTTACAAATGTTGTGGAAAACTGTGATACTGTTTTGTCTTTTGTCTTTCTCAAAATCAGACGTATCAGGTGGAATTTTTTTTTTTAGCATTTTTTTTAGCAATCAGTACTTTTATGGGTACATATACTATATATTCTATATACAGCAAGAATACTACTTTCCTTCCTTGGAGGAGCCAGAATTTGTAGTGTACTATTTGCAAGAGCAGGTCTTTTCTGAGAAAGAAAACCTTTTCATGTGACAATTCTTCTCTCTCTCTGTTTTCAAACATACTATGCAGAAATGGGGGTGCACATCGTTTGGTGTTCACATTTATAGCATTGTGCTTAAAACCTACATTTCTCCCTTAAAGCAGCAGTACATTACGGGGGAACCATCAGCATTCCTGCTCCTGTCCCAAGATAATGAGGGAGCTGATTTGTCTCCACTCAGTGGGAGGGATGCTCAGAATTGCTTATGTCAGCTGCCTACGGCATTGCAGCAGGTCTTCCATAGAAATGCTGACTGAGATGCCAAAAAACCCCAAGAACTATCCAAAAAACCCTGGATAAATCAGACTCCTGGGGAAGGTGTCCTCAACTGATCCTCTGCCCCTGCAGAGATGCCAAGTCCCAAGAAATTTATATCCTCTCCAATCCTCTGACCATGGCAACAGGAGAAGGGAAATTTTCTCCATAGCCAAGTCATCATCATACCATCTGACACAGAGAACTTGCAGAATGAAGGCAAAGGCCACTTGGGGCAGACCTATGGCTTCCATATAGGCCAGTGGTGGTGAACCTTTGCCACTCCAGACGTTTTTGATCACAACTCCCAGAATTCTGAGCTGAGACTGCCGATGACAAAGGACTGTGGGAGTTGTGGTCCAAAACAACTGGAATGCCAAAGGTTCGCCACCACTTATATAGGCCATGGATTCCTAAGCTATTCCCGACACAGCAGTCTTGGGATGTTGAAGTTCTGTAAACACAACGAGGCAAGGGAGCTCCAACTTTACCCACACCCCCTTCTACCTGTGCAGGAAGGAAGATTGTTAGGCTGGGAGAGCAAATGATACATCAACAAAAATCCCGGTTCTTCATACTGTTCTCAGTAATTGTTCCTGGAAGCACCCAGTTCTTTACAGTCAGAAGAAGGCAGGGCTTAATTTTGGAAGGTTGCGGTGGTTTAAGTGTAAAAGCCCAGGGTGTAGGGAGGTAGCGGTAGATAATACTTCAAGAGTTGTTCATTTTATAAGCCTTGACCAGGAATACTTGCAATTCTCCTTGGTGTTTCTGTAGTGGCTTTAAGTTTTACAGGGACAGGTTCTAGCACATTTCCTAACTCTCCTCCTTTCTAATCTGGATTTAGGACCAGCAATGGCAGAGTTCTTCTGACTTTGGAGCTTGGAAATAATTTGTTAAAAATAATGGGTCAAGAGTGCTTAGTTTTTGTTTGCAATAACAAAGGCATAAATGAATTACATTATGATTGCAGTTTTATGAGGATTAACGGTCATTTTATTTAATTTTGTCTCCCAACCTAGCTGTCTTTTATACCTATGACAGGTAGCTATTTGACATTCTTTTGAAAGTAATTATTATTCTGTTTGAATAGCAAAACAGGGACGATTCTGTTTTCTAAAAGCTGCAAATGTAATAGCAAATAACTGTATTTTGAGGAGCTCAGGAGCTGTGATGCATTATTTTTAAAAAGTAATTTTCCAAGCTGTGTTTCTTCCCAGCAGGTAAAGATAAGATGAAAAGGTAGAACCTGTATTTTTTTCCATAGTCAGCTATTCCATATGAAATATTTAGTTGTGGCCAAAGACTCCCCCCCCCCAAAAAAAACCCCTCCCAGGATTAAGTGACCAATGATCCAGACATTCAACTGTAGTTATTATCCTGTTCTTACTAAGATAACAATCAGCAGATGTGAACTTAGTTCATTATTTGATAAAAAGAATCCATGTGTTTCTGCTTAGTTTTGACAAAGTCATGTCAGATTCTTAATCCACCAAGTGATAATCACCTTGTTCATTGACATTATCTTTCCATTTTGACACATATTACAACAGTATGACTATTTAGATCTCTTTTGAAGTTGCCAATGCAGTTTTGAAAGCTGGATAGTCATTATCTTTATAGCCAGAGAACAATCCCTCCATCTAAAAGGCCAAATTCAGACAGGCTTCATCATTATTCCTGAACTAACCTCTAATCATAACAGATTACGAGAAGAAGAAAACAGATCTTCAACCACTATTCATCAGTGGGGACTGTGTAGAAAGGGTGACAGACTTCCGTTTGTTGGGAGTAGAGATGGGCACGAAACAAACAATTTTTCGTTTCCATTTTCATTTTTTTGTTTCGTTATGTAATGAAATGACAAATGAATTTTGTCTCTAAAATGAAACGAAACGAACAGAAACACCGGAATTTTTGCCGTGCGTTTCGTTTCCGTTACTGCAATATGAGTAAATTGCTTAAAATCCTAAAAAAAAGAATCACAAAAAATTGAAATAAATGGTAACGAAATGGTAACGAAATGAACAAAAATGAAAATGATTTTTTTGCAAAAATTCGTGAAAAATGGAAACGAACCAAAACGGACCCTCCAAACGACAAACGACATGCCATTTTTCTGATTCGTGCCCATCTCTAGTTGGGAGTCCATATTGAGGAGAATTTAACCTGGAGCATAAACACCTCTGAGCTGCTGAAAAAGGCCCAACAGAGACTGTACTTTCTGAGAGTGGTCAGAAAGAATAACATCACTCAGAGCAGGGCTGTGGAGTCAGAGTCGGAGTCGGAGTCGAGGAGTCGGAGTCAGAGGAAATTTTGGGTACCTGGAGTCGGAGTCGGAGTCGGCAAACAATGCACCGACTCCACGACTCCTACTGCTACTAAATTTAGATTGGAATTTTTAAAACAGCAAGTTTAAATGTCCCAATTCACAAAAAGTTATAATTAATGACTTCTCTACTGTAAGAATAAAGACCAATGCATGCAGTGCCTCACGTAACTGCAAAATGAACATGTTAAGTGACCGTGAAGAAGCATGCTTTTCATGTGCTTCACTATATGGCATGCAACGCACAATTAGGAGCGGCAATACTTATACTTTCCATAGTGTTGTGTTCTGCTGTTACACAGCGCCCATGGGTAACCTAGCCTCTCACTGATAAGGGATTAAGTAAATATGTAAATATTTACTTTATGTAAATAAGTAAATAGTAAATAAATTTGGATATTAATACAGAGGAGTCGGAGTCGGGGAGTCGGAGTCAGAGTCGGAAGTAAAAAAAATCTTAGGAGTCGGAGTCGGAGTCGGAGTCAGAACATTTATCTACTGACTCCACAGCCCTGACTCAGAGACTATTGGTGTCTTTTTATCCTTGTGTAGTAGAAAGTGTACTGACGTACTGCATATGTGTGTGGTATGCCAGTTGCACAGTGGCTCAGAGGAAGTCGCTCCAGAGGATTATCAATATGGCACAGAAGATCATTGGATGCCCACTCCTCACATTGGAGGAATTACACAGCTCCCGCTGTCTTAAGAAAGCTCAGAATACTGTAGGAGATATTTCTCATCCTGGACACTCTCTGTTTGTACCATTACCATCAGGCAGAAGGTATAGATCTATTAGAACAAGGACAGAAAGATTCAGAAATAGTTTTTATCCAATTGCAGTAACCATGCTAAATTCTGTTAAAAATTAAGTTGACGGGTAATATTAGTGTTGAATGTGTTACATGTATATTGTATGGGGGATTGTGTATGGCTGTTGTTGTTGTTTTTAAATTGTAGTTTTTATGGATTGGGTATGAATGTTGTCATGTGAAAGAGTGTAGGGCTGTGTGTGTATGTTTGGTTTTTATGTCAGTTTTAAATGAGTGTAAGTGATGTTCGGCATGTGAATGTTGGAGTATGTGTATGGATGGTTTGTTCTTAAATGGTAGATTTTACATCTTGGATTTTTATGCTGGGGTGTGTGAATGACTGACTGGATGGCATTTTTAATCTTGTATTTATACAATGACAATAAATTCCATTCCATTCCATTCCATTCCATTCCAACTAACATAAAAAATTGTAGCAAATAACTGAGATTCGGATTTCCAACTCACCAAGTTCTAGAAGTATTGCAAAACAGGTGATTTCAACAGACCAACCATGCCATGGCCTTATTCCTGTCAGATATTAGAGAGGAAAAACATTTTTATTAGACAGAAAAGGTTTGTCCATAGATGTTTTGCATGTATATTTAATTCATTTGTAAGATGGAGTCCAGTATGTAATACCAAGTCATTGTATACCCAGGTGTACAGAATAAATATAATGAGAAATGCTGGTGCAAGATAGGTGCAATAGCAGGAGGTAACCAGTTTTCTGATTGGTTATCATAAAGTATAAAAGGACTCAAGAAATCAGTAGCCTCTGGACCTTGATAAGGTACCCGTATTGCCATGCTCTGTACAGTGGCACCTCTACTTAAGAGCAGCTCTACTTAAGAGCAATTTGACTTAAGAGCAGAAAACCATTGGCATTTTAACTGCTGCTTTACAAATGTTAGATACGGTCTGCTCTACTTACAATTTTAATTTTTTAATTTTTTTAATTTATTTTTTTGATTTTTGTAGATACGGTGCCTCTACTTAAGATTTGCTCAACTTAAGATTTGCTCAACTTAAGAGCTGCTTGACTTAAGAGCATGTATTCAGAACGGATTACATGCGTAAGTAGAGGTACCACTGTATATGTATTCTGTTATGTTGATATGATGTCTCTGTGAGATGAAATGTTGCTGAAACACTGTTCTATCTATATACTGTATGTGTAATACAGCTGCTTTTATAAAACTATGTTTGCCTGTTTGAACTGAATCTTGTCGCCCTGAGTTTAGCTTCTGCTGGCAGATCAAATTGCTAAACTCTGTCAATTCCAGCTTTCCCCAAGAAATTCAGAGGTGTGAGGGAATCCCTGGCCCCTGAACCAGGTGGAAGCTGTTCAGTAGGCCAAGATCTTCTGCCAAGTAAAACACCACCCTTCAACACCAGGTTCCTTAAACCCCCAGAGGATGTGTGTCTGAGTGCCAGTCTTCTGACCCTAGCTTCAGTCTATCTTAATTCCAAAGACAGAACATGAACTTGATTGCATACTTTGAGACTGCATGCCAACCCAGCAAGGTAGGACAGAACAAAATATCCACACAACTGACGTAGCCTTTTCTGGCTAAGGCACTTCCTTTAGCCACTCACCCTTTCCTCCCCATGGACTACACCTTGGTAAAATATGTAAATGCTTATTAAAAATGACAAAAAGTAAAAATATATATTAAAATGACAGTTACAGAATAAAATAACACAAGAGTAAAATAATTACCTTAATGTTTGAGCAAATTAAGAGATCAGTCCTGAAAAGAATAAAGCTAGCAAAGTAGTCTAATAAAAACAAAAACATGTGGCACCTTAAAGACATGTGGGGAAAGGTGAAGACAGGGGTCATTAGGGTGAGAGAATTGTGTACAGTTGTCATAGGCAGTTTTTACCTTAGAGTCTTGTGTGGAAGTATCAGAGAGGATAGCCGTGTTAGTCCTTTCAAGAACTGCAGGCAAAAATCAAAGAAAAACAAAAGTTAGTCTTTAAAGGCACCACATGTTTTGTGTCTTTGTTTTGCTTTGCTTTGTCTTTGATTTTTGCCTGCAGCGGTGGAAGTGGTAGATCTTGTCTTTTATTTGTTTTTATTTTTGCCTAGAATTCTTGCACAGACTAACACAGCTACCGCTCACAAAAGTAATCTTAGTAATCATTTCTCCAGGGCCACAAAATTCATAGCCCCTAATCTACACACTAATTCTAATTCAAAAAGCTCTACCATTTCTAAAAGCATGTTAAATACTGCATTTTCTGTCTATAAGATGCCCCACGTATAAGACAACCCCCACTATTCCAACCCAAGGTTACAGTTTCACAACTGTGCGGTTCTCTCCTCCGCTTACGTCCATGTATATGACGACCCTCGATTATAGTTTAACAATTGTAGACCAAAATATAGTCTTATACATGGGAAAATACTTGCCCAGCTAGATCTTTTGCCATCTCTCATTTTCCAGGATGTTACCCAATCAGCAATCAGGACTTTCCCATCCCTTCACCATTTTCTCCTCCTAGCCCCCTCCCACCAATTCTCATGAGAAGTTTTGCCACCCTCGGATCTGCTGGAATCTGTTTGGTCTTCTTTTTTCCAAGTCCTATAAAACTGTTGAATAATTTATTTTTTCTTCTTCTCTTCCTTTTTTAAATAATTGGTTATATTGTGTTGTTGTACTGTGTTTTTATTGTGGAATATATCAGGGCTCTTCAACTTTGAACAGGCCAAGGTCTACTTTTTCCGGCCCAAAGTCCTGAGGGCTACTACACTAAAACCTCTACTTACGAATTTTATCTGTTCCAAGCACGTGCTCATAACTAAAAACTTTTGTAAGTAGAGCAGCAGTTTCCCATAGGAATGCATTGAAAACCAATTAATATGTTCTTGAGGGAACAGGTTTCAATGTGCCATGGCCCTTGTACTGCCCCGCTCAGCTGAGACAGTGGGCTGGCAGATCCAGAACTTTGCTGGGGCAGTGGTGGTCCTTGGGATGGGGGAGGGAGGGGTGGAGAACTTGTCCCTTCACTTTTTTTATTGATGGCTGGTGCGCTACTTTGAAACCCTTCACGGGCTACCAGTAGCCCACGGTCTATCTGTTGGGCAGGCCTGGAATATATGATTCTTATATTTCCTTCTTATATACGGAGAGCATTTTTTTTTTTTTTTTACCAAAACGAATTCTGGGTGTGTGGCCAATAAAAGGATTCTGATTCTGATTCTGATTCAGCCAGCTTGATCTGGTTCTTGCCAATCCAGACCTCTTGCCATAAGGCAAACCTGTAAACATTGGGGAGAAGTTGGGGAAAGTTACCAATTCAGTTCCTTGACACATGCCCAATTATATCCTCAGAACAATCCCTTAGTAGCATAGGCCAGGAGGAATGCATGACTCGCCTCTCTGTCAAAAGGGAATAAAAAGCTCAGAACCAACTGTCTATCCGCAGCACCACAATAAGACCATAAGGGCCTTATTAATCAGTCCAAAAATCCACCTAAATTGACAATCTTGTTTCCCATAAAGGAAGGGGATTTTTGGATTGTGTTTTTGAACTTTACATCCCACATTTTACTTTTTGAGAGCTCGGCTGCACTTCACTCTAGCAAAAGGGTTTTAGACTTTTCTCTCTAGAGCTAAGACACATTTAAGTTTCTGTAAAGCACGCCTCTGTCAGGTGGAATGGAGAAATATGGAATTTATAGTTGGGGGAAAAAAAACCTGAAAATTGCACCTCTATAGGGGCCAATCGATCTATAGATGCAATCACACTTGTAATAACGTTTACTGAATAGCTGTTTCATAAAGGCAGAAAGAACACATCAATGACAGCACAAGGGGAAACTTCACGGAAAATGAAGTTGCTTTTCAATTACCTCTAGACAAGAGCCAGATAGTTTACCCCAGTGAGTATCCCTAAATAAAGGAAAGCTTTTGCTGGGAATGGGCTCAATGTACTTCCTTCTTCAATAATAGCTAGTAGATCTATGAGTATTTTCTACCAGCAAAGACACTACCCCTGTAGTCTGGGAGAAATTTAAACTCTTACACATGTATTTCTGGCATGCCTTTATTATAGTGAGCCTAGAGTAAAATTAATTTCCTCCCTGTTCAAAGCAGATTGCAGTCATCTGCAGAACATATCTATCTATATATACCGTATACATTCTGCAATGTGGCAGGGAAAAAAAAGACTTTAAATTGGAGTCTCTGTTGATACCCACAGGACTACTACTTAGTCTAGCTCAGGGGTGCCCAAACTTTTTGTAAGGAGGGCCAGATTTGGTGGCTGAGAATGTGTCAGGGTCCGGTTGCTCCCCAACCCTGTCACCCCACTGCAAGCCCCACCCACTTTCTTTAAAAAACATGGGGTGAAGGAAGGGGAGGGAGGGGTGGGCCAGCCAGCCACGGGCCACTCAGAATGGCTTGGTGGGCCAGATTTGGCCCCCGGGCCGGATTTTGGGCAGGCCTGGTCTAGCTCCTTCTTGTAGTGATGTTTTATATTGTCTATATTGTTAGAGTTAATTTTGTTCTTCCTGTGTTATATTTTTACATGTCATGCGATGGATTCAGGATAGACCTGCCTGATTGCTGGGATAATTTCTCTGTTGAGTTTTCACTCTAGAAAACTTGATTTCCTGAGCCTGTGTATGTAAAACAGGCCATTTTATGGCCCTGGTCCCACGTCCCTTTAAAGGCAGCTTAAATTCCTAAACAAATCATGCCCAAAATGCCTTCCCCATGGCCACCGGGCTTTTTGAAAAAGAAAAAGAAGAAGAAAACCCGGTAATGCCCCTTTAAGCGAGGTTTCTTTGACTTACCGGAGAAGTAGGGAATTTTCTGCCTTGCTTAAAAATCCCAACTTTTAAGGAGGCAGACGTCGTGGGACCACGCAGATGATCCGGGTTTTTTCTTTTCTTTTTTTCTCAGAGCACCGACCGCCTGATAGGCGCTGCTTTTTAAAATTCCCTGGCAACTTTGGAGAAACAGGAAGTTCAATCGGGTCCTCTAAGCATTAATTTCCCCCAGAAAGTGGTCCATTTTTTTAAATGCTAGTGCCACCTGCCGGCCAAGGGGGCTGAACTGCACTTTAAAATAAAAATAACCAGCTTTGGACATGGGAACTCCTGACCCACATAATAAATCAGGTGACGGGATGAAGAGGAAAGGCCGGACCTTCAGAATATCAGGATCAAAACCCGGTGAGACCGCAATAATCGTGAAAGTGATAGTTGAGCCGTTCAGAACTAGGTACTAGAAAATCTGTCTGTGTCCCATTCTCCTTTACAATAGGACCCCCATATCTGCTAATTCACTTATTCACATTCTGGAAATACATAAAAAAATTAAAGGAAAAGTCCGACTCCTGGGTGTATATATTTCTAAAACTGAAGCTACCAGACTGGCCACTAGAAGGAACGAGAGACCACAGTTTTTGTAGTCATTAAACTAGTGTTCCATATGCTGTACTGCAGTCTGTGTTTTTCAACATCAGCAGGGGTGGGGTGGTTGGAACCAATGCTGCATTTGCACTATTATTTGAATTCTTATTATTATTATTATTTTAAAACCCTTCTTTTCCAAACATGCAATTTGAAATTTTAGTTAAACTCTTCACAATGAGCCGATAGGAAGTTCCGGCCCATTGCCATCAGCCAGATTTAATAAGTGCTGTTATTGCTGCCAGAATGGGGAGAGAATTATGATGTATCTGCTGTCCATACAGGTGGTGATGCGGGAGGGGATGGCAGCTTGTCAGAAAAAAAGAGATATTAATTATATTAAATATTAAATCAGCACTGAAGTGTCCAAATAGACTTTGAAGAGACAAACAGATGAACAAATTTTTCAGTTTCAGCTTTTCCTACATTATAGTTTTTTTTAAATCAATCTTTCCATCCCAGATAGAGAGATTTGCAGATGGTAAAAAATTCTGAAAGAAAGAAAGAAAGAAAGAAAGAAAGAAAAGAAAAGAAAAGAAAAAAGAAAATGGTCACCCAGAGTTCAGAATGTAGTTGAAAAGTACCTCAGCTGCATAGATGCTTCTTGTTTGTACTGGATATTGAATTCCAAAGGGCATCAAATCATTTTCATCAGAGCAAGGTCAGAACGATGCTTCAGAATGTTTGGTCAAAATGATCCTTTTAAAAATACTTTACAAGAAAGAAATGTAAAGAAAGCAAACATGCCCTGGAAGGTCAGCCTTTCGAAGTTCACCTGGACCTTTCATTGCGGCTGAGAGAAGACCAAGTTGCTGCTTGGAGAAGTATAGAGTGTCATGCTGATGATCCTTTGACAGGGCAGGTGGCAGATGGGCTTAAGGTTCGACAGGAATGGCATTTTGTCCTCCTGGTGTACCTTAGGAGGGCAATCCAATGTGGCTTCCTTGGAGAGGAATTTGCACTTGTAACACAAAAACAGCATGCCACAGGATCCATCAGAGGTCACATAAAACACATATTATTCTCTCCCTTCACCATCTGTAAACTTTCTCCTGTATCCAGTGGCCTAGTGTGGGTTGCCAGTTCCCAGGGCAAGGCAAGAGTTGCGGACCCTTAACCCAGGGGTGTGGGGTGTTTGCATGGGAGCAAGTGCAATCCAGGCAGGTTGCCAAAGCCCAAGATGCACAGAAGTCTGGCATGCCCAGGAGGCACCTGTTGCTGCCCAAGGTGAGAGGGTAGAAGGAAATACCATGCCTCATAAAAATATTATGCCTGGTCCAAACCAACACTCTGGCACCCAAAACATTCCATCATCATTGGCATCCTTCAGTCTCGAAAGACTATGGTATCATGCCTGGAGTAGAGATCCTAAAAACAGCACCTAGTGTGACTAAATAGACCAATTCGGGAATGGCAGTCTCTACCGCACTGGGGGCAGATGTATTCTGTTTCCTGCCTGGTCCTCGAGTTTCGTTCTTTCCGTGCCTGCCTCTTTTCCTCTGCCTGTTGGACAAATGCCTCTTCAAATTTATGTAGACCATGCTGTATCTCTTGCCTCCAGACAGTGCGATCGGAGGTCAGGGTTTCCCAGCTGTTGAGGTCCATTCCCAAGGCCTTCAGGTCCCTCTTACAGATATCCTTATACCGCAGCTGTAGTCTCCCTCTGGGGCACTTTCCCTTCATTAGTTCTCCATATAGAAGATCTTTTGGGATCCGACCGTCATCCATTCTCACAACTTGTCCAAGCCAGCGTAGGCGTCGCTGTTTCAATAAAGTGTACATGCTAGGGATTCCAGCTCGATTCAGGACTATGCTATTTGGAACTTTGTCGTGCCAGGTAGTGTTGAATATTCGCCTAAGACAGTGCATATGGAAGGTATTAAGCTTTCTTTCCTGTTGAGCATGGATGGTCCAAGACTCGCTGCAATACAAAAGTGTGCTCAGTACGCAAGCTTTATAGACCTGTATCTTTGTATGTTCTGTCAGCTTCTTATTGAGCCATACTCTCTTTGTTAGTCTGGAAAACATAGTTGCTGCTTTACCTATACGTTTACCTATACGTTGTTGGAGATCTTCAGCAGAGTGAGCAGTAATGGCTGAATCATCAGCGAAGAGGAGATCCCGCAAACACTTCACCTGTACCTTAGACTTTGCTCTCAATGTAGAGAGGTTGAAGAGTTTTCCATCTGATCTAGTCCGGAGATAGATACCCTCTGTTGAAGTTCCAAAAGCATACTTCAGCATGGTAGCAAAGAAGATCCCAAACAAGGTTGGTGCAAGGACACAGCCCTGCTTCATGCCACTTCGGATGTCGAAGGGATCTGACACCAGGCCATCGAAAACTACATTGCCCTTCATATCCTCATGAAAAGACCTAATGATGTTAAGGAGCTTGGGTGGGCATCCAACCCGGAGGAGTATTTTAAAAAGAGTCCGTCCTACTAACCATATCAAATGCCTTTGTGAGATCTATGAAGGCTCCAAAAAGTGGCTGTCCTTGTTCCCTGCATTTCTCCTGCAACTGCCTGAGGGAAAATACCATATCAGTAGTGGACCTGTTGGTTCGAAAGCCACACTGTGATTCTGTGTAGACTCTCTCTGCAAGTATCTGTAGCCTCTTCAGTATAACACGTGCAAACAGCTTCCCGACAACACTAAGAAGAGAGATACCACAATAGTTGTTACAATCGCTCCTGTCACCTTTGTTCTTATAAAGCGTAACAATATTAGCATCCTTCATATCCTGTGGTACTCCCCCTTCCCTCCAGCAAAGGCAGAGGATTTCGTACAGTTCAGTGGCAATGATCTCTTTGCATCACTGGCTGCATTAAGGAACAAAACTGTGTACTATGCTAATTCATAGAATCATAGATTTGGAAGAGACCTCAAGGGCCATCCAGTCCAACTCCCTGCCATGCAGGAACCACCATCACAGGACTCCTGACAGTTGGTCTTTCAGCCTCTGCTTAAAAACCTCATTTTACATCGGGTTTTACTTTGCCTTGGGTATTAATCTGGATGGGTTGCATCAAACTTGGGAAGGACAGATGGAGCCCCAAGAAACTGAAAATACTGAAAATACCACTAATACCAACAGAAGCTTTAATCTTACATCAAATAAGTCTGGGGAGATAACATTTGTTAGTAGTGGGCTGCAACATGTGGGCATGAGAATGGTTCACTTTTGGTGATGTTTGGTTTGCCTTTCCCAGGACCCACATGTGTTTTAAGTAAGAGCAACCCATCCCACCCCTTTTATGAACCGTTCGGCTCTTTTGTCATTGTGCACTTGGGCTGCAATTGATTTGGCAAGGGTGGGAGTGCTCCTGTTCATCCTTTTTTGCAGTCTTTGTAGTCTGTTAATTCACTCCCAAATAGAGACTTTGGTGGCTGTTGTCTTTGGTGACAACACTATTGGGTATGGCGTGGGTTCTCATGGTAGAATGGACAGTGGAGAAACCATCTCCTCTATTTTTTTGTCCTTTAAATGTTTAGAATAGTATCCGAAGTGGCACAGCACTATTTAAGATATAAAGGACTGTCCTGTCCATTTTAAGTTGACACATCACTGTTGTGCTATGCCACTTGCTAAATTAAACAAAGAAAGAGGGAGAGAGAGAGAGAGAGAGAGAGAGAGAGAGAGAGAGAGAGAGAAGTTGCCATGGCCTGTGGGAATGGAACAATCTGATGTGCTGTTTGGATCCTTCTCATGGATGAAAAAGTCTCTTGTGTAAATGGAAGCATCACTAAAGGGTGAGAAAAACAGATTTCATGGAAGACAGGAGTCTTTTAAATACAGCCTGGATTGTTTCAAATTCTCTTGTCTAGATACACCATCCATAATAAGTGGAGTCAGAGTTGCTCTCCCAGTGTTGGCAGCTCTCTCAAGATCTCAGATGATAGGGAGGAACACCGTGTGCTGAGCTATGTATCATACTTCCATTGATCATGTGCCTAGTTAAATGGGAGATGTGACTTCTGCTGCATGTGTCAAAACCACTTGGCTGGCTTCGAGTACCATGCACCTTTGATTTGGGTGAGCGGTGGGCACCACTTACCGTTCTGCCTCAGGCAGCAAACAATTCTTTAGACCAGCTTTGAACGCCATCACATACTCAATGTCAACCGTCACCTAGCCCTTAGGGAGCCCATACAGACAACCCAAGGCCTCAGACTTGAGTTGTCACACCTGGTTTTCTGTATCGTCCTGTCAGACAGAAAGGCCACTTTAGCCCAAATCAAAGGGATTTTGACTTCAGGCCGGAGCCAAAGGCTGCTGTAGCAGGCTGGCAGCTAATGTAACTTGCCAGGACTCCAGCTCCTCACTAAGACCTGGAAACCATGGGAACAAGACCCCTTGACTGACAACTCCATTTAAGCAGGAACAGGAGCACGAAGAAACAGCTGAGGAAAGGTTTATGTTGCAGGACCCTAGTGGTGCTGCCGAAGCCTGACACTGATTGACTGTGCTGGTAACTGTGGCACAATGTATCTTAAGCTGCTCAGTTTGCTGTCAGTGACTCTGTGAAGGAAGGGCCAAGTGTCAGTGTAGCTGGATTAAAATGTCACCCACAGAGAGATGAAGGACTGGGAAGAGAGAGAGAGAGAGGACGAGGGAAAGGGAGCCCCCAAGGCAAGAAGGCGTTTGAGCAGGACATGGAAGAATCTCTGCGAAAACTCGGCAGAGAACTGAAGCTTGAAGAAAACAACAGAAGAGACGGAGGACGAGGGAAGGAAGAGCTGAGCTGAGTAGCAGGTCTGAAGAGACCCTTTCTTGCTCGGAGGACCTTCCTGCTGGGGAGGAAGGGAGAGATGAGCCCCAAGGAGGCTGGTCAGCGGGCAGAGTGAATGATGGGACAACAACACAGCAAATGGTCTGAGGCATAGGAAACTCAAGAAGAAGCCATGACTCAACTTCCAGATAAACTCACCTGGATGACTGAGAATCTTCACAGTCAAGAAGGAGATAGACGGCAATAGAGGGTGGAGATTAAAAAGGAAGTGCCATGGGCAAAGTAGGGCTGAAGGGTTACACAGGGAGGGCTTCTGCTCGGGGTCCAAAAGAGGGGTAAAGGGGTTGTTAGGTCCAGCGTATAGATTGAGGAAGAGGGAGGAGCTCAGCTGGTGGGGATTTCACGAGCCAGTGCTTCACAGCATTATTTGTTTGGACTCCAGGCCCCAGAATCCCCAGCCAAAACGGCCATTGACCCTCTTGGATGAGATATTAAGAAATGCAAAGCAAGAGAAATGCATATATGGGCTTGGGAGGCAAATTTCTCACTGATTTAAATGTACTACCCACCCTTCTTGGCCAGAAGTGGAGCAGTCAAGGAAGCAAAATTCTGAGCACATCTCTCCATTCATCCCAAAGATATCTGTGTTGGGAAATCTGCAGTCCTTACTTATCAGCCATCGGAGCCCTTTTAAGAAATCTTTATTGTTCAAACATATTTTCTGGTTGGCTTCCTGTATTATTAAATACAGTACAGAAATATATCTTCATCTTCTTCCTACCGTTTTCCCGCAGGTGTGGGGGTCAACTTTTCAGATCCTATTTGCCTGATCAACTCTCTCTCTCTCTCTCTCTCTCTCTCTCTCTCTCTCTCTCTCTCTCTCTCTCTCTCTCTGTATAAAGTAAATTCTCTCACTGATGAGTTGCTAAGCAACTGGCCCCATTTGATCTAGAGCCGTTTCAATAAACGGCCCAGGCAGAGCAAAGGAAGTTCTGAAATCCAATGGTCCAGAAAGAGGAAAGGGTGGCGGTGGTGGAGGAGAAGCCAATCAAACTGCCCCGCTAAAAAAAACCTGCTCATGAATGCATTTTACTTTGCAGAACTTAATGGAACAGGAAGGAAGCAAACCTGAACTAGATGAGGCTGCCCCTGACTCACTCCACACAATCAACTTAATGGGCAATTGGTTCCAGGTGGCAGACAACAGAGTTCCTTATGGGGCATTTCTTATATGGTGCTCAGTCGTGCAGTTTTAACTGCCCCAAAGCAATCCTGGCCTGGAAGTACAGAAGTACTTTGTTTTATGACCTCTTCTCTCTTTCTTTGCAAGCTCTGCAGAGAGTTAAGCTATCCTTTGTTAATCTTCATTTCTGCTGCATTGGAGCTTCAGGTGCGTTATTGCAATCTATCTTACTGTTTTGAATCATTCAGCAAAAACCACAACATACTATTAAATTGCTTTTCATTTTGCCAGCTAATGTGAGCGTTGGTCACTAACAGCACTTTTAAAAAAATCTGTGCTACTGATTTATTGATCTGGATGGAGACCATAAAATGTTTCTTTGCACAGAATCGATTTACCTTTGGTTTTCTGCGGTCACTTTTAGTTGACTCTAAAAATACAAATACTTTCCTTGCTTTACAACTGCCGCATTCACTTTAAAACTTTGATTACAGGTTGCTGCATCAATGTCCTGTTTCTAATGCTAACTTTTCCTCCTTTCTTTTCTTTTTACTGTTGGGCCATCACTTTCGCAACATTACAAGTTAGCATCTTTCCAGAGTAAATTAGCAAGAGTGGAAATTTTTATTTTAAGGAGAGCAGAATCCAAACAGTACACAGATGATTGTAACAAATACTCTGTCACAGTCTACAGAAAAGCAGACATACTGTTCAAAATCCTGTTGAGTTTTATGCTGGCATAATGCAGTTGGAGGAAATCTGATTGGTGAATTGCCACAAGTTAAGAATTTAGTGTAGGTATTTGCTGCTGTGCATTGACTTGTCATGCAATAATAAATGCTTACACTAACTTCTTAATTTGTACAGGCCACCAATGAGACTTACACCAAAAGTGTTGTTACGGCAGGTAAAACAGATGTGTTTATTAGAGATGGGCAAGAAACGAGCGATTTTTCGTTTTTGTTTTTGTTTTTTCATTTCATTATGCAATGAAAATGAAACAAATTTTTAAAAAACAAAACAAAAATGAAAACGAAACAACCAAATTTGCCGTGTTTTTGTTTTCGTTGCAGCAGATGCATTGAACTAAAAAGAATGCTAACGAAACAGCAATTTTTCGTTTTTGTTTTCATTTTTTCGTTTCATTACCTAACAAAACGAAAATGAATTTTTTTGCAAAAAACGTCGAAAACGAAAACGAACCGAAACAGACCCCTAAATGACCAAACGACAAACGAAACACCATTTTTTTGAGTCGTGTCCATCTCTAGTGTTTATAGTCCCTCTGTCTCTCTTCCTGTAGTAAGACTAGCCCCATCATTAGGCAGAGTGAGGCAACTGTCTCAGTAGATTTCAGGTGATATAAACAGGGTCGTTATATGTTCATGCTGTCAAAAGACAGCTTTGAGTCCTTGTGGGATTTTCTGCCTCATGAATTTTTTATTTTATTTTATTTATTTATACAATTGTATACCACCCATCTTCCAAAAGGAACTCTGGGCAGTTTAGAGCCATCACGGAATATAAAAAATATAAAAATATCACTTTTTGATAAAAAGTATCAAAATAACTTGGCTGCCCTTAGCTACTATGACCCTTGTCTTTGGTGGGTGATAGATGCCACTTGCATATAATAACCCAGCATCTGAGTGATTAAAGTAGGCATTGCCCATATGAACTCAAGACTATTTCAGTAGTAATATGGATGTACTGAATGCATGGAGAATATTTTAATGCATTTAGATGTATAACTTAATAAGAACAGTATGGTTACTGTTCTTATAAAGTTATACACCTAAATGCATTAATATATATATACATTAATTCAGTAACTTAGGAAAGTCTTGTTGCCTATTGAATGTAGTGTGTATTCTCTTTCTCTTATTGTTTATGCAGTTTTTATAAACAGATAGATTAAAACAATATGTTAAAGGTTTACATGTGTAACATTTTGAGACGCCAGCCCAGTCTATAGAGATCCCGAGAAATGCGTAGGCTTTGGACCATGGCATTGTTAATTTATAGCACAAGTGACAGCCGTGTAGATTTTGTGATGGGCACAGCTGACCATGAGGGACCAGGGTGTTGGTGTAGCAGGAGAATGATCTCACTCCCTACAATGTTAGTTACTGAGAGTCACTTCATGAAACATGGACCCTCAAGTCCTACAGCATGTCCATCACCTACTCAGTTGGTTTTCTTGCTCCCAAAGTCCGACAGCCTTGTCAAACAAGTTCTTGATAATCGTCTTTCACCTTTTTTTGGTATATTCAAGTACTCACTGGTGACTCAGCCTCCTGCATCAGATTTGTGCTGCCCCCCCTTTGGTTGTAAGCAAGCCTACTTCTTTAAAGACACTTTCTACCTCCTTTTATCTAATTGCCTCCTGTAGAAGGGAGACAGTGAAGCCCCACCCTTGGCCTATCTTGATGCAGCACAAAAACAAAACAAGACAAAATGAAATGAACTAAACATCTTCCCTCGTTCTCTCTCAAGCAGGAATAATCTGAACTGACTTTTGTTCCATCTGGCAGGGTAGGGGATCCTGTACACATTTGTGTATTTGGTTTGATTATGACTGCCTCATTCTCAGGTGGACACAGCTATCTCATAGGATTAGTTGGGTACTGGGCTTTATGTACGTATTTGGTGTGACCACAAGCTCTTGACACAATTTGTGCCTAAAATAAAGGCCATACAGATTGGGGGTGACCTATCTTGTATCCTTTGGGGACATTTTATTCCTTTATCCCTGGCATTAATTTGCATTTCTGGACATCCAGTTTGGTTTTGTTTTTCAGCACAAAAACGGTAATGTAGGAAATGCAAATAGTTACAGTTTGGGAGAAAAGGGAGAGATTCCGTGTCCTAACTATGTGACCTATCTACTCAAAGGCCATATAACAAGAGCCTTTTTGCAGCTGCATACTCATCCAGCACTACAATCATAGTTATATTTCAGTAAAGTTTGATCAATGAAATCGAGTGACAGGACAGAAAAGGTGCAGTCCTGGACTTAATTAGTATATTCACTTGCCACCTTCTTAGTCCCAGCAGCTCAATCTACTGGTGATGTATTCCTTCCAATTTCCCCCTTTCCTCAGTTCAAATCATTAATTGTATTTTTAACCGTACAAATAAGGAATAGGAGGCAGAGGATCCTTTGGGATGTTGTTTTGCCCTCAGGTAAAAGGTGGCTCCTTGCTCCATCCTATTGTTGCTCCAGGATCATACAAATGCCGTACTCCTAGTTTGATCTAGTTTTTAATCATCATCTGGAGATAGTGCACATCCCTAATACAGTACTCACCTTGTATTATCATGCTGGCTGAGGAACTGCTGTTCCAAACAGTAACTTATCTAAGTTTTCGATTTCATCCCCTTTAAACCAAGATCTACCTCTAGCAAGTCCAACTTTGAATCCAACCGTTGGCATTGTAGAGGTGCCATACAATTGACATTGTAAAGACAGCAATGGAAAGAAAACTCATTGTCACTCATGGTTCTTCAAGTTTAAACAGGTGGAATATTTCTCATTTCAAGTATGTTAGGCTAATAAAGTATCAAAAGGAAATGAATTCTCTTATCACCTCTCCCATGTTCCCCACATTTGCTAAGTTTTGCTACCCAATGGATTTTTAAAAGTATATCCATTAAAATTACAAAGAGCTACGATATCCTCCCTCAGTATAATTAAATTATTTCCCCAGAATTAACTTTTGCGGCAGTGAAGATGGGATTCATATTCCAATTTAATGATTGATGAGAGAAGTTTCTCCTTGTGGGACAGTTGCTGCAGAGCTGAGGAGCTCATTTAGTTATAATGAATCGGTGTCTCAAGAAAGCTACGTCAAACTACCAGATTGAATCTATGAACAGGAGTTCTGTGAGGAATGGGGAGACCCATGGGACTGTGATAGTGATAGGTTCTGCTCTTAAGAAAGTCAGTCTCTCTTCCCAGCTTCCTGAGGAACATTTAATGTACTGTATAGCATGGCTTCAAGATATAAATATTCACTTTACATTTCTTTCTTTCTTTCTTTCTTTCTTTCTTTCTTTCTTTCTTTCTTTCTTTCTTTCTTTCTTTCTTTCTTTCTTTCTTTCTTTCTTTCTTTCTTCAGGTGACATCTAAACATTTTAAAAGATTTTCCCCCTTATAGAGCAAAACTATGAAATCATTTCAGCACATTGGGATGCTTTTGTGAAAAATTAGCAGTAGGGCCTTTTTGTTTGTTTTTTGTTTTTTTGCAAGATACTTGTATTTCACACAAAACTGTAGAAATCAGTCTTAGAGAGGGTGGTGGCAGATCAGCTTCAGGCTTTCCTGGATGAAACTAATGCCCTTGATCTATTCCAGTCTGGGTTCAGACTTCGAAATTGCATGGAAACAGCATTGGTCGCCTTACAGGATGACCTACTGAGGGAGGTCGATAGGGGCAAGATGTCCTTGTTGGTCGACCTCGATCTCTCAGCAGCCTTTGATACCGTCAGCCACGGTATCCTCCTGGGGAGGCTCTCCGAGTTGGGAGTTGGGGCCCCCACCTTCTTGGCGGACCATATCCAGAGAGTGGAGATTGGTGAGATGCAGTCCATCCCTTGGACCCTTAAGTGTAGGGTACCAAATGGATCAATCATCTTACCAATGTTATTTAACATCTATATGAGGCCGCTGGGAGGAGTCATCAGGATTATTGGAACTTCATGTCATCAGTATGCTAATGACACCCAGCTCGCTCTCTCCTTTCCATCTTCTGCAGTAGATGCTGTTCTATCCCCTGAGCACTGCCTGGATGCTGTTCTGGGATAGATGAGGGCAAACAGACTGAGGTTGAACCCGGACAAGAGGGAAGTCCTGCAGGTGGGGGCTCCTACTGTCCATGAGGTGGGAAACTCCCTCTCATTTGGGGAAGTGACTCTCCCCACTCAGAATGAGGAGCGCAGCTTGGGTGTCCTCTTGGATATGGCACTATCTATGGAATCCCAGGTAGTATCGGTAGTCCGTTCTGTCATTACCACCTGCAGCAGATTACTCAACTGTGCCCCTATCTGGACATGGGGGGAATATCACCACGCTGGTCCATGCATTGGAAGTCTTGAGGCTGGACTACTGCAAAACTCTCTACGTGGGGCTGCCCTTGAGGCTGATGCAAATACTCCAGCTGATCCAGAACATGGTGGCCAGATTGCTGTCAGGAACTAGGAAATACGATCATATATCCCCAATTCGGTTCTGCATCAGTTTCAAGGTTTTAACTATGACATATAAAGCCCTGAACAGTTTAGGACCTCGCTACTTGTCAGAGCGCCTTCTCCCATTGAAAACTGCCCATAATACCCGATCTTCCCAGGCTAGGCTTTTGAGTCAACTAACAACTTGAGAGGCTCAAAAGGAAAAAACTAGAAACTGCCCCTCACCTGTGGAATAACCTTCCACCAAACATCTGCGTGCTCTCTCCTTGGCTGTCTTTAAAAACTATTAAAAGCTTGGTTATTTAAACAGGAATTCCCTCAAATATTATGTAATTTCAATGTTGCCCATTAAAACATGATTTTAACTTATTTGCCCACCTATAACACGTATCCACTTTTTATGTCAATTTGTGTTATTTTTATGTTTATTATATCACTGTATTTAATGTTTATTTTGTGTGAATTATTTAGTTTATTTGCAGTGTTTGTACACCTTAATTTATTGTAAACAGCCAAGAGAGACCTCGCTGTCAGATGGGCCATATAGAAATCCAATAAATAAATAAATAAATAAATAAATTATTTTTATTTTTATTTTTATTTTTTTGCCAAGATCATAAACACAATATGAAATAAATATAGGCCGGAGAGTAGATGAGGATAGTAGGAGTCACATAGCAAACCTTATGAAGCAAACCTTGTGAAGATGTGTTTCTCAGTCTGTGGCCCCTTCCAAACGTGCCAACCCCCCCCCCCCCAGTATGACTCCTGTTGAGAATAGCTGATTTAAACAAGGTAAGTATGACGGCTTAAATCATGAAAGAGTCACCAAAATTCTCTCAGCTGTGGTAAGACTTTTTGGATTATTTCTTATTTGCAACTTTCCATTATGATTTAAGCATTTATACCTACAGCCTTTTCTCACACAAAGCCCACTCTGCTGCTGATGGGAGCCTTTGCAGTGAGGTGTCTTGTGGCCCAATCCACAATCTCATGTGCCATGAGAGCCCCAATCCAGTTTTTTTCCCAAGTCACCCCCCCACTTCATTCCTGACGTACCAGCTGCCAGTGTTGCAGAAATGCAACACACGCACACAGTGTCATCATGAACCAAGGAGCCCTGGCACCAGCTGGCAATGAGTTGAGATGGGTGTCCAAATCAGACTCAATACACATGCAAACATAGATGATACCTGTATAGGGGGAAAAATCATAGCATGATAAAATAAACAGAGGTTGAAGCAATTCACCCCAAAATCTCAGAGGGTCAACCCCACTTGGGAGTTGAGGCACCTATAGAGAAAAGGACCTGATTCAGGGGATGCAGTTCATCTTGGAAAGGATATTCTGCTCCCATTGATTAGAGATGGGCACGAAATGGAAAAATGCAGTTTCATTTCATTTTCATTTTATTATTTTCCATTTCTTTTCATTTTGTTTTAAATGATTTTTTAAATTCCTTTTTTATTTTTTTTACTCTTCCGCTGCTGCTTGCCACAAAGATTTTTTTTAAAAAAATCCACTACTTCTACCCCAATGTGCCTGATTGGGGGAGAAAGTGTGGGTTGTTTAAAATGTCTTTGAGCCACCGAGGCAAACGCTTGCTTCGGCGGCTAAAGACATTTCGACCCACCGCTTCCCACCCAATCCCACCCATTGGGGGAGAAATATGGGTCCTTTAAAATGTCTTTAGCCACCGAGGCTGCCTCAGTGGCTCTGTGTGTGTGTGTTTTGTTACATTCGTGACAGACTCTTCATGACCCCATGTCCATGGAGTTTTCATTGGCAGGAATACTGGAGTGGCTTGCCAGTTCCTACTCCAGGCGCCTACAGCACCTGGTATTCCCTGGTGGTTGCCCATCCAAGTACTAACCAGGGCTGACCCTGCTTAGCTTCCGAGATCAGGTGAGTCAGATGTGCTTAGGGCATATAGGCAGCTCCTCAGTGGCTCCAAGACATTTAAAAAACCCTGCACCTCCCCCACCAAATCAGGCATGTTGGGGGAGTAGCCACTTTTTATTAAAAAAGCTCTTCACGGCAAGTGGTGTGTTCCGCCATCGCCGCTTGCCACAAAGACTAAAAAACAACAACAACGCTTCTCCCCCAATGTGCCTGATCGGGTGAGAAAGCAGTGGGTCATTTAAAACATCTTTGAGCCAGCGAGGCAGACTTGGTGGCTAAAGACATTTTAAATGACCCACGCCTTCCCCCACCCCAACGTGCCTGATTGGGGAAAAGCGGCAGGTTGTTTAAATTGATTTCCCATAGGAATGCATTGTTTTTCAATGCATTCCTATGGGAAACCTTGCCATTAACGAAAAACGAAATGGAACAAATGGAAAATTTCCAGTTTGTTTTGTTTCATTTTTTTCTTTAAAAATCAGTTCATTTGTTCTGAAATGAAACAAAAAATGAAAAATGAAATGAAAAAAATTCATTTCGTCCCCATGTCTACCATTGACAGATACTGCAGAAATAATATTCCCTGCCCCCCCCCATGGTAAAACAACAACAACACCCAACCATCCAGCCAAAAAACAAACCTGAGCTACTCATTATTGTTCAGTCAAAATCAGCAAGAGAGGATCACATTGTTTTCAACTAAACATAAATACTCACTTTCATCTCATTGCTTTGTTCTGACCTTGAAGAAATGACATCCTTCCTCTACTTTTCCCTTGAATGTATCTATGTTTTCCTCTTACTAGCTTTAGGCCTGATGGCATTCACCGTCCTTCTTTCTTTCCCCCAACTGATACAAATCACTTTGCAAGACAGTAATGGTCTGGTGGGGGGAATGGGAGGATAAAAAAGTTAAGGAAGGAAGGAATTCAAACACTTCATTCTTCTGATCCCAGGATGAGAGGGCAAAATAAAATCCCCCTAGAAGGTCCTCAACAACTCTTCAGTCTTGGAGCAAGAGACCAAACTTTGGCCCTCTTCCAAACTTCACCCAGCCTAGACACCACAGAAGGTTCCAAATGAGCTTTCTTTCATGGTCAGAATCATTCTGCTCATGAAGGGGCCAAAGAGATGAAAGTGGTGGTGGAGGAAGGAAGTCGGAGAAATGACTGCTACCGCACTTTAGATTTGAAACACCTTTTCCTTAAAGACAAATCACCTTAAAAAGAGCCCCCTTGGCCACACCCATTTTTGACCACTGTGTCAGTTTTTCTTGAGACGACCACTGAGGGTGGTTAAAAAAAAAAATGGTTCCTGCACCCCCTTTTAAAGTGATTTGGTTGTATTTGCAACCTTTTTTCGATTTCCCCCATTTCTGCCGTTTCCCTGTCGTAGTTTAAAGTGGTCCAGTCAAGTGCAAACGGGGAAGCCAATTGTTAAGCAACTGCTGAAGTGCGGACTGCCAAACCGCTGCCAAACCGCTGTAGCAACCACGTGACCACGGGAGGAGATAAGGCGATGCAAAATAAAAAGTGGCTGCTCAAGGAAGGTGATCGAGAGGTGACATGGTAGCCATCTTCAGATCTCTAAAAGGATCACGTGGAAGTGGGACAAGCTTATCTTCTGCTGTTTCAGTAAGCAGAACCGGAAACAAATGGATTCAAATAAGAACAAAAGATAGTTTAATCAAACATTAAGCAGAATTTTCTGGTGGTAGGATCTCTTTGAAAGTTGCTACAGCATTCTAGTGTCCTCTACCAGGGCTGGAGAGTGTGAGGGCCAGAGGAGCATCTGCTGTTGAGCCCTTCCATTTCCCCCAGTGAACACTGGCCTGCTGGACCTCTGCTCCTTTTTGCAGGATCAAGCCCTCCCTGCTTCTGCAGTGTGAGACAGCTGCTTGCATCCATCTCTCTTCTCTCCTGACTTTTCCTTCCCCTGGCTTTTATCACTTTTTTACCAGGGTGGAGGAGATGGGAAGCTTAGATTTCAAATATATGAGAAAGGAAAGACATCTTTCAAGTAAACAGAGCTGCTGGATGCCAACCCTTTTCATAATCCTGCACAGAAACGTTTTCTAGAGAACAGCTTAGATCCTCAGCAAAGATGAATCAATGCAGTCACATACCTGAGTGACAGTCTTTCTTCCAAAGCACAGCGATTAGAGAGGCTCCCTGGTAAAATGTGACCTAGAATTAGAATTGCAGGTTTTCTCCTTCCCCCATGAAATAAATGAATGTTTTAATTAATAAATGTATAATTAATACTGTGCTGCTATTCATCTCCAGAAAGTGACCTTAGAAAGGTGGGTCTTGGGCTTAGCTAGGGAACCACTATTCGAAGGGTGGCAGGCTCCAGTCTGATAGGGGTGGCCTGGCTGGCCCCCAGTCATGTCATATTGGCCAGAGAGGCTGCTGGGGTGTGCAAAGATAATGATTTGGATCAAGGGTGTGTATGTGAATCAAGTGTTTATGCTCTGTAGATACCTTTTGAAGGGCATAGGAGTTAAACACAGATTTTGAATTACACAGTTGGGGGGTCTGGCACCCTAATCCCAGTGTCGTCGAAGGGAGAAGTGTACACACCTTTCAGCCATTCTCTCTATCCCCTTCATTTCCCTTTGCAGCATTTTCATAGGAAAAATAATCTAGAACAATTGCATAGCTGAAGACAAACATGTCTCTGTTTTCTGAAGCACAAAGAAATATCAGCTCGTGTGTGGTCAACGGTTTTGTTCATTTCATTTGGGAGAGAGACACATTTTAAACATCGGTGTGATGCTGCCTCTTCTCCACACTTGCAAAAGCCTGTCAGTGCTAAAATGATATTTTCATAGGAGCACCTTTGTTATGTCAACACCATTCTAGAAGACTTTGAGGTTCCCCTCTTCTCCATGTGACCAGGGGCTAGACTTTTTTTAAAAAGAGTTCATTCTTTTAAAGAGCTGGGCCATTCCCTGGTTGCTACTAGCTACTAATCCCACCAGAAAATAGGAGTGTCTGCCATCTAGGGCTCCCATGGGATTACTGAGACTTACTGTGGGATGTCTGGAAGACAACACTGAGCCTAATTGTCTTGTTCTCCATTTCATCCCTTTCCAAGAGGCATTGGCCACATCAAGAACAAAAAGTTGTCTGGTTATCATTTGTTGGCAGTGAGTGTTGTGGCAGGTCTTGGCATTGGCTGGTGCCTAGTCCTGTTGGCTTCTGACTTTCTTTTTCTTAGTGTTTCTCCTAGTTACTGGTGGGGTCAGCTATTCTTGGTTTTGCCTTCTATTTGGCTAGGTCTGGGTGAACCCAGGACAACTTCATGTCACTGTTGAGGGTGTTCATCCAGCACTGTTTTGGTTCTTCTCTCGGATGGGATCCGCTGACCTTTGGGCAGAGTTTCTTCATCAGCATGCAAGACATGTCCTCTCCATAACCACCATAATTAAGCTTCATGCATCTTGTCAGTGATTGGTGCAATGCCATATTTTGATTGGATGTCATCACTGCACACATGATCCTTTTGTGTGAGCCTGAAGGTCCATTGCAGCATCTTTGTCTCCATGATACCAAGGCAACATTCTAGTTCTTTACTCTCTGGCCAGCATTCTGTACCATAGAGTGTGATGGGTCGTACAAAGGTACAATAGTGCTTTGACTTTAAGTGGTCACTGATCTTTTTCTCGCACATGACATTTGATGTTGCATGCCATTTTGCCAGCACCATTGATCCTTGATGAGACTTCGCAAGACAGACTCCTGTCAGCTGTGATGATGGACCCAAGATTTTTGAACTCATCAGTTCTTGGTAAGTCAATACCATCAATTTGGATCATACCAGAATCATTTGGGTCATCAGATATCCTGTCTTCCTTGCATTTGGGCACAGGCCAAACATTGCCAGATGGTCACTCCATGCCTGGGCTTGGCGCTCAAGATCTGCCTTACTCTCCAATGCAATAATGATGTCATCAGTGTAAAGGAGCATCCAGGGCACTGGATTCTGCAGATCTCGAATGACTGCGTACATAACCAGAATGAAAAGAAGTGGGGAAAGTGCAGATCCTAGACCTCCTGTTGACTTCTGACATTGGTCTTACATTATATTAAGAGAGCCCTCTGCAGCTAATAAGAATCATACATAGCAGTTGGGGACTGGAAGAAGGATGGAAGAGGATGATCAGGATAGAGATACGTCCCAGACCTTGGAAAAATAACTTTTGGGGGCTATCATTCCTAGAATTCTTCTTCCAGCTAGGCTATGCAACTCGAAATGTCTGTCCAGCCACAACCCTAAATGGGGCTCATTGAGTGGCTGAGCAATTTTGCTTTCGTGTTTTTGTGATTTCCCTGGTGTTTTTAGTCTGTTTTTATATTTTAATTGGAGTTGTCTTTATTTGACAGCACCACTGTTAGCAACCTGGAGTGGCATTTGCTGGCAGAAAGATGGCACACCCATGCCGTGTGCATGCATGCAACTCTACACACAGCCTTGAAGAGGGAAATTAGGCTGTTGCATTTAATCCACATAATAGCCTTTCAAAAGGAGATGATATCATTTGGGAGCTATCGGTGTGCTTTTATGGAGTTCAGCATAAGGCTAGGGCACCCAGGCTGCATATAATTTATACTGCCAGCGCTCCTTTATTTATCATCATTTGGAAGCTGGGTTATTTTTCTTTTTCTTTTTTATTACTGAAGATCTTTTTTTTTTTTAAAGTTTCCAAAATCACAGAAAATGGCTCCTTAGAGACAGCCCTTCAGACTTATTGTCCACATTTCTCCAATCCAATTAGACAATTTGAATTGATGACACATAAATTGTTAATGTATTGCTATGTTAAGTGAGAAGGGGGGAAATATACTTATCTAATTTTTCCAGCCCACTGGCTCGGTTTCTGCACTTTGCAATCATTTGTTGCTAAATTTTCATTTTTTTCATTACTTTTTATTGGTAGTAGAGAAATAAAATTCCATTAAGAGGAGATTTATGATGACAAGATAACTACAGCATAGGAACGGAGGGGGTGTGAGCTTAATGACACACAAATAAAGTTTAATGAAATATTATGAATGGAAATATTGGGGTTGAATAAATCTTTGCAGTAACTATGCATTATAATTGCTAGAAGGGATTTCTAAAAGGCTACTGAGCTATAAATAGGAAATGGGGATAAGAAGCAGTTATATCAACAGAAGTTGGATAGGTCACTGCCTTGGTCCTTTTCACCCATTTGTAAATAAGAAGTTTATCAAGAATTTACCAGCAACCTAGAAATTAAAATGCATATATTTCTAATCAAAACAATAATTAAAAAATCAATGCAGAAAATATATTTATAAAAATATGTATGGCTGGGATATAAATAAGTTTTAAAGATGAATACTCATTCATGTCACCACTACCAATGCTATCATTTAGGGACAGATGAGTCTGTTTCAATTTCCATCTTGTTTGCATTTTTTCAAAGTGGAAGTAAAACAATCACCATCTGGGGCGGGTAAAGTAAAGTAAAGTACCCAGCCAGTTATTATTAATACTTTTTTAATTAAGAAGGATAGCTACCACCCCTGATTGCAGTGAAACTTCTTAATCCACAATACGATGACTAACACGTATTCTCCTGAATAGGATGAGTTTCCCCTTTCCCACAACTTTAATAACCCATTCTATATCCCTGAACACAGAGAGAATTAATTCCCTGAGTTCCTTGCCCTCTGAAGATGCCGGCTACAGAGACTGGTGGCAAGATATCAGGAAGAAAAACTTCCAGAATATGGCCAAACCGCCCGAAAAACTCACAACATCTAACTTCTTTAATTATTTTTTAAAGATTTGCATAGTCACTGTGTTTAGGTCTTAAATGTTGTCTTTTAATTTTTCTAAGCGGCCTTGGTTCTTTTTAAGGAGAAAGATGGGATAAAATGAGTAAGTAAATAAATAAAGTGTACTCTGCCCATCCATCTGATCCCTACCCAAATGAGAACATGCAGAGTGGGATCAGATGTGATTTGTGAATTTTTTGGAGACACTCTGGTCCAACCTGTGTCCAAATTGATATCTGTGGGTTTCTATATATCCAGAGGGGAAACAGCATTCCTTCAAATGGGGAACTGCAAACAGCTACAACTTTTGGGGTGTGGGTGTTGGTGAAAGGATTATGTATGGCCATTAAATTATTTCTGTTAGAATTATTTCCCCTGGAAACTCAAGAAAAAGAGGAGCAGGATACAACATAGCTGCCGTTTAGAGGTACAGCCACTGCAGAAAAAAAAAAGAACAGTGCAATGAAGACGGAGTTTAGGATCCTAAAGTGGATCCATATAAGAACACCAGGGATTCCTCTTTGGACAGATGTTCACTTGCCCTTGTAGCAGAAGGGAGGGAGAGAGGGTAAAACTGAATAACTCAAGGAGGTCCCAGCCACATTGTGAATATGAACACATTTAGCATGGCAGCTCATGTAGAAGGCAAAAAGGGTGCTGGGAAAGAGGCACCATTCCCCTGTTGACACCATCGAGCCCTTTGCATGAGGCACACAAAAGTCTGAAGCAGAGACTGTGTCTCCTTGTGAGCACGGCAAGTCCACAGAGCTGGACACATTTAAAGACACCGTTTCTGACCTTCACATGCCTCATGTGAAGATCTCAGTCATCTCCAAGTTGGGGGGAGGGGTTTCAACATGGGTGGTGGCAGCTTTTATATGTATCTCCACTGTGCTTCAAGTTCTACATGGATCCTGGCTACTGACTGAGGGGCATCCATAGAGCTTTAAAGCACAGTACACAGAATACGGTCAGCAACATGGTAAAGGCTGGGTTGGCGTCGCTGGGCCCCTGCCCATGTCCTCAATACGGAGCACCAATGCAGCTTGTGCTCACTTCTCTACTTGTTTCTGGCATTTTCTGACTGCTCAGCTCTCCTCTTCAAACGTGCAAGCAGGGGCAAGAGCATGAGGAACTAGGCTGTGCAACTGGAGGGGCAAGGCAAAGGACCCTGTATTGGATTATTATTATTGCTGCGGTCATACCTGGGTTTCCTTCGTATTTAAATTTCCTGCGTATTTTTGGAGAGCAGTCACATGGTTTTTAATGAGCAGTTGGTGTCCTCTCCTCTGCGTCGTAGATTTCTATTCTGGTTCTGTCCTAACCTGTGTACTATGCATTTTGTCCTACTTTCTGGCTCCAGTTTCCAAGGCTGTCTTTTAAGCTGGATAGAAAGGGGAGAAACTGAATTTACTGCATATTTCCAGTGTCCTGTCATTGCAACAGAAGCAAACAAGTAAGCATTTTCAAGCAAAGTTTCTAAATCCAGCCCCTGGCGGTGGTTTGGGAAACTTCGCTGAAACTGCTGTTTGAGGGGTGTGGTCGGTCAGGAACAGAATTTGCTTCTCTTCCTGGTTAGCATGCGATCTTTTACTGCGTAGTTCACTGACGGGAAACTACACAGAAAACACAGGTATGACCGTGGTCTATGTCAACACAGACAGACAGATAAGACTGTGTTGTAGTGGTGTGTGCCACTGCCAACATGCCATTGTGTGTCTCGCATCTCCAGAAACATTGCTGCTGATGCTCTTGAAGAGGAAGGAGGACTAGCTATCAATTGCCTTGACATCTTGTTCTGTGCAGTGAGGGCAGGAGGGGTGACAGGCGAGGGGAGTCATGAAAGTGGCACAGATGGTGCAGGAGTCTCCCAGGATGGAAGCATGATGGGTAGGGGAAAGAGGGATTGAGGATAAACAGGAAGAACCGAGAAAGAAAACATGATTAGTGCGAGAAAAGCCGGAGGGTGGTGGCAGCAACTCAGCATATGAGAAGAACGGCGGCAAAGGTCAATAATGAAGTTAATAGACATGCCATTGAGGGAGAGTATTTATTGGAAAGTGTAATTATAGATTGTGGGTATCAAAGTTGACACAGGAACTGAAAGTGGAAATAACTGTTGAAAAGGTTCCACTGAAGGAATAGCAACAGTTTAGAAAGCAAATTAAACAATGCGAAGGAAGTGTTTGTAATTTGTATGCTGGATGACAGGCTATAGTTCATGGAAAGCCAAGTGATAACCAAGAGTAGCTGATGGGCAATCATAATGGAAATTGAAATACTCAACTCTGGATACAGGTTGTTGAGGTGGGGAAATGACTGGGCTCCTAAATGCTCCTGGACAGCAACTCCCATCATCCCCAGCTAGCAGAGCCAATGGTGAGAGATGTTCCCACTCCCCAGCCCTGATTTATAGACCTCTTCTTTCAATGGGGAGGAAAGACCAAGATGTTAAAGGCTGGTGAGTAGAGATGGGCACAAAACGAGCGATTTTTCGTTTTCATTTTCATTTTTTATTTCGTTACACAACGAAAATGAAATGAATTTTTTTAAAAAACAAAACAAAAACGAAAATGAAATGACCAAATTTGCCGTGTTTTTTGTTTTCGTTGCAGCAGATCCATTGAACTAAAAAAATGCTAACAAAACAGCAATTTTTCGTTTTCGTTTTTTTCGTTTCATTACCTAACAAAACTAAAATGAATTTTTTTGCAAAAAAGTCACGAAAATGAAAACAAACTGAAACGGACCCCTAAACGACCAAACGACAACCAAAACACCATTTTTTTGAGTCGTGCCCATCTCTACTGGTGAGACAAATCAGAGAAAATCTCCTGCATGGAAAACAGGAAATACTCCTTTTTTTCCTAAGAGGATCCTACTGGAAGGGGTTTCTCTTTATAATTAGCCCAACATCTCTAAGCAGTAAAGGGGAAGGTACTCGGAATGAATGTGAATTTTGAGGACAATAGAGTGAGTGCTAGAAACTTCCCTGGGCAACAGGCACTTGCCAAGATTTTGACATGTACGGCTGAAAATATGGAGACACTCACTTCAAAATGTCCATGACTGGTTGTAGATGACAGACCAGTAGCTGTTGAGGATATGGGAGCCCCCAAAATGAGCCTAGATCTCCACAAGTTGGATTGGTCCCCCTTTTCCCCTTAGTGGAAGTAATTGGAAGGGAATTTTTAGACTGGGGAGGGATGGTGGAAGGCTGTTCCAGACTATCAAAGACCTAAAAGGCTTTAAAATGGAGAATCCATTGTCCTGTTTATAACAAGCACAGAAATAATATGAAGGTGGGGACTATAGTCTATTTATAATACCTTTAAATGGGTGATTCTCAGTTTTGAGTCCCCAGATGTCCATGGCTTAAAACTCACAGAAGTCTTCACCACAAGCTGTGCTAGCCAGGATTTCTGGGAGTTGTAGTCCAAGAAATCCTGGGGACCCAAAGTTGGGAACCACTGCTATAGCTTGTTGATTTGCTTGTAGTTTTGATTTGCATACATTTAAAAAAATACCAAGTATAGGACACAAGGAAGAGGCTATCCATAAGAAAAGCCGGTGTCTACTCTACCCCTCACTGTTTATCTTATTGTTTATGTGTTTATCTTTCTTTTTTGAACACTAAATTTAGGGGATGTTCCATTAGCTGTAAAAAAAAACCAACCTCAAGTATTTGTTGAAGTGCACATAAGACAGATTCATTCCAAAACAAATGCTAACACCTGTCTCCCATGCATTTCTACTCAAAAGTAAGAAAAGGGGAATTACTTTCAGCTAAGTGTGCCTGTACTTTTGCTGCACAAAATGATTTGAGAATTGGCCCTTGAGTCTTTTTTTAAAGATGCTTTTTCAGCATCTCCAGTCTTGTTACACTTGCACCCTGCTCCCAGATTCATGGGTCTTCACAACCCTAGTAAATCTCTTCCTTAATTTCAGAGATAGACCTTATAGAGTGCATATTTCAGTGTGTGCTCGGGAGAATGCGCATTCCCTGCAATCATCCTTACTTCTTGAAAGCTCCCACATTATTATGGCCCGGGCCTCACTACCATTATCTGCGCATCTTAATTTGATGCATACTATTTTTTCGGGTGGTCATGTGACGTTTGATGCACAGTTAGCGCCCTGACGACAGGGGAGTATTTTACTTCTCTGTGTCCATCCCAACTTACATACTGCACATCTTTTCCCTGTTTTTCGAGTTTATTTTCTCTGTCACACTTACATATATTTTTAAAAAATATTTGCTGGTTGATTACCAGTATGCCGGCTTTCTAGCACTACTCTCTGTCTTCATGCTGAAGTGTCTGTTTTATTTCCCCATGTGTTATT
Organism: Phrynocephalus forsythii; assembly: GCA_029282475.1. NCBI lineage: Eukaryota > Metazoa > Chordata > Lepidosauria > Squamata > Agamidae > Phrynocephalus > Phrynocephalus forsythii. Next base: position 21,331,543 of record JAPFRF010000004.1, read on the forward strand.
TGTTTTCTATGGGCAAATTTACATGAACGAGCAATGTCAATAACCGCCATTGAGTGTCACTGCTGTTTATTATTTTTCACGGTCCTCCAATGTGCCGGCATGCCAGTATGCCACCAATTTAGTCGCATAAACAATGATCAAGGCAGAACTACAGGAAGTGGTAGAAAAAGGGGTAAAACTAAATTGGTGTGAATTTTCTGGGGTCGCACCTCAATTGAGGCATTAAAAAGTGCACGTCAACAAAAAGAAGTATTTTAACACAACCCCTAGCGGTGGTACAAAATGCTGCGGTTAAAGTGCCCTTCCGGGGGTGTGGTCAGCTGGGGTACCAAAATACTGCTTTTTGGAGTGAAGGCATGATCTTTTGCTGCGCAGAAAAAACAGCAGCAAAGTTGTCGTGAGAGCAACTCCTGTTCCAAATGCACTTTTGTTAAGAGATGTATCTTCCATCAACCATATTGTTCAGCTTGTAAACTTGGCTATGGGAATACCCGCTGCTTTCCCTCCTCCACCTCAATTCCCTACTGAAGAATAAACAAATCTGATTCAATGGCTTGACTCTGGCTGAATGGCCTCTTAAATGGAGGAACGGATAACAGGCCTCAACTGTAACAGAACATTGTTTGCAGTTGAGGCCTCAGGAGAAGCCCCTTTAAAACAGCTGGAGGGAGGGAGAGAGGGGTGGGCTTTCCCCATCACTGCTTCATTTTGTGTGAGACAGACAGCTTGCAAATATTGTACACACACGAAATACGAGTGTCCTACGTAGCTGCTACAACATGGGTGCCTTTTGTCCTTGAAAAGATGCAGAACCCCGTGGAAAAGGTGGAAAGATGCCACCACACCTTCTCCAAAACTGTGGATAATTAAAGCTTTCCTTTAACCACAGATTATCTTCCATGACAAACATTTGATAAAATATCCCTTGAATCTTTCAGATTGACCATTGATATCTGAGGGTACTGAGTCTGTTATTTGATCATGTCAGTCTCCCAGAAGGAAGTATTGTGTTCCTCATTGGCTTGCCTGTTCTTAGGGTAAAATCTTGGAGAATTATTGTTTTCTCTTGGTTTCCAGGTCTAGGATTCAAATCTCAAAGGCTCTGGAGAAAAAGAAAGGTTTGCTTTTCGTGATTAACAGATGAAGCCTCTCATTTCACCACCCCTGACAGAAGACCCAAAGAGCCTGGCTGGATGCGTGTGAGCACCATATGGACTGTTGCCAGCCTTACACAGGTTGGACAACACCACCAGATCTGGCACCTGAGCCGCTAGGTTTTACCTGCACTGTGAGACACGTACTCAGGTTTACCCCCTTCATGTCTTTTGTTTCCACTGTTTGATCAAGAAGCACTCCTAGATCTCTTCTCACTCTTGTCTGACCTGGTCCTGTGGCATTACAAGACCTGGGCTGATACTTCACGTCCATCTCATTGCTGTTCGCGGTCCCGCTTGGGACCAGTACGAAGAAATCTAACCACACGTCCATTGCGAGATGAGGGGAGTTTGTCCTGACCACACCCCTGAACTGCGATTTAAGCAGGATGAGAGATTCCCCTCCCTGGCCTTGGGAATCTGCTCATCACGCTTCTAATTCCGAGATGAGTGCCCTTGAGGTAAGGCTAATCACGCAATGTGACATTCTCCATCTAGTGGCAGGACTGCGAAGTGCCATTCACTGGTACATTCCCTATGGAGTCAGCAATGCAGTGCAGAGAGATTAAAAGACAAATGCCTCAAACTTAGCTCCGTAACGCATTGAAGGCAAGGCTTCGGAGAATCAAAACATCAAAAAATGGAAGGTCGAGCCGGAAAAAAAAGCGGAGGACAAAGGCATGTAATTTCACCTCTCATCACGGAACGAGGACATGCGGTAACAGTCATGCTGGAATCAATAATCATTTCCCGTGCGTACACGGGAACAGGCACAGAACCTGAAGAAGACCACGTGACCGCAACTGACATCAACAAGCAACGAATGTCCTCCTGGGATGAGAATGGACATGAAGTAACTATCCAGATCTCGACTCTGAAATTTGGCCGAAATGTTTTCAGGGATGGGATGCCTCTGGCTGGACAACCCACATTCCCACAAAGATTCTACAGGATCAGGGATGGTTCTGTGCTGTTCACAGCTTATGGTCACTTTACATGTATCCTCATCTTGCTCCATTTGTGGGGTCGAAATCCAAATGGTTCATAGGTGGGATCAGCACAGATGCTTTACCTTGTCCTGGTCCTGTCCTGTGCTTGAGGTCCACATCATTCTTGAATTATTGAAATGGCTGGGCTTCCTTCAGCTCACTGATGTAGGCTGCCACTATTTTAATTTACTGTATCCACTTATAGCCAACCCGTGTGGACTCATTAAAATGCCAAGGAAACAAAAACCCGGTTGAAATCATATAGTCATTTAAAAATTCTCTCTCTTTTTGTGTGGTGATCATTGAAAAGCTTGTTTACTTGCACATTTAAATTAGCTCTGAGCAGGCTCTAAGATGTCACCACCATTCTACTCCTTAAATTTGTTTCAGTTTGTCCAAAAAAAGAGAGAGAGAGAGGCAGCCTCTCAGACACCTTTAATTCTTCAAATTCCAGGACAAAAAGTAGCAGCTGTCATCATGCTGCAGAATTAACAATCTTGTTTTAGTTACATGATTTGTGCTGTTCTGCTGAATTTGACTCATCTCACACCCTACTGTTGTTGAAAGGGGTACACAATACTTGGCCCTTGTGCAGGGCAAAGGAAATTGTTTTGTGGCCCTCTCCCACTTCATGGACCAGGATAGGACAAATGAGAAGTCACAAAATTGGTCATTTTGTTCATTGCTCATTCCGCAGAAGCTCCCTCAAATAGGATGGGCTCCCTCTTGGATTACTCTTCCCAAGGATTCACGGTCAGATGTGCATATCTGGAATTTAAGAACTGCTGGAAAGCTCAGTGGTTTAGGCCTCTGCAGAGCCAGAGGTTAAGAGTTCAATTCCCCACTGGACCTCCTCAACAGGGGTTAGCCTTGAAGATCCATAGGGTCCCTTCCAGCTCTGCATTTCTATGATGACGATGATGACGATGACGATGATGATGACGATGACGATGATGACGATAACGATGATGATGATGAAGAAGCAGAAGAAGAAGAAGAAGAAGAAGAAGAAGAAGAAGAAGAAGAAGAAGAAGAAGAAGAAGAAGAAGAAGAATTTAGACAGGAGAGCTAAACGGCCTGATACTGAGCTTCCTCAGAAGTTTTCAAGTGTAACTTTTATTGCCAACTCATGTGTGATGTACTAAATGCCTTTTAAAAAAACCTCCCAACCCAACTGCATCTATCAGCATCACTAAATGTAGGTTCTGGGCTAATACTAGCTGGCAGGTAAGTCAGGTACAAAAGAGCAGTAGGAGGGGTTGGTTGCAACAGCTGGCTGCTCAATTCCTAATACAATGAAATGTTTCCTCTTGAGCCTGTGGACCTGTCATCCAGCAAAGATTCCTAAACTGTTCTAAATGCAGAGTGAATCTCTCTCTCTCTCTCTCTCTCTCTCTCTCTCTCTCTCTCTCTCTCTCTCTCTCTCTGCCTTTGCATTGTTGCTTTGGCTCCACAGTTGATGACAAAGCCTTTTTGACACCTAGCTGCTGAAAGGACTACCGACACAACTTTGGTCTGCGGCTTGCTGTGACTCCTTGCTGAAAACAGTCGTTTGACCCTAGTTATGTCATTTGATTTGATTTCTACCATGCCTTTAAGGTGGGAGACAAGACGGCTTACAATGTTTTTTAAAAGTTGAAAAAACAACACATTATGAATGTTAAAATATAATTCAGTTCATAGCTATTACAACATTGTGTAGTGCAAAGCCATCTAGAAACACCTTCTTTAAACATAGTTATTAGAGATGGGCATGACCAGGGAAAATGACGTTTTCGAGTTGTCGTGTGTTGGAGCCGGCCCATTTTGGCTCGTTTCCGTTTTTGTGAAATTTTCCAAAAATTTGTCATTTTGTTTGTCGTTTTTTCGTCTGTCGTTAGTACTGGTTGGGGGAGGGGGCTCCTGGAGGCACCTCTCTGGGGTGGGTGCCTCCTCTGGCCCACTATGAAGGGAAAGCGGGCTCCTGGAGGCACCTGTCTGGGGTGGGTGCCTCCTCTGGCCCGCTACAAAATGGCATGCATAGCCAATTGGATATGCATACCAAGTTGAGCAGAGAGGCACCTCTTTTTGGGTGCCTCTCTCTGTTGACCACAGGCCCACTGCTGACTGCAGTGTCACAGTGCACAGACACTGGGGGAAGGCTCCTCCTCAGTTTGGGCGCTCTGTGGTTCACTAAGAAGGGAACTGTACTTGCGTGTGTAGTGCAATGCGAGTACAGATTTGGCTTAGGGTTAGGTAGCGCAAGGGCTAGGGTTAGGGTTGTTATGGGTAAGGTTAGGGTGAGTTCGTGGGGTGCACCTCTGGGTGCCTCTCTGACCCACTAAGAAGGACAGTGTACTGGAGTATGGGTTCAGGTTCGGGTTCGGGTTCAGGCTACGGTTAGTGGGCTTTTTATGCCCGACAGACACATCCCAGAAGTCTCGGTCAAAACCTGGCCAAGTGGCCATGCAATTGGTGGAATGGCTCCAAAAATTTGCATGGTCCACTCCCATGGCCAGCCCATCATTGCGCAGGTGTAAAAAAATAAAAATAAAAATAAAATAAAATAAAATCAATTGAGACGTTTTGTTGCAAGAAAAACCCACTGCTGCTACTGTAAAAATTCAGGCAGTTTTAAAATAGCTATTTTCGCATGTTTCTGTGGTGCTTTGGTGTGTTTTTGGACCACCACGATTTCAAAATAAATAAATATTGCTTGCGGTCGCCCCATTTTGGATCCCCCGCCCGCACTGCATGGCATGGCGAGTTGGCGAGACGACGAGGATGCACAGCCCAGGAGAGGAGAGGGGGGAGGCCGGGGACCCCCCAAAACCACCCTTCTGGTAGGTGCCCTCACTCAGGCAGGCATATTTTCACCTGCTTTTTTGGCTGGGAATCGGGGTTTTTTATTTTTAAAACTTTTTTCTGTGCCGCGCCGCTTGGCGAGTTGGCGAGGCGACGAGGATGTGCAGCCCAGGAGAGGAGGGGGGAGGCCGGGGACCCCCCCCCCAGAAACCACGCCTCTGGTAGGTGCCCTCAGGCAGGCATATTTTTGCCTGCTTTTTTGGCCGGGAATCGGTTTTTTTTATTTTTAAAACTTTTTTCCTGTGCCACTTGGCATTGCGCGATCGCTGCGATGCCGACAGGAACGACCACGACAAATCAGACCCAATTTTTCTTTAGTCGGTTCGAGTTTGAGTTCTGGCGGAGTAATTGTCATTACCATTTCCGTTACGTAACGGAAATGAGGAACGGAAACGGAAACGAGGATTTCGCCGAGTCGTGCCCATGTCTAATAGTTATTATAGTTAATACAAAACTACAATATGTCCTTGAAGCTCAGGTTTGTAAGCAGCCTGTCACTAAAGACCTACCCACATAAAAAGTTTTTGTGTGCTATGGAAAGCCATTAGAGAGGTCCAGCATAGTTCGTGTAAGATTTCCAGCAAGCAGTGATCTTAGGAAGGGCAGAGAAATTGATTCAGTTTGCATTTCAGCTATGCCTTCCACTTTCAACTTCTCAGTCCAAGCCTTGCCAATATTCACTGCTTTAAACTAAACATGAGCCAGAGTCCCTGACAGTTCAAACGCCAACTGTGATTTGGAAAAAGGGAAGAAAGCATCAAGTAGACTCAATGGCCTTACAGGCCCCTTCCATCTCAATTGTTCTATGCTTCTTATGAAAGAAAGATACAACAGCATGCACATTTCCAAAAAGTGCACACACACAAAAAGAATGTGTACTGTAAAAGAATGGGCGAAGAGGACTATACTTTTGCCAGAGTGCCACCTGCCCCATTGCCCGGATAATTAGAAAAGTCAGGACCCAATAAAACAAGAGATGGAAGTGAAGAAGGAAGAAGAACAGAAGGAAAGGAAATGGTGAAATGCTGAATTGATCCTTTCTTCACCAACAGGGGTCACTACTGTAGGAGGGAAAGCAAAGCAAAGTGTTCTGCTTATACACCGCCCCATACCATTTCAAGTAGTCTCTGGGCGGTTTGCAGTTTTTAATTACAGTAATGCAGGCTACACATCTCCCCAGCAAGCTGGGTACTCAGTTTACCGAACTTGGAAGGATGGAAGGCTGAGTCAACCCTGAGCCGGCTACCTGGGATTGAACCCCAGGTCGTGAGCACAGTTTTACCCACAGTACAGGCATTTAACCACTGCACCACGGGACAATGATTGGTTTAGAGGAGAAGGTGGGAAGCTTGGAGAGGAAAGGGGGGACAAAGGTAGCAGAGGGGAACAAGAGGGAACTGACACACATATTGCCTTCAGTTTGGGAATGGGTGTTGATGGAGAACCCTGACACCCAGAGATGGGAAAAGTTAATGATGCCCAAAGAAGAGGCAGAGAAAAGGAGGGCTAGGCAAAGAAGAGAAGGCGGTTCATATTGGGGGGAGATAGAATCAAGGGAGTGGAGGAAGCTGAGAGAAGAAAAGGCAAAGAGAGAGAGAGTGGGTGGAGAGAAGGGGGTTACTATGGGCACTTTCACATGACCACTACAATCTGCAGCAAACTTTGATCCGGATCACACACCCCAGCGGTCACGTGGTTGATGTTGTGGATCCAGTGTTCCCATGTTCATCTTTTGAAAATCTGTAACTAATCTGTTCTCACTCCTGAGAACTGCAGCAAAGTGCAGTTTTCCCCTTTGGTTCCCAGGGCTGTTAGTAGATCTAAATCCCCCCCCTTGTTGGCTGTATGCTGGGATGCCGGCTTTTAGTTGTCACCTCTCACTTAATGCGGCATTGCTTAGGTTTCATTTTGAGTTCACAATGGCATTTTTCACTGGAATATTGATTCCATGTGACTGCAGGGGGCCAAACCACTAGAGGCCCCCTGAGGATTTACTGAGTCCTCCAGGAACTGACAATAGATAGCACTGAATGAGCGCCAGTCACTCCTTTGCATTTCACTTTGGTTCCTCCACCTGCCTGCACAAAGTCCTTCTGAAGAAGATCCGCATCGGAACAGGATTTTACCACCTCGAGACCAGGTACTTGTAAAATGTGCTTAAGTGGGTGTCATTGAACTTTATTTATTTTGTAGTCCGTTGCTCGTGGGAAAACAATTTTATGCTCTGCATCTGTGAGCACTTTGCAGCAGATTATAGTGTGCGTGGGAAAGCGATCTGTAGGAACAAAAGAAGAGATTTCGGATCGAGAGAAAGATGTGGATCCCGAACTGATTCTGCATTGAACCCTGGGAACTCAGACTGGAGAAGATAGGCCAGGTTGATCCCTTAAGATGGGAAACCCCTAGCAGCTTGAAGGAAAAAGGGGTCAAGAAGAGTTAAAGTTAATACTGAATCAAACAGTTGGACAGTTAATCTCCCGTTGAGTGACAAAAATCCTTTTGTAGTTCCTGAAAATGTGACACTGTTTGAAGAGTTGTTGGTTCCTAAACAATTGTTTTCTGAAGAGAAGTCAATCAAAGAACATTCATTTCTTAATTAAGAAGTCTCTTTATTATTGTGTGATACAAGGGAACCTCTCAGCCCCCTACAAGAACCTTTACACATACCAAACTGAGGTTATTGGGAGTGGGTGGGCACAAAAACCATTTGATAGAAAATTGCTTGATGATGCACACTTTTTTGAAATGCATGTGGTCCCCAAACGATGTACCTTTTTAACACAAAATGGATGAAAATGAATGTGTATGGGAAAATGTGTGCAAAATTACATACTTTCTTTTTCTGGTGCTGCCTTCAAAACAATAATTCAGAATGGACCACAAAAAGGGATTTAATGAGCTGTACAGAATAAAAATGGGAACCTGAATAACACAGGTGGATTCATTGTCATAGCATTGTTCAGTGAAAGAGAAGGCAACAGAAATCATCCATTTGGTTTCATCCTAAATAAAAATCTTGGGGAAGTACCAAAAGACTGGATGCCTCTCCTGCCTTGGAACATCAAGGCCCCTCTAACATAGCATCCGGATCCCAAGATCTGCAGCACCCTTAGTGGAACTAGCCCAGCCATCAGGAAAGGTGTAAAGACGGCCTCGGTAGAAAATTGTGGATATCACGAAAGATGCAGTGAATTCTCGAGTTATTTAATTTTGTTACTTTACTCGAGGGCTGGGGAGATGCGTTTGCTAGATTTTTCTGGCTCGTGTGTCGAGAAAACCCAGAGTGAGCCTGGAGTATTATTATGCACCATAATTTAAGAGCGCCATTTGCTGCGCTGACTGAAAAATGTTTTAAGTTAGGAGTGGGGCAAATTAATGATGGGTAATCCCTATTTGTTTTCCCTCCCCTCCCCTGCCTTGCACTTGGCATTTGTCCCCAGTACAGAGCCGAGATGAAACACCTATCTACTGTATTTCAAAAAAGCAATGGGGTAGGGTGGGGGCTGGGAGGGCTTGATGCTCTTTGCTGGCTTAGTTGCCGGGTCCCTGCAGACTAAAAGGTTGAAAGCTGAAGGAGCACTGTTGCTTTTGCTCTGCACACGACGGAGGTAGGTCAACCATTTCAGATGCACCACTCAGGTTTCCAGGCACAGCAATGTGTAGCTGCGAGCCACTAGTTGGATGGGGGTATATGTTTAATAAATCATAAATGATAAAAATAAATAAAGGAACTTCTGCCACCATGGAAGGACATGGCTAGGGCAGGGAGTAGCTGTCCATAGGGGTGCTTTGTTGGGGACATTTGCGGCCTTGCCTGTGCCTTATTCTATTTGTGTCACCGCCTATTGTTGGCCTACTCCTAACCAGGCATGATCCTCTAGATTAAGATACCATACAGGCATACACAATTTATTTGGAGAGAATTCTGCCACAACTTTATTGATTGCAGCCACAGATCCTCTGGCTAAGCATTGGGTTGGATCTGGTTCATCAGGGGGCCTGCATGCCCCCTCCCCTCAAAGAAAACCCCAGTCTCTTCAGTCTTCTAAAAGACCATCCAGAATGGCAGCCTTGGGGACACATGCAGGCATAAGCCACTCTGGTTCCCTGTCCCAACTCAGGGACATCCAGCAACATCCCATGCGAGTTGGGATGGCCCCTGGTCCCCTGGCCCTGGTTCCCACCAAGGGTTTCCATACCATGCCCATATAGGGAGGTCCTCACTTGCCATCCTTTTACCATCTGGATCCATCCCAATGCCCCCAAACTGCCAGCCCCTGCTTCATCATTTCCAGGCCCTTTTCGGCTCTCCATGTGTTGCTTCCATTCTGGAGGTCCTGGGACCACCTCTGGAAGCAAGGACCTGGCCACCCTTTTGGATATCATCGCCCTGGTGATTGAGGTCTGTATGCTTTTTGTTGAGTATGAGGGAAAATGGTGCACCGGAACAACCACTCTCCCCCAAATCTGAACACTCAGTTCCCACAGGCAGGCAGGTTGTGGTGTGTGTGTCAGGCTGCAGTGAATGTGGAAACCATGGTTTAATGCTACCACACACCCCCAATCAAGCAGAAAAAGCAATGGAAACGTGATGATACCAGCATTTCTTTCTCTAGGGTAGTCAACTGATGGGCCTCCTGGCCTTATCGCAAGGCAACTCCCATTGGCCCTTGCCAGCATGGCCCACAGAAAGGGCAGAGGGAGATCGGAACTCAACAACATGTAGACTCCTGCTTTGGAGCCACCAGATGGGTTTGGATGGATCACTGATGTTCCTGCAGGCTATAAACAATATGTGCCACTAAAGAATCAGTAAGATTGTGTCATCACTAGACATGGGCACGACCAGAAAAAATGACATTTCAAGTTTTCGTTTGTTGGAACGGGTCCATTTTGGGTCGTTTCCGTTTTTCGCAAAATTTTTCAAAAATTTGTTTCGTTTGTCATTTCTACCGCGATTTAGCGCGATTTGACTTCCCAGCATGGGGGTGTCCCGCAATGACCCAGAGCAGGTGGAAAACACTTTAAACTGGGTGATGAATAATATATTTAATAAATATATCATAGCATAAGACTGCATCCTATGCAATAAAGCAAAGTGGGCAGAATGCAATATTCTTTTTTTTCTCTTGGTCAACGCTGACTGAACTGGCCACCCTACTTGGTCTGGCTGCCTGTTATACTTTTGTTTTGTTTTGTTTTGAAGCCTTTATCCATCCCATTTTCCCTCCACCTTTCAGAGGCAGCAGGAGACACAGTATTCCGTTCCTCCCCAAATCTGGATGAGGGTCTACTCCAGTATCAATGTCCTCCCCATCTCCAATGTCACTCCTTGTAAAGCCAAGTAAATGCAACCCTGGTCAACTAGCAGTCAGAGATTCAGTCTGGTACAGCCCTGAGAGATGCTGCCACCCCCCACTCTTTCTCTCCCAAAAGTTCCCCGCAACCTCTCGGGGAAGCATCGCCAGCTGGAGTATCCAAAGGAGCTGACTGGAGCCAATGGAGGCCCTCCAGAAAACCCTGGAGTTCAGTCCCCCACTCTTTGGGCATGGAGGATTGAGTGCTGTGCTGCTGGGATGGGATGGCAGCCGCAGAAGAGCCAAGAGAAGCAAGAGAAGCCAGAGCGCCAGCAGGGCAGGGATTGTTTCAGCGGCCTACTTTGGAGGCCACTAGGCCAGAGTTTTGCCTACCCAGTGGAGACACAGTCCACGCAGGGAAGCCACGAAGCCAGAGCGCCAGCAGGGAACTTGAGGGAGGGACATTTTTTGAAGGTGGCTTCACACGAGTAGTGGTAGTATGCCTCCCAAGAAAGATATTTGGGATGTAAATAAACAAACCCGATATTGTTAAATGTTTACTAGTCTACTAGTAGTTGTTCAGGGAATGGAATGAAAATGAATATCACACTTCTCCTGATCCACTGGAATGCAATGGGCCTGTGTGTGTTGAACTTCACACACACAGAACAACAGAAGTGTATAAAAACAAACAAAAACAGTGGAGTAATGAATAAATCAAAAAATGAATTGATAGAAGATATTTGGGATGTAAATAAACAAAATATTGTTAAATGTTTACTAGTCTACTAGTATTTGTTCAGGGAATGGAATGAAAATGAATATCACACTTCTCCTGATCCACTGGAATGCAATGGGCCTGTGTGTGTTGAACTTCACACACACAGAACAACAGAAGTGTATAAAAACAAACAAACAGTGGAGTAATGAATGATGATTGAATCAAAAATATTGTAAGGCTGATATCAGCAGCAGCAGCCTCCCAACAAGAAAGATATTGGGGTGCAAATAAACAAACACAATATAGTTTACTAGTAGTTGTTCAGGGAATGTAATAATAAACAAACAAACAATGGAGTAGTAATGATTGAATCAAAAATATTGTAAGGCTGATATCAGCAGCAGCCTCCCAACAAGAAAGATATTGGGGTGTAAATAAACAAACACAATATAGTTTACTAGTAGTTGTTCAGGGAATAAAATGAAAATAAATTTCAGAATTCTTCTGATCCACTTAAATGGAATGGGCCTGTGTTGTTCAACTGCACACACAACAAGTTTAAAAAACAAACAATGAAGTAAGTAATAGTAAACTAAGTAAATAATATTGTAAAATATTCTCCACTAGATAGAGGTTCTCTTGGCTTGCACCCCAAATGTGTGTGTGTGCAAGCAAATTGAAGTTGGGAAAATAAATGGTAGTAGTAAATGTAATATATTTTTAAAATAAAGCCACACCTCCTCCCAGTCGAACCTCCCCCTTTACCCAATATCAGAAAAAAAAATCCTCACAAACTGCCAGAGGAAAAAAAAGAATAAACTGCTATTCTCTTCAGCAGACAAAGCTGCAGAGAATCAAAGAAATTATTTTCTAAATTCAATTCCCTCCTTGCCTGCCTAACTTAAATCTAAAGCCTCCAGCCTCCCTCCAATCAGCCAGCAGCAGCTAGCCACACAGCCCTCCACCCTCCACATCCAAGACCCGACTGCGACTTCTGGAAGGTGCCTCGGCTTTTTATGCCCTCTGGCACATCCAGAAGTGTCAGTCAAAACCTGGCCATGCCATTGGTGGAATGGTTCAAAAAAATTGCATGGTCCCATCCCATGCCCAGCCCAAATGGGCAGGTCTAAAATAAAATAAAATAAAATAAAATAAAATAAAATCAATGCGACGTTTTATTGCTATAAAAAAAACCACTGCTGCTACTATTAAAATCAGGCATTTAAAATAAATAAATTTCACATGTTTCTGTGGTGATTTGGTGTGTTTTTTTGACCACGATTTCTACAGAAAAATTGTGGTCACCATTTTGGATTCCCCCCACTCTATGGCATGAGAGAGTCGACGAGGATGACCCCCTCCCCAGCCTGGTGCAAGCAGTCCAGGACAGGAGAGGGGGGGAAGGCCATGGACCCCCCCCCCAGAAACCACCCCCCTGGTAGGTGTCCTCAGGCAGGCATATTTTCGCCTGCTTTTTTGGCTGGGAGATGGGGTTTTTTTGTTTTTTTTTTACTTTTTAAAACTTTTTTCCTGTGCTGCTTGGCATTGCGCGATCGCTGCGATGCCATTAACGACAACGAAAAACCTGACCCAATTTTTCTTTTTTCGGGTCGGGTTCGAGTTGGAGCGGCGTAATTATCATTACCGTTTCCGTTACGTAACGGAAAAGATAACCCAAAACGGAAACGACAATTTCGCCGCTCCATGCCCATGTCTAGTCATCACCCTGAAGAATGCATACTTGGGTTATTAATTAAAAATATAGAAAAAATTCCTTTTGCAAAGGTGACAGGGCCTGCAATCAAAATGAACATAGGGTAGATGTAAAAAGGTGTTGTGGAATGTTGAGTTTGTGATAGAATTGCTTTTTACAAAGTAGAAGTACAAAGATCCACAGAGGAGAACTACAAGTTTCCCAGCCGGTCCATTCCTTTCTCCTTAACTGGTACTTGAATTCTCAATAACTCACTCTGAGACATTTCTTGATGAAAGGATAATTTGAAAAAACCACACCATATCTTGCCATTGCTTGAAAAATTACAGACGCGTGAATCTGGTTTCTTTACCCAATCATACAGATCAAGAAAGCGAACAAACAACTGACTAAAGAGAGTTCCAACACCCAGCAGAGAGGCAGGGTCCTTTTTGAATGCGAAGGCTGTAAGGCACAATTGCTTAGTGCGGAATAGACAATCACCTCAGCACAGAAAATTCCCTCCCAGTCACACAGACCACAGGCAATGTGCAAGGTTGCAAACAGACCAGAACTAGAGGTTCTTCTGTTAAGGAACTACCCAGGCCTAACTCCCATTTCTTAATTGGACTCAAAAGGCAGCAAGGAATCTCTAGCTTATGTTTTCGGTTCAGCCTTCAGTTCCTTTCATATCTCTTCATTCTCCCCAATTAAAATCTAATCTTCAATCTCGATATTTCATGCAACATACATCAAACCTTTCCAGAGCAGTACAGCTCAATGTTTCCTTATGTGAGTAAGCGGCGGAGTTGTCCATCTTTCTAATAGTGAAGTTGCAGTGTGGTTCCTTATCAACAGGGAGGACTGTCGTAATCATGCCCTGGAGGTACATGATGTGATGACCCGGTTACAGCAAAGCAGGTCACGGCCTGGACAGTGCCTGTGATGACAAGAGCGTCTCAACGCTCCATGTAAGCAGCTTTTGGCTTCCTGAAAGGAGGAGTGGATTATAAGTGTCACCATCTTCTCTCCCTCTCCCCCCTGCCTCTGCTCTTCCAAGCCCCCTCTTGCCTAGCTTTCCCTGAAGAAATTTCAAAGGTTACAGCAGGAAAGGCTTGCTGAAATCAATATCCAGCTAGCTACAGCTGCGGGCAATCCTTTCTAAAACATAGCTGGGCAATCCTTTATATAATATTACAGCCTTCCTCAAATGGGTGCCTTCTTGATGTTTTAGACTACACCTCCTGTCAGGACCAGCCAGTAGGACCAATAGTCAGGGAGGACTACACCATCCAGGGAAGGGCTGTATTAGGGAAGGCTGATTTAACACTTCATTGCATACAAACAAGTGGAGAACTTTGGGTTGGTGTGGATGTACTTGATTGTCCACAGTGACCTATGGACACACCTGTAATGCACACTGTTGTGTCAAGCCCATCTGCCTTGCCTGAGACTGTCCGGTCTCGGAGTTCACTGAAACATCATTATCATCCTCCTCCTCCTCATCATCTCATCAAACAGCAGAGCTGAAAGAGACTCTATGGATTATTGAGGTCAGCTTCTGTCAAGGAAGCACAACCTCTGGCTCCACAGCCAAATCCCTAAATCACACAGGTATGCTTGCACACACAAAGCTGAGTGATCTGTATGCAGCACAAAAGAAAGGGTAGGTGACACCTCTGTTATATATATAGTAGGATCCCAGTATCCGCTGGGGATTGGTTCCAGGCCTTCCCGTGGATAATGAAAACCGTGGATAAGAGATAACACCAAGGAAATCCCCCAAAACTGCTGTTTTATGACAGTAGCTTGCTTGACAGCTGCTGTTTGTTCATGACCTGGGGTTCAATCCCAGGTAGCTGGCTCATGGTTGACTTAGCCTTCCATCCTTCCAAGGTTGGTAAAATGAGCACCCAGCTTGCTGGGGGGGGGCAATGTGTAGCCTGCATGCTGTAAGCTGCCCAGGGACTACTTGAAGTCATGTAGGGTGGTATATAAGCAGAACTTTGCTTTTTAAAGCTGCTGTTTTATGACAATAGCTTGCTTTGCAGCTGCATGATTTTGTATTTATTTTTTCCTTTGCCAACCGTGGATAATTGAAACAGTGATGAATCAGTGGATACGGGGGTCCTACTACATAATATATACACAGTTTACAGTACTTCATTCTCTTTGGGAGTAATTCAATTACAGTACATGCATTAAGTACTAGGGGGTAATTTTTCTGGAAAGTAAAGCAATCACGTTCATTTCGCTGTGTTGGTAATGCTGTGATTTACCCTTTGGAAACATCTACAGTGAGCATTTAATATTTGTGTGATATGGAAGGGCCTCAGAAGGCAGCTACTGGACAGCAGTGGTAGATGAAGAAGATGCTAGGGAGAGGATCTATCATAGACACAAGAAGTGATTCTCAAGCTCACTTTTCCTGGGCATTTCAAAGTAGAAATCAATGTACAGTGGTACATCTACTTACAAGTTTAATCCATTCCGAATGCATGCTCATAAGTCGAACAACAATTCGTTAAGTAGAGTAGCCGTGTCTAAAATTTGTAAGGCAGCAGTTAAAACACCAAAGGTTTTCCGCTCTTAAGTTGAATTGCTCATAAGTAGAGCCACTCATAAGTAGAGGTACCACTGTACAGTAACCCTGCACCTATCCCGGGGGTTAGGGACCCACCTGATCCACGCTGCCTGAAAATCCGCCATATGCGGAAGCGGGTCGGGGGGCTGGGGTTGGGGGCAATCAGATCCCCCTGCTGCCACCGGCACGCACCAGTCCAAGAAGTCTTGGGGCAGCATGCACCACTGGCAGCAGGGGGATCTGATCTCCCGCCGCTGTCCCGGCATCTCCATTGAAATGGATTGCCTCAATGCATTTCAGTGGAGATAATTTTCCCCATTGGAATACATTGGCTCAATTCATTCCAATGGGGAAAATTTCTCCATTGAAATACATTGGTTCAATGCATTTCAATGGAAATTGTCAGGCGGCACCCAGCGCCGCCCCCCGCCCTCCTCCGAGAAACCTCGGGGCCCGGGGGGCAGCGTGGGGCAATCACATCCCCCTGCCACCCCCCGTGCAGCCCCGAGGCTTCTCGGAGGGGCCCGCGGTGGCGCGGGGCGATGCGATCGCTCCCCGTGTGGCTCCGAGGCTTCTCGGAGGGGCCCGGGGGGGTGGCGCGGGGCGATGCGATCGCTCCCCGTGCGGCTCCGAGGCTTCTCGGAGGGGCCCGGGAGCGGCGTGGGGCGATGGGATCGCTCCCCGCTGCCCCCCCGCACAGCTCTGAGGCTTCACGGAGGAGCCCGGGGACGGTTCGGGGTGATGCAATCGCTCCCCCCCCCCACGTGGCCCCAAGGTGCAGGTACTGTGATCCCACGATAGAGTGGGACCGCAGTACCTGAACCGCGAAATGGCGGGGGTGACTGTAATACTTTTCTGAATGTTTATATCTCAAAACTGAGGTAATTTAAACCCCCACCACCAAGGGATAGTGCTGGAAGAGGTGACTTCTAAGTTGGAATATGCTCTATCAAGTACTGGGGAAGGAGCAAAGTATAAGTATGGACCATGCTGTTGCTAATGAAGGGACTGGATAGGAGCTGAAAAGATATGTAGTTGTTGCTGGGCACAGAAGCAAAGTGGCAGTCTGATGCTGTGCATGACCTACAACCGGCATGTGGAATGTGGGAAGCGTGAATCAAGGAAGGCTCAAAACCTTATAAAAACAAGAAATATAGTGTTTGAAGAGTGCAGTATTTAATGACTGGATTGAAGTGGACAGAAATAGAGCCTTTAGTATCAAATAATTATAAATGTTTTACTCTGGAAATGAAAAATTCAGAATAAATAATTTGGCTTTATTAGTGATATGGCACAAGCAGTCAGGGGCTATGATGAAAATTTTATTTATTTATTTATTTATTTATTTATTTATTTATTTATTTATTTATTTATTTATTTACCGCAACCAATTTTCCCAATGGGAATTCTGGGTGGTTTACATAGAAAACCATACATGTACAATAAAACCAACATGGGAATAATGCATGAATAAAATTAAAAATACAAATCAAACCAATAATACAATAAAGACAACCAAATAAACACAGACAAATAACCCGGCAAGAGGCAGAAACCAAATAATAACCGACAAAATCAAAACACAGGGGAACACAAAACAGACTTTAGCGATCACCGAATGCTTCTATGAAAAGCTGAGCTTTTACTGTGTTTTTTTTTTTTTGAAGGCTTCTAGGGATGGAGTTTTGCGAATCTCACTAGGCAATTTGTTCCAACTAGCCGGGCCAGCCACCAAAAAGGCCTGCTTGTGTGTAGCAACCTTATGGGCCTCCCTAGGGGTGGCTACCTGGAGTGAGAGTGCCATTGAAGCTCTAGTGGGCCAGGCCAGCACTGACTTTTGGGAGATGCACTCTGCCAGATATTCAGGTCCCATGCCGTGAAGGGTTTTGTAAACCAAAACCAACTCATTGAACCTTATTCAGGAGGCAGTAGGCAACCAATGCAACTGGGGTGATGCGGTCGAATCAGGCCTCACCCACCACCAATCTAGCCGCTGCATTCTGCACCTGTTGCAATCGCTGAACAAGGGTCAAGGGGAGCCTCATGTAGAGAGTGTTACAATTATCTATCCTCAATATGACCAGCGTCTACACCACCGTCCCCAGGGAGTCCCCATCAAGGTACAGGAGAATCTGGGCAATAAGATGGTAAAAGGCTGACATGGACACAGCTGCCACCTGGAACTCCAGGGACAGTTCCGGATCCAGGACAATGCCCATATTCCTCACACTTTCAGCCAGCTGGAGGGTGGACTCACCCATCTGCCCACCCCCAAACAACAGAACTTTTTCCCAGGGTTGAGTTTGAGCCTGTTAGTCCTGGTCCACTCCAGAACCGCAGCCAGGCAGCGGTCAAGGGTCTGGACTGCCTCCATTGCAGAGGTGGAAAAGGAGTGATAGAGCTGTGTGTCATCAGCGTACTAATGACAGCAGACTCCAAAACTTCAAATTACCTCAGCCAGTGCCCTCATATAGATGTTAAAGAAAATAGGGGAGACTGCCGAACCCTGAGGCACCCCACAAGAGAGTGTCCAGGGAGGCAAGAATTGTCTCTCCAAGCTCACTCGCTGGGCTCAGCACTCGAGGAAGGAGAGGAGCCAGCTCAAGGCTGGACCCCGATCCCCACCTCAGAGAGCCTGCCCAGGAGGATACCGTGGCCGACCATACCGAAGGCTGCTGACAGGTCGAGAAGGACCAACAAGGCAGAACAACCCCTGTGGGCTCACCTCAATAGGTCATCATGCAATGTGACCAGGGCAGTCTCAAGTCCTGTGATGCGGCCTAAACCCAGTCTGGAAAGGATTCAGGATGAGGTTCTCCTTCAGGAACAACTAGAACCGCATGGCAGCAACCTGCTCCACCCCTTTGCCCAGGAAGAGAACATTGGCTATAGGATGATATTTGGACATATCATCAACAGCCAGGCCTGGTCCTTCAGATGACAGGGAAAAATCCCCTCCTTGAAGGAGGCAGTGGCAACCAGTGAAGCCCATTCCGGTATGCTCCCTCGGGCAATCTTAATAAGCCAAGACGGGCAAAGGTCGAAAGGTCGCTGGCCTGCAGTGAACCAGCACCCTGGAGACCTCAGCTGGTGTCACAGCCCTAAACTCAACAAATCGATGAGACCGAGAGGGCATAGCACCAGCCACATTCTGGGGTAGATCATTGCAACCGGAGTCCAAATCAGAATCGATAACCTCAATTTTGGATTTTTAAAAGGCTGCGAATAACTCACTAGTGAAATCACTAGCAGGAGGCCCAGGCGCATCAGGATTGGTGAGATCTTGAATCACCCAGAACAATTCCGCCTGGAGATTCGAGGCCCCGCCAAGGCATATCATGTTAAAGCAAAGTGTTCTGCTTATATACTGCCCCATACCACTTCAAGTAGTCTCTGGGCAGTTTACAGTTTTTAATAACAGTAATGCAGGCTACACATTGCCTTCCCCCCAGCAAGCTGGGTACTCATTTTACTGACCTCGGAAGGATGAAAGGCTGAGTCAACCATGAGCCTGCTACCGGGGATTGAACCCCAAGTTGTGAGCACAGTTTTACCTTCAGTACAGGCATTTAACCACTGCACCATGGGGCAAGATTCACAGAAAATATAGCAATGCTAGAAAAACTGTAATAAAAGGTAGTAAGAAAGGAGGAAGACTCAACACGAGATGGTTTGATTCAACAAAGGATGCCACCATCCATAGTTTGCAAGACTTAAGAATGGCTGTTAATGGCAGGGTATTTGGGAGGTCATAAATTCCTAGGTTTGCCAAAAATCCAAAGCAACTTGACAGCACATAATAACAGTGATATAGAAGAAGGTACCAATTTGGAGGCAACGGACTGTTCTAGTAGGAAAAACTGCAAAAGCAGCAGTAACAATTATGTGTGTAATAATATGTCACATTTGTATTGGAATGGCTGTATCAGCTTGGAAACACTGACACATTCACAAGTGTTTATAAATGAGTCACTTTCAATTATTGGATTCCAAATTCCTTTTAATATAGCCACTAAAAACGATAGCACATCATAAACATTTGTTTGCTGAGAATAAAGGAGTGTATAAAAGCCATTTCTCAAAGAATTTTTTTATTAATTCAATTATTCTTGCTAGTGTCACTAAACATTGTTTTTCTGCATGCCATCAGGGAATAACTTGGAATATTTCCACACAGGCAAGACATGCTGTATCTTCCTTTTCATATATTTAATCTCTTGCTTCTTTTGGGTGGCTTCAATGTAGAGCAAAGCTATGCAAAACCAAACACACATTGTCAGGGTCACAATGGGCCATATGCTGTTGGACTGCAACTCCCATCTTCCATGGCTGCTGAGCAAGATGCCTAGGGATAATGATATCATATATGTGGCTACACATGCAGCAGCCATACCATGCTGCAGCCCAATCTCGTCAGATCTTGGAAGCTAAGCGGGGTCAGGCCTGGTTAGTATTTGCAGGGCCAGCACTAGGTTTTTTTGCACCCTAGGCGGCGGTGGGGGTGGTGGCGGCGGGCGGGTGTTGGCGGGGGCAGGGGGTCGTGGGTGGTGGCGGCGGTGGAAGTGGTGGCAGAGCCCGGGGTGGTGGTGGCGGGGGCGGTAGTGGAGGGGGTGGCACTGGGGGAGGGCTGTGGATGGCGGCACCGGTGGTGGGGAGGGACGTGGGCAGGTGGAGGCAGCGGCGGGGGGCGGAGCGACGGACAGGCGGCGATGGGCGGCGGGGGAAGGATGGCGGTGGCCAGCAGTGGTGGTGGTGGTGGGCCGCGCCCCCTCTCCATTTTGGCACCCCCTCTCCATTTTGGCGCCCTAGGCAACTGCCTAGTTCGCCTTAATAGACGCGCCGGCCCTGAGTACTTGGATGGGTGTCTACCTGGGAATACCAGGTGCTGTTGGCCAGGTGACAGGCCCTGCCATAGGCCGCCCAAACTCCTCCCACCCCAAGTCACATAAAAACAATGGATCTGTCTAGTGGACCCCACCACCAAGTGGGACAAACACTAAAGAAAAAGAAAAAGACGCAAAAGATATTTGTCTTCACACAATCATATATAATTGTCACACTTTTCCTGGCTGGTGGGGGGAGGATGGGAGAGGGAATATTGAATTCACAGAATCCACCACCACCACCACCACCCAGTCAGCAGAATCATTGACCATGCTAGTTGAAGGATGGTGGGAGTTATTGTTCCAAAAGGACAAGTTTTCCACACTGTGAAGTCAACTCAACAGTGACCTAAAAGTTTTGTACAGGACAGCAGTTCACTCAACCATTTAAAATCAAGCCGGGATTTTAACACGTCCCATTTGTTCTGCAATTGTTTGTTCTTCGTTCCCTTGAGTGTTCCTGATGATTGTAAAATACTAAATTGCACAAATGCCAAAATGAAGGCGGCATAAAAGGACACTTGTTTTCCCCGTCACTGACAAGCACATGGCACTCTTAGCTTAGAATGACTGCTGTGACAATAAGCTGCTGTACGTGAGGTAAGCAAGAGAAGCCCACGAAATTGAGAAGTACCTGTTGTTTGCTTGAACGCTACAGCTGTGTTCACACTGTGGGCAACTGGGGATGTGACATGAAGCGTGGCATTGCACTTTCCATGTAAATAATGTCTCATTTTCTTTAAGTTAAATAGTCATATGGAGGGGAGAGGCGAGAATGACCAGTGTCCGGATGGATGGGAAGTTTAACTCTTTCATTCTTGATGTAACTCCGACCACCCTCATCCACCACTGTTAGGGTCTGAGAACATGGTAGGGGATTAAAACCCCTTTCTTGTCCCTGCTCTGCTTGTATCTCTTCTTCCATCACCTGTGTTACATGTTTAAAAATATGATTTTAAATGTATTAATCTAACTGCAAATGACATTTTGGTAGGCACAGTTTCTAAGGACTGTCTTTGGCCAAAAATGCAACGTAGATGTACTCATGAATATCTTTGATCTTCATGGATCACTATGTGGTAGAATGCAGTCACTGGATACTCACAGTGAGTAGAGCGTCCCCCCACTGATCCTTCATGCTAGTGTATCCAGCATTTGTGCGGTTAAAAAACTTTGTACCGAAGATGCCATAATTGAACAGAGGACACTTTGAATGAAAATACTGAGCTATTAGGACCAAAAGAGAAGACAAGTGACAACTTAATGTGCCGTTAAAGGCCAAAGTCTCCCCTTGACATGCCAACCACTGAGCTACTCAGGGAGGGTCAAATTGAGATTAGTGCCTGCTACAGATCCCCTCCTCTGTCAGCACATGGTAACGAAATGAAATGAAATTGAGAAATGAAAATTGCAGATCTCTTAACGGTAATATGCAACTTCTCTCTTAAAATGGCCACAGTGCCGGAGGACTGGAGGATAGCAGATGTCACACCAATTTTTAAAAAGGAAGGAGGGGGGACCCGGGAAACTACAGGCCAGTTAGCCTTACATCTGTCCCAAGGAAGATGGTGGAAAGCCTCATCCAAGAGAAAATCTTAAAACACACAGAAGAACAAACCTTGCTGAGAGAAAATCAGCATGGCTTCTGTAAGGGTAAGTCTCGTCTGACAAATCTTTTAGAATATTTTGAAAAGGTCAACATGCATGTGGATTTGGGTGAACCAGTAGATATAGTCTATCTGGATTTTCAAAAGGCTTTTGACACAGTCCCTCACCAAAGGCTGCTGAGAAAATTGCACAGTCAGGGGATAAGAGGGCAGGTCCTCTTATGGACTGAGAACTGGTTGAGATCCAGGAAACAAAGAGTAGGTGTCAACGGGAAATTTTCACAATGGAGAGAAGTGAAAAGCGGTGTGCCCCAGGGCTCTATCCTGGGACCGGTGCTTTTCAATCTGTTCATAAATGACCTGGAGACAGGGATAAACAGTGAGGTGGCCAAGTTTGCCGATGACACAAAACTTTTCCGTGTGGTAAAAACCAGAGAAGATTGTGAAGAACTCCAGAAAGATCTCTCCAAACTGGGGGAATGGGCTGCAAAATGGCAAATGTGATTTAATGTAGCCAAATGTAAAGTAATGCATATTGGGGCAAAAAATCCAAACTTTATCTATCAACCCATGGGCTCTGAGTTATCCGTGACGGATCAGGAAAGAGATCTTGGTGTGTTGGTGGACAGCTCCATGAAGGTGTCTACCCACTGTATGGCAGTGGTGAAGAAGGCCAATTCCATGCTAGGGATTATCAAAAAGGGGATTGAAAATAAAACAGCCAACATTATAATGCCATTATACAAAACAATAGTAAGGCCGCACCTGGAGTATTGTGTACAATTCTGGTCACCGCATCTCAAGAAAGATATAGTGGAATTGGGAAAGGTGCAGAAGAGAGCAACTAAAATGATTACTGGGCTGGAGCACCTCCCTTATGAGGAAAGCCTAAAACATTTGGGCCTCTTTAGTCTGGAAAAAAGGCGCCTGAGGGGGATACGATTGAGACGTACAAAATTATGCAGGGCATGAGTAAAGTGGATAGAGGGAAGCTCTTCTCCCTCTCACAAAATACCAGATCTAGGGGGCTTCCACTCAAATTGAGGGCTGGGAGAGTAAGAACAGACAAAAGAAAATATTTTTTCACGCAGCACATTGTTAGTCTGTGGAACTCCCTGCCACAGGATGTGGTGATGGCATCTGGCCTGGATGCCTTCAAAAGGGGATTGGACAGATTCCTGGAGGAAAAGTCCATCACAGGTTACAAACCATGATGGAGATGTGTAATCTCCAGGCTTAAAACCGGGGTACTTCAAGGGCCAGATGCAGGGGAGTGGTATCAGGAGACAGATATCTAGTCTCGTGCACTCCCAGACGCATTTGGTGGGGCCACTGTGAGATACAGGAAGCTGGACTAGATGGGCCGTTGGCCTGATCCAGCATGGCTCTTCTTATGTTCTTATGTTCTTATGTTCTTATGAAACAGAAGACATGCATCATCATTACTATTTAGGGCATGCTTTCTAAACTGTCTCCTCAGTTCCTTTCTAGCTTAGTTAGAATGCAACTAGGTGTTGAGAGGGGTGTTGTCCCACTATTTGGTCCACTCTGGGTAGGCACAAGCTGGTTCCCTCTTTTTTCTGGCATCCACACAATGCAAGTGCCATTATGAGCCTGTCTTCCTGTATCTGTTTGGCTCCCTGTCAGGTCCTACTGTTTTATGTGCAGGTAGGATTGCTCCATCTTGATTTGGTTCCAGCATGTGCAATCGCTGGGTTAGAACCAAAGTGGATGGGTTAAGTTAAGGAGACAGTTTTCAGTTGCCCAATATCATTATGTGGATTACGCAGGGGGCAATATCATTATGTGGATTACACAGCTGTAGCCTCTGCCTTCTCAGCTTATAGCCATTTGTGCAGGGATGGTTTTCCCCCACTGATATCTGTAAATACACCATCACAGGAAAAAGCAGTAGATTTTGAGAAATTCTTGGCAAAATGCAAATAGTAGGCAACATTTGCATACACTGTCTTAGGGCTCTATCCCACATCCCTTTAAATGCAGATCAAATTTGAAGATAAACCGTGTCCAAAAATGTTGTCCCCATGGCCACCAGGCTTTTTGGAAAAAAAAACAAAAAGAAAGAAAGAAAGAAAACCCGGTAACGCCCCCTTAAGTGAGGTTTCCAAGACCTAGCAGAGAAGTAGAGAATTTTTTGCTTTGCTTAAAAATCCACCTTTACTGTCATCAATAAGCATTCTTTGGCAGACTTCAGTGAAAAATGATCTGTACTTCTTCCCCCTTTTCTGAATCCACTTTAACTTGGGCATATGTTGTTCTTTATATGTTAAATGTCTGCCACAAAATCTTGAGTATCATTTTGCCTGCATGGGAAAATAATTTGACAGTCAACCTAGTTACTGCACTCGTGGGCGTCTTTTCTTCAGGACTGCAATGCATTTGTTGCCTTTGGGCAACTGCCACATTTTCTAAATTTGCTGGTACATTCTTCAGAGTTTGATAGACTCGGTTTCTCTAGCATGAAGTAGCTTTACTGGCGTCCTTCAATTCCTAGTGATTATATCTTCCAAGTGCCTGAAGAGTAGCCTCCACTTCACTCTAAAATTGGAAGTTCGGCATCAAGGGATTCTTCTTTGGAAAAAAAAGTCTTATTCGTTTATTTCTTCTAGTTCTTCAATCGATTGCTTTCATTGTCTGTTTATCTTATCCTGATGAGACGATATATTTCTTTGTTGATCTTGCAGCATCCCCAATCTTGGTTTAAATTTCTCTTTGATTCCGGGGATTATAATGAAAAGAATTCTTGTTTCTCTTTCTTCTCTTGTTGTCTTCTATTCCTTTGCACTGAGTATTATAGTGATTCTCCGTGAATACGCGCAGGGACAATTGCATAGAGAAAGGCATCTATTAGGAGGAATGGTTGGGGGTGGGGAAAGGCACTTACAAGAGAAAATGGTGCAGAAAATGGGCATATTAAAAGAAATGCTTAGGGAACTGAATATATATTTTTGTACCGACTTATCTGGAAAATGTGGAAATTGGGGAAAAAAGAAACAGGACAGAATGAACTATGCCTCAGGGGAAGAAAAGGTATGTGATAGAAAGTGGAGCAAACAGAATCATTCATCCCTAATCAGAGTTTTAAACATTACCACATGATCCCTCATGAATCAGGGCTGAAGTAGCAGGGAACTGCACTGCCTTTCTATCTCTCTTGAGGGCCAAGACAAATCTCAAGGTGAGCATTGAGAGGAAGAGAAAGTTGGATTTTTGTGTATGAGGTAGCCTTAAATTGAGGCGGGCAACACATGGCCCACTGGATGCATGCAGCCCTTCTAGGGGGCCATATTCTGCCCACCCATTCTCAAATTTTAAATGGCCACTAGATGGGTCAACAGGCTTTTTCAGGTTAAAAAAAAGAACATCAACAATCCAATTCTTGGAATAAAATGCTTGGGAGAGTGGCGGGCATGGGAGAAGGTCAGACCCATCAAGGACTAGAGTTGGGCATCTCTGGGTCCTGGACCTCTGAAGATATTCAACTCTTGCTTTGAAACAAGGATATCACCTTCTATTCCCATCAATGTTCACTGACCTGTGTGCATGCAATATTGACATGTCAAAAACCCAGGAACAAAGGAAGCTGACTGGGGAGGGGGACTGTGGTGAATCCACTTGGGCGTACTGTGCCCCTGGAAGTGAAGCAAGAAACGGGGAACAGTTATAACATATGAGGAAAGACTGAAAGAACCGGACATGTTTAGCCTTGAGAAAAGAATCCCTGAAAGGTAGCCACACAAAGGAAGGGCAGGATCTGTTCCTGATCATCCCAAACAGTAGGACTCGTAATAATAGGTTGATGCCACAGGGGGGAAGAGTTAAGTTGAATAGCTAGAAAAACTTCTGAACTGTTGGAGCTGTATGACAATGGAACCAATTACTTTGGGCGGTGGTGTGCACGCTCCATTGATCAAGGCATTCAAGAGTAAATTGGACAGCCATCTGTCAGATCTGCTGTGAATTATATTCATGCTGTGTGTGTGTGTGTGTGTGTGTGTGTGTGTGTGTGTGTGTGTGTGTGTGTGTGTGTGTGTGTGTGTGTGTGTGTGTGTGTGTGTGTGTGTGTGTGTGTGTGCTTGATAGCCTCATAGGCCCCTTCCAACACCATGATTCTATAATTAATAACCTTTCTTTTCCCCATAAGTCCTTGCAGCAGGAATGGAGGATTTGGGAAAATGTCCCCGTGAGCTGGTGGTGCTTTGTGTTACTTTGGTGAAAGCGTTATTTGCCTTAAAATGCTAGATGCTCAAGTTTTGTTCATTTGTGGAGTGGGGGTGGGAATGCTTCTTGCATTTTCTCCTTGTGAAGGGCGCTGCAAAATATCTTCTTGTTTTTGCAAGATGACGAGGAAAAACCCCTGCAGTTCTCCAGTTTTTCTTCATCAAGGTGTAATGTTGCACATAGAGCAACACGGACTCACTTCCTTTCTAAGCATGTTCTTTTCCCTGTGGGCATTACTGCCTAGAATCTGGTTTCTTCAAAGAGCAACACTGGTTTTTGATGTCTAATAGCCATTGATAACCCACACGCCCACTTGAGGGAATGACACTGCTGGAATCAAATGCTGCTGTTTGCAGTGAATTCCGTTTGGTTTGCCATGGAGGAGTGTTTAAAGGAATCATACCAGCATTTGAATGGCAGTGGGTGAAAGGGGGAGGTGTTTAAATACTGTGCCACTACTGTGAAACTCAAAAACGTACTTTGCAGTAGAAACTGCCACTGTTTTTATTTTTTAGATTCAGTATGCATGTCATGCCACACAGATTCTCCTCAGATACATATTCTCCCTCACAAGAGCCTTGTTAGGTGGGTCAGGTGAGGAAGAGCATCTGGCCTAAGGCTAGCTAAGAGGTAGGGGTCCATTTCTAAGTCCCAACCTAACACACTTCAATGGCTCTCCAGTGCATATTTAAGAGTGTTTGTTTACATTAAAATATTTATATCTGGACGTATATCAAAATAGTTTCGTCTTACAAACAGCAAGTCAACAGAAAACTATTTTAATCATGTACTATATCAGAACTCTATGACCTGTGTCCGAATCATGATCCCAAGCCCTCAGAAGCTTGGTTAGAAGAGCCATGTTTTAACTTGGGCACCAGCCTGGAGGCCATTTTGTGAGCCTTGCCTCTTGCATTTGAAATTCCAATGTTTAAGAAGTTTAGGTCGAGGAACTTTGCAGCTCCTAGCAATCCGGCTTTCTTTACCCCTGCAGGAAGTTGACAAATAGGGGAAGAAAGAGACGTTTTCTGTCAGGTAGGAAAGAGAACTGATCAGATGGAGCTCATAAGAGTGACCTGTTCTCACAATTGAACTCTGTAGCATTCCAATAAAATGAGTGGCCGTGGCAATCCGCTCTGTAGAGGGGCTTCAGCCGGTGTACCAAGGAATAAAATAAGAGCTGTTTTTGTTGGCCCTGCTGTCCTCAGCATGGACAAAAGAATGGATGGAAGCAAAAACTGCCTTGCAGTTAAATGCACAATAAGCCTTCTGCCCCAGCATACCACATCTGCTGTGCACAAACATAATGGAAAACCGCCCCAGAATCCATTCATTTGATTGCTTCAGCTCTGCCAGAGGCAGCACACAATGTGACACAATATAACACCACCAGTCAGCTAAAGCTGCTTCCCATTCTATGTGCCGTCTATTGAATAAGGTTTCACATTAAATGAGAGAAAAATGGATCAAATGAAGCAATTGTCTTCTTGGGAAACTGGAGGAAGCAGACAAGCAGTAAACCACTTCCTGAAGGACATCTTAGCACTACTTACTTTCGGAACACAAAACTTTTTGAAAGTTCTGCAGTATTCACCAAGAGACTCCTTGACAATTGTTGGAGCTCCTCCTTAGACAAAGGTTTTGGACCACGATACCTGTTGGAACACCTTCTTCCATCAAATTCTGCCCATCCTACCTGTTCATCCTAGGCAGGACAGCAGAAGTCACTGACCCTGAGAATGGTCCAGGAGAGCGGAAATTGGGCCTTCTCAGTGGTAGTGCCACCTTGATCAATCACCTCCCTCCTGACATTTGCCTGCCTCCCTGCCTCGACATCTTTAAACAGTCATTTAAAACATGTCAGGCCTTTCCAACATCAGAACACAGCATTTTATCAGCCTCTAACCCAATGACGCCGCCATCTTCACTGTTCTAGTTTTAATTTTAAGTTCTATTGTCTTTATTGATTTGGGAGTATGTAGTATAATTTAGCCCTGACACTTGTTTGTGCTACCTAGGTCATCTAGGAGTTATAATCTGAGGACATCTAGGCGTTTACATTGGGGAACCACTACCCTTAAAGAGGTAGGTGTAGCTGCCTATGAAAGCTTTGAGAAGGAATATCCTTGTTGGGACGTAACCTCCAGGTCAATAGCTTAATTTCTCAAAGGTTTAACTCCTCACTTAGTTATTAAACATGTGGATTGGTGGCATGTAATCCTGAGTTCTCCTCCACTGCTGTTGAGAGCGAGGAATTCAGAGTGATGGCATGCACCCTGTGGAGCAACTTTTCCCTCAGGCACAAACTATTCTTGCTCTTAGGAATAACAATACCATAACCTTTGAACTGAAGGGCTGGAATGGGCCCTCTGGATCATTGAGTCAGCCCCTTTCCAGGGGAATCAAACTCCCAACCCCTGACTCCACAGGCAGAGACCTAAGCCACACTGAGCTGATATTAGTAGTTTAGGCTACCAAGCACTCTGTGTAGATAAACAAGGTAGATACTGTAAAGTAGGACCCCCATATCCACTGATTCATTATCCACTGATTCAGTTGTCCACGGTTGGCAGAGGAAAAATAAATAATTCAGCAGCCGTAAAGCAAGCTACTGTCACAAAAAGCATCTGTAAAGCAAGCTACTGTCATAAAACAGCAGCCGTAAAGCAAGCTACTATCACAAACAGCATCTGTAAAGCAAGCTACTGTTGCAAAACAGCAGCTGTAAAGCAAGTTACTATCACAGAATAGCAGTTTGGGGGACATTTTTGGCATTCTTTCTTATCCACGGTTTTCATTATCCACGAGAAGGGCTTGGAACCAATCCCCAGCGGATACTGGGGTCCTACTGTATCCTGATCTTATACACCATTTTTACATTGCATGTTTACAGCAGCGTGCACTGCTTTGAAATACTTGGATGTAAGTAATCAATAAACTCTTGTAAACCAATCAGTAAGAGCAAGGATTGTAGGCATCATGGTGCTGCTGCTAGTTTGCCGGACCCTGAGCTTCCTGCTGACTAGATCTTAAACACAGTATTAATAGACTTTTGACCTAGCTGCACAGGCATTGGAAAGTGCAAAGAAAGCACACTTTCTACAAAACAGAACCGAACAAAATCCCAAAGACATTGGTTCTACTTTGAAAATATGTTATGGCTACAATGCTGTTGGCCTTTGTCTTAAGGTTTTGCATAGCTTTCCGTGCACATCTTGAGGTTTCTTCTGGGTGACATCAGGCCTCTGATGTCACACTCACAAATTAAAGGTGTTAGGAACCTTTGTAAAGGCAAAGGGTTCCCCTCTCCGCAAGAGAGAGGTGTACAATTAGCTAGAGAGAGCTGCCAAAGTGCAGATCTTGTACACTGTATGAACAGACGTTTGTTTCCAATTAGCAGAGCCGGGATATAACCTTTCGCCTCTCTGCACTCATAAAGCTATTGGAGTTAGAATTGTCTTTTGAATGCAGGCACATGGTGGGCAGAAGGGCTGTCAGACAAAATGGAGACTGGGAAAGGTCAGTGTTTATTAAGTGAGGAGAGGAATTGATTTTAGAGGATGAAAATATGAAATGACTGAACTGGGCATACTTCGGCCGGGCAGCAGCTGGGAGGATTTGTTATCAACCCAACAGCCTTTTGAAGTGCACAATGAAGCCAAGAATTGGCATGGGCCCACACATGGTCACAAAAGTGTTTTCCATATATGAAGATACAGTATTATGTTTTTCCTTTAAAATATAAGGACCACACACCAAAGATATTTTGTTCCATATATCAAAATATTATGCTTTTCCTTTAAGGTATAGGGATCGCACAGCAAAGATATTTTGTTCTTAGCTTTCCGTGCAGCTAGAGGCAATGACAGTAACCTAAGGAAGGAAGAGAGAGAGACGGTGAAAGTTAAAACAATTTGCATAACATTTGCTCCTGCTAATTTGAACTGATAGATACACATACTGTATGTAATTACTCATAATTTCAGCAGACATAGAATGGAGCTCCCCATTGTGCCAAAATGTCTGCCAGGTGTACTGGGTCTGTCTGCCATCCAGGCAGTGTTGATGGGAATTTTCTCTGCCTTCTCTAGCCCTTGGTGTTATCTGACACAGGTCAATCTACTTGTGCCAGGGAAAAACTCTTCTTCCACTCTGTCTAAGCAGGGGTGCCCAAACCTTTTGTAAGGAGGGCCAGATTTGGTGGCTGAGAATGTGTCAGGGGCCGGTTGCTCCCCGACCCTGCCACACCACTGCAAGCCCCACCCACTGACTCATAAGCCCCACCCACTGACCCCTTGCAACCCCACCCACAGGAAGGAAGGCGGGGACCAAGGGAGGGAGGGATGAAGGTGGAAACCAAGAGAGGAAGGAAGGGGGGAAAGAAGGAAGGTGGGGACCAAAGGAAGCATAGGGAGCTGTGGCCACAGGTCGCCCCTTGGAAGAGGTGATCTGTGTGACCTTGAACCCCCAAGCTCCCCAGCGGTGGCAACGGCTCGCCCGCCAGCCCACCCCAAAGCTCCTTGGTGGTGGCAGAGACCCGCTGGCCTGCCCACCCCCCCACATTCCCCTGCGGTGCCGGTGGCAGCAGACCGCCCGTCCGCCCAAGCTTCCCAGCGGAGCTGGTGGTGCGGCCCACCCGATCACTGCCTCACATGTGCACCCAGCCTCACAATGTTCCTGGCGATGCTGGTGGTGGCGGCCTGCCCATGCACCGCCCTGTGCACACGTGCTGAGCTTCACAAGGTTCCCAGCGGTGCCGGTGGCGGCGGTCCGCCTGTGTGCCGCTCTGTGTGCACGCCTAGCTTCACAAGGTTCCTGGTGATGCCGGTGGCGGCGGCCTGACTACGCGCCACCCCCCCTGCACGCACCCAGCCTCATATGGTTGGCGGCGGTGCTGGTGGCAGCAGCCCGCGCAATGGCTGGCTGGCCAGCCCTCCCAGCCCCACAAGATTCCTGGCGGTGCTGGTGGTGGCGGCCCACCCCCTCGCATGCCCACCCAGCCCCACAAGCTTCTGCTCACTGGCCGGCTGGCCCACCAGCCCCTCAAGCTTCCTGGCAGTGTCAGTGTTGGCGGAAGATTTTTTTAAAAAAAAATGGGGCAAAGAAGGGGGAGGGAGGGGTGAGCCAGCCAGCCGCGGGCCACTCAGAATGGCCTGACGGGCCGGATTTGGCCCCCAGGCCGGACTTTGGGCAGGCCTGGTCTAAGGCTAGGGTGGACAATTTCCAGAGGCGTGGGGGCCGCATATATCCATCACGCTCACTGGAGGGCTGTATTTCCCCCTGTTACCTTAAAGAGCAGCGGTGAATTCCCACTAGTTATTAGACAAAATTTTGTTGTGGGATTTGCAACCTTGCACTGGCATAATGTTGATTAGGTACAGGCAAGTAATGAAAAACTTTGTCTCCATTTAGGTTCTGAGGCTGCTTAGGGTTCTCTTTTTCCCGGAGGAAGTCTTTGGGAGCCTCAGAAGGTCAGGGGAAGACCTTCTACCTTGCGGAGAGGGTGCGGAATCTGGGTGTGCTCCTGGACCCGGCGCTTACCATGGAGGCCCAGGTGGCGTCGGTGACCAGGTCCGCCTATTACCATCTCCGTCGGATCGCCCAGATCCGCCCGTACCTCGACGCGAGCTCCTTGAGAACAGTGGTCCAAGCTCTGGTGATCTCGAGGCTGGACTACTGTAACGCCCTCTACATGGGGTTACCCTTGAATCTCCTCCGGCGGCTGCAGCGGGTACAGAACGCATCGGCCAGGCTGGTGGTTGGTGTGCGTCGTTATGATCACATCACCCCAGCCCTGGTCTCCCCACTGGTTGCCCGTTGCGGCCCAGATTAGATTCAAGGTCCTGGTTTTAGTTTATAAAACCCTCCATGGCTTGGGACCAGACTACCTGGCAGAGTGGATCGCTCAGCGATCAACCTCGGCCCGTCCCGTTCGGCAGGCGCGAGCGCACTTGCTCCGGGTCGCCACCCCTCGGGAAGCCCGGAGGACGCAGACCCGGACCCGGGCTTTCTCTGTGGCGGCCCCCAGCCTCTGGAATTCCATCCCCAGTGAAGTGCGCTCTGCAGAGTCCCTGCTGGCCTTCCGAAAGGCTTTGAAAACCTATCTTTTTCGGGAGGCCTTTGGCGATGTTTAATTTACTTAATTTTTTTTTCCCTTTGGCCCGCCATCGTAATCAGTTTCCCTCATTAGAGAAGTGCTGCTTAGGTTTTAATTCTGTACAGCGTGATTTATCTGTCTTGTCCTGTCTTATTTTTAGTATTTTTTTTTGTAACTTTGTCTGGCTATTGTAGCCTCGTGTAAGCCGCTTAGGGTACTTGTAGATAAGCGGGATATAAATCCAATAAATAAATAAATAATAATAAATTAATAGTAAAATAAATAAAGTAAAATTTAAAAATTACAATTACGTCCACAGTTTTCTTGCAGTGGTTGCAATCTCAGCAGCTGTGATTTTATTATTATTATTATTATTATTATTATTATTATTATTATTATTATTATTATTATTATTATTATTATTATTATTATTATTATTATTATTAATCAATCAATCAATCAATCAATCAAACAATCAATCAATCAATCAATCAAACAATCAATTAATTAAATCCCCCCTTGCAACCTACTTCCGACTTGGCACTTAACCAAACTTGCAACTCTTAAGATGTTGACTAGCCCACTTCCCTCCAAAAATACATTGTGTGATTCTTTAAGAGCAGAACACTTTTTATTATTAAAGGGTTGTGGAGATCTGCGTAGGGTTCCTCTTTCCGAGGCTCCCAAAGCAAAAGGGAGTCCTTGAGAGCCTTGGAATCAGAAAGGAGGAGGAGAAGAAGCTTTTAATTACATACTTTGAAACAAATGCTTCTGGCATCTGATCTGGGTCACTCTGGCACAAAGTTTACACAACAGGATTTTGCCCAGTGAGTTACTGCTTGTACCTCTTGTGATGCACCAACTTCTGTGACTGGTGCCCCTTGAAGAATACACAACACTTGTCGTGTGCTTTGTGCTGTCACCAGCAATTTACAGCAACCCTAAAGGGTGTTTCCACACAAATGGAATATTGAAGGAGCAATTCCCCAGTTCCACCTTACTACCCAGTAGGTTTCCATGGCGGAGCAGGCATTTGAACCCAGGTCTCCCAAGTTCTGGTCTGCCCCCTCTATCTACTGGACCACACAGGGGGTAAAGTGCTCAGGGAACTAGGAAATATCTCTGCGCTCTGGGGTATAGAGTGAGTGAGACCGGGGTTTTTTTAAAGTTGTGGGAAAGAGGAAACTTGTCCTATGCAGAAGAATAGGTGTTAGTCATTGTATTGTGATGAAGGGATTAAGAAGTTTCAATGCAATCAGGGGTATTATTTTTATCCTGTGTAGTTGATGGGTGTTGCTAGCTATTAGCTGTTCTATTGTGTGAACTGATCACTGTTGCTTCTGGCTGGGTGGGGATCATTGAGTTTTGACCCTTTGCAGTACCTTTAGTACTGGAAGCTAGGCTTTGTTGATTTTTAGAATTTATTCCTTTTTTGTTGAAACTGTGCTTATATTTATGGATTTCAATGGCTTCCCCGTGTAGTCTGACATAGTAATTGGTACTAGTGTTGTCCAGTACCTCTTTGCCCTGGAAGAGGATTTCATGTCCAGTTTGTTTCAGGGTGTGTTCAGCTACTGCTGATTTTTCTGGCTGCATTAGTATGCAGTGTCTTTCTTTGATTCTGGTCTGGATGCTGTGCTTTGTGGTCCCAATATATACCTGGCTGCAACTACAAGGTATCTGGTATACTCCTGCAGTGGCAACTGGGTTTCTTTTGTTCTTTGTTAACCATAGTATCTGTTTGTAGGTTGTGTTTTTTCAACACTTTGTCCATGTGGTCCGTGACTCCTTTTATGTGTGGCAGAAATACTTTGTTTGTTGGAGGCTGTTTTTCTTCTTCAGTTTGGTGTTGTTGTTTTCCAGTTTGATGGCTCTTTTGATTTCGTTCCTGGAATAGCCATTTGCCTATAAGGCTCAATTCAGGTCGCTGAGTTCAGTGTTGAGGAATTCAGCTTCACAGAGATTGGAACACTTGTTTGTGTGATTTATGCTTCTTACTCTGTTATGCACTGTTGACACATTGTGCTGTCCTTTCCAGCAGACCTCTCCATTCCAATACAGGGAAATACCTTCCAGTTTCCTCCATTGTCCACTTCAGATTTGTACCTTAAAATACAGTAGATAGCGGATCAAAGAGAACTCCATTTGCTCTGGAGAAAACCTTGAAAATACTTTTCTTGGTGCTTAATGACTCTTCCTTAATTTTCAAAAAATACTCTCTCCATTGCATTCATTCCCCAGGGAGCAGCGAGTGACTAAGGTTGGGTGGACAGGGAGGTGATTCACTAGCCCAATATGAGCCCAGAAGATGCAGAAACAGTGGGGCAAGTTAGCGGATCCCAGGCTTGTTGAGCTGTCAAGAAGTTACATCCTTGCTTTTTCATGCTGCTTTCACATGACCCCTAAAATCCGCTGGCAACTTAAATTCGGATTCCCCCCAACCAGAGATCATGTGGTTTTTGTTCTGCTTCCTGTGTTCCCACCCTCCCACACTCTGATTCTATTGCTTCTGTCTGATGTGAGGGGAGGGAGAAAAAAATGCAGGCTCACCTCCGCCTGCCATCGGCAGCAGCTAGTTGTAGTAGGACAGGAAGCCCGTTATGTATTCCTGGAGAGCCAGGCATTCACAGCTTTAAACTCTGCAATGGAAAATTTTTACCTCCTCGAGACCAGGTACTTGTCGTGGTCGTACTTTAATTTTTTTAAAGTCCGCTGCTGGTGGGAAAACAATTTTATGCTCCACATCTGCGAGCATTTTGCAGTGGATTTTAGGGGTTGTGGGAAAGCAGCCTCAGTTCTCTTTTGCTACTAAGAAACAGTAAGATCAGCTTAAAGCCTGAAAATGGCCTGTCAAAATAGCTAAACCTCAAGATTAGCCTAAACTCAAACAGGAGTGCCACTGGAGAAGGAGGACCTGGATGCGTATGTTGAATTGTGAGTGGGGTGACCCGCTAGAGCAGTAGTTCTCAACCTGTTGGTCCCCATATGTTCCTGGACTGCAACTCCCAGAAATCCCTTCCAGCACAGCAAGTGGTGGAGACTTCTGGGAATTGCAGTCCAGGAACATCTGGGGACCCACAGGTTGAGAACCACTGGGCTAGAGGGTTGGGGGGGGCAGGCAGTGTGTTGCTGCTATGGGGCCGCACCAGTGAATTTTGCTGAACCAAGCTGAATTGATTTGTGTCCATTTCTATTTACCAGTTGTATTTCAAGAGCATCATCTGTGGTTAGAGACAGAAGGTTAAGCATCCCCGCTTCACCCTAGATCAGTGGTGGTGAACCTTCAGGACTCCAGATGTTTTGGACCACAGCACCCACAGGCCTTTGTCATTGGTCATACAGGCTTGGAATTCTGGGAGCAGCAATTAGGGGGCGCCAAATTGACTACCAACCCCCGCCGCTGCCCCCCACCCACCATCCAGATTATATTTTGCAATGGGGTTGGCAAAAACTGACTGCTGCTCTGGGCTCTGGATGCCCTAGCTATGCCTCTGCCTCCTGATAGTACAGTTCCAGGGTAACGCCCAGAAGAATGGGATGGTGAGCCACTTCTGAGTATTCTCTACCTGGAAAACCCTGAAAAGGATCAGCATAAGTCAGAACTGACTAGTTGGCAAACCATTATTATTGTATTTTCAAGGCACAGAACTGCCTCCCCACCACTACCCCGGAGATAAGTAAATGAGGTGCCTACATGCCTAGAACCCTTCACTGCTGCCCACCCACCCCTTCCCAAACCAACCTGTGAACTGAAATGTCATTATATAGTGGACCCTCGTATAACAATCGGTTTGTATAACATAAAATCTGTACAACATAAAAAATTCCAGAGATAGGGGAAATTCGCCTATGGGGTGAATTCGTACAACATAAAAACGATCACAATTAGGGATTACTCTGTTTTCAGTGCATTCCTATGGGAAATTTGTATAAAGGAAAATTTGCTTAACATAATTTAACTTGGAATGAATTAATTCCTTTATACACGGTACCACTGTAATTGATAGGGACAGAGGTGAAATCCATACTGCTTGTTAGATTCCTTCATCTGCCCATGACCAGACAATGACCGAACTTTTTGGACTAAGGCAGGGGTGTCCAAACTTTTTGCGAGGAGGGCCAGATTTGGTGAGGTGAAAATGTGTGTGGGCCAACCATTCAGCCCATTTGGCCCCCGGGCCGGACTTTAGACAAGCCTCTAAGACATGCAAGGAGGTGGGAAGGACGCTGCAGCAACGGAGCCAGGGGAGGGTAGGCTGGGCAGATGGCGGGGGGGGGGGGATGGACAGAGGCAGGGAAGGCAGGCGAACTGCAAAACTGCAAGTTGACGTCTCTATCTGGTATGGGCTGCGGCCAGCTGGTGGGGATGCGTGACAGGCTGAGCTGGTAGGGAAAAGAGACTGTGGGCCACTCAAAATTTGAAAACGGGCCGCATTTGGCACCTGTGCCTGAGTTTGGGCATGCATGAACTAGCGAGAACAGTGCTTTCTCATGAGATGATATCAGGGTGGGATTCAAAATGGTCATCCCATTCTTTCCCTACTATGCTGCCTTTTAAATGAATACACTTTGGTCAGCTAACTAAACCCCTTCCCTAAACTTGTTTCATATCTCCTTTGTGCATTTCTTACAGCCAGGCTCTCAAGCAGATCTCACAATTATTGTTTTTCTGATAAATCAAGCCACTGTGTTCTTAGCAGAATGTAATAAATGTCTAACCAGCACATAATTCTTTGTCCTGAAATTATATGGCTTAAAGAAAAAAAAAACTGCTCTCTTTGCCAGACTTTGACATTTAAAGCATTTTAATGGCTGCTTAAAGAACAATAAGAGCTAATAAAAAACTTTTCAGCCATCAGCAACACACAAAAGCACTCTGATTCTTTTTATGCTGCTGCTTTTAGGCAAGGAACACAGTGCAAGAGGGACACAACCTCCAATGCCTTGTTACCCTCTTTATCAGAACCCTCAGTTGCATTCCTTTCCTATTAATCCCTTTCATACCTGTCAGGTGTCCTGTACTGCCCAGGAATGTCCCATTTTTACCCCTCTTTCCTGCCTACAGTTTCCGACAGTTTTCTACAGTTATTCACCATGAAAGATGAAGAAAGGGGAAAGCCACAGACATCATCTTCAGGGGCAGGGTGCTTTTCAACATGGGACACACCAGGAGTCAATGCCTGTTACTTCTATGCCTTTTGTTTAGAGCTTCTAGAAGCTTCTGGATGATCCCCTGCTGGAAGCAGAATGGAAACTGGGCCTGATCTGCAGGACAGCATATTTCTTTAGCCCAAGTCGTAGCTAATCTCCCTCGAGTTCTTGTATTTAACACTCATTTATATTAAACCATCAGCTTTCTCTTTCCATGTATTAAGTCACCCCCTGTACCCCACCCAAGTGCAGCCAGCATTGATTCATCTTAATCCATCCCTCCTTCCTCCTCCTCTCCCCTTCCCTGTACCATGCACATTAAAAGACCATCTATCATTGTTTTGTCTCTGGCTTTTTAATCAGGCCTGTATGCATATTGGTTTGAGCATGTGGCAGTTTAATTACCCTCTTGAATACGTGAAACACATCTTTGTCATATCTGCTTATATCTGAAGGCAGAGCCACGTTACAATGCTAATTAAAGCGGGATGCTGACAATTCCTCTCCATACTCAAATTATATCCCATCTGTCTTGTCTCCTGCTCTCTCTTTGGATTAATTGTGGGTGGGAAAATAATTTTTTCCTTGGAGTTGCATTGAAAATGTGTGTGTGTGTGTGTGTGTGTGTGTGTGTGTGTGTGTGTGTGTGTGTGTGTGTGTGTGTGTGTGTGTGTGCGCGCGCGTGTGCATGTGCGTGCGTGTGTGTGTGTGTGTGTGTAGTCAATTTTAATGAAGATGTGCACACGCACACACACACACAAGCCCCCCCCCATGTGCATCACAGGGCAAAGTCAAATTAAAGAAGGCTTCCTGCTAATGTCTTTCTAATATATCTATTTATCAAGGCCATGGTTTCTAGAAGCCTTGCATGACAGCAGGCTATTCTAGCAGCTGATCTAATGGGATGCCGTTTGTTATACGAGGGTCCACTGTAGATGTTTTTCTGGAATTGTCTAGCTTTCTCCATAATCCAGCACATGTTGGCAATTTGATCTCTAGTTCCTCTGCCCCTTTGAAATTCAGCTTGTCCTTCCTGGAGTTCTCTGTCCACATACCGCTGAAGCCTCCCTTGTAGAATTTTTGAGCATAACCTTGCTAAGCATGTGAAATAAGTGCAATTGTATGATAGTTGGAGCATTCTTTGGTGTTGCCTTTCTTTGGGATTGGGATGTAGACCGATCTTTTTCCAGTCCTCTGGCCACTACTGACTTTTCCAAATTTGCTGGCATATTGTGTGTAGCACATTTACAACATTTTCTTTTAAGAGTTTTAAATAGTTCAACTGGAATGCCATGACCTCCATTGGCCTTGTTGTTTGCAATGCTTTTTAAAGCCCACTTGACTTCACTTTGTGGGACATTTGGCTCCAGGTCAGCAACTACACTATCTTGGTTATCAGGGACATCCAGATCTTTCTGATAAAATTCCTCTGTGTATTCTTGCCATCTGTTCTTGATGTCGCCTGCTTCTGTTAGGCCCCTACCATTTTTGTCTTTTATCATATCCATCTTTGCATGAAATGCCCCTTTTATATTTCCAATTTTCTTCAATAGATCTCTGATTTTTCCTTTTCTACTGTTTTCCTCTATTTCTTTGCACTGTTTGTTCAAGAAGGCTGCCCTGTCTCTAACTACAGGTAAATGAGAATTACCTGTAGTTAATTCCTTTATTGATGGGATTTGTGTGTTTTAGCAAAAGGGACAGTACATGAAATAGTTTCTCTCTCTTTTTCAAAGGAGGGGTTCATTGATTCCCGAATGAGAACCTATAAGGCAGGAATGATTTCTAATGAAGAGGGGAACATGACAGCCTCCTGTCCTTTCAAGTTTCCTGTTTTTGTTTAACCTTTCTTTCACCCTTTATCTGGCAGTTACCAAGATCATGTTTCATCCAGTGGTATTGCAAGGACTGCGGTCTGCAACCATTTAGAAGAGCCATTGGGTGGTGGTGGTGGTGGTGGTGGAAGGAGTAGGGATTTTATGTAAAAGTGTGTGGATAAAGGGGATATCAGTGGGAGTGCGTTTTGCTTTACTTGTTCCTTGTAAGTGTGCAAATTCCTAGTGTCCTCTATCTCGTTCTGCCCATCCACCCGGATGGTTGGACCTTGTATACTTTCTCCCCCCCCCTTGATTTGGGGTGTGTGGGTGGGTTGTACCTCATTTCTATGCATTATTTTTGCTGCTGCGTCCAGGTCATTGGCCTGTGCTGATGTGTCTTCTCCCTCCTAAATCTTTTGGGGATTACCGTCACCACCACGACCACCACCACTTTGGTCCTTTCCTTTCTTGGATTTATTTTGCTCCCACCTGGTTGCTGCTTGCTGGGCTCAGAAGAGAAGAGAAGAGAAGAGAAGAGAAGAGAAGAGAAGAGAAGAGAAGAGAAGAGAAGAGAAGAGAAGAGATGGCATCAAGTGGTAGCGCAGAGATAAATCTCCCAATATTTTATGTGTTTTGGTTTATACTTTTCCCCTTCATTTGCTTGTTTGCTTTTTTTGGGGGGGATATGTGGCTGGATGTATGAGTTTTATTTTGATACTCCCCCTCCCCCTGTGTGTTTAATTACTTCCCCTGATTACTTCATTAATGTACTGTGTATTTATTCTGTTAAGCTTGTATATTTGGTGGGGGAGATTGTTTCAATTGGCGGTGGTTGTTATTGGTTGTACTGTTGCCTGCCTTTTGAATAGGTTGATTCTCTGTTGCTTTGCTTCTGCTTTCTTGGTGATAGTTTTTAGAAGTTCTTTTGGGCTTCTTGGGGGAGCACCAGAAAACATGGATTAATAATAATGTAATAAAATAACCTGTAAGAGACAGGCCCTTTCATGAAAAAAGGGAGTGATGCATTAAAGACACACACAAACAGAAAGGAAACACAAACACAAACACTGCAAAAACAACAGCAATCTTTTCTCTCTCCCCCAAATAGTTATCTTGTCCTGTTGACACTAAAATCAGCAGAACATACTACTAAGATCCTCTCATGCTTCTAAGTCAGGCATGTCCAAACTTTGGCCCTCCTGATGTTTTGGACCAAAAGTCCCAGAATTCCAAGCCTGTATTTCCAATGGCAAAGGACTGTGGGAGTTGTGTTCCAAAACATCTAGAGGGCCAAAGTTTGGACATGCCTGCTCTAAATGGTTTGGAGGCGGTTTGGTGTATCTTAAACACCACCTGCAAATCATATTGATGAGTCACTTTTCATTCTGACTATATCTTTTTCAAATATATTGGTACCTCAGTTTAAGTAATTAATGCATTCTCTTGGATGTTTTGTATTCTGAAAAATTTGTAAACCAAAGTGTGGTTTCCCATAGGAATGCATTGAAAACCAATTAATCTGTTCCGGAGATAAGAAAAAAAGTCAGAAAAAGTATTTTATCTGTTCAAAACTCTTTATAAAGTGCACTTTAAAGGCACGCACAGCAGAAACACCCCCTACAATGCAGAACACACAGGCATGGAAACAAAGCTCAACTCAATCCCACCACCCAAAGCATAGAAATGACAAAACTCAGCTCAGCCCCCTCCACGATGCAGTGCAATGCAATGCAGAAGCCCAGTAAAAGGCATGGAAACAATGAAGCTCAGGTCCCTAACCCAGAGACATCCGTGTCATCCACTCAGGATTGGGTTATAGGGCAAGATCCAATTTTAGTTACTGTAGTTATTTAGCCCAAAAGAGAGTGGGGAGACGTTGTGTTTTGAAGTGTGATCAGTTAGGTTACACGTCGGGGCACACATCCAGCATTCTTTTCTTTTCTTTTTTCCAATGGAGTTTCTTTTGTAACCAGAAAATTGGACTATACATCAGACTGGGCATTACAAAGCTGGAGGAGGTACAGAATAATGTAACAGTCTCCCAACTCAGATATATGGCCCAGGATCTCTTGTTTAA
This sequence comes from Phrynocephalus forsythii, assembly GCA_029282475.1. Classification (NCBI taxonomy): domain Eukaryota; kingdom Metazoa; phylum Chordata; class Lepidosauria; order Squamata; family Agamidae; genus Phrynocephalus; species Phrynocephalus forsythii. The sequence goes on from JAPFRF010000004.1 coordinate 21,372,699, forward strand.
AGCAAGATCCAAAATGGAGATGAGAGGATTGTGGAGTCTGTTGGGGGGGGCAGGCCTCAAGTTTCACCTCAGGCAATACAAATTAAAAAGTCCTTCTCAATGTTGGTAGACAAAGACCCACACACACACCCGACCCACACACACACCTTAGAACAAAGCAAAACCCATGGCTCCATACTGGCTGGGAACAGAGGTTCACAAAAACATGGCACACTTCATATCAGACACATTTGAGATAGAATTTAATTGACACACCAGCCAGTTATTGCCACATCAAGGCTATTAACCAGTTGCAGGAAGAAGATTTGGTCCTTGGTTCATTGCAGTGTTTTTCAGGCTATAGTCAATACCTTTTCCTGGTTGCGGATAGTGACAGAGGTGGCTGCCAGCATATCTTGAATAAAAGTAAAGGTAAAGGTTCCCCCCGCACATGCATGCTAGTTGTGTCTGACTAGGGGCAGTGCTCATCTCCATTTTTTAAGCCAGTGTGGTGCAAGTCCATGGCCATGTGGCCAGCATGGCTGAACGCATTTCTGTGCACGGACCACTTTCCACTTTTTTATGGCGGTAACTATTTATCTACTCTGCTGTGAGGCACCATTGATTCAAACTGCCAAGCTGCTGACTGTGCAGCCAACAGTTTCAGCACTCTAGCCCTCTGAGCCACCACACCCCTTATATATCTTGAACAGCTGGACACAAAAGGGAAGATACATCAACTGCTTGTCTTTTTTCCATTTTGGTTTCTTCATGCAGATTAGCCGATCTCTCATGAAATGTAGTTTGATAATAGCTACCCTGGATTGAAGAGGGCTTAACCAAGGCAGCAACAATGAGATGTGATAAGTCAGGGGCATAAACCATATGGTCCTCCATATGTTTTTGACCCTCTTCCCCTAAGGATGCTATCTCACCTGGGGAAGATCCTGATCTTCTGAAGGTCAGGCTTTTCCTCTTACTCCCGTCACATGACTGAAGATGTGGGATAGCAATTCCCACGTACAAAGCTGCTTTTTTATTTTAAAGCGCAGTTCAGCTCCATGGCCAGCAGGTGGCTCTAGCATTTTAAAAAAGGACCAGCTGGCTGGATGAAATTAAAACAAAGAGCACCTGATGTAGCTTCCTGGTGCTCCGAGCGTGTGTGTGTGTGTGTTGTGTCGTTACAGTTGTGACCGACTCTACGTGACTCCATGTCCATGGAGTTTTCTTGGCAGGAGTACTGGAGTGGCTTGCCAGTTCCTACTGCAGGCGCCTACAGTACCTTGTATTCCCTGGTGGTCGCCCATCCAGGTACTAACCAGGGCCGACCCCGCTTAGCTTCCGAAATCAAGCGAGATCGGATCTGCTTAGGGCATCTAGGCAGCGAGGCTCCGAGGGTGGGGGGGGGGTGGGGGAATAAAAAACAAAAAAAACCCCAGCACCAATCGGCCCCAGGAACAGCCGGTCGGCACAATGAGAGAAAAAAAGAAGAAACCCGGATAATCTGCGTGGTCCCACAACGTCTGCCTCCTTAAAAGCTGGATTTTTTTTAAGCGAGGCAAAAGATTCCCTACCTCTCTGGTAAGTCTTGGAAACCTCACTTAAGGGGGCATTACAGGGTTTTCTTTTTTTTTCTTTTTTTTTTTCAAAAAAGCTTGGTGGCCCTGGGGATGGCATTTTTGGACACGGTTTATCTACTAATTTAAACTGCATTTAAAGGGATGTGGGATAATTTAAATGAAGTCCAAAACATGTGGACAACCCTAGGTCCACTGCTGACAGCAGCCCCAACCTACCACATGATATCTAGTTAGGCAAGAGTGTCTTGACCCCCAAAGGTAGCAGGAAAGGGAAATGGGTGGATTTTTTGTGAACTACTTTCCACATTACTAAGCCTGGAAGATGGCACTGCTCAGCTTCTCAAATGGGGAAACTGACATTCTATTATGAGCCTGCACGTTTTTAAGGCATGACAACAGAAATACATCACATTGCTTGAAATCATTCTGGTGGAATAAGCACGTATTTAGGATCATCAATTGCTGAGAGAACATTTAGATTTGGTGATTAGGACAGAAGATGATATAGGCGTTAAAATTTGCACAAGGGAGGACAGAGGCCATTGGAACCATTAAGAGAGGAATGTCTAGGAGTGTGGATATTTTTCACTGTCGTTCTTCACAGACAGGGTTATGAAATCTGCCGTTTTCATTATATTATTTTCCTGAATTGAGCATTAATGAAGACATTCTTTCTGGTTGTCCTGATACAATTAATGGCAGCTGGAAGACTACAGCACTGGAGTTTCTTGTTTAGTTACCAGTGAACTATCAGCAAAGCTGAGGCAGAACTTGAAATAGCTATACAGTATGTTGACTGGAAAGCTTCAGCGTTGCCAGTTTCTGAGAAAAACACTTATAAGGCTACGGTCACAAGAGGGAAAATTCCCAAGTCATTACCCAATTGCATTGTAGCATAAATATCTAGTCACATGATGCATAGCTATTAGCAAATCATTTTACTGGCCGGCGGTGTAACCGTGGTTCATTTCCCACTTGCCAGTTTGTATGATCCTACCAATACTTTTTCCACAGTACAATTGCCATGGAAGGCAACTGCCACAGCTGCTGCATGGCTGCTCTTCTGTTGTAATCCCCACCACCATCATGGCCAGAATATTGATGCATTGGTAAATGTCTGTCAATAGGTTTAAAGCACAAGCAATATGCTGTGGCAGTGACTTTCTGGGATTTGATCCTGAAAGTATTTGGAGGGCCAGAGCTTTGACATCCCTGATGACATGGGAAATGCTGTGGATATATGGCACAGGCACATATACAGCAAAGAGTATGAACCAAACTTACCAGTTTAGGTTATTTATTTCCATCCCACTTGATATGTTCTGGGACACAAACAAAAAGCAGCTTAAAAGAATGCAAGATGATTTTAAAATGAGAATATTCTTTAAAACAGTGTTGAATAGAAATGAGCAATCTCAGTGCAGGTTGAAGGCCAATATCTTCCCACCAGTCTCCAGTGTGTGTCACACAGGGCCAAGGAAGAACCATTACGTTTTTAACCCCCCCCCCACAACATCAAAACAGGACATGCTTTGGTAGTTGGTAGTTTTGGAGATAAAACTTCCTTCCTACCCCTTGAGACAAAAACACAATTCCTGTTAAGTGTCAGCAAGCAGAAATAAGACTGTTTTGGTCAAAACAATTTGGGAGAGTTTTTTTTCACTTGAGGTGTTTGGAATGGCCTTGGTGGGCCAAAATGCAGAGTCCACATGTGATACCAATATGTCAAAGGTTGCCCACAGCTATTTAAAAGACTGAACAACTGAAACAATTTAGTTCTTAAAAAAGAATTTATGGCCATGGGGTATTGTGCTTCTACAGACATGATTTGAAATGGCCTGATATTTGTGCTTGTGTTACCCACAGCAAAAAGGATGCCAAGCTTTAAATTAGGGATGGGCTATTCATTTCGGACCCGCACAAGCCCAAGTGGTGTTCAGGAGCCTCTGACACACAAACAACCAATTACTTACCTTGTTCTGCGCCCATATGGAGCTGATCTCCAACAAGGAAGCGGGCTCCAACATAATCTTTGCTTCTTGTGTTTCTGGCCAATCAGACAGAGAGGCGGGATGATGCCTGTCCCTACATAGCTCCTGACTGGCCAGCACCATGGAGAAGCAAAGAAGGAGAAGGAGAAGGAGGAGAAGAGAAGAAGACATGATCGCTGCAATAGCAGATTGGCATTGCCATCGGAGAGACACTTGTTGGATCAAGCAACAGAAGCAAATCTCTCCAGCCACTTCTGGAATCAACTGCACCCACATAAACTCCCTTTAATTAAAAAGGAATATTTCTGAATCATGTTGGTGAGGTAAATCGTTTCCAAGTGTACCTGTTGCCCAGGGCCAGTGGAAATGTATTTGTACCATTTGGATGAGAGCAGATGATGAGGCCATTGCATGGTGCTTCGTTCTCATCCTTCCTTGACTGCTAATCTTTGGGAATGGAGGAACCTGTATTACATACAAAGCACGGTCAAAGGTTCATCTGTCTTGGCATTGCCTACTCCAGCCATCTCCAACCTGCTGCTTTCCTGAGGTTTTGAACTAAAGCTGCCACCAGCTGCAGTTTATACAGTCAACAGTGAATGACTACAGAGACAGGAATGCAAAATATCTACAAGATACCACACTGAGCTAACCTGGAAAGTAGTGATATCTTATGGCTTTCCCGGGTTACCATGAGATGCCGGGGACGGAGGCAACACAAGGGCTATGTCCCAGACATGCCATTTTATCCAGTGTTCATTGTTCTCTTCCTCCTTACAGGGTCGTCAGAACAATCTTGCAAGGTAGGTAAGGCTGAGACTAGCCCAAGGTCTCCAGTGAGTTAGATGGTCATGAGAATCTGGATCGGACCGTCCTGAGTCCTAGTCCCACAATCATAGAATCATAGAATAATGAAGTTGGAAGGGGCCTACAAGGCCATCAAGTCTACACACACACACACACACACACACACAGAGAGAGAGAGAGAGAGAGAGAGAGAGAGAGAGAGAGAGAGAGAGAGAGAGAGAGAGAGAGAGATGCATGAATACAATTCAAAAGATATCTGCCAAGTGGTTGTTCAGATTTCTCATAAAATGCCTCCATCATTGGAGCACTGGGACCCTCTCGTTTTAATTTAGCCCATTGCTGTACTGCTCTAACCATGCCATCATGCTGACTTCCCCAGGCATTTGCTTTTTTAAAAAATGTTCCTATGTGCATATGTGCTCCAAAGAATTAGCTCCAATTCTTTCCCTCTCTAATGGTTATCATATCCCCAATCTGCAGTGCAGTGAGTAAGGACTAGAGCTTTGTGAATGAAAGCTGGAGTCAGCAGATGGTGGCAGACAGCGGGAATGCCTATCTGGCTCTTGCTTCAAAGTCCTTCAGCCACTCTGTGCTGTTGGAAGGCAGTCTGCTACATGACTCAACTCCCTAAATTAGTCGCCCGCCCTGGGGTGCAGTAGAAGTTCAACTAGCTGTACTTTTTCACGTCTGTAAGAGAAGAGATGGTATGATTTATTTTGAACTCCTCTGATCTCGGATGCTAAGCAGGGTTAAGCATGGATAGTACTTGGATGAGAGGCCATCTGGGAATGTCTTGTGCTGTAGGCTTTTGCTTCCTACTGCTGGACAGCCCAGTGGTTTAGGTCTGTGGCTGTGGAGCCAGAGATTGGAAGTTCGATTCTCCCGTGTGCCTCCTTGACAGGGGGTGGACTTGATGATAAGCCATAGGGACCTGTCTAGCTCATTAGTTCCAAGAATATTGTCTTGCCTCAGTCAGCAGAATTTTTTGAGCCCGCCCTGGAAAGGTTGCCTGCTGCTGCTATAGCTGATCTTTGCAGCTGGGTTGGCAAGTAAACATCATCCCGGTTCTAGAGATGTCAGGGTCAAAGGCTGAGACTGAGAACATCCTCTTGGTGATGTCACAGAAGTAGGCAGGCAATGGCTAGGAAGGACATTTTTTTCAGATGTGATGTCCTTGCACAATGAGAAAACTCAGCAATGAAAATGGCAGCAAGGGCTGCGAAAGGCATCTTAACAAGCCAAGGACAAAGGGTAAGAACAGGGGACGGAGTCAGCAGACCCACGTTGCTTCCATGTCTCCACATGCTGAGTATGGCCTCCTTTCAGTATGTATAATCTTGGAGGAGTCAGACGGCATTACAGAGGCTGCTGTGGAGTTCTGCTCTTAAGAATGGGAACAAATATGTGGTTGGGTGGGTGGTGATTTTATTATTGATCAAAAAAGGGACTGAAAGTAGAGTGGCTGTGTGTCCTTTTTTTTTTTTTTTTTTTAAAGGGAGAGAAGTCCTCCCTTTGGAAGGTGCCTTCCATTTGATGAGCCCTCCACTGCAAGTCTGATTTGAAGCAAAGTTTTAAGGGAAATCAATGCCCTTGTAGGAACTGGGACAGTAGGCTCAGACAGCAGCTAGCTTAGCTGGCCACAGTCTTCTCCGCTTGTGTAAAGGCATGCTCTGTAATTCTGCTTAAATTATAACGTGCATTTCTTTAATTATGTTTCTGCGGACCTAAATTAACAGATGCCATTTTATCCAAATCAGCATTCCGTTTTGACCTCCTTGTTGGTGATCCATTGATGACAGGTAGGCAGCACACGCAAACACCCAATGAGATTTTTTGGCAGACCAAGGATTTGCACTGAAGTCTCCTGACTCTGCACCATCTGATGCTTCATCCCCCCTGGATATAAGGTGATACTTTAATTATAACAAGAAAAGCTCAGAAATAGACTAGCTTTTGAGCTCCAAAAAACCTTCCATCTGGCTGAGCTTTGCAGAGGTGGGAGCAGAGGAAATAACAAATGACGCCCAGGCTCGTCGTTGATTACTCAGTAGGTGAGGCTGGACTATTATGAGTAATGAATTCATGAAGTTAGATCTTTGTATGTATTATATTCCTTTGTTTGGGAAAGTATCTATTCAGCTCTCTCTCTTATATTTTTAAGTAATATGGTTCTATGTGTGCAGTCATTTTGTCAGAAAAGAAACAAAGTGCACACAGACTGACATAACTATTGATGCATGGTGTGTTCAGGTCAGCCCCAAGGACTGGACATTCTGAAAGCACTCTTCCGGCTGTTCCTCTGAAATAACTGATTGTTCCTGCTTAGGTATTTCAAGAAAACTACAGTGACCTATATTTATTTTCTTTCTATAAAAAGTAATCTGTAGAAAATACACAGCACAGGGCTTTTCAGAGACTTATTCAACACTACACCTTATTGACCAAACTCTGGGAGGCAGTGGAAGACAGGAAGGCCTGGCGAGCTCTGGTTCATAGGGTCACGAAGTGTCGGACATGACTGAATGACGACAACACATTATTTATTTGATATATAGCCCATTTTCTTTGTGTGCTGTGTCTTGCACAATATGGAGAGTTGTAGAGTACTTCCACTTAAACTATAGGAAGAAAGTCAGCACATGCAAATTCAATGCAAAATATTCAATTTCTCTCTCTCTCTCCCTCTCCCTCTCTCTCCGCCCCCCCCCCCCCGAAGAACTGCCTCCTTGTTGGTGTTCCTTGCACTTTTTCAGCCTCATTTTTGATGGTGTGTGTCCTCCTTTTTGGAGATGGAACAGGGCTATCCTAAACTGAATCAAGTAGACACACCACACATCATGTCTTATCTCTGATGTGTTCATTGCCACTCTTGTTTGTGTTGGAGACAGGTAAGTTAGTAAGTGAGTGGGAGTGATAAGGATTTCCTAGTTACTGAGTTGCAGACTGGCAGAATATATAAATCTTGATGTTGTATAAGATGTTATAATAAAGCTATGAGCTTGATTTGACCCAGCTGGTTTAGTTGTTTTTCCTCTCCATTCCTAGTTCTATGAATCAATTCTTCAGATTTTGTGTGAACCTTCTCTGAAAAGCTTTTAAGGGCATAGAAACAGGGTAGATGGCTAAATAAATGGACTGAACGTTTTGGCATTAGTTTATTGGTAAACCTGATTCAGATGCCAGTCCAGAATGACCCACAACACCCACAACATAGTCAATGAATACTAATTTTTAAATTGCAAGAACAGGTCCATTTTATTATTATATTTTTAAAATAAGAGACTGTGTACATTTGGAATAATTCTGTTCTGTCTTTCATGTAAACAGAGAGGGCATTTTTATCATCCCTATAATCATCATCCTGTTTTACAAAACAGAGCAAGACAGCTATTCTGTTGAATAACAAAAGTGTCCTCAGCCATTTAGGCAGGCAGCCATCCCTGGTGTAAAAACCGGGTCCTTCTGAGCATCCAAGATGAACTTCCTTTCTTCCACCTGTTTGTGTTCAGCCACCTTAGCTCCCTGGATGCAAATGTAAATATTAACTAGAACCCTACAGCTGAGGAATTGCATGGTTAATTCCAACCACTATGTAATCTCTAGGCCCCATCCCAGTCTCCAGTGCCTCCCTTCCCAATCCTACTATGGTGCTATGCTTCAATGACAACGGAAATTCCCCTGGTAACATTTCACTTCAATACAACTCTTGAGAGTCCGTGTCTAGGACTCCATTGCTGGATGGCCAAAAATGCCAATTTCCTTTAACTATCCTTGCCTGTTTATTTTCTCTCATTCATTGGCCCCTCTTTTCCTTGGTTTTGATTCTCCTCCATTCACTCCTTCCCCCCACATGCTTTTCCATTTATAGTAATACCTTGGTTTAAGAGTAACTTGGTTTAAGAGCATTTTGCAAGACAAGCAAACATTTCTTCTAAATCTTGTCTTGATTAACAAGCAATGTCTTGCAATACAAGCCCTGGAGCAGGTCACATGATCACAAGTGAGCCAAAGGTGGCTCTCTGCCAATGGCCATACTCTCTCCTTCCTCCCCCTGCTAGATTGTAGGTCTGGAACATTCCATCTCAGGCAAGCCTCCAAAGCAAGGGGAGGAGAGAGGAAGGCAGGTTTCCCTTGCACCAGCCAAGAATGTTTTCAAAGGAGAGTGAAGGTTTTTCTTTCTATTTATATTTTTATTTAATTTGCTTCCAAGATCCGTTTTTATTTTTCAAAACACATCTAGTCACGAGGCAGCTAGCCAAAAGTGTATAGTGCTAAAAATTTGCATTTTATTATTGTCACCTTAAAAACACAGAGTAAAATCCAGTTCTTAGTCCCAGGCAAAGCAGATTCCACAGCCAGGTACCTAAACCATGGTGTGGACATGCACTTCTAGCCAACTTCTTTTGTGAGTTTTGGCATTTTGTGTGCACAGTACATGGTCTATGGGGCCCCAGAACAAATCATCTGAGTTTCTGTAATTTCTTCTGGGGAAATTTGCTTTGATTTAGGAGTGTTTTGGTTTACAAGCATATTTCCAGAACAAATTATGCTGAATAAACCAAGATATTACTGTATACTGTTCCTTTTCAGTCTACTGTGTGATCCAGAGCAAACAAAGCAGCAGTCTCTCCAACGTCCCCCTCCCCCACTTTTTTTTTTTTTTTTTTTTGTTCATGGAAGCTCATCCCAGACTCCTAGGTCCGTGTGACGTTTAATTCCTGTCAAGATGACAGTTCCTCTTTCCCTCGCTAGCACTGAGTGGAGATGCTCACATCCTAGCTCTCCTCCCGAAGCCACTGACAGGCTCACAAACATCCCATCACAGCTCAGCTAATCAGTGCCAAAGGCCTCACAAGCCATACATACAGTACAATGCCATAAAGACGGCCCATTTCAGGAGGTTTTATTTATATGCATGAATTTATTCAGGAGCACTTACAGTCTATGTCTCCCCACCCCACCCCACCTAGAAAAAAGGTCTAATAACAGTACATTGAAAAGGTTGCACATTATCAAAGGATAATTATCAGAAGCAGATTCCCTATTGGCAGGCTTCCTTCCACATTTAATGGCTGCTGCTCCAGTTTTAAGGCAAGTGCCTAGTAGTGTCAGGAAACAACCAGCCTCAGAGAACAGTGGCCCGTTTTTGTCATTTATTAGAAAGTGGCAGATTCAAGCAGGCGGAAGTCTTGAAATGGCTGCTCCTTCATAAGCACACCATTGCAGAGGGCAGCTAAAATCTCCAGGAAGGCCACGGCCGCACAACACCAGACCATATATTGCTTGACAAAATGGAGTCTCTCTTCCAGTTTTTTGAGGCAACCTTCTTTATAGAGTTTCTCTGGCTGGCTCATGTTGCCACGGCAATCCAAGAAGGTCTCTTTGCAACAGCTCTCAGGGACAAGGGCTGGTCTGGTTCGGAGATGGTTGTGAGGCACCCTCATCCAGTCGGTGTAATTGGAGATCCCACAACATTTCAGCTGCTTATGGATTGTGTCCACTGCTTCCCTGCCACAGTGAACTGGAGCAGTCCTGTTGCACCCAAGAAAGAAAGGGGGCATGTTGGTTTTCAGCTGATCACTTGTGTTGCTCAAATAGACCTGGGTCATAACGGCAGAGGAGGCTTCCAAACAGAGCAGCACCAAAAGCAGGTACATCAATGTCCCACGGTGAGGGCGAGAATGCCTCACCGGTTCATACATAGCCAGCATGCCGGAGGGGAACAGCAGAAAGGCAGCCGTAATTGCCAACCAGCCGGGCACAATGAAAAAGGGGTTGTGAATAAAGATCCTGTAAATCTGATAAGTGAGGATCACAAACGAGCCTCCAAACAACAGAGCTACAGCTGCCCCCCAGAGAAAGAAACCAAGGACGATCAATGTCACTTTAGCAAAGGCTCGGCTCCAGGACTGGGTTTTACACATTAAGGAAGGGTTGCATTTGAAACTATACCTTGTCCCCTTCATTTTAGAACTCATTCTTCATTGAAATCTCACGAGGACAGCAACAATCCCCTTTCCAGAAGTCCTTCCCTGTTTGGACCCAGGTGCAGGTGGCATCTAATGACCATCCAGATCATTGCCTAAGTAAAGGAGAAACCCTCTTGTTAATAGCTTTGCATTAGAAACAAAGCCCTCATCCTTCAAAAGCTTACACTCCAACATAAATTAAAGACACTGGGAGGATAACTTGGGAAATTATCTTGATTGTATCTGTTAAGATGTGCAGGGGGGTGCTGGGAATGTTGCCTAAAAAGAACTTTTCCAAGCTTTGCCGGTGAGGAGGACATTTTTTATACCAGGCCAAAAACTACTTTTTCACATAACCCATGATCAGCACATCTGACTAGGTGCTCCAGGGATGGAGGGAGAAGTCTGGGATATCAAATGCCATGGGACATTTTACTGCCTGGGATCTGTGACACTGAACAACAAGTCCACCTTTTACATCTGATGTTGGATCTTTTTTCAATAATGGAAAAGGAACATCATAGGGTTAGGGACACATGAAGCTATTTATTTCCACCTTTGCTTATGTTTATTTGTAGCTCTCCTTAGGGATACAAGGCAGGCTGAGTAGTATAAGCAGGCTTTTTCTCTAACACAGTTTCATGTTTTGCACTCCAAGTTTTAGCCATTTGAGGCCTTTGCCTCATATTACCAAATGGTAGGGATGGACTTCTCGTGGCTAACCTTGAAACAACACAAACTTTGGAGATGCCTGGGATATCAGGCCAGGGATCTTTTTCATGCAAAACTGCTGTTTCCCTGCTTAAGTCAAGCTGGACTCATCAAAGTGGTTTCAGGATAAAGGCTGGACTTACTAGATGGCTCTTGGGTGGATTTACAACAGCTGCAAGTTGTAAGAAGCTGCATTGCATTCCCACAACAAAACTCCATGGCTGGCAGCTAAAACTTGCCTCTTTTCTACTAAGGTTACTGGCTGATCAGAAGATTTTTGGCTGATTATGGCTTGGTTCTGAAAAAAAAACCAGGGGTCATGAAATACATGATGGTTGGACAGTGTTCAGACTCGTGGGTTACCTAGGCCTGTGCTATATTTTCAAAGGGCATTAATTATTAGGCTACAAGTATTTGCTAATTAATGATCATTTACTTTGCAATCAAGAGAGGAGACAGTCATTTTCAAACAAATGGCAAAGGCAAATCAGTGTCTGGGAAGGAAATGGCACTCCACTAGGTATAGTAGTGAGTGATTCAGCTAAATTAAGGCAGCACTCATCAGTAGTCTAACTCATTAAGATTTGTGCCAGGAGGTAGGGTTTTTTGAATTAAATATTCAAACCTCATTCTTCTCACAGAAACTGAAAACTACAGTCCTGGACTCACTTCATTGTGCTCAGTGGGACTTCTTTAAAGAGGCATGCATGAGATTGCAGTGGAATTCTTTCAAGGTAAACCTTAACTATCTGACATTTTATGTTCAAAGGAGATTAAAACTGCACTTGTAAGAAAAGTGGACTTTTTTTCCTTTTCCTTTTCCTTCCTTTCTCCTTCTTTAACACATATGTGGCAGGGTTAGGAATACATGAAGCTATTTATTTCCACCTTTGTTTATGTTTATTTGTAAGCCCTTTCCTCCCTTTTTCTGCATTAATCTGAGCATGGAAATATAAAATTTAGATGTATTATCTGTCAATGTATCTATTTCTTAAAAAGCTATATATATATATATTCCTAGATGCACCAAAATAGGCTATTAGGAATTATATAGGATTTTTTGACAGTTTTTCCTCATTATGCCCAAAGGTAGGTGTTTGCCCTTTTGCTCTTGAGTCCTCTGAAATCCTCTATTCGAAGGAGGCTGTCAACTGACCAGGGGGAAAAGGAGACTGCCTTGCTCCACTGCTTTTAACAGCAATGTGACATGGAGAAACTGGCATTTGTGAAAAATTCTGATGCCATGTGAGGAAGCAAACATGATTACTGTGCAGTGTGCACTCATCTGGCCCTATCAGGGTGGCGGAAGGGGGACAGGAGGACATTGGCAACGCAGACAAAGTGGAACATGGCTTTTCACACAAATCCAGTTCCTGTCTTCTAACCTCTTCCTCAAAATACCATAAAACCAAATAATAATAATAATAATAATAATAATAATAATAATAATAATAATAATAATAATAATAATAATAATAATAATCAAGCAATAGGGCAGAAACATGCCCTCTTCCTTCAAATCTAATATTTATTTATTTATAGTATAGTAGAATGATTGAGGGAAGAACCTCACACTTCAGATAACCCACATTAATTCTCCCCCCCCCGACTGTGGGTTAACTGAAAACAAGCATGACATCACCTGTTTCCCAGGTCCATGTGATGTGGAGCAATCCCTAGCCTGCAGTCTGGCCAATGCTGGGATATGTTCCACTGCTGCTAAAAGTGTGGGATCTGGACACACCTTTGCCCCCTTGCCCTGTGAGGTCCATCACCACTAGCAAGTGGCAAGATGGGTTGGACTCCTCCCTGGTGGTGAACCTGGTGGTTCACAGTGCGGATGGTTTACTTCAATGTTTTTTTTCCCAGCAATCACATAACATAATTGCCTCAGCAAACAAAATCCTCCCCTAGAGCACCTTTCTGAGCCCCTGTCAGAGGCTTCTACTTTTTGGTAGCACATAAGATTGCTCCATTTTGGTTTGTTTCCGGCAAGGTGGATTGGACACCTCCCTGGTGGTGTCCGGGCGGCATGGCTGTTCTCGTCTGTAGTGCGTCTCTAGTACTTCGGGATTTTGTTTTGTGTTTGGTCACATGTCAAGCCCAGCCCTAGTGCTGTAGGTGCCTGGGAAGCCTCCCAGAACTGTCCAGCCAGGGTTAAAAATGTTGCTGCAGCTACAAAATGGCACCAGCGCACACTTTAAAAACACACACCAGGGCACGAATTGTGTGAAAGGACCAAAGTTGCTGCGAAATGCCTTCAGTCCTTCTCGAAGGTGTCATGGCCTGACAACTATTCTAGAGAAAGGGATGTGGTGCCTGTTTCTTTTCTCATCCATCTTTTTTCCCTGGATGAAGCTCATTAAAACAAACACCCTTAATGAGGCATTAAAATTTGATCTACACTCGTTATACTGAACTAATTTTGCCAGGTTTGGATAGCTGGGAGAGGAATACTGTAGCAATACGTGTTCTTCTTGTTGTCTTTTTCCATGAATATGCCTGAGTAAACTTCACCACTTCCAGAGGCCTTGAGATTTCAGTTTTTCTGTGTATGTCCTGCTTCATGACTTGCCATTCGGTTCAGTATTACATTTTGGCAGATGCGTAGCCTGGATTAGGTGCGCCTGGGGACAAAGTTCATTTTGGCGCCCTTCCTGCCACCCCTCTCCGCATTGCACCCACCCACCAACGGGGGGGGCAAACCATGTGAGTGTGGGATGGGTGGTGCACGCGTGTGCACACGGGTATATGGGCATGTGTGTGTGTGTGTCTGTGTGTGCATGCACGCACCTTACACCTCTCCCACCAAGACAAGGAGGAGGAGGAGGCGGGTGCCACGGCCACTGCGGTGCTGCCTGCCTGCCTGCTTTGCCGCTCACCAAGCCCATGGAGGCAACGGAAGGGGTGCCGTCACCAAGCCTTAGGGGAAAGGAGGACAGCTGGGTGGCGGGATGGTGCATGGCTTCCTCCTCCTGCTCTCCCCTCCAGGTGCCCCCAGATTGCTCCACCAAGGGCAGATGTACCCTTCTGCCTGCCCCCCTGAGATATGTCCCTGCATTTTGGACTTGTCAAATGCAGTTGGGGTTCTGTGACACTGAGTCATTTTTGCCTCATGGCATCCTTGATATATATGATTTCAAGATCTGTGAGATGACACCTCATACCCACGAGCTTTCATGGCTGAAGAGCGAATAGAACCTCCATTTCCTGAGTTCCAATCTGGCTCTCTATCTACCATACACCTCTAAATGTCTATAAAAACAGGGATGGGGTGAATTTACCTCTGGTCTTTTACCATATAGTATCAATATGCCTTCTTTCACATATACAGTACTGTAATTTGGACTGCTTGCCTAGATGCCCTCAGTACATCCGATCTCCCCTGATTTTGGAAGCTAAGCAGGGTCGGCCCTGGTTAGCACTTGGATGGGAGACCACCAGGAAATACCAGGTGCTTGTAGGCGCCTGGAGTAGGAACTGGCAAGCCGCTTCAGTATTCCTGCCAAGAAAACTCCATGGACATGGAGTCACAAAGAGTCGGTTACGACTATAACGACACAAAACACACACACACACATGCCTTCTTTCACATATACAGTACTGTAATTTCGGCTGCTTGTGGTACGAATGCAAAGGATGAACTTGTGATGCACTAGAGCCCCAGTCCTGCAGAGGCTAAAGTGAGGACTACCAGTATAATGCCATTCCCCAAGATTTTCAGACAAACCTGAGATGAAATGGTAGACCCTAGTGATGTCACAGAGAGTAGAGTCTTCTGTGACAATTGGGGGTGGGGTGGGGGAAACGCATGTGTGTTGTTCATGATTGTATAAGAAAGAGAGACAGGCAATGTGAATCTCCTCTACTGTCTCCTCCTCAACAAAGACCTTTGTGTTGAACCAGTGAGGAGCGGGTAGGAAGATGAGTGCCCAGGTTTTGAAGCAGGGATGGGCAAACTGCAGCCCCTAAAGCTATTTCTGTGATACCACCCCAAAGGTCCCAATCTGAATCCTTACACCCTTTGCCAGAAAACTTGTTTTTCCTAGCCCTGCCAATAAGAAACTGCTTCTCTTAGAAGCCCTTTTGGGCAAAAAGTGTAAGGTATAAGTACAATTTAAAATGACTAAATGGTGCTTTTACACGACCTCTAAAATCCACTGGCAACTTAAATTCGGACCAGAGATCGTGGGGTTTTGTCTTGCTTCTTGTGTTCCCACCCTTCCGCACTCCATTGCTCCTATCTGCGGTGAGGGGAGAGAGAAAAAAAGGGAGAAAAGAATGCAGGCTCACCTCCGCTCACCGTCTGCCGGAGCAGTCCTGTAGGGATTCCAGGCTGTTAAAGGGGCGGCGGGGACAACAAAACAAACAGAAGGCGAGGAGAGCCCAGCATCCACAGCTTGACAAATGCATTGGAAGATTTTTTTTACCTCTGGAGACCAAGTACTTGTAAAATGCACTGGGGCATGCTTAGGTGGGCATGGTCGTACTTAATTTTTTTTAAGTCTGCAGCTGGTGGGAAAACAATTTTAAGCTCCGCATCTGGGAGCCCTTTGCCTTGGATTTTAGGGGTCGTGTAAAAGCATCCTAAAGGAAGTTTTAAGAAGCAATGTATCACCTTTCCTGTCTCAGTGTGGTTAGACTAATATACAGCTTTAGGCATCAGATTTGGGTTGGCATGAAAAGGCACCAAATGAATGGTGAATTCATCATCACTGTTGGCTGGAGGCTTACTACATATTTACCCCGGTGTAACCCCATCAGTGTAATTTTCCATGGTGGATTCCTGCAAATTAAAAAAGTCACCGTAGGCATTTGTCATTGTGTGGCAAACTGCACAACTCGGGGCTGTCTTCTTAGGATTTTATTTGTCACTGAAATTCATGTCAATGGAATTACACTTGGAGGCAACTGGATTCTGGCCATAACATTCCGACTTGCCAGAGGCAGGGAAGTTTCACCCTCTTCCCAGCTGACTGTAACCAAAATAATATGGCTAGGCTTTGGTACTGTGCAGCTGGACATGACATGCAGAAGGCAGATGAACAGGGACTGGGACAGGGTGGGGTTTTTATATGGGCTGACCCTCACCAGGTAGCAACATATCCACAGCCATTCTGCCTGTGGACTGCTGCAAAGCCACAAGCAATGGCGGTTACTTCACATACCTCTCTGACCTCTGTGCCGCCCTGCTGCGCACCAGTTAGCCTCCGATGGAACTTCACGTACCTGCGAATTCAAGGCGAGGTCGCCCCGACCACGCCCCCTGAACTGCGGTCCAAGCGGGCTGACTGATTCCCTTCCCGGACCTCGGGAATCTGCTCAATCCGGTTTTGGATTCGAATTGACAGAACGTGTGGTTCTGTTCGATTTGAATTCTTTACACATTTCTAGTGTCTTATCGCTGTTCTACCCATTTTCCGAAAGAAATGGAAACCGAAATATCGACGTGTCGATATTTCGCCGTTTCTGTTCTGCTTTCCTTGCGTCCTCTGATGCTTTAACTGTTGTAGCTGCTTCGCATCAAAGACGTGAGGTTCTACTGACTTCAGCTTCACCAAGCATGCGCGTGAGTACAAAAAAAGAGGGGCGACCCCGGTTTCAGGTCATGTGACATAATGCAGATTCAGGTTGGAGCCAAGCTCAGCGCTGCACGAGGGGGTACGTGAAGTAACCGCCTATGATCAACCCAACTTGCCCTCCTAATACGTCACTGCTCCTCTTTTGTCCTTCTTTTGTCCTTCTCTGGATGTTCAGTTTGGCTTTTCTGAGGATGAATTGCAAGACAGAGTGTGGCAGATGGAGACATGTTGTTAAACTGGGGCACTAATCTTCCCTGAACACTGAGTCTGCTGACTGGGAAGTGGATCATAGAGTCACAGAGTTGCAAGGGAGCGATGAGGCCTTTGAGCCTACCCCCTGCTCAGTGCCGTAATCCACATCAAAGCACATCCGACAGATGATTGTCCAACTTTTTCTTGAACACCTCCAGTACTGGAGCGCTCACCTCCACCTCCTGAGGTAATTGGTCCCACTGCTGTATCGTGCTAACAGTTAAGACGTTTTTCCAGATATTCACCCAAAATCTGGCTTCCTCTGACTTGAGCCCATTTGGGTGCCAGAAATAACTATTTAAATTAATTTAGAGCTCCCTATCCCTCTTTTTCAGTTGAAAACCCTCACATAGTCATGTGTACAGCATAATAACCTCACTCTGAAGTCTCTCCAAAATTACATACTGTAGTTCTCTCAAAACTCCCTCAGAAGATTTTCCCAAAAGGAAACTTCTACATTCGCCATAAAATTCTTCTTCTTCTTCTTCTTCTTCTTCTTCTTCTTCTTCTTCTTCTTCTTCTTCTTCTTCTTCTTCTTCTTCATAAACAGCAACATGTTGACATCACTAAGAAATTTCAATATTTGTTTGTGTGCTTCAAACCACTCCTATTTTATGCAAACTAGACTTGATAGAACCATAAAATTCACCTTAACATTTCACATTAAAACAGAATTTTAAAACTGAAACCGATTTGTGCAGAATCTCCCTACCTTGAGAAAATTTACTGCTTCTTGTTCATTTCTTTCCCTTCACATATAGATGATTTAGTCAAGCAGCAGGAACCTTCAGATATGACTAAAAATATTGCTTCCTGTGGAATTTGGTATCAGTCCCGGGTGCTTTGTCTTGGGCATACAATCCAACTTAAGCAAATGGTTGAGGTCGATTCTCTCCTGAATGTACCAATGCTTCTTGGAGTTAGAATAAGATATATGCACTGTATCTTAGAATAAGACATATATACTGTATGTACATTTTAGGCTGTCTTATTGCTGGCTTGATAGCTGTGTGAATTAAGCATCACACTTTGGAGACTGGTAGTTCAATTCCCAGAAGAGCCAGCCTGTGTGGCTTCGGACAAGCTGCTCTGTCCCAGGATGTCCCTAGAAGAATAGAATGGTAAATGATTTCGGAGGACTTCTTATCTTATTTACAGTCTCATATGCTATATGCAGCTTGAATGACTAGGAGGAACTTTTTCTGAGGTGCGACAGTTACCTGCCCAGTACTAACACATCACTGTTTCCAGCTTTTTGAAATTCAAAGAAAGCCTCAGTTCTCTTCTTTTTCTTTCACCAACTGGTAGCAGTTATTTGTTGCTGTTGATCTGTTTGGTTGGTTGGAAATTCAATACTCTGCATCACTCTCTACCTATAAAATCCTGAAACACATCACTCTTAAGTCAGAATTGATTTGAGGATACACCGTTATTATTGACGCAGGTTAATAGAATTAGTACTTTTCTGTGGTAGCTCCCATGTTGCACAGATAGGGGATCGAGCTGATGGATTCACTTATCTTGTAGAGACTCCTAGCTTTGCGTAATTTCTGATGTGTTGTGAATCTCTGCAGCACCAGCTCAGTCTTATTTTATGCGGCCAAGGGACAGAGGTGTTATTTTCAATATATTTTACTAAAATGTGTATTAGCAATGTCATGAGATTTTTATTGTCCACTTTTAATGGATTAGATTGTTTCTGTACACCATATTGAGCTAATAGATAAGGGGGGTTTATAAAACTCCAGGAGGAGAAAAATTAAATTAGAATAGACTCGACTGTGTCTTTTCCTGTGACAGATCAGTCTTACATGATGAATGTTGTCTTGTTTTCTCTGGGGGTTGTTTCTGCATATGGAATGATGAGGGGTGAAATTCAAATGCAAATGTAATCGCTAATGCAGCATAGATAAAATACTTTCTGATACATTGCTGAAAGCATAATCCTTCAAGTTAATAAAATAGCTAGCAATATCCTCTTTTTTCATTGCATTATTGTTATATCAGTGGAAGATTAATGATGAAGTGTTTTGATGGTTGAGAGGAGAGGGGGTCAAATAGGTTCATCCTTGCAAAGTAAGGATTCGGTCAGATGAGCATTCGCTCCTCTTTTTGGTTCATGGTAGGGGTGGTTTACTTCAATGTTTTTTCCAGCAATCACATAACATAATTGCCTGAGCAAACAAAATCCTCCCCTAGAGCACCTTTTTGAGCCCCTGTCAGAGGCTTCTGCTTTTTGGTAGCACATAAGATTACTCCATTTTGGTTTGTTTCCGGTGTATCTGGTTTCTGGCAATGGACCAAATCAAGCCTCTTGCAGGAACTTCTGATAGGAAGCAAGCCACTTCAGGATACTCGCAAATTGAACACTTCCACTGCTCCTCGGTGGAGGAGCAGGGGAAGTCAATCATCATCATCATCATCATCATCATCATCATCATCATCATCATAGACAATCACTGTTGTACTGCATGACTTAAAACTAAAGTGAAACAAATATTTTCTTTGGTTTTTCTTAAAGGACTGGTCAACATCTGCTTGTAGTTGAGTTTCTTTCATTTTCCTTTTGTGTAACACGGTGCATCACTTATTAGAGTCTTTGGTCCCCCACTCCAAAAAAAAAAAAAAAAAAAAGACTGCTGCCCATCCACTGAGGAGCAGAGGAAGCATTCCATTTGCCAGTATTCTGAAGTAGTTCACTTATTAAGCCACTTCATTATATTGATAAGAGACGGGTCAAGTAGAGGGACTTTAGTTCCCATATGCCGTTTGGATGTGAGGATCACATCAGATGAGACATTTACTTATTTATTTAGATTTGTCACCACCCATCCCCCCCCCAGAGGGGACTCTGGGTGATTTACAATATAAAACACAATAAAACAATAAATATTAAGGAATAAAAAAATTAAAACTGATATGATTGATTGCACATCCCCTCAGCCCTGTTTAGGCTGCACCAGTCCACTCCAAAAGAGAGAGAGAGTGCAGAGAAACCCTAAGTTGAATGTGAGGTTA
The DNA here is from genome assembly GCA_029282475.1 of Phrynocephalus forsythii. Taxonomy (NCBI): domain Eukaryota; kingdom Metazoa; phylum Chordata; class Lepidosauria; order Squamata; family Agamidae; genus Phrynocephalus; species Phrynocephalus forsythii. The sequence continues at coordinate 21,392,588 of JAPFRF010000004.1, forward strand.
TTTCTTTTATGTTCATGAGAAAAATTCAGGCTGACAACTGAAATGACAGGAGCCTGCTGTTGAGCTTATCGCATAAGACATGGATGTCACATCAGAGAGCTAATCTTGCACTGCCCTGATGTGGCATAAATACCACATTTAAGATCTCCAGTGGGGCTTCCATGAACCATTTTGGTTCCAAACCATTCTGGTGTCATTTTGAACCAGCTAAGAACCAGCTAATCCTTACACAGCAACAAGAGTGAGGTTCATAACAGTGCAAAGTTGCTAGCAAACACTGCCATGCCATGCAGTTTATTCATGTTGGTCTTTAACGTCCTCTCATCAACTCATGAAGTTCAAACTCGTCCTCTCCGTTCAACCAACCAGTGTCTTGTCATGGTGAAACCCCAGGGATAGAATTTGAGAGGCTTGGGTTCAAATCCCTTCCCAGCCATGAATGTCACCAGGTGAGTAAGCAGGAATAAGAATGAGTTCCCACATCATCTATTTTAGTGAGGTTGTAGCTATTTCCAGCCTGGAAAACAACTGGAACTTCCTAGAGTTCAGTGATGGAATATTGGCTGTAAAACTGAGTGGAGAGGCTGTTCTGGAGGGGAAGGAACGGGCCTCTGTGGCATTTCTATATGCTATTCGTATTCATATCTCGAGGGATACAAATACAAATCGCCCATGTCTAATTGCCTCACAAGGTTAAGTGAGGTAAAAAACCAACAATAATATGTCAAATTTCAATTAAATTACTTTCCTCCTCGCAGTCTTTGAAGTGGGGTCCATTTCCCCGCCTTCAATCATACAATTAGTCAAAAACATTTTTTTCTAAAAGTGGGAAAAATGTAGCTGAGAATACCTAGGTCATACAGGCCATGGTTTACCGGCAGATACTGTGTGCGATGAGAAATAAGATAGGATGAAGTAAGGTGGGGGGGTGGGAACCTGAGGAGTTTGCATGCAGACGGTAAGCACTGGAATGAGCTGATTTCTTTCTTTTTGTTGTTTTTTTAATTGGTTTGATGTTTTTGGTATCTGTTTATTATTGTTGTATATTATTGCTGTTCACTGCTCGGTGCTCCTTCAGGAAGACGAACGATATAGAAATAAATAAATAAATATGTTTCTTGGGGCATTCACACAAGAAAGTAGCATAGCCTGAAAACTTCAGCCGTGAATGGGAAGAAAGAGAGAGAGACGGAGACTTTGTGAATATGTGATATAGTTTTGCATTAAAAGGAAAAGCAAACTGTGGTGTATGAGCACATAAGAATGAGCCTGCAGTTGCGTTAGCCTCGTTACCTCAAAAGTAGACAAAGAGCTTGAGTTTTTCAACCAACGAACATCCTAGATGAAAGATAGCCTAGCAGAGGACATGCTGCTCTTGTTCACCCAATAGCTTATTCCTCAAATTCTAAAGCTGTCTAAGAGATTTGGGCCTCAAATCCCATGAAAATGAATGAGGAAGGAGGATTGATGTCCATAAGCAACTTCAGAGATCCCACCCCTAAGCACTGTAAGGCAGACAAATCTCACCGGCTTTTGTTCAAAATGGGAAGCTTTGGGTAGCAAAGCATTTAAATAAGCAACAGCAGTTTATTTCACTATTTCAAGAAAGATCTAAGCCAAATTTGGCCATTCCAGGAGGAATACAAGACAGGAGGACTCCTGCTCACACTTACCTAGGAGTGAATCCTATTGAGCTTAGAGTCCAGTTTTGAGTAAATGTATCACAAACAAGGTGGTTTCAATTCTATGTAAAGCAGAGCAAAGCAAAGCAAAGCAAAGTGTTCTGCTTATATACCGCCCCATAGTGTTCTGCTTACATACCACCCTGTATACCACCTAAAACACTCTCTGAGTGGTTTCCAATTAAATTATGCAGGCTACACATTGCTTCTCCCAGCAAGTTGGGTACTGTCAAGTCCCACACTCAAAGCACACACACAGACAGAGTTCAGTTCGTTGCCAAAGTCTTTAGTGGAGAGTCAAGCAAGTTCAAGTCCTTTGCTAACAATCAAGTGCCAGATGAATAACAGAATCCAACTCACAGCAATTACCAGTCCAAGTCAAAACCAGAATATCTCACAGAAACCAGATGCCAAGCCAAAGGGAACAGATCAAGCCATTGTCCAGGAAACCAGTCCAAAGTCAGAAAACAGAGTCCAAGGTCAGGAACAAACAGGAACGTGATTGCAAGTTCAAGTGATGCATTGCTCCCATGGAGAGCTCAAGGTGAGCTTGCCAGCTTTATCCCAAAACAGGGAACACACCCTTACTTCTGGAAAGGCTTCTGCTAGTACTTAGGGCTTGCTGACCTGATTCTCTGCCTAGCATCAAATACTCTTTCCCTAGCTCTTCTGGTAGCACGTTTTTGCAGAATCCTGCTCATGGCCCTTCTAGGAGGTGAATATATGTTTTCAGCTGAGTCATCAGACCCAGCTGCTTGCTGATTTGAGCTGCAAGGCTCTTCCAGAAGCTCTTCACCATTTAACCCCTCAGAGTCAGGTTCTGTGGCAGGCAGGGTCCTGACAGGTACGCATTTTACCAACCTTGGAAGGATGAGTGAACCTTTAGCCAGCTATCTGGGATTGAATCCCAGGTTGTGAGCACAGTTTTAGCTGCAGTCACCAGCGTAGCTTCGAGGGGACGGGGGGGGGGCAAAGCCCTGGAGTGCAGCATCAACAGGACCCCAAAAATCACTGCAGCCACACACACCCAGACTGCTTGAGCTGGGTTCACCCACCCTTCTTCTTGAAGAGGGCCAAGAGCTAAGGCAGGTTCCTCCCAAGGAAGACCACCATCTTCCCACCATTAAGACAGTCCTGCCCCGGGAAGAGCACTTGGTGGCATGTGATGGCTGTGCTGTCGCCTGCTCGCTGGCTGGGATGGGGAGGTGCCGTTCCACTCTTTCAGGCCTCCCTTCATCCTTCAGCATTGCTCACTCGGTCGCCTTCCTCGCCAGGGCAACAAGCAGGAGGGAGGTGGGGAGGGAGGCAGGTGGGGAGAGACCAAGAGTGCCACTTCTCCCCCATTCCCCAGTAGGCAGAGATCACTCTCCGGCTCACTCACTGGCCCACTCCTGCCACTGGGGTCCCTGGAAAGAAAAGACCACCTGGAGGAAAGCAAGGGGGCCTTTGGGAAAGAGGGGTGTGCCCCCTCCCTTGGGACCCCAGCCCTTGCTGCCCTCCCCAGCGCTTCCAGGCCTTTCCCACCAGAGAAATGGAGGCTGACGTGTTAAGGCCCTCCTCTGCACAGACCCGGGATGGCCCCACTGCATTCCCCCAGGGCTGCCTGTTACCCACCCACCAACATGCTCCTCTGCTGAGCTCCCCGTTCCTTTACAGAGGCAGATCCAAACAATTTGTGGGGATGGTGACAAGCCTTTGAATCCCCTGTTTGGTACTAAGTCTCAAGTCCCCATCAAAAAGGGGAGGGGTGGTTTGGCTCCGCGTTGACCCAGTCACTGAAAGAAAATCAAGTCAAGTTCCAGTTGAGTCACTGCTGCAGATCTGGTGGGACTTTGCAGCCAGTCCTGCCATTCAAGTCTCCATCCCTGCTAATTATTTCTATATCCAGAGTGGTATATAGATACACCATAGAAACCTGACTAATGGTACCCCCCTGTAAGGAGCGCACATACGCATGCACACACACACACACACACACCTTGTCAGGAGGGCGTGTAAAAACAGACTTTGTCCGCAGGTGCTGAAAACCCTAGCTACGTCTCTGGCTACAGTACAGCATTTTAACCACTGTGCCACAAGGCTCTTCTATGTCTTCTTAAGAGTAGGCACCACTGAATCAAGACAGCCTTGTTCTCAAGCAAATATGCACCAGCCAGTACTATGTAATTGCAGTTCTATGGAGGCAGTGTTTGTCAGCGAATGTGCATAATATTTGGGAGGAAGCACCGCTAAACCCAACGGGACCTACCTCTGAGGAAACACACTTAGGAAGTCTCACACGGTGAGGCCTCAGTCTTATGGAATTTACTAGGATGAAAGGTGCAATCCAACTGGGGCCTTCACCTCTTTGGCTCTGTAGTGGCTCTGGGCAACATATGGTAAATGGGATGGATGTGGCCCACTAGTGATATTCTTGCAGTCCCCAAGTCTATTGGAGAGCCCCTCTTTAAAAACAACAGCAAATGGTTCATGTGTTTGTCAAAAAATTCTATTTCTAATCCTGGATTCTTCGTCTTAAGAACTTTGGGGGGCGGGGTTCCTAGGTCTCTCCACCACCAAAAGACTGGATAATGCAATTGGAACTGCCTAACTGGGTACTAGATGTTTACATATTTTAAATGAACTTAATGGATTTGGCCCCCATACTTATTGAGGTTGCCCATCCATGCTTATTACAGCAATGGTTCCCAACTTTGGGTAACCCAGACGTTTTTGGAATAAAGCATCCCCAAAGCCTTTACCATCAGCTGTGGTAGCCAGGATCTCTGGGATCTATAGTCCAAGAGCATCTATTCTAGGGAATCCAAGGTTGGGAAGCACTGCTCTCTGGAATCACACTCTTGGTGTGTGAAGCAAATTTTCTGAACATAATTTACCCAGGTAAGCCAAGAAAGGTGATTGTCTCAGGAAGAAGATGCTGAGTAGTAGAAGCAGTGGCAGAAGAGGCATGTGTATGCTGAGCAGCCTATCCAGTGTAGTGTAGTGTAGTGTAGTGTAGTGTTGTGTAGTGTAGGTGTGGTGTGGTTATAGTATTGGATAACAACTCAGAAGATCTGGGTTCAAATGCCGCTTAGATATCAAACTCACTGGCTGACCTCAGGCCAGTTACAGTGTCTTGTCCTGACCGAACTTGCAGATGGCTTGTGACAATAAAATGAGAGGGAGGTAAAGTATGCATGTCATCTTTTGTTCACTTGAAGAAGGTTGGGGTATAAATGTAACAAACAAATTTTATCCACCCGGACTCGAGCCTTCTCTGTGGCTGGCCCCACCCTGTGGAACCATCTCCCCAGCGAAGTGCGCCTTGCACAGTCCCTGCCAGCCTTTAGGAAAGCATTGAAGACCATGCTTTTCCGAGAGGCGTTTGGTGACTTAATTTAATTTAAGTTTTTTCTCCCCGCCATCTGCCTTTTGCTTTTTGCGTTTTATTGTTTGCTCAAGTGTTTTAAATTGTTGTATATTTAAATTGTTTTTTGACTTTTTGTTCTATACTTGTCTGCTGTGAACCGCCCAGAGTTCCTTCGGGAAGACGGGAGGTATACAAGTCTTTAAATAAATAAATAAATAAATAAATAAATAAATAAATAAATAAATAAATAAATAAATTTATTTTTGATTCTCTTTACTGCACCTTTCTCTATGGATAAGGACCCAAGGTGGCTTACAGTAAGGAGAGACAATATACAGTTCATTACAATTAAGACACATTTAATTTGAGAAACAGGGAACTGATGGGCATCTTACAGCATTAGAAGGCAACATTAAAACTAACAATTGATACCATAGCGCCAATGAAATCACACAAGGAGAGATATAAACACAAAGTTATAAGTGGTTTTAAACAAACTCTGTGTAGACATATATGGTAGATTCATAAAAAAGACACACTAGGTAGTCCATCATTCAGGGAAAGCTTGCCTGAAGAGAAAGGTCTTTGCCTGTTTCTGGAAAGGCAGCAGAGATGGGGCAGTCCTGGCCTCTAGTGGGAGGGAGTTCCAGAGTCTGGGCGCAGCAGCCGAGGAAGCCCTTTCATGTGTTCCGACAAGACGTATCTGTGAGGGTGGTGGGATGGAGAGAAGGGCCTCTCCTGATTATCTTAACACCCGAGTCGGTTCATACAGTGAGATTTGATCTTTGAGGTAACTAGAACCCAGGTCGTATAGTGCTTTGTAGGTTAAGGTCAGCACTTTGAATTGTAATAAAATCATGCATCACCCTCAAAGATATCCTATTGGCTGCAGTTGTAGTGGAAGCTGTTAAATAACAATCCAACTAACAGGCCAGTTGGACTAACGGACTGATGAGGCTGTTTGGATGAGCAGCAAAACATCTCTGTCTCTCAAGAAAAAGAAGTCCAGTAGCCATTGCTTAACTTCCAGATAAACTCACCTGGATGACTGAGAATCTTCCCAGACATAACAGGCCATTTGGTCTTAATAAGCAGAATGGGAAGAAATAATCTTAGCCTTAGGCAGAAACATATCTTGGGTTGGTCTTAATGATCAGAAGTCTTAGTCAAGTCCTCTTTTTTTCTGTTATGCACCAAACAAAAACCAGTATGCAATTGTAGTTTTGCACATATCTGAAGTACTTCATTAATCTGTCTGTCTGTCTGTCTGTCTGTCTGTCTGTCTGTCTGTCTGTCTGTTTGGGGGGAGGAAGTATCAGGAATGACCTCACTTTTCAGCAGAGTGAAGCAACTGACTCAGGAAGTACATTTTGAGGTGTCATGAGAAGACAGCAAATAGCGTGTTATTTAATGTAACGAGGATAGGTGATTATTGGATTTTCTCCCCCATGAACAAAAATAATGACCAAAATCCTGCTGCTTAGCCTAGGAATCACAGGGCCATCGAATCAGTGAGTATTAGGTGTCACTTCTTGTGTAGGTTCCATTGGCTTAAATGGGTCTCCTCTAACAGCAACTTACTGTGATAAAGCAAGAAGCAGCAAGAGTAAGCCCTTTTGAATCAATGGAACAGGGACTTGACACAACAAATCTCCATTGATTCAATAGTTCTACTTGAGTGGTGCCTTACTACAATAAGATGGTTACTTCACGTCCACTCTCATCCCGGGAGGAAGTTCATTGCGTGTTGATGTCGGTTGTGGTCACGTGGTCTTCTTCTGGTTCTGTCCCTGTTCCCGTGTACACACGGGTGTGATTGATGATACCGCATGACTGTTTCCGTACGTCCTCATTCCGTGATGAGATGTGAAATTCCATGCCTTTGTTCTCTGTGGTTTTTTCTTTTTTTGGCCCGACCTTCCGTTTTTCTACGTTTTGATTCTCCAAAGCCTTGCCTTCAATGCATTATGGAGCTAAGTTTGAGGCATTTGTCTTTTAATCTCTCTGCACTGCATTGCTGACTCCATAGGGAATGTACTGGCAAATGGCATTTCGCACTCCTGCCACTAGATGGAGAATGGCACGTTGTGTGACAAGCCTTACCTCATGGGCATTCGTATCAGAACAAGAAGCAAGATGAGATTCCAGAGGCCCGGAAGGAGAATGTCTCATCCTGCTTAGATTGCAGTTCAGGGGGCCGTGGTCGGGACGAACTTCCCTCGTCCTGCAATGGACGTGCAGTTAGGTTTCTTCGTACCGGTCCCCAGTGGGATTGCGAACAGCGATGTGATGGATGTGAAGTATCAGCCTTAGTGACAGACTTCTGGCCATTATATATGCCCATTACATTGTGTGCTTTGTGTTGTCTGAGTGAGGGGAGCCATTTGCACTCGGAAAGCAAAATGTATTGGATTAGACCACTCCTCCTTGTCTTGCTGAATTCCACCTTCCTTCTATAACACCAGGAAAGTCGGGCAAACTGTAAATACAAATATGCGTATAAATAAATAAATAAATAAATAAATAAATAAATAAATAAATAAATAAATAAATAAATAAATCTGACTGCAGTTGCTAGGATTGTAAACTATGGGGAAACTGTAGAATGTGACAAGTAACTCCCCTCCCTAGCCTGACATATGTCTAGAATTGTACTCAGCCAGCAACAACTGGGGCTAGTATAGAATTTCACGCTCTTTCTACTCCATTTAACATCTTCTGGCAATTGCCTTCCTCAAGTTGCAAGAAAGTTAAAAATAATAGGACGCAAAAGCAAGGAGAATTATGTACTTGACAATGCCCTTTTGTTTACTGTTACAGTAGTAAAATGTTCTCGTATCAAATGCAGCATTCATACTGTAACAGTGTTATGTTTTATACATACGGTATTGCAAAATCCATTTTTACTGCCATTGCTGGCTTACAATCACCATCAATCACATGCCAGCAATGTCAGAATTCATTCTTAGAATGTCAAACTATAGTTTAATGGGATTATGGGCAATTCCATTATTCTTCCTTCTCTTCTTTCTCCCTGCATGCAACAACAGCAAAAGAGAGAGAGAAATTTGCAGAGTGTTCTCCCCCCCCCCATGCAAAGCTTTTAACTCCTTAGAATCCTTTTCAGCTGCTATCAGAAAGTGTATAACATGGCTCATCATTAAGGATGGAAGAGACATTTGTTTGGTTCACATTTGAATAGGAACCCAGTATATCCACACTTCCCAAGCCAATAAAATACAACCCAGAAGGCAATTATCCATCACCTCCTTCATTTCTTTGAATTTTGTGATACAGTTCTTTAGCAAAAATGTTATTCAAGTATACAAATGGGGGAAGGATGTACAATGCATGTATGGGGGAATGTAACCAGGAAATGCTTGCAAACATGTATATTCCAACGGAAACTGAGTAGAAACGTGCATATGAAATGTGTATAAATCTGTCCTTCCCACAGTTTCAAATGTTCATAAACTGATGCAAATGTGCGCTTGGAAAAAAGGAGACAGATTTGTTTGTCTCTATTAACAAGTAGATAAGGAAACACAGAGGGGTGTCCAGTGTTTATTTTAACATTAACCGATGGATTAAAACCCACATCACATCAACTGAACATTAAGTTACTGATATTGGAATAACTCAGAGAGAATTTTTTTATAATCACACATTTTGAAGGTTTCGGGGTGGAAGGGCTCTCATGACATTCAGTGAGCCTCAAAACAAAACTAAACCATGTTTCTAAACTGTCATAGGTAGGGTACGTCAATAAAGAGGATGTGGTTGATTGGGTGAACAGCCAACGTAACTGACCTCTGAACTGTATACAGGAAGGAGATCGATGCCTGAGGAGAGACATCTTTATCTCTTACAGATACCCTTCTTTACTGTACAAAGATGTGTAAAATCCACACTGCGCCACTAACAGGGACAAGAAAAGCCAAGAGCTGTGAGCAATGGATTTGCTTTGATGAGATGTGTCATGAACCCACTCACCATGAGGGCAAGACTTCTTATACTCACTCTTGGGAAAGGATAAAAACAAAAGGTTGTGCTTGGACCTGAGCTGCTGTCACTCCTCACCATGGGCCACCTTTGTTATGAATGCAGGAACATCTGGAGGGCCAGTTACCTTCCAACCCCAACCAGCCAGAGCTCCCACAAAGAACCATAACTGGTGCTAGTAGAATAGTTGAAGTAGTAAAAAAGAAAGAAAGAAAAAGAAAGAGGGCAAGTAGTGGCTTGTGGAACGTTCACCGTAAATCTATCTTTCTGTTGCGTACACAACAGCCTTCCATGGAGAGCTTTCAGCTGAGCATTGCTTCTGCTTCTAAATCAGAATGTAAAAATGGGTTGCTCAGAGAAAACTATCTAAGGAGGCAGAAGAACCCATTAGCTTGTTTTTCTAACGATTTAGTATTTTAAAGGGTGTGGGGGGGGGAGTGAACATTTACAGCTTCAAAAAGCTTCAGCTCCTGACACAAGCCTTAACCCTGCATCTCACTTCTGCCTTGAGTGCTTGCATGTTTTTAAACACTTGTTCGCTTGCATCGCTAAATCCAAGCCATATAGGCTCATCGATGAATCCCTTTGAAAGAGGGATGTGAGAGAGAAGTAAACAGGCTCCAGAGAGGAGGAAAACAGCAAGAAAGAAAACGTAATTGGGGAAAGAGACCTTTCTCACAAGCCAGGGTCACCCAGTTAAATATTACTCACCTGGGGTCTGGCTTTGCAGCCCAGAGGAAGGTGCTGAGAAGCATGTGGCTGGCTGAACAATCAGGAATGGCCAGCAGCTCTAGAGGGCAGAGTTCCTGGCCTAATGGGCCTGATTATTGCTGGTCTCCATCTGGTCCACCAGTCAGGCATTAAAAAGGGCCTCCTCTTTGGCTGTCTTCAAGCGGCCCTTCCCTGTAATGTGTGAGGCTCTTTGGGGTAACTTGTGGTGGGGGTGCAAGGTGAGGACTTGCAAGGATTGTTGTTTGTACACTTGGCTAAGGGCCTTATGTCACATCCACAATGAAAGTGATCTGAGATGCAGAGCTTAAAATTGTTCCCCCACGTCCATTGAACTTTAACAAAAATAAAGTGTGACCGTGCTTCCCGAAGCATGACTCAGCACGTTATCCAAGTACCTGGCTTCAGGGTGGTAAAATTCTTGTCGCTGTTCCATTGCGGATTTTAAACCAGTACTCGCACCCATGGGGTACCATATAATCCGCAGCTTAACCATTCCATCCCCAATTTGCTTTCCCCTGTTCTAAAAAAAAAGTACTTTAAGTGGTGTATTGATATGGCGGTATGTAGCAGTCATATTTTCAGAATTTAATAATACACAATTATACTTGTTTCCATTTCACATACTATTGTGCTGCAAATAATGGCTTGTCCACGAGGTGTCATTGGGTAGCATGCAGCTGATGACGTGTTTTTTTCAAGGATGCTGTGATTCAATGGAAAAACACTTGGCAGCACCTTTTGTTTTGGAAAAAAAAGGGGGGTTGTCAATACGCTTCTACTGCATAGTTACTTTGTGGTTGCTGTTCCAGACAAAAATGTGTTCTGTGCTGCTATACTTTCCGTCCCCTTCATTAAACACTCCAGTCCATGTTTTGGAAGCCACCCTGACCAATGCCTAATTTTCCTATATGTATTACTTATTTTTCTGTAATTTCAAAGCTCTACCCCTAAATAAATACAAATTAGAAAACTGTGCCTCTCTATCCCTCTGTGTAGTACTCTAGTTGTTATAATTGTAAAAGAATTTATAAATCTGGTTATGCGCTTTGCTCCTTCATTCCCATTTTGTGCTTTACCCATTCTCCTTTCCCTTTGTAGTTTCTTCTACCTCTAATTATTAACCTGCCATGTAATGAAACAGAAAGTGTGAACTCTCTGTTTCTACTAAGATTTGTTATTTACTGGACTGTTATCAAATTTTGAGTTCTGAAATTCAGCGGAATCTCCGTGACCGTAGGTCTAACATATGATTAGAAACAGAGCAGTGTTATTCCATGGTCACAAACAAATGGAGCGTGTACCAAAACAAGTACCTATCAGCAAATTAATTCTTAGAATTTCATCCTAAGACACAATTTCTACTGAATGAGAGATGGCTGGCTATCGTCCTTCTATGCCAGTATATTTACATTCTATCAAAAGTATTTCATACTGTTAGGGGAGAAGGTGGCTTCACTACGTTGATAAGGTTATTACTTTTCCCCTAAGCTTTGTAACAATTTTTCTTTCAAGTTACACATGAAACAGTCTTTTTTATTAACTTTGGTGTTTATTTAAGGATGAGAGGGAATTTAACTGAACAATACTGATAAGAAATGCACATGTTCCCTCTCTTCAGTAAGCAATTTTGTGGGAGTAAGCATGCCTGCCTGTCAGAGGCCAGAAAAGTGTGTGGGGGTGGAGGTCTTCATCTAGGACTGGTATCCATTTTGGATAACATAAGTTGGAGGAAAAAATGGCAACTTTAATTAACTTCCTGACATAATCCACGTTACGCTTTATATTCTTAAATTTCTGAGGACTGCTTATGTAGTACGTGATATAAACCTTCAAAAAATAATAGCTGAAATAATGCACAGTTTGCATGGCAAGGGCATATGTCTGAGGAAACCAGCAACTCACTGAATTTTTTTAGTGATCCAATTGAGTACTTAGTTCTACACATTTATTTACAGGACAGTTATGAACTCTGGTACAAACATATCTAATATTCAACAACTTGTTTCTAGTAAAAATCGTTAAAAGCCCACATTATTCTTTCTTTTGTTATGATACACTTTTATTTATTTTCTACTTTAAATTACATAAAACAAATATATTGCTTGTCTCCCGTCATGTTACCAATTTAATCACAGTTTTTCACCAACATTAGAACCCAGTATAATTCATATCTCCTTTCCCAGCTTGAATAAGCATACTTAAATGCAACTATTTTAAATAAATAGGAAGCTCATCTTGTTGAATTAGGAGACCCGAACTTCCTTTTTTTTTTGAAGCGTATGCTCCATTGCTAGGCAGAACTCCACAACCACACTTGCAATGGTGGACTTTCCCTTTGAAAAAATGTGGGCGAGGGATCAGAAGCAGGACTTGCTGGCCAGAAAATATACAACAATAGTGACTTGTTCTTCAACCGGTATAGCAGAGCGGATCATGGTGTCCTTTCTCATCAAGTATGGTCAGAGAAGATCTGAAATTACATACAATGTCTGCCGAGACATCCGGAAGTTATCCAGCCACTGGTGTATGTCCCAATACGGAAGAACAACATTATGGAACCAAGAATGCCCAGGGTAACTCTAGCAGATATGTGGAAGAGGAGATTCTGTTCACCACTCAGATGTAGCCAGAAGTACTATCTTCGAAACATTCTCCTGCAGTTGTACCAAACTGAGTAACTGCTCCTCGTGGGCGGGGGTTAATACTTCCGAGCAGCCTGCTTACAGCTTCAAGAATGAAGTGCAGTAGCTGCAGGACCACATTCAGCAGTGGCCTCATTCTGCATGGAGCCTGCTTATAGCATTTCCTATGCTGAGGTGGCATTGCTGCAATGTATATTGTTGAACAACAGCAAGGGACAGTATCTCTTCTCGGAAGTACTTTGAGGGGACAGGTGGTGGGGCGGAAGTAAAAGGCATTGCTTAGGGTGCCACTCAATCAGTATTGTGTTCACGATGCCTTGAAGGACTGATATCCAAAATGAAAAATTCCAAAGCCATACAGCCACCTACTGGCACTACCTGCAGCAGCCACATGACAGTAAATTCATAGTACAAGAAGCCACTATGCACTGAAAGAACCCAAAAAAGTATTATTCAATGTTCGAGAAATGACAAATGAAAGTCAATATACCAATATACCTAACTATCAGATTGCAATTTTTTAAAAAATAAAATAGTGCCGCAGGAAAACAAAACAAAATATGCTTTGATGAGGACCTTGTCCATGGGGTCGCAGAAGGTACATAACAATAAAAAGTGTCCTTGGGAATGTAGGAACAGCAACAAAACCACGTGAGCGCAACAAGATATAATACACATTTTAGTTTGTTGCGGTATAAAGTTGATGTGGGGTAATAGCCTAATTTGTCACTGCTTCATTGGTAGCAGCGGGAGGGGGGCAATGTTGCACACAGAAGCAAATCTTCTGTGAGGGGGGGTGACATTTGCCTCTGTTCCAGGTAAGTGATACCTAACAGGAGGGAATCAAGGTAGTCCTCCATGACCAGCCCAGTGGGCTGCCACAATTCCCCACAGTTGGGATGTCAATCCCCACCCCCAATGATCTCATAGCTCTTCTAGTTACCAAGTCCCTTGGTTACCCAGCAATGCACTGCAAATTTGGGCATCCAATGGCAGGCAGGTCATCTAGTGCAGGAACCTGCTTTTCATGCTGTGCCAGCAGCATTGTTAGGCTGCTACCAATCCAGCCAGTAGCCTTTTAATCTCTGCTATCAATCTTTTCCCAATGAAAAGGTTGATTTAGAATGCTAAGCTTTTAATAGGTGGAAGACAGGACATCCAGTGCTATCTCACATGGATCTGCAGGAGACCTCCAGGGACCTCTCTGGCAGCCTTCAAGAGGTGCTTCCATTAATATATGGGACTATTTGGGGTAACTTGGGGAGGAAAAGTGACGGTTTGCACTAAGAACATAGCTTGGGTTAAACCGCTCCCTAAAGAGCTGGAGATCATGATGATGCAGCCTTGCTGGATATGTACAAAGCCTGCAAGGAAATACTTAGAAAAAGTAACAAGAACTTTTCTTTATGAAACCTTCCAATTTCTGACATCTTTCCACTTCTGCTGCATTGCTTGCTCCATGTCCTCTCCAAACATTGCTATCTTTCCCCCCTTCTCTTTTCTACCTCTGCTCACTCGTTTAGTTGCTTGGCCTTTCTCTCTGATCCTCACTCGGCTGCTTGCTTCATATTGTCCTCTTTCTTGTAGGCTTTTGTAAATGCAACACACTGCTAAGTGTATGGGTCACATTTGTTGTAAAATGTTGTGGATGCTTTGTCAGGGTGGGGTGGGGACACTGGCTAATAGTAGAATGGTCACAACAATGGGGGTCTCACCATAAAGCTCTCTAAGGTCAGGGAACTTAGGAACGTAATGCTATATAGACCTATTGAGTGCAGTGTTGTGTTGAGCTCGCATCCTCAGGTCTCTTTCCTTTCTGAAATGTATAACCCCTTCCTCAAACTGAATTTTTTTCTGGTCAGCACAGATTGTTCACAGTGATTTGTCCTTTAAATTAATTTGTGATGGAAGGGTTAACACAGACAAACATGTTTAGAAGAGATGCAATAAGTCTCCAGCAAGAAATAATCATGGGGTGCTTTGAATAATAAAAGTGTTTAGAAGACCAGGCTCAATTACTTACAATTCTAACATTATTATTTTTATCTTTCAATTCACAATCTTTAATGAGCAGCATGCTGAGAAAGGACAAGGATAATGTGTGATGAGAAATTAGATGCCTCACTGAAAGCAGCGGGGCCTCTAAAAGATGCTAAAAGAAGTCACTGGACTAAGAGAAAATGAAAGAAAGAAAGAAAGAAAGAAAGAAAGAAAGAAAGAAAGAAAGAAAGAAAGAAAGAAAGAATGAATGAAAGATTGATTGATTGATTGATTGATTGATGGAAATGTTTCCTGTCTGTTTTATTCAATGCCTTGCACACTAAAAGTGTTAGAACAGGGGTGTGCAACTTGGAGGTGTCTCCTGGTGTTCTGCACTACAGACTCCCTGGTCAATGGTGAGGGATTACGAACTGTAGAAGCAGCTATACATTAACCATGTTAACAAACATTCACACAATTTCTACTTGCCAAAACATGTCAGGAAGGATACTCCTTTGAAAAAACTGATGCAAAATGACCAATCTCCTTTTTCTGCCAGTCGTAGCAAGAGGCAAGGTCATTCTGTTTCAGGCAAAGAAGCTGCATTTTGTGCCAAAAGTCTTGTTTTGGTGCATAAAAGCATTCACTTTGCACAGATACAGAGAGTCTTATCCAAATAAGACGTATCTGTGAAGCATCCAAGCTTTTGTCCCCCAAAATAATATTGTGTCAATTTCTTGCAAAGGACTCTGGAATTTCACATACACATACCCAAATACACAGACATTCATGTAATCTCATGCATTGGGGAGAACACATTCTCACTGTGCAGACAGGCAGACAGGCGTGTGTGTGCACACATGCACACACATGCGGTAGTGCGTGCACACACCTTACACTTCTCCCACCAAGGCAAGCAAGAAGAGGATGAGGGTGCCATGGTCACCGCGCTCCTGCCTGCCTGGCTGCTTTGCCACTTGCCTGGTGTGCGGTGGCGGAGGCCGCAGAGGGGGTGCTGTCGCCAAGCCTTAGGGGAAAGGAGGACTGCTTGGTGGCAGAAGGGTGCACGGCTTCCTTCTCTTGCTCCCCCTCCAGCACGGGTTCGTTTTTTCTGCCAGCTGCTTGAAAGATCCCTGACTGTGCCTTGCAGTCTGCTCCCACTAAGAGGCCATGCAAATGTTCCCTTGGAAAGATGGATGAGGTTCACATATTTAAATGAAAACAGAAGCAATCACACTGAACTATGGAGCACACCCAGTGGAAGTCTGTTTATCAACCTAGCTGGCTATCCCAAAGTCAGCGGATGAATAAAGCATTAGGCAGAAATGACAGTGCCATTTATAGTCATCACTCCATGCTGGGTATGTCTTCCAGAGCAGCAGTTTCAAATGACCTCATTTGATTTAATCTATTATTTCTTATTAAGGACATATAGCTCCTGTGTTCAAAAAGTTCCTTGTTTTAAATAGAAAAGGGGGACCTCTGCTTTTTTTTTGGGTGGGGTTTATATTTTCTAAAAAGAATTTGTGCTTTTTTTTTTACACATTTTATATTGGAACTCCTGGATAGCTCAGGCATCTGGTTGAAGAGCTAGAGGTTGGGAGTTCAATTCCCCCACTCTGCCTTCCTGACATGAGCTGGACTCAATGTTCCATAGGTAGATTTCCAGGTCTGCAGTTCCAAGATTATTGTTATTGATATCATGAAAAATCAGGCTCCAAAACATTTATTCTAGCTAGATAAATTATGGGAACTGGAATACATTAAGAATGTAAATTAACTGGAAGTATATGACTCCAGGAAGTGGCAGAACACCTGGATGAAAGGATTACAGTCACCCCCCGCTATTTCGCAGTTCAGGTACTGTGGTCCAGCTATATTGCGGGATTGCAGTACCTGCACCTCGGAGCCATGCGGCGGGGGCGGCGGGGAACGATTGGGTCACTCCCCGCTGCCCCCAGTCCTCTCTGAAAGGCCTCGGAGCTGTGGGGAGGGGCAGCGGGGAGCGATCGGGTCGCTCCCTGCTGCCCCCCGGCCCCTTCGAGAAGTCTTGGGCAGCGTAGGCGGGCGGCGGTGGGAGGTCAGATCCCGCAACACCACCTGTGCGCGCCACACCAAGACTTCTCGGACAAGTGTGGGATCACCCCCACCCACCCCCAGCCCCCACCCGCTTCCGCATATCGCAGATTTTCATGCATCTCTGGTGGGGTGGGTCCCTAACCCCTGTGATCGGCGGGGGGTTACTGTATCCCCAAGATAAACTGTGCCTGAGGGACAGGAGATTGTCCCATTGTATGGAGTTCCACATTCCCTGTCTCAGCCAAACTGGGCCCGGTTGAACAATAGGACACTAATCTATGGAACATTTACTCAAGGATTTGGACCATCAACAGCTTGATGGCACAGGAAACTGGATCATCAGGGCAACTGTGAACAATCACCCACCAATGCAAATCAAGGGAAACCTTCAGCTGGTTTGTATGTATAAAAACTGAAGTTGAACAAATGTTCAGGGCTCATTCACACCATCCAGGGTGAGACCACTGACTGCTATTTGGCTTGGCTACAATAAATCAGACTTGAACAGTTCAGTGTTTGCACTTCCTTACTTTATTTGAATTTAATTATTGGACACTGGTTCCGAGCCAAGCACGGAATCAAAACAATCTGTAAAAACTGGTAACATTATGATTCAACAAGATCTTGGGCCCTGTTTCATGATGAAGCACAAACAGAAGCTATGGCTGTCTAAAATTAGCTCAGATCATATTATGGACAAATTGCAGGTCATTTATTAATGGGGTACATGATGAGAAGGAATCAATGTGGTGTAGTGAATAGATTGATATGTGTGGGGTCAGGAGACATAGTTTAATGGTAAAAGCCCTCCTGAAATAGCTCATATACCTTGAAACCCCTATTAGGTTCATCATAATTGCGTCAGTATGGTTATTTGGTGTGTGAAGGAGACAACATGCTTGCCTTTTGACACACACACCCCCAATGTGGTGGGGAGATCCATTGGTTTGTGTGAAGGATTTCCACTGGAGTCAGAACATGAAGAAATAAATGTTTTGGTTGACATGGAGAGCCTTCAAAAACCACGAGTCTCTCCCCCCACTCTTCAGACTTGTCACTTCTACTTGAGCAAAACATCCAACAGCTCTGTTCCTTGCGAATGGAGCAAATGTCTTCTTTGCCCCGTTCCATCAGGGCTTTGTATGTAGTTGTTCTAAACAACGATGTTCAGCTGAATTGAAACCATTGTTCTAGGTTATTCAGCCAAGAGGTTTTGCACTGAACAATCAACTGTCACAGCCAGTGATTTTGGTTTCCTCCTGAAGTCAACTGAAATAGTCCCGTTCTCTACTATATGCTAAGGCCACAGACTATAACAGCTGGAGTTCCCTGGCATTTTCAAGTACCATTGAACAAAGAATGCCCTTAGCACAGTGTAATTAAATTGAAAGGGCTTGTTTGTTAGTTTGTTTGTTTCTTAATTCAGTCTGGTGGCTTTTTAAGAGGGTGGTGTGAGTTTCAGCATGGGCAGGGGTCTGCTGAGTTTGTGCAGGATGAAGGGAGAGGGGGAGGTTTAAGGTGGCTAGAGCCGGAAGATGAAACGAGACATTTGGCATTTGGGAAGCATGGGTTTCCAAAGTAGAGTTTGTGTGTCTTTTATGGCGGTTACTTCACATCCTTCTTTGTCCCTCAACTAGTTTTGTACTATGTCAGCATTGGTTGCGATCACGTGGCTTTGTCCCTGTTTCAGTGTTCCTATGGTCGTGATAACTTGTCTCGTGACAAGTGTTACTTCACGGTCTTGTACCGTGACAAACCCTGAATTTGTCTAGCTTCCTTTTTCCTTTTTTGGGGGGCTTAAAAATTCTTTTTCGATATTTTGCTTCTGAAAAGTCAAAATCTTTGCAGGCAGGGAAGGAGTCTGCGGCTAGCTTTCACTTTCTCCATGTGGCCCCATTTGAATGCTCTGGGTTATAGCCTTTGGGCTTTCTTTGTTCTTTATTCCTTTTGCTTGTCTGTCTGGTGTCCCTCTTGTCTGGCTTTGAAATTTGTTTTGTTTTATTGGTATTTAACGGAGGAGGGCAAGGGGGTGGTGATCATCTGGGGTGGGTGGGCACTTGAAACAGAACACCCAACCCAGTACCTGGGACACAGTTTTCTGAGAGAAATGAATGTTTTGTTGTGTGATAGCTGTTACCTCATGGTGTCTTATCTCGGAACAGAAACCAGGAACAAACTGTGACAATGAAATACCCTACCCCAGCGCCAGGTACAGATTTGTTTTGCTTAGCACCCATTCCGGGGGTGTGCTCGAGACAAATTTCAGTTGTTGTGCGATGGACGTGAAGTAAGATTTTTTTTGTACCGCTCTGAAAAGCAACACTTAGAGAGAAAAAACGGAAATGAAGTAACCGCCTATATCACATGGACATTGTGGTGCACTTGTTTTAACACGAAACTGTTGTTATTTCAAGGGACTTAACACTGCTTTAACAATGGCCGTGGCCAATCCCTTGTAGGTTTTAGGGAATATTATGCCTCCTCAACTCCTCTTTTTCTAGCAGGAAGAGGTGAGTTGGATCTCCTGAAAGGTGTAAGTCCTTTTCCTTTTCAGTAGATCATGGACCATCTCTTTGAACAACCCCAAATACCATTCCCTACCTCCCCTCCCCCAAAAAAACCTGGAGTTGGGCATCTAGCTGCTTGTAGTTTTGTTTTTATATAATGAGGCTTTTTGGACAGTCTGTGGTACCCTTAGAATCCTTGAGGAAGAGCATCATCCCTGAATTTGCTAACTTTGCTCTCTCCCTCAGTACTGGATTGTTTTTCTCGCCTAAGGAACCTAAGAAGCAAAAGCGAATGATGATGAAAATGTAAACAGTGGCTATAAACTCTATTCCCTGCTTCAGATTGTAAAACATACAGAGAGAAAGGGCCACAGCCAGAATCTTGCCAATACCTGTTTAAATGCCTGAAGGGCAGCCATCAAAGTTTAATATGCTGGTCACTTGGTATGTTTTCCTGCCTCATAATCATCCCCTAAAGTTTTTCACTGCCAAGTTTCAAAACAATTCGCGATATTGCTTTCTAAGGACAAGAAGTAGAAACTACAACCCTTTGACTCAGTGACTGGTTATCTAAAGTAGAAGTGGCTCATACAACCTAGTCCCCCTAACATAAGACCTGAGAGGTAACCCTGTTTCCCCAAAGCAGGAGAGTCCGTCATCCTAACATCATCTTTGATTATTGTTGCCGGAGATCTTTCGATGCTGGCTGAAGTCTGACAGGGTCAAATGTTTGCTCATGTCTCCAGGTAGGGAAAATGCATTTCAGGGCAAGTGATGCTGGAGGAGGAGAATGTTTGCTTATACAGTGGGCCCTCGTATAACAAACAGTTTGTACAACATAAAATCTGTACAACATAAAAATTCCGGAGATAGGGGAAATTTGCTTAACAGAATCGCCTATGGGGCGAATCTGTACAACATAAAATGGTCACAGTTAGAGATTACTCCATTTTCAATGCATTTCTATGCGAAATTTGTATAAAGAAAAATTTGCTTACCATAATTTCACTTGGAACAAATTAATTCCTTTGTGCAAGGTACCACTTGTATTGGATATTGTGGCTTTACCGCCACACTTCTTCTTCACCCTCGTGTAGCACGGGGCCTCCCTGAAAAAGGCGTCATGCATATTTGGGCTGCAATCCTGTCGCTCGGAGTTATAAGTCGCAGCTTGAGTAGGGCCATTGCATCAGTGGGATTTGTTAAGGCATTGAGTCACTCCATCCCCATTGATTCCAGTGGGTCTTACTCTAATTGTGACCTCCTGCTCTAAGCAACAGGATTTCAGCCACGTTGTATTCAGGAAGCAGCATGTTGTCTGTCACACAATCCTGCATGCTCTCTCACACACAAACATGTATTATTTTTCAACAGCTACAAGAGGACCTGCCTCCTGTAACATGACAAATGGCCAACTCTGAATTCAAGTTCAGGCGCTAAGATCTTTGAGAATGGGAAACCCCTTGAGAGGCCCGGCAGCCCTATCTTCGACACATATGTGCAGGCTTATAGGTGGGTTCTTTGTTCATTTCATCTAATGCAGGGGTGTCCAAACTTTTTGCAAGGAGGGCCAGATTTGGTGAGGTGAAAATGTGTGGGGGCCGACCATTCAGCTGCATTTCGGCCCCTGACTGGACTTTGGACAAGTCTCTATAACATGCAAGGAGGCGGGGAGGACAGTGCAGCTAGGGAGCTGGGGGCGGATAGGCTGGGCAAGTGCCTGGGGGGGGGGATGGACGGAGGCAGGGAGGGCAGGCAAACCATAAATCTGCAAGCTGATGCCTCCATCTGGTAAGGGGAAGAGCCAGCTGGTGGGGATGCATGACAGGCTGAGCCAGTGGAGAGAAGACGCCGTGGGCCACTTGAAATTTGTAAACAGGCCGCATTTGGCCCCCGGAATTGACTTTGGATATGCTTGATCTAATGTCTTATCCTTCTTACTGAAAACAACATAAGCCCAGGAAGGCTGAAAACTAACTTTGCTTAAATGTTATTGCCTCCCTTTGAACACTGATATATTCTCTTCCAGAACCTTCGCCTTTCATTTGGCGATCTTGGACTGTTTAAGCTGTTTTCTTATCCTGCAAATCTGTACCCAGGATGAATTTTGTCTCAAGCAGAAATGTTACATTTTTGTTACACACAGGAAGCCGAAAATGTCCCCCCCCCACTCCCCGACGCTTATCTAAAAGCATGGTCCAATATTAGCATTCTCCTGCGTAAAACAAGATTTGAATCGTATCGCTACCAACACGCCTGGAATAAGAGGTGTGAGGTTTCCAATGATTTGCAAGTCTACACTACATTAAAAATGGCCTCCAGCATTCACTGTAAAATAGACTAGCTTAAGCGGCACTAAGGTGGAAGCGCGTTCCTGGCGGCTGATCAAACACAGCCGAGAAGAGTCATCACCCAGGAAATTGGCATCTTTCAAGAGAACCGATGGGAAATACTCAGAGAAGGATGGGGTTGAGAATGGCTAATCTAAATAGCCTGCTAAAATAATGCGAGGGAAATAATGGGAGGGGTGATGTTTTTATATTCTCTGTTCTTGAATGGGAGATGCAAAAAACAGAGAAATTGCAACATGTTTCTCACGATGCCTATAGACCAGTGGTGCCCAAACTTTTTGTAAGGAGGGCCAGATTTGGTAGCTGAGAATGTGTCAGGGGCAATTGCTCCCCGACCCTGCCACCCCACTGCAAGCCCCACCCACTGACCCATAAGCCCCACCCACTGACCCCTTGCAACCCCACCTGCAGGAAAGAAGGCAGGAACCAAGGGAAGGAGGGAGGAAGGTGGAAACAAAGAGAGGAAGGAAGGAAAGTAGGGAACAAGGAAGGGAGGGAGGAAAGAAGGAAGGTGGGGACCAAAGGAAGCACAGGGAGCCATGGCCACAGGTCGCCCCTTGGAAGAGGCAATCTGTGTGACCTTGCATGTCCCCAAGCTCCCCAGCGGTGGTGACGCCTCACCCGCCAGCCCACCCCAAAGCTCCTTGGCGGTGGCAGAGGCCTGCTGGCCTGCCCACCCCACACATTCCTCTGCAGTGCCAGTGGTGGCAGACCGCCAATCCACCCATCTGCCCAAGCTTCCCAGCGGTGCTGGTGTTCCCGAGCTTCACAAGGTTCCCAGAGGTGCCAGTGGCGGTGGCCTGCCCACGCGCCAAGCTTCAGAAGGTTCCTGGTGTTGCCAGTGGCGGCAGCCCACCCGTGCGCCACCCCCATGCACGCTCGCAGCCTCACATGGTTGCTGGCGGTGCTGGTGGCAGCAGCCCACAAGCTTCCCGGCGGTGTCAGTGTTGGCAGAAGATTTAAAAGAAAAAAAAACATGGGGTGAAGGAGGGGGAGGGAGGGGCGGACCAGCCAGCCGCGGGCCACTCAGAATGGCCTGATGGGCCGGATTTGGCCCCCAGACTGAACTTTGGGCAGGCCTGCTATAGATTATTCTTTCAAAAGAGATTGCTTTAAGATGAGCCCATCAGTTCCTTTGAAAGAAAAGAACCTGGATGGCTCTGTGATTTTTTTCTCAGAACACTTGTTAAATTATCTGTAGTCTGCTTGGTGACAATGGAAAAACAATAACTGTCAAGTTCAATTTTCAGGCCCTCACGAAACTGGGAGCAGATAGGGTGGAGGATGAACACAGTTTTAACTTTTCTCTCCTGCATTTTTTTCCTGTTGCCTTCCTTCTGTTTCAATAGCCACAACCTTCTGTTCCCACTTCGGTGTCAAGGAATTGAAAACAACCTTTGAGGTACTATAATTTCAGTCAGAAATAGGTAGCTTAAGTGCACGTTTCATTCATAAATGCTTGGCATTTGCATAATTGAATCTGTATAATCTTAATTTGCATAACATTCACATTTGCTATTCTTTATCCATATAATTTAGAAGCAGTGAGTGAATTGAGCTTTTTATGGCCATATACTTTTTATTCTCTGAACTCTGATACCTTATAAGTTGCAGGCACCTCTCTTTTTTTGGGAGGGGAATGTGTAAAAATAACTACACGATGGCTGCCAGATGTGTGGTCCCCCCGAGGTTAGCAATGTAAGCAAAACAGTGCTTCTGAACAGCAACACTAGTGTATCAAAGCTGCTTTGTAGCTTACAGTTCTGGAAATAATTCAGGATACTGAAGATGTTTCCATCTGCAGCCTCTCTGGGCAAAAACAACCAAGCAACCAAGCAAGCAAACAAATAAACAAAAATTAAAATAATCAATTATGGGGAATCTTAAAATATTCACTGAGTACATGTCAACAATAGGACAATTTGGGCTCCACAATTTATTTCAGGATTATTATTATTGTATTATTTACATCAATCAGCTCACGGGTGACATTCTTTCCAGTAATTTTTTTTTAATAATTAGCATTGGCTAGAAGGTATTAGTGATGGGAAGTTTTCGAACGAATGGGTCTTTAATACGGCCATATACCAACATCCAAATACTGTATACAAAGACAAGTTACAACATACCACATTCTTATAAGAAGTAGGTACAAAGTTAAAATAGCCTAACAGAAATAGTAAACATTGCAGAAGAAAGAGGTGGAAAGAACCCACTGATAATTAAGGGTCTACCCTTATTTTATTAAAACCTTCCACTCCTGGATTTTAATAGCAGCAGCTAGGAATTTTGCCACATTATGCAAAGTCTGGATTTTGTCCTGATAGAAGTAAAAGGGTATAAAATGCCTCAAAACGCCCAAGGAATAATTTTAAATGGGGTTCAATGAGACTTCTTCGGATATCAGAATAAAATTGGCAATACAGGAGAACATGGGTTACAGTTTCTATTGCACCTGAGTTGCAGGGACATTTGTGTTGTGAGTATGGAATCTTCTTAAGCTTCTCTTCCAATACTGCAGAGGGTAATACATTTAGACAAACAATGGTATAGGCTCTGCAATGTTTTTGAATTGTTAGCCTGAAGAGATAAGTGACTGGTTTAAAGGGCAGTAGAGCTTTATTCAGAGAGATGTTATTTGAAGTTGCCCCCAGGTCATGCTGCCTCTCAACCTCCATAATATGCTGCTTAAGCAATTGGTTTGCTGCATCATAGCCCATTTAGATTACGCAGTCCTCCGAGAATCCATAAGTTCTAAGTTTGGCAGACAATGCTTTCTTTCAACTTGATAGATGGTTATTCTGTAAGATTAGCATGGTTAGACCTCTTGCGGGAAAAAAGATAACCTCAATCAAAATCTAAAAATAGTTATCCAAAACCTTGCTTCAACTTTTAAGAGCCCAACCTCCAGCCGCAAAGCTGCATTGGTGACACAATGTGGTACCTGGAGGATTGCTCTCAGAAATCTTGTCTGGACCCTTTCCATAGGAGTAAACAAGGGATAAAGTCCTAACTGTGCACCGTAAAAGAGTTGGTTGATGGATTTGGCTTGGAATACCTTCAAGGCTGCGGAGATATACCGCCCACCCTTGGTGAAGGAAAATTTCAGGATTGCAGGGGCGGATCTCTGCCCTGAGATCAGTTTTCTCATTCTTAGTTTTCTAATTATTAATGTCAAGCTCCTAAATTAGCTCTTTTAGCACCTTAGGTCTAAAAGTTCCACTTAACCAATGGGGCCTAATGAGCAAGCGATATCTACAAAATAGTTCTGCCATTTGAAAAAAGAGATTTACATCTTAACATTACTTGGCAGTCTCCTTTTTCAATCAAAGTGGGGCGTGAGTGTGGAATTCTTAAGCAAATTGCCAAAAGCTAACTTTATTAATTCGTCATGTTGAAAGTTTTTAACATTTAATTGGTCTCTGCTGGAGAGTATTTAGCATTAAACATCACATCGGGAGGTCATTTTTAAAAAAAAATCTTCTGTATACCTCCTGGAATTTTATAATAAGAGACAGAAACAGAAATAGGTAGGGTAGGCAGAAAATTGAATTTCATAAAGATATGCCATCCCCAAAAAGGACAGGCCAAAATCAATAGAGGCGAGCTGCTAAAGTGTTTGTTACTTTTGAAGCCTGCAGTTCCTAACCAAAGCAAGAGTAGCATTTCTGAAGCTTCCATCTATATTGTGAGCTTGTTAGAATAATGAAAATTCATGGAATAGAAGAGGTTCACATCGAGGAAACTGAGCGTAAAAATAGACTTGTGGGATGATGATGGAAGAAATGTATAGAACAATGGGGCTGATTATGAGATAGTCTTACTAGAACCCTACTCTTGTACTGTAAATTCATTTATGTGGATAGGAGTAAGGATGTACCCACTTCCTTTCCATTCCATTAGAGTTTGGGTAATTATTTTCAAAAATACAGTAACTTGTTACTTCAAAGTGGGTAGGTTGGCATTACGGTTATCATTCCTCTGTCACTTGTACACTCGTTGTTCCTTGTATAGTAAGCCCAAAAGGATAGTGGCCCAAGTGTCACCAGAGTTGCTGATAAGCTTCCGTACAGACAGCCAACAGATAGCATAGGAAAGTAGTGAATGAAAGTAAATGACTGAAATCAGCGTTTCAGTTTTCTTTTTAAAAAAATCATTACAATGAAGCAGCCTTTCTTCCATCCCTAGTATAACTGTGCATTTCCTAAATTTTAATCATTGAGACAGTAAATGAATATATAAATGGATAAGTGTATATTGGGATTTTTTAAGAAATGAATGGGATAAGGCTGAAGGCTTATTTAAGTCTTGTCTGTCATATGTCTTATCATTCTTGATCTGGTCTGCCATGTTTATCAGCCTGCTTGACTGTTGAGATCCTCAGGGGTGGCCATTCTCTCAGGAGAGGGCCTTCTATGTAGCTGCTCTCAGACTTTGGAACTCCCTCCCACAAGAGCCCAGGGTATCCCTGTCTTTGCTGGCCTTCAGGCAAGCTTTCCCTGAGCGAATGGTGTAGGTTTTTTAAAAAAAAGATGGTTGTACCTCACTGCTTTGAATGTGTTTTAGTCTTATGTTTTTAGTATGATCCCTTTTAGTGTGGGTATACACATTCTTGTTAGCCTTAATATTGCCTCATAATGATGAAAGCTGCCTTGCATCCTTTTAAAGAGAAAGGTGGGGTAAAAATATTTTGAATAAATAAATAAATAAATTCACACTTCAAAGTTGGAAACAAGGCAGCCTCACGCTGTATCTGATGGAGCCGCTCTATACTTCATGAGAAAGATAGTTTCGGTGATGCTTTTATTAAGACGCTCAGGTAACCAAGCAAGGCTCTCCAGTGTGGTCTCCAAATATTGGTTTGGCTCATTCTTGGCTTGCGCCTGATAGCGCTTGCCTCAGGGAGACCTATGAAGCAACAATGGACACACTCCAAACCACAATCCTTGCTTACGCCAAGGAGGTTACTGTTTTTTTCTGTTTATAAGACTTCCTCATGTATAAGACGGACCCCACTTTTCCAACCCAGATGTACAGTTTCACAACTGCACGGTTCTCTTCTCGGCTTGCTTCCGTGTATAAGATGACTCTCTGAGTCTAACAATTTAATATGGTCTTATACACGGAAAAATGCTGTGTTTTGTTTGTTGAACTTCCTTGCTCTGTCACAGGAGAGGTCTTGAGTATTGGCAACAAAGCCTCCACCTCTTCCACAGGAGAAAGTGACAAACTAGGCACGAGAAAGGCAGATTATGTTTTAAGAACAAACACATGCAGGTGAGGCTGTTTGACGTCTCCCTCAGTTGTGTCTGGTGAATCTTTCTCAACCAGAGGTTAGTCATGTTCAACGGGAAGGTGGCTGAAGCAATGAGGTAAACTTACGTGTGTGTGTGTGTGTGTGTGTGTGTGTGTGTGTGTGTGTGTGTGTGTGTGTGTGTGTGTGTGTGTGTGTGTGTGTGTGTGTGTGTGTGTGTAGAAGCATGCATCGTTCATTAAAAATAGGCCATAATCCAGTGTTAGGTGTGACAAAGGCAGGCACTAGCATTATGTGGGCTTGGTTTTCACACATGGTGATTGTTGGACAGAATACCTAACTCTGGGTAGCAAACAGAAATGGAAACAAATGTTCTATTAAACTACCCTTCCAATGTGAAGCAGAAAACTACACTGGATAACAATCACAAACAAAAACAAAACATGCATAGAAAGAAACAACAACAGTGCAGTGCCACACTTTTTTCAATGCGAGCTTTCATGGATGCCGTCACTTCTTTATACATATTGGAGTGAAACAAAACCACCAATTATACTGAGGCCAGGCATAGGAAATGGATTAGTGACACTGACAAAAGTAATTAATGCTAAAAGTGTTGATTGTTTGTTTCAGTGGATGGTTCAACCCTTCCATAAGTTGTGATGTGTTTTTATTTTTATTTTTGTCTGGATCTGTTTGCACAGACAAGCACCCATACTTTCAAATAGAAATTACAAAAATATTTCCATTAACCCACCATACATTTCATTTCTCAAATGAATTACTTAGTAAATACTTTCAAAACTGTACTTTGAAATGGTTCCACGTATCATTTAAATTGTGCTTTCACTTAATTCTGAGTGCTAGAAAGACGTGGGTGTAACTCATTTAACTTATTTTATATGTACATAATTACTGTATGTTTGTCTATATTTCCAATCTTTCTCTTGCAATCAGTTAATTTCCGTTCCTACAAATTCAAATTTGAATTTAAACAAACCAATTAAAAATGATTATTCAGCCCCTGGAATATTTTATGGTCTTCAAGGAAGGCACATGGGTAAGCAATTGAGAGAGTTGTTTAAAAGATTAAATGCAAGCAGTGGAAGCAATTGCTTAAAAATGGCATTAACAAAGCAATTAAAGAAGATGCTGATAAATTAGGCACTGTGTCCTGTTCTGGTCTACACTGCTTTTGCATATGTTCACCGTTCAGCCCATTCTGTTTCCTCATTAATTTACTGTTTTAAATAATCACTGGGAAAATTCATTTTTAGATATTTTCTTTTAAAACCTACATTTCTATTTTTTTTTTTTTAAAAATGGTTTCACTGTGTTAAGACCATGAACTCCTTTGGAATATTTAGGGCACGGGAAATGCAGCAGACCACTAAAGTCTAATCCACACGTTTATTCTGGCAATGCTGACTGGGTCAGTTTGTCTCAGAGTTCATTAAGATCCAGAATCTGAAGAAGTCATCCCTCTGGCTAAGGGAATTCTGGGAGTTGTAGTCTAAAAAAAACAATAACACGTCAGTATTTCGCCAAGCTCTGCAAAGATCTAAAAATCCCTCAGGCACCTGGAGCTGATAGTCACACTTGTGGTGACCGTCCGGATAAGGAAAGTGCCAGGTCTAATTCCCTCAAATCAGGAGCTTTTTTGTTTTGTTCTTGTATTATTACTACAGTGGTACCTCAACTTACAAATTTAATCCATTCCAAATGCATGCTCTTAAGTCGAAGTACTCTTAAGTCAGGGTACCTATCTAAAAATTGAAAAAATAAATTATAAAAAAAAAAAAAAAACTGTAAGTCGAGCAGACCATATCTAAAATTTGTAAGGCGGCAGTTAAAATGCCAACAGTTTTCCACTCTTAAGTCGAGCTGCTCTTAAGTCAGGGTACCACTGTATTTGGGCAAGTTCAAGTTCAAGAGACCTTTATTGGCATTAAAACAACAAACAAGTTGATAGTACAGTTCAAAAGGAAAACCGGAAACAGCTGATAGTTCTGATATAAGCAACTAAGAGTGAAAACAGAAGGGGGAGGAGAGGAGAACCCAGGGTCACAAGCTGCTAAAATACTAGAAACAAAAGTTGCCACCTCCTCCAGAAAGAAGGTGACATGTGTAGAAAGAAGAAACGTAAGCCTACCCTATTTCAGTAACGTGTTAAATGTGCCATGTCATGGTTTCATCATTATTTTGATTTACAATCTCTCACAAATACTGTCTGGACTGGAACTGTGAATGAACATGACACAGAGCACAAGTAGATCATTTTGTTCACCTCTTCTTAGGAGTTTTCACAATCACATTAATTTCCAAGGGGATGTTAGCTTTGAAGAGTTTTAAGTCAGTGGTTTCTCCTTCCCCCCTTGTGTACTGTATCATGAAATACCGGTAGTTTAGAAAAGAGACAAGGCAAATGGGGTTTCATTTCACAAGCCAGAGATGCTCCCACAGTGAACTGTCATTGTTCGTGGTGGTACGCAGTCCATTGTCTTCTTGTGCGCTTGTTAATTTCCTTGATTTTCGCATGTGACATGGGTTTTTTCTTCTTTGTGAATTCCTTTTGATGTGACAGGTCTCCCCATCCAACATCCTTGCAAGTGCTCAAAAGAAAGTTGGACAGGTCTATGACAAAGTGTGGGCGCCTGCCGTTAGTCTAGCTGGGAGGATCAAAAAGGAAAAAGTCTATCAAGCAACAGACTGTCTTCGTCAGCCGAATAAACCAGATGTTGAGTCAGTAGCCGACTCCACATATCGTTTATTAGGCTGAAGATGACACTCTTTTCTTTATGTTTTCCCTCTTAACTGTGTACATCACTCAGTACGCTCCACTTTGTGATCAATTGTCATGGGCCACAGTTAGTGTACAATAAGCATCAGGGAAGTGAGTAATTAGCTACTAATATCCTTTAAAGAGCAGCTGCATAGAGTTGGCTCAGATTCTTGGCTGCTTGAGAAAGCAGGTAAAAATCTGCCAGTTCACTTCTCCTTGACTTTGCCACTTTCCTTTCAGCATTCTTGGTTTGTCCTGGTTCCATTCAGAACAAATCAAGAACGCTGCCATGATATATTTTCTTTAGCAAGGAAATTCATGCACATTTGGGGACGTTCTTCCCTGCAGTGCACACACCATGTCTATGCATTTTTCAATCAGGCAGTTTCAGCGTGTACTTGTTCACTGGCTAAAGCATGGCTGTGCACATTTTCTCACTATGTGTCTTTTTGGGTACCCACGTGATTGCGTTTGCCTAGGAATCCCTCTGAAATACCTCACAAGTGTCAGAACGTATTTGGATTGATAAGAGAAGATACAGTATATTCTGTGCTGTGGTCAATTCAGGGAGGACAAAATAGATCTCTCTGTATAAAAATGGGGATGGATAATACAATCTAGTGCAATTACAACTGCAAGAATAATCTGGGATTATGTCAACTAGGGGTCACCATATAATTAAGGTCTGTACAATAGGACAGCCCTGAATATTTTTATAAACCTCAGTTGAAAACTGTGTAAACAAATGGGTAGATGATTACAGACAGAATATTGTTGATTTATGCATACAGAAGTTAAATTTTCCAAGTCATGGTGAATTGCCCATAATAAGTCACCAGTCACTTTACCTCTTATGCATCCAATTATGCAAGAGTGGTACACCTAATAATATGTCACATGAGATGGTTGCAGATGTTTGAATACTGATGTAACAGTCTCCTTTTTAGGGTGAAATTTGACCAATTTATTTGTGACATTGGTGCTGGACATGTTAGAAAGTTATTTGTTAGCCAGACTCAGATATAATTACCCTCCCAGGTAAACAGATTTTTGTGTGTGGGTGACTTGAAGGTGGACATATTCCAAACGAGAAAAGGAAGAATTATATAGGCAAGTCCCTCTCCGCTCAGAAGAGAAAACAGGAGAGGACAGGGAAGAACTCAATAATATATTGGTCATGCAGGGATGAAAGTCATTCATGGAAATGTAGGCATTGGTTCAACCACCCAGAGTAGCTTTTTTCCTAGATGGTTGTGGTATATGAATCAAATAAATAAATAAATAAATAAATAAATAAATAAATAAATAAATAAACTCTGAACTTTAGTTCACCTGCCACAGTAGTCCCCAACCTTGTGTAACCCAGTTGTTCTTGGATTGCAACTCCCAGAAAACCCAACCAACACAGTGAAGGCTTCTGGGAATTGCAGTCCTAGAACATCTAGGTTACCCAAAGCAGGGAACAGAGATGGACACTTACCATGGCTCAGCAGTGTTCAATGGATTGGGCCCACGGATGGTGCACAAGTGGCCCAGAATCTGCACTGTCCCTCCTTCCACAGGTGCCCACTCAGAGAAGTAGGCTGGGCGGGGAGCCTACAGGAGGAGGCGGGGAGCACAAACATAACACCTGAGGACTTGATCTGACAAACTGTGCCAAACCACGGAACCATGGGAAGTGCTCTTCTCTAGCTGGGAGCCACTGGTCTACTGTACTTTTGTAAACAGTGATTGACAGTGGCTGCCCAGGATTATTGTGACATAATGCAATTCAGGCCATTCTCAGGATCAGATGGCTGCGACTTGAGAAGTCAATGTGTAAGGCATTTGGAGTTGTACAGTAGACCACACTGTGTGACGTGGCATGCAAATGCAACTGCCTGCACTAACTTCTTGCCTTGTGGCAATCCATGGCCAAGAGCCCCAATGATTTAATTGTGTTGCGAGGAGTAGCTAATAGGATTTTGACCACCTTTCCTACTTATGTTATATACACATGGCGTCTTCATTTTCTCTCTCTACCTTTTTGTGGGTAATGGATGTCACTGGATTTTTCCCACCCAAGGCAAAAAGAAATTCTCTCAACCCTTCCCAAAGTAGGGTCCATTGCTAATGGTGCAAGTAATATTGGTTCTGGTTTCATTTGCCCTACTTTTTTTTTTTACTCCCATGTCGTGAGGGCAACAATAGCCACAGGCTAGGTGAAAAACAGCAGCTTTGCAGAGTGTTGTTGGAAGAAGCAAAGGAAGCTATTCTGAAATAAAAGCTGGATCATATTCTGAGAAAAAATTCAGAAACGTTCTAAGACAAGCATCTTTGGAGAAATTGTGGCTCATCTCTTGCCCAACGTAGCAGATCATTCCATGTTTCCTGTCATTAATGTCCCTCTCCATTTCTGGTAGCCTACACAAAACTGAAGCTGAGCTGTGATGATACGGGAGTCCTTCAAAGAATATCAAATATGACTGTTGGTTCACCTTTTAAGCTTTTGTCCACTGAGCTATCTGATTTGACTGGGAAAACAGAGAAACTGTGCTCTGCAACATATCTTAAGAGTCTGTTCCGATATAGATTTCTAAAAGTTCTCCAGACTTGTTCAGTGTTTTACTGATTCCTCGTGTGCCTCATTAATCTTGTCTTCCTTGTGAATGTTGCGACATAGAACCACTTTTCACATTGTTTTATGGGAGAACAAAAGAAAGATTAAAACAATATTTTCAGCCATCCTTGGGTCTGAGGGAAGAAACCTCAGGATAGCTGAAATATTCAGTTCCCTTATTCAAGAATCGTGTTTGGGATTTTATAAGAAAACCAGCTGGCCAGAATGCTAAAAAGGCTTGAGAAGCAAGAATCAATCTTCAACAGAAATCTCTCTCTCTCTAGATCACTGATGGAATCCTTGGAATGCATGGGTAGTCTGAGGACTAGAGATGGGCACGGAACAAACATTTTTTTGTTTCCGTTATTCGTTAGTCGTTCCGTTACGTAACGAAACGACAAACGAAAATTGTGATGAAAATGCAACAAAACGAACAGAACCACAAAAATTGTGGTCGTTACGTTTCGTTTCCGTTAATGGCGATGCGCAATGAAATGAGCTGTTTTAAATGTTAAAAAACGCCCTGGACATCCGTAAAAAAGCAGCGATAATTATTTATATTGTCTGATAATACCTACCAGGGGGGTGGGGTCCTTAAAAGGTGCATTTATATCTTTTCTCAGATCGCTGTATTTTTTCCCTTTAAGGGGAGTTAGGGGACATCGACCCAAAATGGCTCCCAGATGCCTATTGCCTAATATTGATTGATTTCTTGGGTATTAAAACACCCTGGACATCTGTAAAAATGCAGTGATAATGGGATAATTATTTGAAATTATTACCTACCAGGGGGTTGGGGTCCTTAAAGCATTTGTTTTTGTCTTCTCCCATCGCGATGTATATTTCTTTTCGCTTTAAAATGGATGTCACCAGCAGCCACAAAATGGAGGCAAGCCATGTGATGGGATCATGTTCAACCAGTAGCATGCCCAGGTTGCAGACTGGGCAGGTCTGGCAGCCACAGAGGGCATAAAAATCTCTGGCAGCCCCCATCCTCCTTGCAGTCTCCAATGGGAGTTAGGGTGGGATTGCTGTCTCTGCGACTCTAGCTTCAGTCTTGCAACCTTCCTGTGTGCGTGCGTGCATACCTCTCAGTGAGTACCCTCCCTTGCCCCGCAGTGCAGTCACTCTGCGGCTGCCTTGCACCCTGGGCAATGCCCGCCGCTGCCTTTGCAGCTCCCTGCATACCTAGTCTATACTGTGTCTCTGCCAGCATCCATTTTTTTAGTGTTTTCCCTCTGGTCTGGGGCATTGGGGGACGCCCGCACACGGAAATGCTTTAAAAATCACGCAAAAGCGGGTAGAAATGACAAACGAAAAAATGAAAAACGGAAACAAAATTTTTCCAAAAATTCACGACAAACGGAAAAGAACTGAAACGGACCTCTCAACGACAAACGAAAAACCGAAACACCATTTTTTTGATTCGTGCCCATCTCTACTGAGGACCATTTTGTAGATTTTTTTTGGAAGCTTGGGGCCACATTGCCAATATGACAGGTATAAATGGGGAGAGGCATGGTTAGGTTAATGTCTACATTTAATGTGCCTGATTTAAGAAAAAAAATGAAGCTGTTTGGAAAGTGGGTTTCTGTTAGCTGGAACAAAATGTGTTTCTAGGAAAGAATTGGCTTTTTAAACTCACCTCTGTTGTCTGGTGGGCATGTTGTGGGGAAGAAAGGTTAGAAGTCTCTGCCCACCCACAAAACATGCCCCAGGTACACCCAAGGCAGTGGTGGTGAAACTTTGGTACTCCAGATGTTTTGGACTGCTACTCCCAGAATTCCAAGCCTAAATTGCCAATGGCAAACGACTGTGGCAGTTATGGTCCAAAAGATCTGGAGTGCTGAAGGTTCGCCACCACTGCCCTAGGGAATATCAGGGTGCTTGAAAGCAAAAATTTAATACCTTTCTGGGCATATGGTGATTGCAGGGCAAGGATGCACAGGGATGCACACAAATTGTCTCTTGAGGTGTGTATGAATCCATCAGGCCAACTGCTGCTGCTCCACTGTAGAAAATGGTCATGAAGAACCAGTGTGAGGTTTGAGTAGATGAATGAGATTATCAATACACTTTGAATTCATTTCCTTGACCTCAAAATGTTACATCATAAAGGATTGGGAGGGAGCAGAATAGAGCGTCTTAGGCTGATACTTCACGTCCCTATCGCTGCAGTTCGCGGCCCCGCTGGAGACCAGTTCGAAGGAACGGAACCTCATGTCCTTGTGGGGTCAATCCGAGTTCGAAGGAACGGAACCTCATGTCCTTGTGGGGTCAATCCGAGTTCGAAGGAACGTAACCTCATGTCCTTGTTGGGTCAATCCAAGTTCAAAGGAACCGATTTCAACACGGAGGCAAGTTCACCTCGGCTCAAGGAAGGACGTGAAGTAACCACCTTAGAGATTCACAGTGATGTAGAGCAGTGTTCCCCAACCCCGGGCCGCGGACCGGTGGGTCCGTGGATGAATCGGGGGTCGCCCGGAACGCGCCCCGCTGCGCCGCCGCGACTCCCCGCCATCGTCCCTGCCCCAGCCCCTCAATCCCCCGCAATCGCCCCCGCCCGCTGCCGCTGCTGCGCGACCCCCCCACCGCCGCGACCCCATAGCCGCCACCACCCCCCGCAATTGCCCCCGCCCGCTGCCGCCACCGCGACCCCCCGCCTCAGCAATCCCCCTGTCGCCCCGCTCCGCCGCCGCCGCCACCGTGACCCCCCGCCGCGCCGCAATCCCCGCGCATCGGCGACCCCTGCAAACCGCCGCCGCTATCGCCCCGTCCCCGCCGCCGCCGCCACGACCCCCGCATTCGCCCCGTCCTGCTGCCGCCGCCACGACCCCCGCCGCAATCCCCCACGCATCGCCCGCCCGCGCCGCCGCCGTGACCCCCGCAAACCGCCCCGTCCCCCACCGCCGCCGCCGCCGTCGCAACCGCCCCCACCGCCCGTCCGCCGCCGCCGCCGCGACTCCAACCCCCGCCCCCGCCCGCCAGAAAGAAAGAAAGAAAGTAAGGAGGGAGGGAGGGAGAAAGAAAGAAAGAAAGAAAGAAAGAAAGAAAGAAAGAAAGAAAGAAAGAAAGAAAGAAAGAAAGAAAAGAGAAAGAAAGAAAGGAGGGAGGGAGGGAGGGAGGGGGAAGAGAAAGAAAGAAAGAAAGAAAGAAAGAAAGAAAGAAAGAAAGAAAGAAAGAAAGAAAGAAAGAAAGAAAGAAAGAAAGAAAGAAGGGAGGGAGGGAGGGGGGAAGAAAAGGGAAAGAAAGAAAGAAAGAAAGAAAGAAAGAAAGAAAGAAAGAAAGAAAGAAAGGAGGGAGGGAGGGAGGGGGGAAGAAAAGGGAAAGAAAGAAAGAAAGAAAGAAAGAAAGAAAGAAAGAAAGGGGGAGAAGGAGGAAGGGAGAGAGAGAGAGAAAGAAAAAGAAAGAAGGGAGAAAGGAAGGAAGGAAGGAAGGGAGGGAGGAAGGGAGGAAGGAGAGGAAGAGGAAGGAAGAAAGAAAGAAAGAAGGAGGGAGAAGGAGGAAGGGAGGAAGAAAGTAAGTAAGTAAAGGAAGGAGGGAGGGAAAGAAAAAGAAAGGGAGAGAAGGAGTGAGGGAGAGAGAGGAAGAACGAAAGGAGGAGGAGGAAGGAAGAAAGAAAGAAAATGAGGAAGCCCATGGGGGAAAAATGCGAGGAAGTAAAAACAGTGTTTCCTTGCAGCGATGCCGAGGACTCATTGCACAACACTGGCTCTTCGGCTTGAGTACGGAGATGAGCACCGCCCCCTAGAGTGGGAAACGACTAGCACGCATGTGCGTCAGCGGCCGGGGGGGAGCGTTTACATTTTTTATCTTATTAAATCAAAACAAGCGGGCCAGGGAAAAATTATCAAGCATTTACCGGTCCACGGTGATAAAAAGGTTGGGGAGCACTGATGTAGAGGACAGAGTAATGGACAAGGGGTCTGGAAAACAGGGTTCAAATCCTTGTTTGGCCATAGATTCTCCCTGGAGGAATAGAAGGGATTAAACTACAGTATTCTTTAAATAGTTCAGGAGGCAAAATCAGGAAAAAGGTCCTCAAAACAATACAAATGCAATACCATATCCCCTGTTCCCAATATCTCACTTGCCTTGAGAGCCCTTTTCGGGCCGCTATAAGTTGGTTCCGACTTGACAGCACAGAACATACGAAGAGAACATAATATTGGGGGAAATCAATTAAACGTAAAGCTTTTGTGCTTAATAAAATCTCCAAGGTCATTCAATATTTCTCGTTCCTTGCTGGGAAATGTTGCAGGAACGCAGCATGCTGCCTTCACTGAGCAAAGTAGCTGTTGCTTTCCTCCAGAAGAACTGTTTGAGGAAATCCGTCGTGAAGTCTAATTATACATAAGGCAGAAATCATCAGACACAGACAAAGACTTATTGTCTGCGTAATAATGGAATTGATAAACAAACAATATGGTGCAGTTAATAATAATATTCCATTTGCCTATGTCCTTTCTAATCTACAGATCGTGCTGAAGGGCAGACAGAGCTCAGTAGTCAAGGGGAGGTTTCCTCTCATTTATACTCAGAGAAGCTTCTTTTCTTTTCTGGCAGTAGATGAGACTTGCCTGCAGAGCCAAGGGAGTGCAATTATCTGTGCCATCCTGTCAGAATTTATGAATAAAGAAGTAGGGAGTAGTTACAAGTAATTTCCCATAATGCTTCAGTGATTAAAGATCATGTTTGCTCAGGAAATGGAATTTGATTCCCAAAGGCCATTTGATCAAAGACCATAGGGGGTTTCCAGTTGGGTGGTGGTGGTTGGCCTGGGTTGTAAAAATACATGTTGCATTTTTGCAACAAGGATAATATGTGCCACTGCATGCGGTTACAAGCAAGATACTTGTAGCTCAGAACTCTATGTGCTACTAACCAGAATCTCACTGGTGTTTGCTTAGATTTGTGTAATTTGTCACAGCTAACTGCTAGTAATAGATGAGGTGCCAGAGTGTACCCCAGTCATATCTCTGCTCATGACACAAATAGGAAGCCTGGGGTTCCATCCTCAGTAATGCAGATGCAAGTAGAAACACAAAGAGAGTTTCTGTCCTAGTTACTGAAGTCAACCAGACGTAGAAACTGCAATGTCCCCGTGGCGAAACCTGATGGGTACCTCATAAATATTCAAATGATGTCAACTGGGTAACCAATGGAATAGCCTGTGGACAGGGCTAAAGCATATAAAAGCATGTGCTTAGAATAACTGGTAGATAGGGAATGGATAGGGACTGAATAGGGTCTGGAAAGGTTTCTGATTACTGTTAGGGACTGGCTAGGGTTTAGTTAGGCTCTGAAGAGTGAAACTAGAGTGTTGTAGAAATGGTATAAGGACTGTGAGCATAGATAACTAAGAAAGTTTAAAATATAAATATATATAAAATGTTCTAAGTTGATATACAAGAACATGTTCTCAATGTTTATTCAACTACCTTTGTGAACTCAATAAACACATCCACTTGTTTGAACTTTAAGCACTTTGTGTCAGATCACATTTTTAATTGATGGAAATTTAAAGTAATTTTATTGATGACAGTATTTTAGTAGCCAGGTCCGTGACAGTCCCTCACAAGCATGATTAAATGCTGAAGTCCTCCTTTTACTTAACAGAGATTCTTGTCCTCACTTTTCCTGCGGATAAGAAACAGAAGTAAGTCACAGAATCATCAAGAAATGAAGCATTAAAAAAGGACCAGCAGTGACTTATTTAAGGAATGTTAGCCCTTTCATTAGTCATTTCTGAATTTTACTGGCCCCACGAATTAATGCTCAGTCCTGCAAACTGAGGACTATAGTTTTTCTTGTTGAATCCACCCATCTCACAATAGATGTTTTTCATTTCCTAGCATTATTGTGTTTTCCGGTAAGTCTTCTTGTCTTCACATATGTTCAAAGTATGATAGCCTTCCTTTAGTAATGCTAGTTTCTATTCATGTTTGAAGAATGACTTGACCTATAACTCAGTTACAGTGGACCCTTGTTTAACAAATGGTTTGTATAACATAATATTTGTACAACATAAAAAAATTCCAGAGATAGGGGAAATTTGCTTAACAGAATCACCTATGGGGCAAATCTGTACAACATAAAAATGGGATCACTCTGTTTTCAATGCATTCCTATGGGAAATTTGTATAAATGAAAGATTCCTTAACATAATTTCATTTGGAACGAATTAATTCCTTTATACAAGGTACCACTGTATTTGTCTTACCCAGCCTACTATGGTAGCCAGCATGTTCTCCTTTCATCTCCTCTAACATGACACTTTGCAGGAGTCAAATTTTCTTCGCATGAGATCTCTACAGCGTCCACATCTATACACATGGGGATACCATCGTATCCATGATCTTATTCTGCATTTCAAACAACCACATATTTAATCTTAAGGGTTTCCCCCAGTTCCTTCACCAGCAGCTCTTCCAAGCCTCCGAGTTCTGATTACTCTCCTCTAGTCTAGATTTAGATTGAGGATTTCACCAGAAGATAAAAATCTTGAACAATTAGCACTACATTTATATCATTCTTTTAGGTTGTAGACATAAATTTGTGCTTCAGAATGTTCAACTGTAATCCTGCTTCTGCAGTTTTTCCCCTTAGCTTTCCTTAGGAATCACTTCAAATCATTGCTGTAATAGGTTGTCCTATCAATTAAATTAAGTTATTGGTGTCTGTTTCCACTTGTCCCTCATCTGAACCTAATCTAGCCTTCTGTATGTTATCTTGTGCATTTGGTTTGAACTGACATGGAAATAAACTACACCCTTGTTTGATGCTGCAAAGATAAATTTAATCTTAATATGGGCATTGCAATGACAGATAAAATGGAAGCAGTGAAAAAGAAACTTTTTGCACTTGAAAAGAGAAAGTGACGGGGGAGGTGGACTAATAAGTGAGACATTTTTGTAAGAAATATTCCACATGAATTGGCTGTGGGGGTAAGATTGTTTTGAAGCACATTTCAAGCCCAGAAATAATGAAACAGTGGAAAGGAAGTGTCCCCCCCCCAGAAGGGATCAAGGAATAGGGGAAGGACTGAAGAACATCACACCAATTTAAAGATGCTAGCAGGCAGTTGCAATTTTGAAGAGATCAAAGACTCATTGATAAGGGATCGGACACTGTGCAGAATCCAGGATTTTTGAGTATAAGAGAGAGATTGTTGAGGGGAGCTGATGCCTTTAGAGAGAAGCTGGGAGATTTGCAGGGCAGATGAATTGTCCAAAGATTAGAGTCTCAGAAAGACAGAGAAATGCCATACAGGGGAAAGGGAAGGAGAATCAACACAAAGAGAAGAGTGAGAACCACCCAGTAATTCAGGCACCATGAGATCATGCAAGACAAAAAGAATGATGGTCCAACACATGAGAAGAAAAAACAGAAATCTGAATGAGGGTCTGTGAATTTTGTACAATTTAGACAGTGCTTAGAAGGTTGTCATCTTCAGTGCAAACTATTTTAACTCCAGTACCCATATGCAAAGGAAGAATAAAGCTATTTTACATTTCAATGAATTGTTCCCAAAAGACTGCATGCCCTAGCCCTGTGCTAGAAAGATATGGGTCAGCTCTTAAAGAGGAAGGGCCCATATGTTTAAGTAGAAACACCAGTGGATGAGGGTTTTTTCATGCCAAACAGTGCCATCAGGGAACCATGTAACACAACTAGGCTCAGAGTTAACTAAAACGAAAAATTGGTCGCCCAAAACCAAACAAGAAATATAGGCAAGAGTGAAGTTGTCAATGAGCAGAAAGCATTACCATTGCTGGCCCTTC
Source organism: Phrynocephalus forsythii (assembly GCA_029282475.1). Classification (NCBI taxonomy): domain Eukaryota; kingdom Metazoa; phylum Chordata; class Lepidosauria; order Squamata; family Agamidae; genus Phrynocephalus; species Phrynocephalus forsythii. Next base: position 21,432,331 of record JAPFRF010000004.1, read on the forward strand.
AGGATGTTTAGATGATGCAACTGGTAGTAAAGCTAGAGGTACCAGAATGTCCTGATTATGGATATTGCAGTGACTGGTATTGAAAATGGAAGATAGAATCAGGAAAGGATTCAGAAAAAAACCAAAACATATTTGAGGGAGATAGGAAGCTGAGTGGTATATAAAGAGACAGATTCAAGAGTGAAGCCAGTTAGAAAGTAACGGTAGTCTTTGTAGAGCCTCTCCAAGAAAAAAAAATTATTTACCAAAGTAAGTCACAGGTCCATTTGAATCAATCAAACTTTCAGAGAAGATGACTCAGCATTAGAGATGGGCACAAAACGAACATTTTTTCGTTTCTGTTATTCGTTACTCATTTCATTTTGTAATGAAACGATAAATGAAAATTGTGATGAAAATGGAACGAAACAAACAGAACCACAAAAATTGTGTTCATTACGTTTTGTTTTCGTTAATGGTGACATGCAATGAAATGAGCTGTTTAAAATGTTAAAAAACACCCTGGACATCCATAAAAATGCAGCGATAATTATTTATACTGTCTAATAATACCTACCGGGGGGTTGGGGTCCTTAAAACATGCATTTATGTCTTTTCTCAGATCGCTGAATTTTCTTCCTTTAAGGGGAGTTAGGGGACATCAACCCAAAATGACTCCCAGATGCCTAATATTGATTTCTTGGGTATTAAAACGCCCTGGACATCCATAAAAATGCAGCGATAATGCAATAATTATTTGAAATTATTACCTACCAGGGGGTTGCGGTCCTTAAAGCATTTGTTTTTGTCTTCTCCCATCGTGATGTATTTTTCTTTTCCCTTTAAGGATGACAAAATGGATGTCGCCACTCCAGCCACAACATGGAGGCAAGCCATGTGATGGGATCATGTAAATTCTCGGACAACTTCAACCAATAGCATGCCCAGGTTGCAGACTGGGCAGGTCTGGCAGCCACAGAGGACATAAAAAGCTCTGGCAGCCCCTGTCCTCCTTGCAGTCCCTGGTGGGAGTTAGGGTGGGATTGCTGTTTCTGCAACTCTAGCTTCAGTCCTGCAGCCTCCCTGTGTGCATGTGTGCATACCTCTCGGTGAGTAGTACCCTCCCCTGCCCTGCAGTGCAGTCACTCTGCGGCTGCCTTGCACCCTGGGCAACACCCCCCGCTGCCTTTGCAGCCTCCCTGCATACCTAAGTCTATACTGTGTCTCTGCCATCATCAAGTTTTTTTAGTGTTTTCCCTCTGGTCTGGGGCGTTGGGGGACACCCCTGCACGGAAATGCTTTAAAAATCACGCAAAAAGCGGGTAGAAACAAAAAATGAAAAAACAAAAAATGAAAACAAAATTTTTCCTAAAAGTCACAAAAAATGAAAACGAAATGAAACGGACCTCTCAATGACAAACAAAAAACTGAAACACCATTTTTTTTTATTCGTGCCCATCTCTACTCAGCATGTTTGCATGCACTGAGTTGAACTAAGATGATTTATTGTACTAAGCTACTGGATTTCAGCCAGTGTGTTGCAAGGATTAAAATTAAGTCTATTAAAGGGATGGCCGTGTGTGTGTGTGTGTGTGTGTGTGTGTGTGTGTGTGTGTGTGTGTGTGTGTGTGTGTGTGTGTGTGTGTGGAGTTCTAAAATTAAAATTTGTCACACCATTCTTCCAGGTACTAGAATTAAATGAATGGTGCCTATGAATTCGACCATCTTTGAAGGAAATAAAATGATCACACCAGATCTTTAGACAAAAGGATGACTGCAGTGGTTCAAGGATGGTCTCTACTGGCCTGGAATGAATGAGCAACTGAAAATTTTCATGGAGAACTGTGAAGCGTGTAGCTCCTGAGATGATGGCCAACCCAAAGAAACTGTATTACCACATGATATTCCAGTGAGACATTGGCAAAAAAAGCATGGCCTTATTGAGTAGGGCAGACAATGAATATGGGAGGGTTTTTTGGAGAAAACTTCTCAAATTTCTGGAAGATCTCTCAACCAGGAGAGTCATATGACAGATAAAAATGCACTTCACATACTGTACTATGAAATACTAAGCTAGTAGGCCCCAGAAAGAGGAATTTTAGAAACTTAGCAAGGCTTTTGAACACTTCACTTTCTTACTACTTTGCTCTCAAATGAATGACAAAGCAGAAACAGCATTAAAAAAACCAACTATGAAATTGTTGAGAAAAGCAAAAGGAGCAGGGGCAGATGCATATCTAGTTCTCTGGATAATCAGAATACTGCAGTACTTCCCAAGGCCTAAACACAACTATACCACAAAAGATTTCACAGTTGAGTGGGAGTGTACTCAGTGATAGTGTACTCTCCCACTGCTCGGTGCCCTTTCCTGGGGACCTTGTGTAGGAAAGTTCTACCAATTTGTGCACATTTATGTGATTCTTCCAAGAAAAAAAGCTGTAAGATTTTGTGCACAGATAAATCTTGCTGTGAGGAGATAAGAGGTTTTTCCCTCCCCTTTGGTTTCTTGTTGAGAGTGAGAGGCTGTGAGATCCTCATGTCCTAACCCCAAGGCATCAGAAGTGAGAGAGTCATTAAAACATCAGTGAACCTGAAATACTATGTGAACTGTTCCAGTTTAATCTTGACTTCTTTTTTACAGGAGGCGGGCTGTTGCGACGCACAAGAAAGCAAAAGTCACATGGGGTTGTGCTCCTTGGGAGGAAACTGGAGCTGGCGGGGAACACCCACCCACTGACTGCTTCAGGCCTTGGAAGTAGAGAGAGCTCTGTTAGACCAATTTAAATTAATTGGGGGGGTCTTTTTAAAAAGAAAGCAGGATGTGTGTAATGTCCACCATCTTGAAACAGGTTTGAGGACTGAACAGGCCACAGACTAGAGCTTCTCTGGAGTCTTATTGTATGCACAAATTGTACGCTCTGTTACCTAGTTACAGCCCTTTCACATCACAAAAGCATTTATTATCAATTAATGAAATTATGGGATAGGACATGTCATTCTACCTTATCTTGTTTTTTAAAGATGGAGGTGAGAAATACCTCAGACTTTAAAGTTACTGTGGCAACCTAGATTTTATATGCAGAAAACCCGAATGATGGAGCATGGTTTATTATAATATAGTTTGTGTACTATGCAATAATATCCAGAGTAACAAACTGTGTGAATAGGAAAAGCAAATGTCGGACATTTCTAAAAAAATTATTGGCAAGTAGAGATGGGCACAAAATGAAAAAATATTCATTCCATTATTTGTTATTTGTCCCAATACGTAATGAAATGAATAACAAAAATTGTAATGAAATTGGAACCGAACAGAACCAAAAAAATTAGGTTCGTTACGTTTCGTTTTTGTTAATGGTCACGCACAATGAAATAAGCTGTTTTTAAATGTTAAAAAATGTCCTGAATATCCATAAAAATGCAGCAATAATTATTTATTCTGCCTGGTAATACCTACCAGGAGGGTTGGGGTCCTTAAAACATGCATTTATGTCTTTTCTCAGATCGCTGAATTTTCTTCCTTTAAGGGGAGTTAGGGGACATCGACCCAAAATGACTCCCAGATGCCTAATATTGATTTCTTGGGTATTAAAATGCCCTGGACATCCGTAAAAATGCAGTGATAATTATTTGAAATTATTACCTACCAGGGGGTTGTGGTCCTTAAAACGTTTGCTTCTGTCTTTCTCCCATTACGATGTATTTTTTCTTTTCCCTTTAAGGATGACACAAAATGGATTCCAGCCACAAGATGGATGCAAGCCATGTGATTGGATCATGTAAATTCTTGGACAATTTCAACCAATAGCATCCACAGGTTGCAGACTGGGTAGGTGTGGCAGCCACAGAGGGCATCAAAAGCTCTGGCAGCCCCCGTCCTCCTTGCAGTCTGCGGTGGGAGTTAGGGTGGGATTGCTGTCTCTGCAACTCGTTACTTTAGGCCAGGCAGGCAGGTGTGTGTCTCTGTGTTCCTGCTGGCTGCAACCTGGCTCTTATGGGAGAGAAAGAAGAGATTTCTCTTACAGCCTCCTGTGTGTGTGCGTACCTCTCGGTGTGTACCCTCCCCTGCCCACAGTGCAGTCACTCTGCGGCTGCCTTACGCCCTGGGCAACACCCACCGCTGCCTTTTCAGCCTCCCTGCGTACCTAGTCTATGCTGTGTCTCTGCCAGCATCATTTTTTAAGTGTTTTCCCTCTGGTCTGGGGCGTTGGGGGACGTCCGCGCGCGGAAATGCTTTAAGTCACACAAAAAGCGTGTAAAATGAAAAACGAAAAAACAAAACAATTTTTTTAAAAAAATTCACAAAAAATGAAAATGAACTGAAATGGACCTGCAATGAAAAATGAAAAACCGAAATGTCATTTTTTGATTCAGTGCCCATCTCTATTGGCAAGCATCTATTGATTTCTGTGAAAACAAAGTTGCCACTCAGCTGCCCAAACAAAAGTCTTCTATATGTCAATCTTTTAATTTTAAAAGAATAAAAACAAGGACCCTCAGATGTTAAAATTAGAGATCGGCACAAATAAAAAAATGACATTTCGTTTGTCGTTTGTCATTTGGAGGGTCCGTTTCATTTCGTTTCCTTTTTTGCAAATTTTTGCAAAAATTTGTTTTCATTTTTGTTCATTTGTTACCGTTTCATTACCATTTATTTCATTTTTTGTGATTTTTTTAGCATTTAAAGCAGTTCACTGTATTGCAGTAATGAAAATGAAACACACGACAAAATTTCTGGTGTTTCTGTTTGTTTCATTTCATTTTGGAGACAAAATTCGTTTGTCATTTCATTGCGTAACAAAATGAAAAAACGAAAACTGAAATGAAAAATTGTTCGTTTCATGCCCATCTCTAGTTACAATCTTTGTTTCAGCTTTCCTTCAGTTCACTTGTTCTTTGTCAAGCAGTTCATTCCTCACAACACCACCCTTTTGCTTGCATTGCTTCAGATTCTTCTAACATGACTATAGCATAGCTATATTTATTTATTTGTTTTATTTATTTGTTTCATTTTTATATGGCCCATCTTCCAATATGAAACTCTGGGCAGTTTATGCAGGTCTAAACATATATGCTGGAAAATATAGGAGAGAAACATCTGTAAATAATAGAGTTGTGCTAAAAAATTTAATATTTCCAATTCAGTTTGTCCCTTAAAAGAATCTTGGAATAGTTGAAATTGAGAGAAATCTCCATATTTATTTATTTTTGTCTAAAATTGTTAGCCTATAAATGGAATATTTTAGTCTAATGAAAAATTAAATATTCATTTAAATTAATTTATTTCTCCAAATTTATTTATTTATTTATTTATTTATTTATTTATTTATTTATTTATTTATTTACTTATTAACCACCCAACTTTCCCTCAGGAACTCTGGGCGGTGTACAACAAATTGTAAAGAAAAATCAAACAACTTACCTGCAAAGAAAAACAACCCATGAACAAACAAACAAAAAGAATCAAAATCAAAAAATTAAAACTCAAGATTCCTGCATTTACTATTATTGGGTGATAGATGAGTCTAAGTGATTTCTTTTCGGTACAATTATCTCTATGGTAGCCACACACTTCCAGCTTCCCACAGTTCAGCTAAAGCCCAAGGGGAGACATCTTAAGTTAATTCCTTCTAAATGACTTCTAAGAATCCTTCTCCATTTTTTCCCTTTCATCAATTAACTGCTCAAAAGCAGTTAGACTTAGATTGAAGTTACTATCTGAATAACAGTTTTCTAGATGAAACATTTGTTGTCATATTTGTTGATTTGGGGGTACAAGGAACCAAGCTAGTGGACTTTTAACAAGTAATGTGAAGGGCCAGGTCACTTTGCTTTCTTCAGGCTGTGTCCACACATCCAAAATGTCTCTTCAGTTTCTCACATTTTTTGTTCCACGGTAGGTCACGTGATTGTATCGCATGACCAATATAGTATGGCAAGAGTTCTGACCTCCAGGGTCAGTCTCACATTGTAGAACAGAAAATGATCCACCATAGTCACACACCTATCATGTGACACACTGGTTTCACATATATAATGTACTGTATTTTTCCATCTAAGAGATGCCCCCATGTATAAGACGGCCCTCACTTTTCCAACACAAAATTACAGTTTCTCAACTGTGCAGTTCTTCTCTCCTCAGATTATTTTTGCGTATAAGAAGGCCTTCCATTTTAGTCTAACAATTTTGGACAAAAATATAGTTTTAAAAATGAAAAAAAAAATATTTTCCATTATCCCTGGCCCCTTGAAACAAACAAACAAATAAGCACTGGAGACACTGATTTGTTGGTGAAATGTCAGTGCTGTCCAAACACAGATTTTAGGTGTTGGTGCCTTCTCTCCTAATATGTTGCTGTCAGTGATGAGGAGATGGTCGGCCACTGCATTGCCCATCATGACACATGGCCATTGGGGCTGGGAATCTTTGAATTTCAAGCTGCTGATAATTTCTTGGTGGTTTTGCAAGAATCTGCCATAAAAATCCTATGAAATCATGAAAATTAGAGATGAGCACAAAATGGAAGAATTCCATTTTGTTTCATTTTTTTTCATTGGGGGGTTCGTTCTGTACAAAACAATTTTTTTTAAAAAAAAATCATTTTGTTTTTTCATTTTTCATTATTCCTTCCCCCAGTGAGCCTGATCAGGGGGAAAGGTGCAGGGTTTTTAAAATGTCTTGGAGCCACCGAAGCTGCCTCAGTGTCTCCAAGACATTTAAAAAAACTTTTGCCTTCCCCCCATGTGGCGCATTGGGGGGAGCACAGGGTTTTTAAACTGTTCTTTAGCCACTGAAGCAAGCAGTGGCTGTAGCCATCAGCCATCAGTGGTGGATCCCCAGGTGGTGACTGGGCCATTTTTAAAGGGGTCCAGCTGATGACAGGTCAGCAGGATCCCTCTGAAAATGGTCAGGATGCCAACTTGGGGCTCTCGTGCTGGCATCCCAATCATTTTCAGCTGTCTTCAGCTGGATCCCTTTAAAATGGTCCAGTCAGCACTGGAAGGATCCCCGGGTGGTGACTGGCTGCCCCAAGCGCTGATCACCTGGCATGCGGGGCCCTGCCGGCTGCCCACCAAGCGCCGATCTGTTGGCATGCGGGGCAAGCACCGATCAGCTGCTGCGCAGGACTCTGCCGGCTGCCCCCTTCAGTTGATTGGCGCTAGGGAGGGGGGTGCTGCTTGTCAAAAAATAAAAAAGATGAAACGGAACAAAACAAAAATTCCCAGTTCATTTCGTTTCATTTTTTAAAAAAAAGTACTTCGTTTTTTGTTTTGTTAGGAAACGAAACGAAAAACAAAAATGAAACAAAAAATTTATTTCATGCCCATCTCTAATGTGAATCCTTTCTTGATTTCAAAAACCTGCCTTTTACTTTCTTCCCACTCTTCTCAACTGTGCGGGGGGAGGGCAAACACAGGTTGCCTCCTGGCATAAGGAGGCATCAGCACACCCCTTGGTAAAGAAAAGGAGGAGGAGGAGAAGGAGGAGAAGAAGAAGAATGGAGGCAAAAAATTAACTTCCGTGAAAAGGTCGGATGTTGTGATGGCAACATAAAAATAAATATTTTGCGTCCCTGGGTTCACACAGGCCCTGAAACAAAACATAAGGCTAGGTAGAATGCATTGCAATCCCAGACCTGAAATAAATAGCTGACACAAAGTTATGGAGTTTAACTTGGGCCACAACTTTATTGAATTAAAATAAATCTTCAAATATATAAGGGGACCTGCTGTAGTGAAGTAAACCTAAGGCCTGGGTCACCATGCCCTTCAGGCCCATAATAATGTAGGTGAGCTCATACCTGGAAAGGTGCTGTTATTCTTATTCAGCACATTTCCAAACTGAGGTAGACTAATTCCCCCAAGGCAGCCATTAACAACTTTAACCCAACCTTCTCGGATGCTGCGCCCAGACTCTGGAACTCCCTCCCACTAGAGGTAAGGACTGCCCCATATCTGCTATCTTTCTGGAAACAGGCAAAGACCTTTCTCTTCAGGCAAGCTTTCCCTGAATGATAGAATACCTATTATGTGACTTTTATATGAATCTACCATACACAATCACATAGACTCTGTGTTTATAGACTTTGTGATTGCATTAATGTAATGTTGACTGTTAATGCTGTAAGATGTCCCTCAATTCCCTGCTCTCAATACTTGAATATGTCTTAATTGCATTGGACTGTATATTGTCCCTCATTACTGTAAGCCGCCTTGAGCCCTTTTTCAAGGAGAAAGGTGGGTAAAATAATGTAACATAAATAAATAAAAATAAATATTAGCTTATTAATATTTAACTAAGCTTAACTTGAACTCTTGATATTCTCTTACAAGACTGCCCTATCCCATTGCTGGGACATATATCCGGAAACTCACCTAAAGCCAATACCTTGCACTACCTGCTGTTGTGTCCGAAAATAAAAAGATCCTGTCACTCATCCCAGTAATGAGAATGGGATGGGTGAAAAATCAGCACCACCCAAGAGCCAATCAGGTTAGTGGTCAAAAATTTCCATCCGGCCCCAAAGTGACCAGCTACTCTCATTCTCATTACTACTAGGGTGGGTGGGAGGGCTGATTGTAAAAGCAGCGAAAGAGGGTGAGAAAGCACCGGGGTGACTATTTAAAGGCTCTCAGACCTGCACTTGCCCCTGATCATGTGAGTGCAATTTTTGTGCTGCTGCGAGCTGGGACCGCAAAGCATCCCCACCACAGACTACGCCGCAACGGAGACACCCTAATTTTTTAAAAATGTAGTAGGTCACTGGCTGGCAGGATTTGCCCTAGATTCAGCAGGCGAGGTGTGGGAGGGAATGTGAGGTAGGACATACAGCATCTGAACCTAAATTACCAACCCCAGGGTCAATGAGGGAAACAGGAGAGACATTTTAGATATGTGGACACAGCCCCAGTTTCTTTTTCTTGCCAACGGAGAATTGAACAGGCATTAGAGATGGGCACGAAACAATTTTTTGTTTCATTATTCATTATTTGTTTTGTTATGTAATAAAACAAATAACAACCCTAGGGGCAAATTTAACATGAAACGAACAGAACTGAGAAAAATTGGTTCGGTTCGGTTGGTTTCGTTAATGGGGGGCAGAGATGTCTCCCTTCCATGGCCCGTTATTGCGGGACCAATTGGGAGGGGAGATAAGGAGGCTGCGTTTAGGCGGCCATAGCAGTGTGGCTTCGACGCTGCTCCCCCTCTTTATTCCTCCCACACCCATTCGTAGGCACCCCCCAGCTCTGACCGGGCCCCAGGAAAAGCAGGTAAAATGAATAACGAATCAATAAAACAATGAAATGATTTTTTTACGAAAATTCATGAAAAATAAAACAAACTGAAATGAACTCCTTAACAAAATGAAATGAAATGAAACACCATTTTTTCAATTCGTGCCCATCTCTAACAGGCATGTTTAGGGCCATGTTACTTCACAAAATGAATGCAAAAGATGCTACACATTGTTGCAATTTATCTGATGCTAGCAAGGGCACAAAGAAAGAGGTGGGAAAATCCATATTTGTAAGATTCTGCAATGTGTATTCTTGGTCTATTTTTTACTAGGCACTTGATGTATTTTACTGCATTTCCATCAGTGGTTTGACCTTTACAAGCTTTCAGGTTTCAGCGTTTCACCAAAGGATATCAGTGCCAGCTGATAAGCAGAAGAAAGATAGACTAATCATACCCTACAGTGTACCATGCATCACCTCTGTTTAACCTCCCTTCTTCTGGGTGACACTTTTATTATTTAATATCTACCATCAATGATGTAAAACAATTTTATGGAAGGTTCTTTAGAAACCCCTCGCATCTGATATCAAAAGATGCCAACCTTCTGAACTCATTCCCCTCAATGTGATTTACCTGTCAGAGGCACTGGTGCAGCTACTCTAAACTTGTCAAGTTTGGGGGAATTAAAATGCCACAGCATGATATATTTCTTCATTTTTCTGGAGCGTATTGAATCATTGATAATTGGGACACACAGCATGTGTTAGAGCAGCATTCAATAGGATTAATAAGAACTAAATGAAATGTTTGGACATGAGCCAGTCTCGCTGAGACTGATGAGTGTAATCATATGCAAAATGGTTTGACATGCAAATATTTATCATGTGTGACTTAACACAGGCTTAAAATAGAATATTCCCTCATAAATATCCATTTCTGGAGGGAGGGCTACTATCTCACCTGGGTTTTGATCCTGATCTTCTGAAGGTCCGGTTTTTCCTCTTTGTCCCATCACGTGACTGAATAAGTGGGACAGGAGTTCACATGTCCAAAGCTGTTTTTTTTAATTTAAAAGTGCAGTTAAGCACCATTGGCCAGCAGGTGATGCTAGCATTTGAAAAAAAAGGGCCACTTGGCTGGAGGAAATTAAGGCTTAGGGCACCACATGGAGTTTCCTGTTTCTCTGAAGGTGAAAAGCAATTTAAAAAACAGTGCCTATCGGCCCCAGGAACAGCCGGTCGGTGCTATGAGTTAAAAAAAGAAAGAAACCCGGATCATCTGCGTGGTCCCACGGCGTCTGCTTCCTTAAAAGGTGGATTATCAAAGCAAGGCAAAAAATTCCTTACCTCCTGGGTGAGTCACAGAAAATTCACTTAAAGGGGCATTACCGGGTTTTCTTTTTTTCTTTTTTTTTCAAAAAGCCCAGTGGCCGTGGGGATGGCATTTTTAACACATTTTTCTAGTAATTTAAACTGCTTTTAAAGGGATGTGGGACTGAGCCCATAGAAAAATCTCTGAATGTCATACTATAGATCAGTGGTTCTCAAACTCATTTTGGCTCATGCCTTCCTTGGATTACAGGCCACTAGCTACAGCTCCCACAGTATGATCCTTGGGTGAGGGAGGGAAAAAAGTGTTCTCCTTATATACTGCCCCAAACCACTTCAAGTAGTCTGGGCGGTTTACAGCTTTAATTACTGTATGCAGGCTGCACATTGCCCCCCCCAGCAAGCTGGGTACTCATTTTACTGACCTTGGAAGGATGGAAGGCTGAGTCAACCTTGAGCCTGCTACCAGGGATTGAACCCAAGGTCGTGAGCACAGTTTTACCTGCAGTACAGGCATTTAACCACTGTGCCACGAGGCTGGCCTGAGTAGTGCTTCCAAGAATTCTGGGGTGCTTCTGACTGGGCTTGAGGGTGCCCTGGGATGCTATGGTGCACAGTTTGGGAGCTACTGTACTATATGGTAGACTTAGTAAGTTTTAAAATGTGGTCCCATCAATTCATGGACAAGTTACAATATTTTTCCTGTGGATAAGACTATATTTTTGTCTAAAATGATTAGACTAAAATTGAGGGTTGTCTTATACATGGAAGTAAGCCGAAGAGAGACCTGTGTGGTTGTGAAACTGCAATTTTGAATTACAAAAGTGGTGGTCATCTTATACATGGGGGTGTCTTAGAGACGGAAAGAAACAGGTATGTTTCTTATAGCCCCAGACTTTCTTCACTACACTTTTTGCATTTAGTATGCTTTGTTTTATGATTGACCACTGAAAGGTGACTCTGAATCTGAAATGCAATATTTTATGTTCCTAAAGTAACAAAATGACTTTCAAGTTGTAAAAGGGAGGGGAGTGCTAATGTAGCATTTTTTTCAAGTTTTCTGAAAATTTCTGTTTTCCTCCTGGAAAAAATGGGGGGGGGACAGGCTTTTTTTCTGAGCTTCAAAATTTGCAGAACTTTTACATCTCTAACCTCTTCCCACTGGTGGCAGCAACTACTCTTTTCTTGAAGGAAGCCACCTGAGTTTTCCTCTCAGCTGTTACTGTATTTTCCCGTCTATAAGATGCCCCCCATGTATAAGATTCCCCTCTCCAGTTTTCCGACCCAAAACTACTGTTTCACAACTGCACTATTCTCTCCTTGGCTTACTTCTGTGTATAAGACAGTTCTCAATTTTTAGTCTAACAATTTTAGACAAAAAAATTTAGTCATATATGGAAAAATACTGTTCACCTTATGAGAACAACCTTGCAGTAGCCAAGTAGGTCACACCAAGGCTGTGGTCACACCTGGGTTTTGATCCTGATCTTCTGAAGGTCCGGCTTTTCATCTTTGTCCCATCACGTGATTTAAATGTGGGACAAGAATTCCCACATAACAAGCTGGTTTTTTTTAATTTTAAAGTGCAGTTCAGCCCCCTTGGCCAGCAGGTGGCGCTAGCATTTGAAAAAAAAAATGGACCACTTGGCTTGGGGGAAATTAAAATTTGTAGGACCAGATAGAGCTTCCTGTTTCTCCGAAGGTGAAAAGCAATTAACAAAAACATATATTCTATCTTTTGCAGTAATAAACCTGAAGATGTCTGCATCAACCTCAAGACATCTGCAGAAAGGTCAAACCTAGATTTTTCAGACTCATTGTGCAATGTGCATACTAAGGGGATTCAGTCTGTGTCCATCTTAGGATACCGTCATTGTTTTTTTTTTAAAGCTCATTTTCTTGTTGCAGATTGTTATTAAGATAAGTTTATTTAGCCTGCAGTACCTTATTATGTCTGTTGATGGAAGATACCAGACTCCTCAAGAGTAAAAGGGCTCATGAAGACTCAGTGCTTTGATTTTTGTTCCAGATACTGTTGTTTTGAAGCAAGACTTGGGGGTGGGGGATAGCACTGCTTAAACCTTCACTTCTGGGCTTTCACCTTCTGGACAACACGGGGTCCCATTTATTACCTGTTCCTGACTCTGTGTAAGGGGTTAGTATGAGTATGAGTATGTGCAAATGAAAGACTTAGAACTAATAACAATTTTTCTTGTTTGGTATGTGGGTGGAGGAAAGTAAGCAGATAGAAAAGTTGATGGAATACTGGAGGAATGAGTGGAGGGACACCCCCATTAGTGAGGAGAGAGAAATATAACAGAAAGTATGATTGCTAAATTGCCTCTTTGGATAGGGTTTATCTATTTATCTATCTATTATTTATTTATTTATTTATTATTCTTATTAACCACCCGGTTTTCCCATAAGGAACTCTGGGCGGTGTACAGACGTCACCCAACAGTGACTACCCAACTTCAAAACAAACCTAGAAAAAAATAGATTTTAGCTTTTATTAGAGTTTGCCTGTTCACACCATTAGCTGTCCTGGTTTTCTTGTTTATATATATATTTTAAAAATCTCTAGATCAGACAAGATATGAGGTAAAATTCTCATTTAGTTTTTTTCCCCATTGACCAATGCAAAAATGTAAAAGCCATTGTAAATCAGTTCAGACTTTCTGTCCCCAGGTTGTAGTTTTCTTCTCCATTGGTGGAATGTTTATTTTTATTTGTACAGTAGTGCCTTATAAGATGAATTTAACTCATTCTATGAGTTAATTCACCTAATGAAAAATTTGTCTTACGAGGCATGGTTTCCCATAGGAATGCATTGAAAACCAATTAATCGGATCTGGGGGACACGGATTAATAGGTTTTCAGTCCATTCCTATCGGAAGGCTGTCTAACCCCACCCTTCAATCAATGGCAGCCAAAGGCTGCTCTCTGTAGGCCCATCACACAACTGACTGTGACAGGTTGGTCCTGTCAAAACTGGCTGGGGTACGGTTGCAGAGGGTAGCCTTCTCACTGCCTTTGACTGAAGAAAATCTTCGGCCAGCCCAGAGGTAAGTGCTTCCCTTCCAATCCTTCTGAGCTGTCTGAAGATCCATTGGTCCATGCTCTGCCCAACACATTTTTTAAAAAAATTCCACCTAAGAGCATGGGGTGCCCCACAGCCGGGAGGCAGGAAGGAATTGCACAATGCCAGGAGGGAGGACCAAGATGGGTGAAGGCTCTCGCTGCAGCTACGCCCATGGCGACCACCGCACCTGTGTCCTGCATGCCTCCCTCATTCAGAGTCTCAGGATGCTGGCGGAGGGGGTGGGAATGGAGAGAGATGGGAGATCTGTGAAAGGTAAAGCTTGGCAGCCCATGGAGCCAACTCTCGGGCCACCCGCGGCAATCGGACCAGCAGGCAGGGCTGGAAGCCAGCCCAGGGAAGGCGACCCAAGCATGGAACCAGGCTGGGGTGCTACGATGGCGTCGGCGACATCCAGTTTGAGCAAGGGTGGATGAGTCACAGTGGGTGGGCGATGGCTCGTGTGTGGGTACCTCCTTCTATGGCACAGCTAGGGGGCTTCCCTCCTGTGGAGGTCAGCCTTTTGCGTGCAGCTGGGTTACCACTCTACCCTCACTACAAAGTAGTAGTGCTCACTCTAGCACAGCCTCCCAGTCATCCCACAGACAATTGACCTGTACCAATTTAGTCTTGGGTATCGCTGCAACCAGTCAGGTATCCCAGTTCAATCACTGAGTCCCAGACAAGATGTAACATGAAAAAAATAAAATGTAGGTTTATTGAATACAATAAGATGTTGAACATAGTTCACTTGTGTTCAGTTACTTAAAGTTTCTCAAAGCATTTCACTCAAATACTGACCTAATTCCCTCACTCAAACATGACATTTCCCTAACTGCCCTGTCTCTTCTTCACTGCCTGTCAGTTTCCCTATCTGAGCCCTATCTGACTCTAACTACCTCAGGTGAAGCTATTTAAGCACTAGGGCTTGGCCTTCACAATCCATATTTGGGTATAATTCCCCTTTCCCTACAATCACATACACAGTAAAAGGGTGAATGCTACACCGCCCCTCCACCACTCCCTGCTGCCTGACTGGCTGCCCTGCTCACCTCCCATCAAACAATTGGAGCTGGCTGGAACCTGTCAACATCTACCACAGGGTAAACCTCTTAGAAAGCTGAAGGAGCGGACCACCCCCTCTACCCCCTTCAATCCCCCAATGACAGTGGCATGGGCGGGAGTGGCCCACTGGATCCACTGCCAGGGTGGTGGTGGCAGATGTGTCATGCTGGCTGGGGCAGCTCGGCCTTGAAGTGAGGGGGACAGCTTGGCCCAGGATTATCTGTCCCCCAGCAACTTATATCCCAGAAGGGCTTGACTGCTCCTTTTGATTAAGAGCCTGGCGAGGGGTGCAGCGTGCAAGCTCATTCAAGGGCCTACAAGGAGGTGGGGATTATTCCTTTGGAAAGAGCCAGAGGGTGCATTCAGGCATTTCTTCCCCTCCCCTCCAAATCCGGCAGGGAGGTCTCTGTCAAGGAAAGCAGACTGGCACTGAATTCGCTCTGTGGGCCTCTAGGAAGGCTTGCCGCCACTCCCCCCCCCCAAATGGCTGGGGGAGTATCAAAGTGAGGCATGCCTCTCTTCCTACCTGCCCAGGCTGTGTAAACATGCACCGTCCCAGGGATCTTCATGCACCCATCCCAGAAGATCCCTGTGGTGGGTGGTGGGTTTTCAAAGCACTGCAGCCCATGACAGCTGGGCTGGAATACTTCCAAAATGTCCCATGTGCCACAGCGAGAGGCAGGAGCTGGGTGAAGATCAATGGTACCCCGTTTTGCCCACCAATTTGATGGGCAAGGCAGGGACCCAGTGATCCTCATCCAGCCTGGGCTGTTCCCTTCCAAGCAGCCCAGGCTGGGCAAGTATATGGTATCTCATAAGATGAATGCAAACTGGGAGGAAAAGAAAAATCATCTGAAGAGTTTTTTCTGTTCCCAAAATTGCATTCGTCTTACGAGTTTTTCATCTTAAGGGACATTCACCTTACAAGGTATTTCAGAATCTATTTACATAGATTCAGGCAGTGTGATTACTTAACAGTGATGTAGAAAGGTGTATGTAGGGGTGCTGGAGGTTGGGATGATGCTACAGTGGCTGAATGGGGGGCCAGTGTTAAAACACCAGGAAGACTGGATCTTTGGAAATAATGTCATTTATTTTTTCTTAAAAGCTTGTTGTCAGTGCTGTTGCTATTGCTGAGAGAGAGAGAGAGAGAGAGAGAGAGAGAGAGAGAGAGAGAGAGAGAGAGAGAGAGAGAGAGAGAGATTTGATTCTTGTTTAAAGCTTGTCGAGGTAGATCTTCTGTAGCCATGGGGAGAGCTTTGTTGAGAAGTTGCAAACAAAGCTGTTTGCCAATTTCCACTTCTTTCCTTGTGTGGCCAATTAACAAGAATGTACCTGGGGCTCTGTGCCTTCTTTCCATCTCTTTTGTCTGCTGGAAGCTGAGTCTGTTGAACTCCTCTGCGAACTTGAAACTGTTCTCTCTCTTCCCTCTCTGTGAAGGTAGAAGTGCCTCATGAATGAATAGATGGGACAGAATTCAGTTTCAACGCCTGTTAGAAAGAGAGGAGTAGCTGAATGGAATTCTCAATGAGAATTCTCCATGAACGTGCTCTACCCCAGCCATCTATCCCTGAAACATTTGCCCACTTGGAAACATCATCAGATTTGGGGCAGAACAGAACAGTAGACCAATCCCCCCCCGCCTCAAGAGCCAGATTTTTTCCATTGCTTATCAATCTTCCCACTAGTTGTGGATGGATTTCTGGCGCTACAGCCTGCTGCTCTCCATGTCGTGCCAGGTTTCCAGAACTCCAGTGGGAGGCGTTGGCAACTTTTGACAAGCCCTGATGTGCTCCATCTACGGTTGCCAGGGCTATAGAAACACTTGACAAATTGCAGTTAATAAATAATCCTTTTCCAAACGGTGTCTTTCCATTTGGATAGATGGAAGATAAGGTACCAACATGTGGAAATATATTTTCCCTTAAGATATCATGTCATTTAATTAAACCCCCTTTCATGTCTTTTGGCAGGTGAAATAGGAGCGTGCTGATAGAGCGCTTCCTCCCCTTGATTGCTAGCTTTACATCCTGAGGAGAGGAAGCAATTGATGTCCTGCCACTGTACTGTACAGCTCCTCTGCCTCCCTGGATCTTGCTCCCTCCCCTTAGGACAAATGTGTTGTATTACCTATCTGTACAGAGCGTTGCTTGCCTGACAGGAAATGAATGAAATGGTTTTGTTAAGCTGAACTTTCACACAAGCAATCTAGATTACCACTTGTTTCATGAACCCTTTACCGCAAAGTTCGGATCAGTGGCAGAGATCAGTGGTCTTCTACTGTTCCCTTGGTTTCTCAGACACTCAGAAAGGGTTGCTCATTGACAACAGTGAGTAATGATCAGCATGTTTATTTCATGGAGGACATGGTACAGCTGGAGGAGAACATTTTGTGGTGCGTGCTGAGCACACAGGAAGGACCTATTGGGCCTCAACCTTAGGCATGATCTTGATATTTTAATTGTGCATGTTTCAAACTAAAGCCAGGGGTTTGATGATAAAAGCAACACTTTAGCAAGGTACTCTCCATCTAGGTCTATAAAAGGAGACTACTCCATTCTGTCCACTCCCCTACAGACTCTTCAGCACCGCCATTGTCTATTCTGTAACAGCCCAAGTGAGGGGAGCACAGGGGTCTTGCAGAATGATGGATGTTGATGTGCAACGAGGTTAAGGGGTTGATCACACCATTATAGATTGCATGATCACTGGGAAATAGTTTGCACTAGTGAGGGCCCATCGT
The DNA here is from genome assembly GCA_029282475.1 of Phrynocephalus forsythii. Classification (NCBI taxonomy): domain Eukaryota; kingdom Metazoa; phylum Chordata; class Lepidosauria; order Squamata; family Agamidae; genus Phrynocephalus; species Phrynocephalus forsythii. Next base: position 21,449,766 of record JAPFRF010000004.1, read on the forward strand.
TCACTACTTGTGGCCTGCACCAATGCAAGCTATTTCCCAGTGATCAAAAAAGTGTTGTGCTTATATATCGCTCCATACGACTTCAAGTAGTCTCTGGGTGGTTTCCAGTTTAATTACAATATGCAGGCTACACCCCCACCCCAAGCAAGATGGGTACTTAATTTAATCACCTCAGAAAGATGGAAGGCTGAGTCAACCACGAGCCAGCTACCTGGGATTGAACCCCAGGTCGTGAGGACAGTTTTAGCTGCAGTAGTACAGGCATTTAACCACTGTGCCACGGGGCTCCTATGGCACAATGTATGGGAACAATGCTCCAGTCCAACCTCAATCCGTGCCAGGACTGTACCTTTTAGTTCATCCAGGATTAGGGCTACTGCTTTTGGTAGCTGGCCTAGAGCGAGTCTCTGATGGACAGGTCTGCTCAAAGGGAGAGTGTTCCTGGCAAAATGACCCTTTCAGCTGTGATTGGACACACACACCTGTCTCTCCATTTGACCCACACCCAGAGAGGGCTGGATTTCATTCTCAATCAATATAGCAGGCATCTGTGACATTTTGAGAAGGGTTAGAGTGCACTAGATGCCCTAAGGACATCCGATCTCGCCTGATTTCGGAAGCTAAGCAGAGTTGGGCCTGGTTAGTACTTGGATGGGAGACCACCAGGGAATACCAGGTGCTGTAGGCGCCTGGAGTAGGAACTGCCAAACCGCTCCAGTATTCCTGCCAAAAAAACTCCATGGACATGGAGTCATGACGAAGAGTCGATCATGGCTGTAACGACACAACACATAGAGTGCACTTGTGTTCCTTAGAATACATTTATGTTGCTTGGAGTGAGATAGTTGTATTTGTGAGTTGCAAGTCATGGTTTATCAGCAACTTTAGCATTTTTGTTTTGTTTGCTTCATTAAGTGTCTGCCTTTTAAATGATGAATTGAATTTATTTACAAATATTTATGCACGGTCTAAATATCAATATAGTATAGGTGGCTCATTGGGAAAAACATTTACAGTACAATAATTTCCAGCCTTACAAATGCTGCTACCCATTGTTAGAAGCAAAGACTATGTTAATATACTTTCCTCATTTCTTATTAGCCCAAGAAATAAATATGAGCCCTTTACTGTCATTCCTACTGATTTAAAACTTGACCTTACTGATTAATCAACTAAAGCTTTGCTCAATCTACCAATTAAATTGATGAAAGCTTCCAAAAACCCTTGCCTAACACCCGTGAAGGCATTTTAATCAAACAGAGAAGGATGTGGCAGAATAGTATGATCTTTTTAATTAGTTCTATAAGTCAGAGTGTTGATCAATGGGTGGATTTATTTGAAACCATCTCTTGACTTTCACTGTAAAAATCAATGCGTTGAAAACATTTGGACAATCATGGGGAAGCAGACTGCCACCACTGATGGCAAGATATATGTGGAGCTAATTTTAGCTGGCTTGGGGGCTGAGAGTCCAATATGTGGTTCCCTAAAATGTGCCAAGGGCTGGTTCAAAATGTGGTCCCCAACCCCGGGGCTGGTTCAGTGGGACCAGGTGGCATCCCCGGTGGAGGGAGGAAGGCTGGAGGAAGGCAGAAAGAGGAGCTGCCGCCTCCCTCCTCTGCCCTCCTCCTCCAAGCCCTCCACCACCACCACCAGCAGCAACAAGACATTAAACTGATTGCATGCAGCAGCAGCCACCCCCACAAGTCACCCCTCCGCAATTGCCCTCGCTGCTGCTGCTGCTGCTCCTTCGGCGGCGGCGGCAGGAGGAGGAGGAGGAGGAGGAACCGGAGCAGGAGCAGGAGGTGGCGGCGGCGGCGGCTCGTCGTTGCCGCGGGGGCTTCCTGGCGCGGCCGGGCGGGTGCAGCGCGCGGGGCGCCTGAGCCATGAGCCGCGCGGGCGGGTCGCGCCTGGCGCGCGCTTGCTCCTGCTCCTGCTGCCGCCGCTGCCGTGGGCCTCCTCCTCCGCCGGGAAAAGTGCTGCTGGCGCCCCGCTCGCTTTCCCGCGGCGGAGGAGGAGGCCCACGGCGGCGGCGGCGGCGGCGGCAGCAGGAGCAAGCGGGGCGCCAGCAGCGAGACCCACGCGCGGCACCCGCCCGGCCGTGCCGGGAAGCGCCCTCGCTTCGAGCCGCCGCCACCTCCTCCTGCTCCTGCTCCGGTTCCTCCTCCTCCTCCTCCTCCTCCCGCCGCCGCCGAAGGAGCAGCAGCGAGGGCAATTGCAGAGGGTGGTGGTGGCGGCGGCGGGACGGGGCGCGGTGCGGTGGCGGCGGCGGCGGGGGAGGGCGGTGCGGGGGTGGCTGCTGCTGCTCCTCCGGCGGCGGTGGCGGGGGAGGAGGAGGAGGAGGAGGAGGAACAGGAGCAGGAGGAGGCGGCGGCGGCTCGTTGGTGCCGCGAGGGCGCTTCCCGGTGCGGCCGGGCGGGTGCTGCGCGCGGGGCGCGGGGCCAGGAGCGCGCGCGGGTCTCGCTGCTGGCACCCCGCTCGCTTTCCCGGCGGAGGAGGAGGCCCACGGCGGCGGCGGCGGCAGCAGGAGCAAGCGGGCGCCAGCAGCGAGACCCACGCGCGACTCCCGGCGCCGGAGGAGGAGGCGGGGCCCGCCTGCCCAGGAGCCCCGGGTTCCCCCACCCCGCCCGTGTGTGGGGGGGGGGCACCCCGACGCCCCAAGCCGGTGAGTGCCGCCGCCGGTCTCGTGCCTCCCCTCCTCCTTCCCTCCCATCATTTGCTTTCACCCCCTTTGCCTCCCGCCGGACCCCCTTTCGCATTCTCCCCCCTCCCCACCCCCACCCCCGGGCCACAGAAAATTTTTTAAAAATTTCCCGGTCCGCGGGGACAAAAAGGTTGGGGAGCACTGCCATAAAGAACTGACAAGTCAAACAAGACATTAAACTGATTGCATGGTCCCAACTGATGGGTCAGTTGTTCCTGAACAACATTCATCTGTCTTAGTACGTTAAAATGTTGAGTTTTCTTATACATAGACGGTTATTTCACATCCATTCTCATCCCGGGAGGAAGTTCGTTGCGTGTTCATGTCAGTCGCAGTCACGTGGTCTTCTTCTGGTTCTGTCCCTGTTCCTGTGTACACACATGTGTGATGGATGATACCGGCATGACTGTTACCGCATGTCCTCGTTCTGTGATGAGATGTGAAATTCCATGCCTTTGTTCTCCATTTTTTTCCGGCCTGACCTTCCGTTTTTGATGTTTCGATTCTCCAAAGCCTTGCCTTCAATGCATTATGGAGCTAAGTTTGAGGCATTTGTCTTTTAATCTCTCTGCACTGCATTGCTGACTCCATAGGGAATGTACTGGTGAATGGCACTTCGCAGTCTTGCCACTAGATGGAGAATGGCACGTTGCGTGATGAGCCTTACCTCATGGCCACTCGTCTTGGAATGAGAAGCATGATGAGCAGATTCCCAAGACAAGGGAGGGGAATCTCTCATCCTGCTTAAATCGCAGTTCAGGGGGCGTGGTCGGGATGAACTCCCCTTGTCCCGCAATGGATGTGCGGTTAGATTACTTCATACCGGTCCCAAGTGGGACCGCGAACAGCAATGAGATGGACATGAAGTATCAGCCATAGTGGGATAGTATGAACCAGGATATCATAGTATTTGATGGATCTATGAGCACATCACTTTTGGGTCAAGTTCCTCAATTTCTTTCTCTAAAAGCTGCTCGGATGAAAACCTTGGGTAATGTAATTTAGAAAGAAATCCCATTGTGAGATACGAAGTAGGCCTGATATATTCTCTCCATCTCAAATATAGTTATTGTAAATAACATTGTAATAAAAAAAATCCCCTTTCTGTCAGTTGGCGTTAAAAGGGACAATACTGTTTCTCTCACTGGATTTTTTCCTGCTGACTTAATTACAGTAAATTGGAATAATTAGAGTGAAATTATATGAACCCAACAATTCCCTGCGGTCTTTGTGCTGCCTTTTAGTATGATAATGAATGTTAATATAAATAATTGATATATTCTGACTACCTCTGAATCTTTATTGCTACCTTTTCCCCCTTCTTAATTTTGCCTCAGATAGAAGGTGATGCATTCTAAATTAACTATAATGTGTAATATTTTGGTGCAGCAAACAATGTTAATTAAGCTTTTGGGGAGAGTCTTATTGGATATAAACCATAACAGGAGACAATTTGGTCCTAATGGATTGAGATGCTGACATAAAATAATAGAAGCTTTAGTACAACCACCCTTGCTTATTTAAATATTTAAGTTATTCAAAGTTTTCTTCACTGAATTAAAACAAGGCAAAATGCCAGTGTTCACAAGATGTAGGCTTCATTCAGATAAAGAAGTCATATGCAACATGGGTACCTCTTTTGAACCACACTCTGTAGTGGAAATATCTCCATTTTGATTGTGTTATTCTTAACTCTACAAATATATCCCCCCCCTGCCAAACTGGGTTCTGCATGGATGGTTGAGCTCCTGGTTTCTATAGAACAGATAGGTTTATCCCTTAGGACAGTGATGGCAAAACCTTTAGAGACCGAGTGCCCAAACCGCAATTCAAAACCCACTAATTTTTTGCAAAGTGTCAGTAGTACAGTAATTTAACCCGAATACAGGTGGCTGTGAAGGGGCGATGTCGGGTTCCCACAGAAAGGGCTCTGAGTGCCACCTTTGGCACCCATGCCATAGGTTCGCCATCACTGCCTTAGGAGTTAATTTGGCATGTATATTGTCTTTGTTTCCAGGTTAATTAAGTTGCCTGTTGTCTCTGTCAAATGTGACTAATTTAGCCACATTTGACTTATGCAGATATTTTTTTCAAGGGTTACGGTTTGATGCTTACCTACAGGCATTACTGTGGTAGCTGGTGGTTTCTTAGTCCGGCACTGATGCCTTTATTATTGTAATCCTCCATTATTGTAAGCCGTCTTGGGTCCTTTTCCAAGGAGAAAGGTGGGGAAAATATTAAAAATAAATAAATAAATAAATTTGTGACCCAGAGGCAGGGGAGGGATGATCCTGAGGTTTTACTATAATAGGATGATTTCAAAAGGATCCCCCTCTGCCAGTAATGGTGATAGGGATATGCGATTCTGTGTGTGTGTGTGTGTGTGTGTGTGTGTGTGTGTGTGTGTGTGTGTGTGTGTGTGTGTGTGTGTGTGTGTGTGTGTGTGTGTGTGTGAATTCAAAGTCCACAAACCCAAAGTTAAATATACCTTCTGTTATCTGAATTTTGCTTACCTGGACATCCGGGACCCTCCCCCTCATCCTGGACCAGCCAGCCACCATGCCCCGCACCCGAAAGTCCCTCGTCGTATCAGTGTATCCCTTCAGCCTAGAGAAGAATGCCAGGGCAGCTAGCTTCCCCCGCAGGGACCCGGGCGCTAGACCCTTACGGTGCAAATATACCAAGAACCTTTGCAAGTGCTCCACAGGCAGCGGCCAGTGCTGGGCAAGGCCTTGTTCCTCCCGGAAAGCTGAAAACTCCCCCATCACCGCCGAGTACCCCCTCTGTGTTCTTGGGGCGACAGAGCCTCGAAGGGCTCCTGCGCGCCAGCCTGCCATACCTCCAACGGGATCTCCACAGGGGAACTGGGGTGAGGGCCCGGAAACGCTCTGCCTGTTGGCGGGACAAAGCATCGGCAATCTCATTCTCCACCCCCCGGCACATGACGAGCGTGCACCACTATGTTAAACTGCAGCGCCCGCAGTACAAAAGCCCGCACCAGCCTCATCACCCAGGGGGAACGAGATGTCAGGTTGTTGATGACATACACCACCGCCTGATTGTCGCACCAAAAGTGCACTACCGCATTGGCCCAAGCCTCCGACCAGATGTAAAGGGCCGCCCAGATGGGAAATAATTCCAAAAAGGTGAGATCACGGGTCACGCCCTCTTCCCGCCAATCCTGGGGCCAGATCCCATTGCACCACTCGCCCCTCCAGTAGATGCCAAACCCCAGGGTCCCCGCTGCATCGGTGTGGACCTGGAACCGGGCACCCAACCAAAGCTCGTTTTAAAAGGAGACCCCATTAAAACCCTGCAGGAAATCGCCCCATACCGCTAAGTCCTCCCGCATATCCCCCATCACCCCCGGCGCAAAAAAGCCCTGCCTGGGGCCACCACTTTGCATGCAAAGTTAAGGTGCCACACCAGCTCCTGTAGCTCCCGCAGGGAAAGTTTCCTGCGCTGTAGGGCGTGGTCCACCCTGTCCCGTAGGGCCTGAAGCTTATCTTGGGGCAACCTGCAAGCCTGTTCCCTGGTATCGATCTAGATCCCGAGGAAGGTAAGCACCTCACTGGGCCCCTCCGTCTTCTCCTCTGCAAGCAGGAGGCCGAGCTCGCCCGCCAAAGCCCGGAAGCTGTCCAGCAGGCCCCGACACCTGCCTGTGCCGGCTGGGCCACAGAACAGGTAATCGTCTAAATAGTGGGCCGTGCTGTCCCAGCCCGTCTCGTGGCGGAGCCGCCACTCAACAAATGAACTGAAGGCCTCGAAGATGGTGCAAGAAACGGAGCATCCAAACGGCAGGGCCGGGTCCACATAAAACTGGCCTCGGAACCGAAACCCCAGTAGTTCAAAATCAGAGGGGTGGACGGGGAGAAGGCGAAAGGCCGACTTAATGTCGCATTTTGCCATCTCCGCCGCCGGGCCGCAGGCGCGCACCATGCGCACCACGGCGTCAAAGGACATGTACCTAACCGAACACAACTCAGGTGGTATGCCGTCATTGACGGACGCGCCTGATGGGTGAGATAGGTGGTGGATCAGGCGAAACTCACCCGGAGCTTTCTTAGGCACCAAGCCGATCGGCGACACCCTTAGGTTGGGCAGCGGTGGGGTCTGGAAAGGGCCCACCACTCGGCCCTCCCTGACTTCTTTACCGATCTTCTCCTCCGCCACCCCCTCTGCCATCTCCAGGGACTTCAAATTCTCAGCCAACCAGTGGACGCGGTCCCCACTGAACGGAATACGAAAACCCAACTCGAACCCCTTAACTAAGAACTCTGCGGCGGCGCTGTCCGGGTACTCCGCTGCCCAACTCCTCAAAACGTCCAGCCTAATTCTTAGGCCCTCCTCTGTCCCGGTTTCTACCCTGCAGTGGGCGTGCCTTGCCGCAGGTAGCGGCCGGGTGTGACGCCCCACAGACGGAGCACTCATGCCTAAAACGGCAGTTCTTCCTATTGCAGACCCCTTGCCGATTATATTCCCCACACACCAGCCGGACTTGAACTGACTGCCCTGCTGCGCGGGCGTTGGCGTTGGCTGGGGCCTTCCTAATAGTGTGTCCACTATCGTATCTATCTCCCATGGGCTTATTTGGGGTCATAAACTGCAGCCAGAGTGGGGGAAGAGGCTCGTCCCATCTGACAAATGGGTCGAGGGCCGCCCTACGGCGGAACTCTTCATCATAAAGCAGCCAGCAGTGCCCCGGGTAATCCACAAAGGCCCTGTATATGATGTCAAGGTACTTCAGCAGGGCCTGCACCCTCCAAGGGTGAGCTTGCAACGTGAGGGACATAAAGATCAAGTATGCTGGCAACCACGCTGCCCAGCAGCGTTGCGGCCTCTTTTTGAGCCTGCGCTCCTTATCCACCGGGTCCTCTTTATCCATCTCCTTAACGTCCAGCTCCCTGTTTAGCAAGCTAAAAATATCCACATAGTCCCCCCCTCCAGATCTTCTCCCTCGTAGCCTGCGTTAAATGGTGTCCAAACGGGGAGGCGTAGTCCCCATAAGGCATGGCAGCAGCCGCCACCCCCGGATAACCCGGAGCTGCGGGCGCGCCCATCCAAGGCGCCCACCCCCCTGCCATGTGACCCGCCCCCAACCAGCAAGGTGCGGGGCTGGGCGGCCAGTGCGACGAGGCCCCCGGGTAGCCAGTGTGACCCATCCCAAGTCCCCCCATTGCGGATGTAGGCTGGCCTGGCTTCGGCCCCATGGACGGGGGCGATGCCCCAGGCGTCCAGGGTGGGAGCGGGCCCCACGCCGGGAGCACCTGAGGCGGGCACTGGGCGGGCCAGTTGCCTGCCGCTCCGTGCGTGGGCGTCGCCGCCCCGGCCGGGGCAATGCCCGCTGACCAGGGCCATGTTGTAATGGGCGCTTGTTCAGGCGCGCACGCCAACTCACTGGGGGCTGCTGTCTCCGCCGTCATCAGATGGGCTTGGACTCCCTCTGTTCCGGTCCCCTCCACGTCCTCGTCGTCATCCGAGTTGGTCGGTCCCGGGCGTGGCCGCTTCGCAGGATCTGGTGGCGGGCCCATCGAGGCCGACGTTCCAGGCATTGCGTCCAGCTGCTCCAACACTGCAAAGTGAGCCGACATGTCAGCAATCTTTTCTTTTAGCTGTGCCCGCTTGCGTGCCTTGGCCGGCCTAGTGCCAGCCCTAGGGGCCTGCTGTGTCTGGGGACCCGGCCTATCCACCCCCTTGGAGGCCTCCAAGGCCTTAAGGCGCGCCTCCATCTGGTGCCATATGGGCCAAAGTTCCTCATCAGAGGCTTCAGGTGAGCTGGGCCCTGGTTGCAGGGCCGGGCGGGGGGTGGGCTGTTTGCCCTTACCCCCGCTCTTGCCCCTCTTTGGCACCATGGCCTGCCTGAATGCCGTTCAGGCCGCCGCCGCCCTCCTCTGCCCCCAACCCAGGCAAGGAGAGTGCAAGGAAATGCAGCAGGCCCTGCTGGCTGCAGGAAGGCTGAGGGAGAAGGAGGGAGCCCTATAGGCGCAGCCCCCCAGCCCCAGCCCCTATGCAAAGGGAATTCTGAGGATTCGAACTACTGAACCCAAGGTCCGGGCTGCTACATTAACCTCTAAGCCATCACCACAACCCAAGTCAGCTGGGGGACTCGCAGGGGAAGGTGAAGGCCCGGTACCAGCAAGGGCGTGGGGGGGGTAGCAGGCCAGGTAGGCCCGGTAAGTGAGGCAGGGAGGGGGGGATGACCACGCCGAGCTGCACAGGTTGCGCCCGCCGGCGCGATAGGCCCCAGGCCGCGGTCGCGGTCCTACCCCCACCCAAAGGAGCACCACCCGGCCCCCAACCCCCCAGGGGGCTCCCGCCACCCGCAGGCCCCGACCCCCGTCAGCCCATCGTTGAGGCCGGTTCGGCCTGCGCTGGCTGCAGCCGCCGTGCTCCGCCGCACGGCCGCACCACCCCCGCTCGGCCCAAGGTCCCCCTCACTCAAGGGGGGAGGGCTGACGCCGCTCCCCCCGATCCGCCGCCCGGCCCCTGCCGGGGCTCGGTCTCCGTTCTGCGGCCTCCGCGCTGCCGCGCCGCGCCGCCGCGCCGCCAAATCGGCCGACGAGTACCACCGACGGGCCTACAAGCTGTCACCAGGCCCACCGGCCCGCAACGGGGAGGCCGCTATCGGCCGCTCCAAAATGGCGCCCGCCACGTGGCTCAGCCAAGCCAAAATGGCGGCGCCGAGCAGCGTTCGGCCGGAGATGCTCCTCCGAACGCTGCTCCGTTGGAACTGGAAGCTGGGGGGAGGAGCCACCCTTTATAGGGCGCTCCTCCCCCCACCCATGCAGGACCTAAGGTCCTGCCTCGCCTCCTTGCCCTCCTCGGGCGGGGCAAATCGGCTCCGCGGGTGGATGAGCCGCCCGCGGAGCTAGCATTTGCTTATAAAATAAAAGGAAAGAGAATCACATTTATGGCTTCCTCTTCTTCTCAGATATATGGGTGTTTCTGGTAGTGGCTTGCAATGCTGCAAAGTTTGGGGATGGAGACTCACATGTGCTCCATCCCCACTTCAACTGATGTGTAACACAGGCAAACACTTTCAAGTTGGTTTCAGCCAACTTTTGAGATTACACAGATTCAAGAAACAGAATGATTTGGTCAATGAAAGGCAAGTGGGAAAACTGCCATTACTTGCAAGTAGAGATGGGCACGGAACGAACATTTTTTTCGTTTCCGTTACCGTTTGTCGTTTCCGTTACGTAAAGAAATGACAAATGAAAATTGTGATGAAAATGCAACGAAATGAACAGAACCACGAAAATTGTGGTTGTTACATTTCATTTCTGTTAAAGGTGACGCACAATGAAATGAGCTGTTTTAAATGTTAAAAAACACCCTGGACATCCGTAAAAATGCAGTGATAATTATTTATATTGTCTGATAATACCTACCAGGGGGGCTGGGGTCCTTAAAACGTTTGTTTTTGTCTTCTCCCATCGCGATGTATTTTTCTTTTCCCTTTAAAATGGATGTCGCCATCAGCCACAAAATGGAGGCAAGCCATGTGATGTGGGATCATGTTCAACCAATAGCATGCCCAGGTTGCAGACTGGGCAGGCAGGTCTGGCAGCCACAGAGGGCATAAAAAGCTCTGGCATCCCCGTCCTCCTTGCAGTCTCTGGTGGGAGTTAGGGTGGGATTGCTGTCTCTGCGACTCTAGCTTCAGTCCTGCAGCCTCCCTGTGTGCGTGTGTGCTGCGTACCTTTCAGTGAGTACCCTCCCCTGCCCCGCAGTGCAGTCACTCTGCAGCTGCCTTGCACCCTGGGCAACGCCCGCCACTGCCTTTGCAGCCTCCCTGCATACCTAGTCTATACTGTGTCTCTGCCAGCACCCATTTTTTTAGTGTTTTCCCTCTTGTCTGGGGTGTTGGGGGATGCCTGTGCACGGAAAGGCTTTAAAAATCGCGCAAAAAGCGAGTAGAAACGACAAACAAAAAAACAAAAAACGGTAACAAATTTTTTCAAATAATTCCCAACAAATGGAAATGAACTGAAACAGACTCTCAACAACAAACGAAAAATCAAAATGCCATTTTTTTGTTTCGTGCCCATCTCTACTTGCAAGGATTCAGTGGCACGGGACGGTCGTAGCCTGACTGGGGAGGGAGAAGGTTAGACACGATGCCAGTTGGAGGACTCCTGCAGCACAGCAGATGGTAATTACAACTGGCAGTGCTGCTGCCCTGCCGATGGTATCAACACAATGGATACTTTCCTTTCCCCCCGGTTTATTTGAAGCAACATCTGTTCCAATAAAACTTGCTATCATTTGGGTTACTGTGTGGTGTGTTCTTTTAGTATTCCAAGCTATCTTTTCTTAGTCAAATATTATGACCTTAAAGAAAAGAGCCTCAAGACATAAAAATGTGGTGCATGGAACAGAGTGCTCACCTGTTTAATGCATGACACCAGAGAAAGCCTTTCCTGCCCTTTCTTCATTACTCAGAATCACATCTAATGTACAGTGATACCCTAACTTAACAGCAGCTTAAGACCAATTTGACTTAAGACCAGAAAACTGTTGGCATTTTAACTGCTGCCTTACAAATTTCAGATATGGCCTGCTCAACTTAAAATATTTTTAAGGTACCACTGTATTCATATTAGCAAACCTAGCTGTTACTGTGAACAGACTGTTCTGGAAATACCTTGCGAATCATAGGTCAACAGCACCAGTTGTCAATATCTGTGGCATATTTAGGGCCAGGAAACTGGGGTTCCTACTTTAGGCCAAAACAAGAATGATGGAGCAGAAACAAACAAACAGCAAGTAATACATGCTGAGATACTTTAATAGTATATAGACTGTTGTAAAGGGTTTTCCTCCCAATAAGGAATAACCAGTCAAATTTCAATGATGGTAAATGGATGGATGTGTTTTATTGAAAGAAACAACCCCCCAGGCCTTTTGGCCTCCTTACATTTCTTGATGCAGCCACTGGTGTCTGGCTGCTGCCAGCACAGCCATCTTGGCCAGAGCTGGCTCCGCAAAAAACAAAAAGCGCCATTTTAGCGGTTCATCCCCATCTCTAGTCCTGACACAGATTACCTCAATAGAGTGCATGTAGTTCCCTCAAGAAATATGTAGTCGATCAGTACTTCTTACACAAGTAGCAAGCAAACAAACAACACTTGGAAGTTTATTCCACAAACCATCTTATACCTATTTTATTGCAAAATGGCAAGGTAGGCATAATTCAACACCCAAGGGAGTGTTATACTTGACAAATTTCATCAGTTTCTGACGAAGTTATAATCAGTTTAAATGTCTAACACTAGAGCCAAAAATAGTGGATAAAAATTCAGGCAAGGCAAAGCTTGTTGGTGTTGACTTCTCCGGATCCTGTTTGCTTCTCTTCCCTTTCTTAAGCCTGATAAAATGGCAGCTCTATCCCTTTATTTTATATTTTGTTGGTTGAATTTTACTGTCCCATATTTGTAAAGACTTCACAAATGTTGCAAAGAAAAATGCAATGCAGTAAAGGGATTTTGGACAACTGTAAAATTAATTAGGAAGGTAACTTGCTTGCAAGCCAAGAAACAGGAAAAGGCAAATCCCAGCAAAGCGATGTAGAGGTGTAAAATCTTCCTGGTTGTGTTTCTTCATGATTTATCTTTCTACTCTTGCCATTGAAGTGTGTGTGTGTGTGTGTGTGTGTGTGTGTGTGTGTGTGTGTGTGTGTGTGTGTGTGTGTGTGTGTGTGTGTGTGTGTGTGTGTGTGTAATGCTGCAGAAAGCGGCACACTGTAAATGTGGACAAGCTGAGGAAGGAAACTGGAGAATGAAGCGAACGAGTGCTGTTAATCAAATAATAGGATCTACTAGTAGCTGTAGCAGATAAGCAATCTTTGACTCTGGCAGCGTTCTGGAATAAGTTCATTTTCTATTTCAGTTCATAGGTGGTGAAATACAGAAATATTAAAGAAACCGGACTCAGAAACAAGTAGGTTGTGGGAAAGCCTGGTGTGTTTGATCTCTGTTGTCTGTGCACATAATGCTGAGCCCAGGGGCGACTTTCCCATAGGCCTTTGTGGTTCAATGAACCAGGGCGCCTGAACCCCCAAACCCCAGCGCCGCTGCCTCGGGAGAGGTCTTTCGGGGTCCCGTCAACACGCCCGGAGGGGGCTCTCATTTCCTGAGGGAGACCAAAGGATCCCCGGGCCTTCGGTCGGTCCCCAGGCAGGCTTCAAGGACGCCGGTGCGGTTGCTAAGGAACGCAGAGGCCCCTCCCCTCCCCGCCTTCCATTTCCCCACCCCCCACCACCCCACCCCATGGCCGCCATTTGTCGTCATCGTCAGACCCGCCTCCTGGCCTGCTCTTCTCTGGCCTGGCATCGAGCCCATGTTGGGCAAATCTCGCGAGGTTTCTGTCCCCCTCGCGGCACCCCGGGTTTCGGAGGATGGAGGGTGGGGGAGGGAAATCGAGGAGGGCGGGGCCCAGAAATATTAACGGCCGGGCGGACGGGTGGATCAGCTTCCTCTGCCAGGGAAATGCCGCCTGGCTGCCCCTCGACGTGGAGGAAGTCAAGAGGGAGGCGAACGGCGCTGACGGTCTTTTTGGCAACAGCGTAGCCTGGCACTTATCTACCGCCTCATAGCGCTTCAAACACGCTCTGGGCGGCTTACAGCGAAAAGCATGGAGATTTACACATAATTCCCCCACACGCCGCCCTGTGAGCTGGGTTATCCACCTTGGAAGGGTGGAAGGCTGAGCGAACCATGAGCCGGCTATCTGGGACCAGGTGCCAAATTTAACCTTAAAACCATTATCAAATGGGGGGGCGCCAAAGGGATCTTCGAACCACGGCTCCACATATCCTTAAGACGGCGTCGGCTGAGCCAGACACCTGTGTACCAAAGTAGCACTCACCTCTCTTGTGGGCACAGTATCATGAAAAACAGGCTTAGGTTTGTGGTTAGGCACATTTCAGAAGGTCCTATGTTCTTCCTCTGGCTTTGGCAAAGAGGATAGAGAAATATCCTTGTCTAAAACATAGATAATTGATTCTTCGCAGTACAAACAGATTGGATTGACTGTAAAAGGCACCTACTTTGATATTTGTTGTGAGTATTTCGGGATGTTTGATATTATTCAGATATGTCAACTGTTTGATTAGAACTCTGGGATATTTAGCCTTCTGAAAGCAATCTTTTTGCTTCCTAGTAGTGCACACACTCTCTGGGTAGTTTGCATTAAAACACATATAAACACAACAAATACTCAGCAATAAATACATTAAATAGCTAAACCTCTGTCCCTAGCTTAATACCTAACTTTCAATAAAATTAAACAAAGTAAAACAAATTTGAATATCTCTGATAGGTAATAAAAGGCACATTTGAACAATACAATTTTTACTAATTTCTTAAAAACACAGAGGGAACGTGCTTGGCATATAACAATACAGAACTGACCAGAAAAGACAATATGTCTGGGAAAGGGAGGAAGACAGTAGGAAAAGTGATAGACATAAACATGAGTTGCATTGACCCAATAAAAAAATCATAACTCAACAACCCTTTACCCAAACTTCCCCAAAGACTGTATGCGCAACTGTGCTAACTTAGATGTTGCTCTGAAATTTCAATTTCAAAGTTATTGCAATATATTGCTGAGTTTACCCCCCCCCATGTTTTAAAATTGCCTTGTAGAATGTTGATTTTATTTGATGCATAATATCATTGCTGCATGTCCATGCCTCAGAGAGACTTTTCTTTTCAGGGTCAAATCAGATGCCAAGAATGAAATAATAAATTTATCACTCTACATACTGTCATTACCAAAGAGAAATAGGATATGTGTGTTTGCTCATGACCCGCTTACCCCTCATAACATGAAGGAATTGCTTGTACATTTGCAGGGGAAAATGCTTTTAAAACCATCCTGAAATGTCCTTTAACTAACACAGTCAATAACACAGGCAAAAGGATTGTTGCCATGTATGCTATTTGGTTGCATGTGACCTTCATCACTTGCTGATGTGTACATGGGTGCAATAGTCACATTTAATTATGAGGCATGCTATCCCAATTGTTTCCTGCATTCATGCAAATGGTTTCTTTCAGTGTTGCTCCAGAAATTGTCTTCCTTTTCTTGGCTTCTCATATCTGTGTACTCCTTCCTCTTAATTAATAAAGATACACAAACAAACTTGATTGCAATGTTCATATTTTATGCTTTTAGAATATATTCTTGTCTGTCAAATATCAAATGATGTTTTTAAAAACCATGTAAACAGATTGCCTCTATTGAGGCAATGATAATGTGGGCAAATAAACCATGCTGTAATTTCCATTACTTTCATGGCCACCCATTAAAATGGAAATAAATAAATAGAAACATAAATTTAAAACTGCATGACGGAGATGATGATGATTATTGTATTTTATGTTCAGTCATGAGTTTTAGTTGAATATGGATTTTAGTTGAATACCTTCCCCCCATGATAGGCTGCTTGTCTTTATTAAATTTGTTGCATAATATAGGTCTCTGGCTGTGGAGCCAGAGGTTAGGAGTTTGATTCCCCATGGCACCTCCTGGGAGAAGAGCCAGCCTTTATGATCTTGGGCAAGCTGCACAGTCCCAGGGCACCTCCAGAAGAAGGGAATGGTAAGCTACCTCTGAGTATTCTCCAGGAAAGCCCTGAAAACAATCAACTTGATGGCACATAAACATTCAAACATTTTATAGGCTACTCCATGCAGAGATAGTGCTACCATCTAAATTTAGACAAGGTCAGAAAAACACACCAAAGCTCATGTTCCCTAGTTCATGTTGAGACATATGCTGACAACACAGTATATTAGAGATCGGCACGAAATGACAAACGAAATGCTGTTTCGTCGTTTCGTTAGGTAACGAAAGGAAAGGAAAGGAAAGGAAACAAGGAAGCAGCATTTAGTTACAGAAGAAACAAAAGAGTCATTTTTTAATTGAAACAAGCTGTTTCGTACCATCTGTAAAAGGGGTCACTTACCTGCTGTGCTGGCAATGAGCCAACACCACTGCCGCTGGCGGGGCCCAGAAGAGGGAAGAGGAGGAGGTGGGTCCTCGGAGCTGCTCCAGCGCTCCCTGCCTCCTCCGCTCAGCCCCGGCTTCTGGCCTCCTCTCAGCTGGGAGGTGGGTGGGGTTGACTCCCTTGGGTCTTAGAGGCACCAAATTTGGTGTTGGGGAGCCATGTTCAGAGGGGGCCAGCTGAGCTATCATTGGCTGTATCCTTTTAAAAATGGTTCAGTCGTCACCAGGGGATCCCCTAGTGGTGACCGGGCCATTTTTAAAGGGGTCCAGCCGATGAACGTTCAGCTGGACTCCTCTCAAGATGGCTGGTTTATCACCATGGGAGCCCTGTGCTGGTGACCTGTCCATTTTTAAAGGGGTTGAGCTGAGTGGTCATCAGCTGTACCCATTGAAAAATGGCCCAGTCGCTACCGGAGGGATTGCATGGTGGTGACTGGGCCAGTATTAAACGGGTCCAGCCGATGATAGCTCAGCTGGGCCCATTAAAATGGCTTCCGGGCAACAAATCTTGTGCGTCTAGGACCCAGGGGACCCAATTTGTTTCATTTCATTTCATTTTGTATGATTTTTTTTTAAATTGTAAGAAGTGAAACAAAATGAAACAAGAGTGGTCATGAAACAAAATGAAACAAAACATTATTTTTCTCTTTCATGCCTATCTCTACAGTATATAATACAGTATATATCCAATAACTGGAGGTAGTGTATCACTGGGCGCTACTAGATCAGGCATTTGTCTCTGTAGTGTACCTTTAAAGGACCGGGGCACACATTAAAAGAGAGACAAAGAGACAATGGAGTAACTTCAGCGGAACAAAGGAGTCAAGGCAGAACCCCTGGAACTTGTTTTGTCCTTCTTTTGTTGCTAAGCTGTAACAGTGACAGTTCTCGTGGGGACGGGGTAAATTCTATATCCCTGTGCTTTCCCTCATTATGTGCAATTTATCTTTGGTATTATCTAGTCCGCAATCAAGGAAGAGCCAACCTTCATAAGCCTATCAGGATGGGTTACCTATTCAACAGTCAAGAGACAGCCATCTCTCGTAAGAGCTGTCTTCTTGTGCTTACAAACCCATCTTGCTGTGCTTATGAAGGTTGCCTCTCCTTTGATTGTGGACTGGGTAACCCATCTTGTTGTGCTCATGAGGGATGGCTCTGTCTTGACTGTGGACTAGGTAACCCATCTTGCTGGGCTTACAAAGCTTGGTTCTTCCCTTGTTGTGGCCTAGATAACCCATCTTGCTTGGCTCACGAGTGATGGCTCCCCCTTGACGGTGGACTAGATGGGTTACGTAGTCTACAGTCAAGGGAGAACTGTCACTTGTAAGCACAAGAAGGCAGCTCTTAGGAGAGATAGCTCTCCCCTGAGTGTAGAAGACAATACATGCGGACACTATATCCGGGGCCTTTTCACACGACCCCTAAGATCCGCTGGCCACTTAAATTCGGACCAGAGATCTTAGGGGTTTGTCACTGTTCCTGCGTTCCCACCCCCTCTGCACTCCTGGCTGCTGGCTGCGTGAGGGGAGGGAGAAAAAAAAGGAAGAAAAGAATGCCGCTCACCTCCATTCTGCCGTCCCAGCACTGCATTCAGATCTCTTAAAGAGGCGGGGGGCAAAAAAAGAACAAACAGAAGCAAGGAGAGCCGGGCAGTCACTACATTATATCCACATCAGGAATTTTCACCTTCAGAGAGCAGGTACCTGAAAAGTGCACTGGGACGCACTTAGGTGGGTGTGGTCGCACTTAATTACCTGTAAACTCCGGAGCTGGTGGGGAAACAATTTTAAGCTCCAGAGCTGGGAGCCATTTGCAGTGGAGTTTAGGGGTCATGTACAAAGGTCCCCAGTTTATATGTTTCGGAACTTGATGAGAAAGTGAGGGCAGAGAACATGGAATAAAAGTCATGTGACCGGAAGCAGGGAACAAAATGTCACCTTTTTATTCTTGATTTTTTTCAGCCATGCGGTAGCGCTCACTGAAACACAGCTTGTAAAGCAGAATCACTCTAAAAAAAGAATAGAGGAGTCATCCTTAAGGTGCAATCCTATACATAGTTACTTGAGAGTATTGGTCAGTAATTTTTTTTTCTGAGCAGGCATGCATGTGAACAAGGAAAGGAATTATTGTGTTGTCCAAATAGCCTGCCTCTGGTTTATCCCAAGTAATGGTGTGTTCAGATGGCTTCAAAGGTGCACTGGAAAGGGTCACTTTAGATGAAGTGATCCCTCTTAAAATGTCCCTTCTGCTGGGGAATTGCTCCCAAAAATAGAAGCCCTATAACTGGATACAAAACAGTGGTTCCCAACCTGGGGGTCGGGACCCCTTTGGGGATCGAACAACCATTTCACAGGGGTTGCCATGAGCCAGTAAAGGAAAAAAAAGGTACAAATGGCTTGGGTCTGGAGGAGGGGGGGAGGAAGGGGGGAAGAATGAGTTACAGCTTGAGAGGTTGGAGGGGATATCAGTCAATGGCACCAGAGGCTGTGATTGGCTGAGGGTGCCTGTAGAGGGAAGTTCCCCATGGCACCTGCGACAGTGGCCTGCCAAAGGGGGCTTGTGGCCTCTTCCAAGCAGGGCAAGGGGGCCACCACAACATGAGGAACTGTATTAAAGGGTCACAGCATTAGGAAGGTTGGGAACCACTGATCCAAATGGTCCACCTTGGGCACTGATTGGGGTTGGACTGGAGCACATTTCCTTCTGAGTTGTGTGACCACTGGGAAATACGATTGCACTGGATCCCCAGTGGCCCAAATGGCAACCTCTTTCCCTGGGTGATCATGCCCTTAATGTCTCTTCCCTCCTCCTTCTTTTGTGTTATTAATATCCTGGCTGTTGACATCCATATAGCACAGGTTCATTACACACATGCACACTTTCTCTCTTCCAGTATTGGTCTTTCCAAATAACAGACAATGTGTTGCTGTTGGACAGTCTTGGTATAGAACTTTCAAGTGTACCCCTGCTTTATATCAGGGAACATGCAAGACATGCTCCTCAAGTTATTTCCAGACTGCTGCTTCCATTTGCCCTATCCAGTGCAACCAACAGGGATATGATGCATGTTCCCTATCTTTACTCAATCTCTTTCTAATCCTTGGAACCCTGGAAAGTTAGTCAACATACCTCTTATTGCAGGTATGGTGACAGATGCTGAGAAAGTCCCTAAGTTTGGAGCAGGATTTGAATTAGGAAGTTCTTGATCCATTCTACTAGCCACATGGCCACAAGAGGCGAAATCCAACAGTCTTACTAAGAGCAGACCAATTGAAATGAATAACGGTCAACCAAAGGACTCCTTGGAAAAGTCCCTCATGTTGGAAAAGACTGAAGGCAAATGGAAAAGGGGATGGCAGAGAATGAGATGGTTGGACGGTATCATCAATGCAAACAACATGGATTTGACTAAACTCTGGGAGGCAGTGGAAGACAGGAGGGCCTAGCGTGCTCTGGTCCATGGAGTCAAAGGTTTGGTCATGACTTAACCACTGAACAACAACAAAAGAACTCAGTGCCATTGATTTCAGTATGACGAACATTGGATTTAGCTTATTGTCCTACAGCTTGGAAGTCTATTGTCATTTTGGATTGTTGGTGATTCCTCACATCTGTCAGCGTTCATTATTTTTATTATAACATAAAAAAGATGTAGCACTCTAGATTCAAAGGGAAACAATGTCTCCATTTTATTCATCGGATTGTTTCAAGGCTGGATGCAGCTAGGCTAATTTTACTTCTTTCATCTTCACACCTAGCTGCAAAGATTGATGTTTTAGCATATGAAAATGAATACCTATTAAGTAGGATACGATTGACTACTGTTGTTTGGAATAGAAGAAATACTGAAAATGTTATGCTTATTAAACTTGTGCTAGCTTGTACAGTGAGTATTCCCCAGGCCTCTGCTGGCACACTGAAAAAGACATAATTTCCCCCCAAAATAGAATTTCTCTGGCGAATGAACAAGGTAGGTATTACCAATTCATGACATCTACCTGTATTCATGCTCTCTTCTATTCATATATAACAAGCTGAGAATGTGCATTGTGTGAAGAGCCAATCTGATAGCAGATGGAAATTTAATGTCATTCTATAGTATTGTTCCACTCCAAAATGACTCTCTTAGATGGTATTACCCCCTCGCTTTATTTCACTATTGTAGCATTGGTATCTTGAGTTCTTATTTTAATATGCAGTGAGCAAAGGCAGCCCTACAAATTACTGGAGAGAGAGAGAACCGTTGTCAGAATGTTGGGAGAAGGAAATGATATTCACAAGAATATTGGTGGAGAAAGAATTGTATGTTTTGCACATTATTATCGTATCAGAGAGCAAAGGAATTTCAGGGTGGTATTTTACTTGGAGGCAACCTAGTTTTTACCATCACAGTTGGCAGTTGCAAAGCCATCACCATGTGGCTGTGGCCAGTGTTGTCAGCTGACCAGGATAGCTCAATGCTTCAGTAAAATGGATACTGAGAGGACCAGTGAGAGGGAGTTTGGATCTGCCTTCCTTCCTTAACCCACATTCACTCCCCTTATTCTGAAGATTAGACATGGGCACGACTTGGCAAAATTCTCATTTCCGTTTCCGTTCCTCGTTTCCGTTATGCAACGGAAACGGTAATGACAATTAAGCCATCAGAACTCGCACTCGAACCGGTAAAAGAAAAATTGGGTCTGATTTGTCATTGTCGTTCATGGCATTGCGGCGATCGCGCGATGCCAAGTGGCACAGAAAAAAAAGTTAAAAACAAAACCCGATTACCCAATTCCTGGCCAAAAAAGCAGGCGAAAATATGCCTGCCTGAGTGAGGGCACCTACCAGAGGGATGGTTTCCCTGGGTGATGATCCCCGGCCTCCCCCCCTCTCCTGTCCTGGGCTGCTCGGGTGGGGGGCATCCTCGTCGTCTCGCCATGCCATGCGGTGCGGGGGGGATCCAAAATGGCGACCGCAATATTTTTTTTGAAATCATGATCTAAAAACCCACCAAAGCACCACACAGAAACATGTGAAAATTAGGTATTTTAACTGCCTGAATTTTTACAGTAGCAGCAGTGGGTTTTTCTTGCAATAAACGTCTGTCTCCAATCCCATTGATTTTATTTTATTTTATTTTTATTTTTATTTTTTTACACCTGCGCAATGATGGGCTGGCCATGGGATGGGACCATGCAAATTTTTGGAGCCATTCCACCAATCGCATGGCCACTTGGCCAGGTTTTGACTGAGACTTCTGGGATGTGCCAGTCGGGCATAAAGAGCCCACTATAACCCTAGGCCTAACCCTAACCCTAACCCTAACCCTAACCCATACGCCAGTACACTGTCCTTCTTAGTGGGTCAGAGGCACCCAGAGGTGCAGTCCACTAACTCACCCTAACCATACCCATAATAACCCTAAGCCTAGCCCTTGCCCTAACCCCAACCCTAAGCCAGATCTGTACTCACATTGCACTACACGCAAGTACACTGTCCTTCTTAGTGAGTCAGAGGGCGCCCAGCAGAGGCATTCTTCTCTCACCTTGCTCACAGTCCAAAGTTCCAAAAAACTCCAAACCTGTACGCCAGCATGCTGTCCTTCTTAGTGAGTTAGAGGCACCCAAAAGAGAGGTGCCTCTGCCAGTGCCACTTGGTACGCAATGGCTACACAGTCATGTACCCTTCCTTTTCCCTTTGTAGCGGGCCAGAGGAGGCATCCACCCCAGAGAGGTGCCTCCAGGAGCCTGCTAAATGCCTTCCCTTCGTAGTGGGCCAGAGGAGGCACCCACCCCAGAGAGGTGCCTCCAGGAGCCCGCTATCCTACCCCCCTAAACCAGTACTAATGACAGACGACAAACGAAATGACAAATTTTTGAAAAATTTCGCGACAAATGGAAACGAGACGAAACGGGCTGACTCTCTACTGAAGATCATAAGAAAAGCCAAACTACACGGGGCCAGATGCTCGTCCAGTAGGAATGGACACAAAATGAAAAACAAAATGCTGTTTCATTGTGTCATTACATAATGTAGCGTAACAAAACAAAACAGAAAAAAATGAGGAAGCAGCATTTCATTGCAGATGAAACGAAATGGTATTTTTTTTCGTTGAAACAAACCATTTCGTTCCATCTGTAAACCAGTCCCTTACCTGCTGGTGTCCTGCTGCCACCGCCGCCACCACCACTAAGACTGCCCAGCCAGACTAGAGAGGGTGGGAGGGGGCCCAGCAGGCCAGCCTGGGCCTCTGTCTCCTCCTCCTCCTCCTCTATTGCCACCATTGCTGCAGGCGCCTCCACGGGGGCCCAGCCAGACCAAGCAGGCTGGCCTGGGCCTCCTCCTCCACTGCTGCACTCCCCAACTGGCCTCAGAGGCTGAGCCGCCCAGTGGTAGACCACCCAGCTGCTGCTGAAGGCCCTGGCCAGCTGGGGAAGCTGAGTGGCCTGGTGGTAGACTGCCCTGCAGCTCCTGAAGGCCCTAACTGGCCTGAGAGCATGCGTGGCCTGGCGGTAAACCACGCCACCGAGACCACCACCACCACCACCACCACTGGCCCCTGCCAGTGTGAGAGCCCAGGAAGAGGGGTAAGTAGGGGCCCCAGAGCAGGAGGAGGGGTAGGTTCCCTGGGAAGGGGCTTTCCAGCCCCCCACATTTCATTTTGTAAAAATTTGGTTTGTATGATTTTTTGGGGGGGGGAATCGTATGAACGAAACAAAAGGAAGTGTGTCGGGGGGAGAAACGGAACAAAATGAAATGTAATTATTCCATTTCATGTCCATCCCTATTGTCTAGCCTGCCATTCGGTCTACACAGTGGTCAGCCTGTTGCCTATAGGAAGCCCAGACGGAACCATTGAGGGCAAATGCATATTTTAACTTGCGCTTCCTTATAATTGATAGTACAGTGGTACCTTGTATAAAGGAATTAATTTGTTCCAAATGAAATTATGTTAAGCAAATTTTACTTTATACAAATTTCCCATAGGAATGCATTGAAAACTGAGTAATCCCATTTTTATGTTGTAAAGATTCACCCCATAGGTGATTATGTTAAGCAAATTTCCCGTCTCGTGATTTTTTTATGTTGTACAATTTTTATGTTCTACAAACTGTTTGTTATACAAGGGTCCACTGTACTACCTTTTTTCATGACTGCTAGATACTGATACTGAATATGCCATGAGTTCTTCCAAGACTCTTTTTAATGCTGTCCAGGTTGATGGCCATCACTGCCTCTTATGATAGCAAATGCCACCAACGAACCACAAGTTTAGTAGCAGACATGGGGACAAACTGCCAAAATTGTGGTTCTTCATGCTTCAACAAGGTTGCCGAACCACGAACCACAAATTGTCTACCCATAAACTGACAAACTGAAAAAATCAGTTTTCTGGTTCATGGGTTGTTGTTTTTCAGACAGTCAGTAGCTGTCTTGGGGGGAAAAACTCTTCCAAAGCCATCTCAATGGTTGCTTTCAATTTACCATTGCCACCAGTGCATAGGCCATTGCTGCCATCACCATCTTTAAAAAGAGATCTAAGGGTGCTTTTACACAACCCCTAAAATCCGAGGAAAAGGGCTCCGAGATGCAGAGCTTAAAATTGTTTTCCCACCAGCTCCGGACTTTAAACAAAATAAAGTACGACCCCGCCCACCTAAGCGCATCTCAGTGCATTTTCCAAGTACCTGGTCTCCTAAGGTGAAAAATTTCTGATGCGGATGTAAAGCAGTGAGTGCCAGGCTCTCCTTGCCTTGTGTGTTTTCTTGCCCCAGCCCCTTTAAGAGACTGAAAAAGACTGGAATGGTTCCCGGAGCAGCTGGACGGCAGAGTGGAGGTGAGCGTGCATTCTTTCCTCCCTTTCCCCCCTCCCCTCACGCAGACAGGAGCAAAGAAGTGTGGAGGGGTGGGAACACAGGAAGAGTGACAAAGCCCCAAGATCTCTGTTCTGAATTTAAGTTGCCAGCGGATCTTAGGGGTCATGTAAAAGCGCCCTAAGACAAACTGGGCTCAAACTTCTCAAAGGTGGGCTCAAACATCTCAAAGGTGGTGGTAGCAGCTTCACTTAGGGCAAAGAGAAGCCACCTCACCATGTGTGTATATTTTAAGGGAAACTTGGTCACCGTCTGCAGGGACGGCGATAGCAACTTCCCTTTGTCCCAAGTGATGATTATTTTTTTAAAAAAGGGGGATGAATTAAAGGAAAATATTGGTCCCTTTGTATTTGTCAGGGTCTCCAATGAATATGAAGAGAGAAATATTAAACAAATCAGTGGTATTTGTTGAATATCACAATTCATTTTTAAACATTCATCTCCATTTCTACTCTGGAGCTTTGGGGCCAAAATAGAGGACAGACTGTGGAATTGATGGAAGCTGAGCAAAGATATTTTACTAGCTGAGTAGAACTATCCTCACGGATCACCACTTCTGTATTGTCTCTCCTGTTCCTGACACAGATGAGACTGCAGTGAATAAGTTGTTGCTATCCTTACTGGAATAAGATCCAACAAACTGGAAGTTGAGTCATGGCAACTGGACTTCTTTCCTTGAGAGATCAAAATGTTTCACTACTCATCCAAGCAGCTTTGTCAGTCTTGGATTAATAGTGAAACATTTCAGTCTCTCAAGAAAAGAAGTCCAGTTGCCATGACGCAGCTTCCAGATAACTTCCCCGGATAACTGAGAATCTTCATAAACAAGATCCAACAAAGCACAGAATTCAAGTGTACAGCAATTATTTGGGTTGATAGGGAAGATGACGGCAATAGTGCTCATCCAGCTAAAGCTGGTGCCAACATCATCTGAGAAAGAATATAGAAATCCTTCTGGAGAAGAACCAGGCATTGTGGGTTGAGCTCTAGGAAGGCACCCACAGCTGTGATAGAAACAAACTGTGATAGAAACGCCATTATTACCATTTTGCTGTGCCAAGAAAAGTGTTTAAAAAAGCAGTACAGTACTTTTCTAGGAGGCTGGCTATTAGACATGGGCATGACCAGAAAAAATGATGTTTTGAGTTTTCGTTTGTCGGAACGGGTCCGTTTCGGGTCGTTTCCATTTGTCGTGAAATTTTTCAAAAAATTCTCGTTTCCGTTTGTCGTTTGTCATTTGTCGTTTCCACCGCGATTTAGCGCGATTTGACTTCCCAGAGCCTAGGGGTGTCCCGCAATCAGGGCCGGCACTAGGTGTTTTTGCGCCCTAGGCAGCGGGCGGAGCGGGGGAGGAGGGCGGTAGGGGGGAGGTGCGGGCAGGCGGTGGTGGTGGGGCCATGGGTGGGCGGTGGCCGCGGGCAGACGAGTGGGCGGGCGGCGGCGCGGGCGGACGGACGAGTGGGCAGTTAGGATATCACTTAGGATAGAGGTTCTGTTCTTGGCTTGCACCCCATATGTGAGTGTGTTTGCAAGCAAATTGAAGTTGGGAAAATAGAAAATAAATGGTAGTATATAATATATTTTTAAAATAAATCCACACCTCCCACTCCGAGTCGAACCTCCCCCTTTATCCAATATCAGAAAAAAATCCTCAAACTGCCAGAGAAGAAATAAAGAATAAACTGCTATTCCCGTCAGCAGACAAAGCTGCAGGGAATCAAATAAATTATTTTCTAAATTCAATTCCCTCCCTGCCTGCCTAACTTAAATCCTAAAGCCTCCAGCCTCCCTCCTCAATCTCGATTGGATCACACCAGCACCAGCAGCCAGCCCTCCCTCAACCACATCCACACTCAACTGCGATTTCTGGAAGGTACCTCAGCTTTTTAAGCCCTCCGAGACATCCAGAAGTGCCAGTCAAAAACCTGGTGATTCCATTGGTGGAATGGTTCAAAAAAATTGCATGGTCCCATCCCATGCCCAGCCCAAATGGGCAGGTCTAAAAAAATAAAAAATAAAAAAAATAAAATCAATACGATGTTTTATTGCTATAAAAAACCCACTGCTGCTACTATAAAAATTCAGGCATTTAAAATAAATAAATTTCACATGTTTCTGTGGTGATGTGGTGTGTTTTTTGACCACGATTTCAAAAGAATAATTGCGGTCGCCATTTTGGATCCCCCCCCACCGCATGGCAAGCAGTGAGACAGACGACGAGGATGACCCCCCCCCCCCCAGCCTGGTGCAAGCAGCCCAGGACACACTTTCCCTCCAAATGTTATTCATTAACTAGAACACATTTCTCATAATCTAGAATGTGTGTGTGTGTGTGTAGCCCTAAGCACATCCGATCTCGCCTGATTTCAGAAGATAAGCAGGATTGGCCATGGTTAGTACTTGGATGGGAGACCACCAGGGAATACCAGGTGCTGTAGGCGACTGAAATAGGAACTGGCAAACCACTCCAGTACTCCTGCCAAGAAAACTCCATGGACATGGAGTCATGAAGAATCGGTCATGACTAACGACACAACACACACACACACACACACACACAGAGAGAGAGAGAGAGAGAGAGAGAGAGAGAGAGAGAGAGAGAGAGAGATCTTCTTTTGTGTATTCAGACCACCTTAAATGATTTGAAAAAGAGCAGATCTCAGCAAGCCTACTCTGGTCTGATTATAGGTTCTCCTGGTCTAAATTTGTAAAGATCCTACAAAAATTAAATACCAGTACTTCAAATGTGTATTGTTGCAAAGAAGTAGCCATGCCAGTCTGTCTGAGCATGTTAGGAAAGTTGAAGTGGAAAAAGTAAAGAGAGAAGGAAAGGCAAAATGGGGTATCTCTACATAGCCCTACCTGGGTATATACACATATATGTTCCATGGAGGTAAAAAAGGAGAGAAAATTTATGTGCAAAAGAATGAATTGAAATAAAATTGACATCAGATAAACCCTTCAGCTTCCCAGAATACTCTATTACAGATCTCAATGTGGCTGTTGTATAAAAACAATTATAAAACAAGACATGAGATGGAGAGAGCAAAAAACTGGCTATACATAAACAAGTTCCAGTACCCTCTAAGGCCCTTACTTCACGAGGCGCGGCGCTCCGCAGTGATATTGCCTTCGATTTGAATTCGGAGGCGGTCACGTGGTGGTCACGTGTTCTCGCTTCGCTCCCGCCCCTGTTTCTCAGTACTCACGAGCTGCAGTTTTTGGACCGATTCGAGCACAACCTCACATGCTCCCTTCGCATTCGCATGCCACTTTTCAACGTTCCTTATTTCCCATCCATCCTTTAAAAAAATACCTACTGACGGCGTATCGATGCACTGATGCTGGGCTGTCAGTTGCAATGGCTCTACTGATTTCAACTGTTTCCTGGCATCATTGGCAGGCCCCCCCCGCCGCCGCCGCCGCTACTCGGGGGGAGCCCCGCATGGCACAGCCGCCCGCCCTCCGCCGCTTGCATGCTGCCTGCCCTGGGTGCCCTGCTCTGGCCAGGCGAGGCGGCAGCGGCTCCTCCTGCTCCTGCCGCCACTACTCGAGCGAGGAAGTAACAGCGCAAAGCGATGAAATGATATAGCAATGCATCGATATCCCTGTTTGAATATTTTTTAAAAAAACTTGAAATAAAAGCCAAAAACCGAGACCACACGTCACGTTGGGAGCGAAGCGAGATGCGAAGCGAAAAGATTCCCGGCCGCTGGCAGGGGAACCACTCACCCCGCTTGGAGCATGGTAAAGGGGGCGTGGTCGGGGTGGCATCGCAGCCAAAAAGGAGGAGCGTGCGGACTGAAACGATCGATTCGCACAGAAATGAGGGCTTGCCGCGAAGCGAGCGGTTCGTGAAGTAACGGCCTAAGAGTCTGAATAGAGATCAAGGCTTACTTAGTAATCCATATAAAATTCTAGCCTAGCTTTCTGCAATATTTTTCACAGAAGCAGCCCCTAGTATTTCTGTCATAGCCATATCTACTTGGCATACACCCTTGAGTAGGGCCAGCTGATAGCCACATTTTTTTGTTATCTATTGTCTGTTATCTGTATGAAGCTTACTGCCATGGAGATATGTATAAATATAAGAAGACATAGGATCTACTGTATATTCCCTACATCTAAAAAGAAAGGGAAAGGACTATAATCCACAGAAGTGTACACTGAAATAAATCATTTTGTCCTTATAATATTTACTTTTTTTCCCCCCTTTTCCTCATGCTTCTTCCTTTAATTCTGCCCGCTTTCTCCTACGTTTTGTGCCATCATGCTATCCTTTACCGCACTGTGTCAGCTTATGGAAATGTGAACATTTTATTGCCACTGGTGGCTTCTGCTCGTCAGATTACCTTCTCCGACAGCAACCTGGAAGTATTCTGCTTTATAAAAAAGCATTGGTTGCTACCATCTCTCACGGAGAGCTGTTCAATTCTTCACCTCACCTTCCAATCTGTATGATTGCTGTACTGCCATAAAATTCATCCCCTGAGATTTGTTTTCCCTGGGTGATGGAAATCATTTCTGAGCAAAGGAATTTATCTGGAAGGTCTGCTGCATTCAATTCCTCCGGGTGAGGACTGAATATAATTATGAGTCAGGTTTCCACTAGACCTCCATTAGCCAGAAACCACAGAAATCTTGTTGACATCTTGGCAGCCAACCTGCCAAGAACCATTTATGATGGTATGCTACGGAAAGCAGCCCTGATCCGCCTTCCTGACCCAACCTCCTGTTAGTTTGGTATAGCTTGGAATGCCTATATATTCTGTTGAATATCATTTTGAAGGTAGGTTGTATTTAAGCATCTGTTTGATATTTGCTCCTTGACCAAATGCTGTTGGCACATCTGTCTGTCTATCATTCTGGGCCATAAACTGACCATTGGAGCCTCAGTTTGTCCTGTGCTCCAATCTATGTCTGTGAGAGTGTCCCTGGTTACCCCCAGTGTCTCTGGGAAATCCCCCACTTTCACAAATGGAAAAACACCAGTGGTAATAGCTGGGGAGGAATAGCTTATACAAAACCACCAGGGTTATTATTTGCTCATCTCCAGTTCAGGCTGTGCAAGAAAAAGAAAAGCAGGAGCATATATTTTGAACCTTGGCAGTGACATGGGCATACTCATAAACCAAAGGAGTAGTGGCATGGATTCTTACATCCTCAAGTTCAATTCCAACCCAACCACACAAAGGCCTTACAAGAACACTGTCACTGTAAAATAATGACATAAATCCAGCATCATAGTGATGCTATTGTACTAGAATGATAGAAATCCCTTCTACTCCTTTCCTGACTGCAGCCTTCTTAAGGACATGCTGAAAAGCAAGAAATCCACCCGTTCTGCTGGTTTCTTCTGCTCTGTCAATGAACGTTCACAGCTGATTCCTACATATTGATAAACTTTGCAAGGCGACGCCTGTTGTAGAGTCACAATAGTTTGCAGATGCAGGTGAATCAAATCTGAAGATTCTGATCTCTTCAACCCGTTAATGCCTGCTGAGATTAAGGCTCGGGAATTTGGATCGGGAAGAAACCTTAAACCACAAACACAATTTTTGTACCATGCAGTCCATAACAATATAACAATGAATCAGTATGGTTTTTAAAAGGTGGGGGGACTTTGCTGAGCAAAACTAAACAAAACAAGATTCACCAGAATCCATTGTGTCATCTAGAGGTGGACACGAATTGCCAGTTTGGTAGTCTTTGTTGGTTCATCTCTTGGCCAAACAGGTGCCTGACCCTCTTCCAGTCAGAGGCAGTGCCTGGAAGATTTGGGGCAAGGAAGTTGAAGCATGGCCTCTGAATGGTCGCCCACTGGAGGAGGCAGGGCGAGGAATTGCTGAATACCTGTTGGGCTATGAAACGAACTGGCATAAACCACTGAACCAGCAGTTTGTGCCCATCTCTAGTGTTGTCTCTGAAACTTCTTTTTGGTGGATGCTTTTGTGGATTAATATCTACATATTTAGATACTGAGGTTTACCTTCCATGCTTGTGAGAGTGGGAATGAAATGAAATGGGATATAGACACAGGTAATGAACCTTTGCAGTCATAACTAAATTATTATTAACTCAAGCACTGCATTTTTGAAATGTTGATTACATAAGCATCCTGGGTAGATAATTCAGTGATGACACAAAGTGGTGTGGCTGTTATCTCTAAAGTGAGAGCAAGTGTGGTATAGAAGATTGTTGGTGTATGACCTTGGAGACCTGGGTTCAAATCTTCATTTACACCATTTAGAGTAGAGATGGGCACAAACCGAAAGAAAGGCATTTTGTTTCATTTCATTTATGGCTTCGTTTCATATCATTTCTTTACATTTTTAACATTTTTTTTGGGGGGACTCATTTTGTTGGTTCATTAATTCATTATTCGTTATTACCCATTTTTTCCCAGTGCCCACCACACGAAGACCCTGGGGCCCAGTCAGCACTGGCTTTTTAAAATTATTATAATTTTTATTTTAGGGTGCCAACCAGGCCACCCTTGGGGCCCAGTTGGTGCTTCCCCTTTTTATTTATTTATTTTTATTTTTTAGT
This sequence comes from Phrynocephalus forsythii, assembly GCA_029282475.1. Classification (NCBI taxonomy): domain Eukaryota; kingdom Metazoa; phylum Chordata; class Lepidosauria; order Squamata; family Agamidae; genus Phrynocephalus; species Phrynocephalus forsythii. The sequence continues at coordinate 21,479,892 of JAPFRF010000004.1, forward strand.
TTAGTTTAGGTCCCCCCCATTCCTGGGTTCAGGCCCCGCGCTACAGCTGTAGCGCGGAAACTTTGTTTTTTTGTTTTATTTTTCCTTTCAGCGCCGACCGCATGGGCCCTGGGGCCCAGTAGGTGCTGTTTATTAATTATGCCAATTGCCATCACTGACCTGTTGGGCTTGGAGGTGGACCTGCAACCTCTGGCCACCTCGGCTGTCACTGGCTCGGGCTGCGAAGGAAGCGGGGCAGCTGGGGTGGCTTCGACAGTGGTGGGGCTCAGAGGAGGAGGAGGTGGCGGAGGCCCCTTGCCGTTGGGTTTGGGCCTCCTGTGCGGGGAGGTTGGAGGCAGGTGCCACAGCAGCAGGGTTCTCCTCACTTCTGGATTCAGGCCCCGCACTACAGCTATAGCGTGGGGCTTTTGTTTTTCCCTTTCAGTGCTGACTGTGCAGCCCCTGCGAGCCAGTCAGTGTTGGATTATTTTTTTTTACATTTTAGGGTGCTGACCAGGCCACCCTTGGGGCCTGATCAGTGCTCCCCCTTTTAAAAATTTATTTTTATTTTATTTTAGTCCCCCCCCCCCACTTCCGGGTTCAGGCCCCACACTACAGCTGTAGCGCTGGGCTTTTTTTTTTTTTTTTTTTTTGTTTTTTATTTTTTTATTTTAGGGTGCCGACCTGGTTGGTGCTCCTTTTCTTTTTTTTACTGTGCCAACCACATGGCGCTACAGCTGTAGCATAGCCGTTGGCACCTTTTATTCCTTGGTCACCATCCCAGAAGCCAGGAAGACCGGACATCCAGACCAGCACCAGGTAGGAGACATCTCTGCACCCCATCAACGACATGAACCTAACCAAACCAATTTTTCTCGTTTTGTTTCATTTCGTGTTAAATTTGTCCCTGGGGTCATTATTCGTTACATAATGAACCAAATAACGAACAACAAAATGAAAAAAATCATTTCATGCCCATCTCTAATTTAGGACATCTTGAGTTCACTGGTAGAAAAGGAGGCTACATTGTAGGTGCAAGTAGTAAATATACAAATTAATAACTTAAAACAGTCACGTCTGCTTTCTAGAAGGGGTTGGTTGCTCGGAAGCCAGAGATTTCCCAAAGAAAGTAGTTTTTTAGCTATGCTCAGGTTAGCTATAATATAAGATATAATTTATATAGTATGATAAATAGCTATAGTCCCCATTTAAGCCTTCAGCTGGCTTGCTTTCAAATCTCCCTTTGTAATTAGTTTTTAATATAATATGTTGTAGTTCAGATTATATGAGAGGTTGAAGTGTTCAAACACTGGCTTTTCTGTGTTACCACTTCTGTTGTCAAGTTTGTGTCCAGTTGAAGGGATGTCTCCTGAGGGACATTGGGTACTAATAGGCACATCCAGCAAGCTTCCTGTGGGACATTCTGGGGGGCGATATTTTACCCTTCCTCCTGCACGGGAAAGCCCTGGGAGAGGGGAAATGAAGCCCCTAAGACTAACAAACAGGAAGCAGATAACTGACTATCTTGTCCTTCCATCGGGGCCAGAGCATGCCCAGAGGAAAAGGCCAGGACATTCCTTTGTGCCCCACTCAGGCACGAGAGGGCAGGTCAGGGAAGCAAGCTGCTGGGGTATCAATCATTACCATCCCTTGCAAGGTGACATGTCCACGTCACAGAAAGCCCTCCCCAGGAGTCCATCAAGCCAATGACAGGCTGACACCTAGAACACCACACAATATCTCTAACTCCACCTCTTACAGCTAATAAAGGTGTGCCTTGCAAGCCTGCTCGGAGAAGAGAAGAGCATGGCGGCCTGACACTTGAACCCAACCCTGTGTCCGTGTAGGTTATTTCCCTACATCCAGTCATTCTCTTAGGTAGCAAGTATCTTGCTCACTTTTTGTAGAATGCAGAGGGCACTGCTGGCAGAATATGGTGTAGATCACATTAAACATAAATGAGCTCTTGATGTTATGTATTATATTTTTGGGTACTGTAGATGTGAGGACACACATAGCATCTAGGTTTGTTGTAGCTCCAGAGTAGAAATGGAGATGAATTAAAAAAAATGAATTGTTGTGTAGCCTGCTGTGTGTGAGCAAATGTTTAAGGTAAAGAAAGCAAAGTCCCCAATTAGGTCTGTTTAAATATCTATCAAGCAAAACATCCAGCTTCCAGAATCAGACATTCTTTTTGAAGTGCAGAAACCAAGCATGAAAGCAACTCATTGACTTGTATCTTGCCTAGATGTATTGATTTGAAAGGTTGAGGTTCTTATTAGCATCATGGTTAACAGAGGCTCACAAATCAATCATTGATTAATTTGTCTAATCCTGTTTCAGAGCTACCATAGGCCAGTGCTGTCTTTCGCATCAAGGATGGGCAGTTGCAGAGGCCTCATCCACCAGTTAACTCATTAACTATCCATGGTCTTCAAAAAGGGTGACTGCCATTGCAGACAGGATGTTCAATTTGATAGATGTCTATCTAGGCCAAACCTACAATGGCATTTACTGTACATTTTAACTGTAAAGTAACTTTTCCAAAAGTGCAAGGGACCTGCACTTTGTTTTAAGCCTATTTAGAAGCCCAAATAGTTGTGTTCCTCTAATAGTCTTAAATTGAGAAATGGCTGGCAGCTTCTATGATCCTCCATTTTTTGAATAGGGGAAAACTCAGGAACAAAATGTGATAGGGTGGTTGTGGGAGCCGTTGAAGAGTCCCAGGATTAGGAAGGTTGATGAATAGCTGGTACTGGGGATTATGGGAGTTATAGTACTCAAAGCACATGCTCCAAAATAGCATTTATATAAGCAATGTGTTGTGTACAGGCACCAACATTGTGACTGGGGACTGCCATCGAAAGTTTGTCATGGAAAGCTGCGAGGGCGTCCTGTCTGCAAAGCTAGGCAAGGGTTCTTTTGCAGCTTTCTACTAACAACAGAAGAGGGGCAGAAAAACCAGATACCACCTAGGTACAAGTCCAGTGCCATGTTGTGATTAAGTTATGCATTTTCCAAAGTACAGTCTGAGATCACATATGCAGAACTGATTCCATTATATATGTATAGTACATCTGAAAACTTCCTGTAGAATATGAGAGGCTGAATTCATCTGTGTGGGTGGTGGTGGTGGTGGTGGTGGTGGTGGATGTAGTTGTGCTGTGTGTTGCCTATTGTGGTCTGTCTTTGGATTCTTTCCCCCTCCCTCCTTCTTTTTCTCTCAGCCTAATCTAGTTGTGTACATTTACTGGGGAAATATGAGAGAACCTTCTACATCTGAACCCAGAACTCATAGAAACTGTGGAATTTTTTTTTGAAAAGCATCAGCCTGCTTGTACTCATGATGTTCTGAGATTTAATTATGCCCTCATGAAGAAGTGTTTTCTTTCTTCTCATACACTGCCAGTCAATTCTGGTGATTGACAGGGCTTGATACTATTATCTGAGGAACTAAAAGAAGCATTTTTCTCCCAACCACTCCTCTGACACCATTCATTTTATCCTGTGAAGGCCATCAATTATTCCTCCCTTTCTGGCCCTCTTTAGTTTAGGGGGAAAACGTTCCCTCAGCTTGCCTTCAGAAGGCCATCTTTCCTCCGCCAGATGGCAGCCCACGCACATTTCTTCCAGAGAGAAGTGCAAGACGTGAAGGCCTTGTCAGCCTCTGTGCTCAAAGCTTTTTTTGATTGGCACATGCCACCCAGGGTTTCAAATAAACATTTAAAATATATGTTAATCCATGCATCAGTTCCTTATCAGATAATAAAGAAAAATGGGCTATAAACAACAGCTGTTTCTCATTGTTGCTAGTCCGTGGCAGTCTCTGCCAAGCCAGTACTCAGAGAAAAAATGAAAGCCTAAATCTGGTTTTTATGTGTAGCGCTCGGAGTTGTGTAAAAATCTTTCATACTGATGAGCTGCTCTCTGAATTTTTTAAAATACCCAAGGAATGGATTCCTTAAAAAAAAAAAGATGGAAAATTGTCCTATACCAAGTCATACCCCTGATCTATCTGCCTCATAACAGTGGTTCCCATCCTTGTGTATCCCAGGTCTTCTTGGACTACAAATCCCAGAAACCCTGGGAATTGTAGTCCAAGAACAGCTGGTTGGGAACCACTGACCTATACGGACTCATCACACCACACCAAGGATTCAGTAGAGACAGGAATCTCTTTGCCCAGGCCTTTCAAAAAAAGAATACAGGAACTGAATATGGCACATTCAGTGCTTTCTCACAGTGCCTTTAAAAACAAAAACACGTCCTACATCATAGCAAGTAGAGGTCACTGTATGTGAGTGGAGAACTTTTTTTGCATCCTGAATATGTTGGGCTTCAGATCCCAGAAGACCAAGTGAGATGGGGATTGAAGACCAAAACATTTGGAAGGCCTCCTCTTTCCTTAATGCAGTCACTATGTCCATTACTTCACGTCCCTCTCATCGCTGTTCCTGTTCCACTTGGGACTGGTACGAAGAAATGTTACCGCACGTCCATTGCATGATGATGGGAGTTCATCCCGATCACACCCCCTGAACTGGGATTTAAGTGTTATGAGCCATACCTCTCCCTGGCCTTGGAAATCAGCTTGTCTTGGTTCTCATTCCGAGATGAGAGCCCGTGAAGTAAGGGTCGTCGTGAAATGAACACATTCTGCCTCTAGTGGCAGGAGTGTGAAGTGCCATTTGCCATTGCATTCCCTATGGTGTTAGCAATGCAGTGCAGAGAGATAAAAAGACATAAAACCTCAAACTTTGCTTTTTAACGCATGGTGGAAGGCAAAGTTATGGAGATTCGAAATATCAAAAAATGGAAGGTCGGACCAAAAAAAAAAAGGACAAACAAAGGCAGGGAAGTACAGATGTTATCACGAAACACAGACATGCAGTAACAGTCATCATGTTACCATCAGTCATGTCTGTGGGTACATGGAAAGAGGGACAGAACCGGGACAAGACCACATGACCGCAAACAATGTTATCACGCAACGAACGTCATCTCAGAATGAGGAAGGATGTGAAGTAACCATCTATGGCAGTGCCATTCTGCTTTTACTGTAATAAAATATTATTCCTAGTGTTGAGCTTGAAATGAGAGATAATTGGGTTGTCCACTGCCTTGCCCTACTCTTTGTTTTTAGGGGGTAGTTTAGAAAGTAGGTATGTAGAGTAGAACAGATGAAAATAATGAGCTGGAGATAGGATTTAACAGCTGGTATTATCTGTATTCTGGCACACTGGTCTTAAGGATCAACGACTGGGACTGCCAGTGACCCGTTGCACAGTCCCAATTTTTAACATATTTAGTTAGAACAAGTCATGTGTTTTCCTTCTGCATGCTCACTGGGTTCTTCTCCTACATAACCTCATAACAGTAAGAATGTGTGCCTGATTTAATTTTCCCTTTCCCTTTCCCTCTCCTTTTCCTTTTGTGCCCTGTGTCCTCCTCCATTGTCGCCTAAGAGCAGGGAGAATCTTGCCTTTTTAGTTGACATGTAAGCCACTGTTACAGCCCTTCCAGCTGCAGAGCTGGGGATCAATGCACTCAAGAACAACTACAGAACAAAAGTAAAGAGGTGGGCCTTTTCGATCAGAAACATGCTTCTTCAGAAGTAGGGCCCTTCCAGCCCACTTTCAAAAGCAAGACAGGTGTACAATTAAAGTGGTGCTTCCACATATAAGAAATAGCTTTATTCTGAATGAGTTTTGTTGAGTGCAGTGAGATTCTTACAAGTAAACATCCCTACACAAGCTACTAGAAATTAAATTCCCAAGGAACTGAGTGGTATCTCCTTCAATATTGCCAGTGGATTGGTTATGGTTGCCTAAGTAATATCCATCTTTTCATGCTTGCCTGCATCCTGAAGAAGATGCAATGTTGCCTTCTAGCATAATCGGTGTGTATGTTTCTAGGACTTTCCCTGCATATGTTTTCCTTCTCTGTCAAACATGTTGTAGATGGTCCTGTTACTAGTAATCAAGCCTGTTTGGTTTCTTCAAGTCATTATATGCCTACTTACTTCCTGATTGCAAGGGCATTCTTCTTGCTAGGTGAACTGCATGCTTTTATGCCCTCTTGAAATTTAAGTAAGTGGCACAGAGCATCCTTCACATACAGACAAACATACATTTATATACTGTATGTATATTTATGCACAGACAGACAAAAGCATGGTGGCTCTTGCTGTTAATACATTAACATCTTTAGTTCAGAGGACACACTACTTTCTTAGAACTGTGTGTTGTGCTCTATCTCAAAAGCACCAGTGATTGCTGAAAGAGCAGGAACTTCCTGGTGGGTTCAAATTAAAAAATAAATAAATACTTGTATATGGTTCAAGAAAGAAATACAATTTTTCAAGTATTTTCAGAACTAGAGATGGGCACGAAAAGCAAAAATGGTGTTCCATTTCCATTTTGGTTCAGGCCCTTTTCATTTTGGTTCGGTTCCGTTGAAATTGATTTTTCTAGAAAAACTTCGTTCCATTTGTCGTTTTGGTTCGATTGTCGTTTTCCCATAGGAATGCATTGAAGCAATGCATTCCTATGGGGAAAAGCAAGCACGGAAACCGCAGCATTTTTTTTGAACAGCCCCAAGCGCCAATCAGCTGTAGCGCGGGCTTGGGAGTCAGCAAAAAAAAAAAAAAGATTTAAAAGCTCGTGCTTTCCGGGTGCATTGGGGCGGAACTGCCCTGGCTTATTTTTAAATCTCCTTTGTTTTTAAAAGAACAAGAATAATTTTCGCCATCTTCTGCCCCCGCCCCGCCTCCCAAACTCTGGAACAGGTGCTCGCTTTCTTAAATTCTCCCCCTCCCCTCACCACCCTTTCCCATACTATCACAAAAAAGCAAAATAGCAACATAGCGAGCTCAGCGAAATACACCCTCTTTTACCCCCACCTTGATTCGGGATCTCCTCCTGGGGTTGCTGCCTCCTCTGCCTCATGGTCCCTCACCCTCATTGCCAAACAGATGCGGAAAGACAACCCACCCCTTTAAGGAGCACAGCATTGTTCCCAGAATCCCCACCAGCTTCCCCCTCTTCTCCATACACATGCGCGGCGTGCACATACACACACACACAGCACGGAGGGCATGACCATGAGGGCGGAGGAGGCAAGCCCGGGAGATCCGGAGGAAAGGTGAGGCCAAGGGGGTGTACTTCGCTGAGCTCGCTCGTTAATATTTTCCTTTTTTACGATGACACAGCAAAGGGGGGGGAGAGAATGTAAGAAAGCGAGCACCCAAACCTTGGCTAGGAATAAATCGCTTGATTTATTTAGGCATGCTTAACCCAGAGTTCCGGAGGTGGCAGTGGGAGGCGGAGAAAATTATCTTCTTGTTCTTTAAAAAGCAAAGGAGGTTTAAAAATATGCCAGGGAGCTTCCCTTCCCCAATGTGCCCAATCGGCGCTGGGAAAGCAGGGGCTTTTAAAACTATTTTTTGCCAAACCCCAAGCCCCCTGCACTACAGCTAATCAGTGCTTGGGGCTCTGCCAAAAAAGCTGCTGTTTCCTGTGCCATTTTTTCCCCACAGCTCCAGTCCATTTTATTGCACACTGCCACTAACGGAAACGAACAGCACCGAACAAATTTTTGTTGGCTCTTTTTGGTTCGAGCCTGACCCGTCCAAATTGTCATTCTTCGTTCTGTTACATAACGGAAACAAAGAACGGTAATGGAAACAGAAATTTCGCCGTTCCGTGCCCATGTCTATTCAGAACAATCATTAGAACAGTAGACTTCAGTGAATTCACAGGGTAAACTATAGAAAGATTAGTGAAGAAATACAGTAAACCTCTCCCTTCACCAATGCTAGGTGGTTGTGGGGGGGGCACATGACCCCTGTGTATTTCAAAATGTACCCAAAAATGTAGTTAGAAAACATAAATTGCTGATTCATGCACACACATACTGTACTCATACATATAGAACAGTTCTCTCTATCCTGGTACTTTTCTATAGCAATGATAATTAGACATGGGCATGACTCGGCGAAATTGTCGTTTCCATTTTCGGTTATCGTTTCCGTTACATAATGGAAACAGTAACAATAATTAAGCCATCAGAACTCGAACTCGAACCAAAAAAAGAAAAATTTGGTCGGGTTTTTTGTTTCCGTTTGTGGCATCGCGGCGATCGCACAATGCGAAGCACAGAAAAAGTTTTAAAATTTTTTTTACCCCCCCGACTCCTGGCCAAAAAAGCAGGCAAAAATATGCCTGCCTGAGGCTTTGCCACCTACCAGAGGGGTGGTTTCTGGGGGGTCCCGGGCCTCCCCCCCTCTTCTCCTGTCCTGGGCTGCTTGCACCAGGCTGGGGGAGGGTCATCCTCATCGTCTGTCTTTTGCTGCATGCCATGCGGTGGGGGGATCCAAAATGGCGACCACAATTTTTCTTTTGAAATAGTGGTCAAAAACACACCAAATCACCACAGAAACATGTGAAATTTATTTATTTTAAATGCCTGAATTTTTATAGTAGCAGCAGTGGGCTTTTTATAGCAATAAAACGTTGTATTGATTTTATTTTATTTTATTTTTTATTTTTTTAAACCTGCCCATTTGGGCTGGGCATGGAATGGGACCATGCAATTTTTTGAACCATTCCACCAATGGCATCACCAGGTTTTTGACTGACACTTCTGGATGTCTCGGAGGGCCTAAAAAGGGCACCTTCCAGAAATCACAGTCGGGTATATGTATGGATGTGGTTGAGGGAGGAGGGCTGGCTGCTGGTGCTGATGTGATCCGATCGAGATTGAGGAGGGAGGCTGGAGGCTTTAGGATTTAAGTTAGGCAGGCAGGGAGGGAACTGAATTTAGAAAATAATTTCTTTGATTCCCTGCAGCTTTGTCGAAGGGAATAGCAGTTTATTCTTTATTTCTTCTCTGGCAGTTTGAGGATTTTTTTCTGATATTGGATAAATGGGGAGGTTCGACTGGGAGTGGGAGGTGTGGATTTATTTTAAAAATACATTATTTACTACCATTTATTTTTTATTTTCCCAACTTCAATTTGCTTGCACACACACACATTTGGGGTGCAAGCCAAGAACAGAAACTCTATCCTAAGTGATATCCTTACTGCCCACTTGCCCATCCGCCCGCGCCGCCACCCACCTGCGGCCCGTGCCGCTGCCCGCCCACTCGCCCGCCCGTGGCTGCCGCCCGCCCATGGCCCCCCACCACCGCCGCCCACCCGCACCTCCCCCCCACCGCCTGCCCCCCTGCCCCACCCACCACCTAGGGCGCAAAAACACCTAGCGCCGTCCCTGATTGCGGGACGCCCCTATGCTCTGGGAAGTCAAATCGTGCTAAATCACGGTGGAAACAACAAATGACAAACGACAAACGGAAATGACAAATTTTTGAAAAATTTCGTGACAAACGGAAACGACCCAAAACAGACCCGTTCCGACAAACGAAAACTTGAAACGTCATTTTTTCTGGTCGTGCCCATGTCTAATGATAATCATTCTATATCATTGATTATTTCAAATTTCATCAGGTCCAGAATGCAGCAGCCAGATTATTGACTGGGGTGGGGTACAGAGATCACATTACACCCCTATTAAAGCAGCTCCACTGGCTGCCAATCAGCTACTAGGAACAATTCAAAGTGCTGACCTTGACCTACAAAGCACAGTACGACCTGGATCCAAGCTGCCTCAAAGATTGAATCTCACAGTATGAACCACCCTGGGTGTTAGGGTCATCAGGAGAGGCCTTTCTCTCCATCCCGCCACCCTCACAGGTACGTCACTTGGGAGCCCATAAAAGGGCCTCCTTGGCTGCTGTGCCCAGACTCTGGAACTCGCTCCCACTAAAGACCAGGACTGCCCCATCTCTGCTGTCTTTCTGGAAACAGGCAAAGACCTTTAACTGCTCACATTCTCTTCTAGCTTTAATGTTGTCCCTCAGTTCCCTGTACTCAATCTTGAATATATCTTAATTGTACTGGACTGTATATTGTCCCTCATTACTGTAAGCCGCCTTGGGTCCTTTTCTAAGGAGAAAGGCAGGGTAAAACTACTCTAAATAAAAATAAATAAATGAATAACTCTTTCTATATAGCAGGATGTGCGATCAGCCTTAAAGGACCTTATGACCCCCTGATCTAGAGGATGAATTAAAGATGTATTTGGGGGAAAGTAGATATCTTCAACACCTTCAGTCTTGAATTCATGGGGATCTCGGTGGTCAGGGGCACTGTATGTATGTATGTATGTATGTATGTATGTATGTAGGGTAGGTAGGTAGGTAGGTAGGTAGGTAGGTAGGTAGGTAGGTAGGTAGGTAGGTAGGTAGGTAGGTATTTTAAAACAATCAGTGTATAACTAAAATTGTGTACAATCATTTTTGTATACAGGGAAAACAATGAGTAGGGTGTGATCTTTTAAAACTTCTACCCTTGCCAGGAATAATACTCTTTTCATAAGTGATGGGACATTCTCAGACTGATTGGAGCAGGACTCCAACAGCAGTTGAATGTCTTAACAGATCTCATCATCCTCTCACAACTGCCCATGCTGGCTCGGGCAGATGAGAATTAGGGTCCATCAACAATTCCCAGACCTTACTGAGCATGTAACTTTTAAAATAAGGTTGGAGACTTTCAGTTATTGTTGGACTTGAACTACTATCAACCCCAGCCAAGCTTAGGAAAGAGGAAGGGGATGATGAGATTTCTAGTCCAGCAACATCTACTTTTCTGTTTCTGATTTAAAAACATTGCTGAGGGACTTACAAGTCAGCAGATGGCCTGGCAGCAGGAAAGTTGAAGCACTCAGGCTTAATCTTTGCATGCAGCTTGATGTGAGCAGTCCTTATGGCCTCCAGCCTCGTGTCTTAAGTTTGGTTACAACTTGATCTTTGCCATTTCCCTTTTGAGCTAGGAGAATAAAAAAATCTGAGTTCACTGCTATGCATTTCAATGCACAATGTCCATGCTAACACTTTTGGCTTCTGTCAACTAATAATGTATTTCACATTGTCTAATATTTTCTATACAGTATTTTGGTTTTGCCTGATCATTCCCTAATTACAAAAGTGGCCACAAGATGATGATGATGATGATGATGATGATGATGATGATTTATTTATTTATTTATTTATTTATTTATTTACCCTCACAGTTTGGAAAGATTATTTTTCTGGACAACAACTCCCTTTATCCTCCATCAGTTGGCTGGTGGATTCTGGGATTTGTAGTGAACATTCCCAAACATTCATTTCCCCCGTAATTGCATTTTCCCCTTCGTTTGAAATGGTGAAAATGTAGAAAAACAAAACTGATGTATTTCTTCATTTCTGTTTCTAATTGGGTAAAAAAAAATCATTTCTTGCTTTGAAAAATCCAGGGCTTCTTATATCTCTCTGTGGACAGACATGAAGACATTGATGGCCATAAAAACGTAGCTTTTGACAGAATTTGTGGGTAGAGAAACTCCATTTTTGTGGATGATATTAGCTTAATTTACAAAGAATAAATTCAAGGATTTTTGTGTAAGTAGTTTTCAAGTGTTGTGTTTTTTTCCCCTTCAAAAGAAGAAAAATTAACTTAAAAAAAACAGGCTTATTTGGGACAAGGTGTAGGTGTGTCATTGTAGATGCACAAGGGAATCTTTATGGATTGGCAGTAGAAAGATACATTTGCCTTCCTGTGGTTCTGAGGATAAGTTGCATGTAGACAAAATAGACACTGAAAAATAACCTGGGTTCTTTTCTAGACTCATAGTTACATGAACTATAAGGAATTTTGTTCATGCTCTTATTGTTAGGGTGTTGTTTTGTGCCCTCTGGACAACAACTTAAAAATATTCCATCTGCGTTTTCCTTGAAAGCACTGTAATTGAGTGAACCCTGGTAGACCTGAGTTTTGGGAAACAGCCCAGTTCACTTGGAACTGTTTCCTTTATCAAGTTTGAATCACACAATAGCAACCCACTTGGTTTCTGGATTCAGATTGCATCCAGAGCAAATCAACACCCTGTGATCTCAGTCATGACGATAACTTCTGTTACTACTCATATTACTACTGCTGCTGGAAGCAATAACATCTGCACTACAGAGGCATTAACTGATATTAACTAATCAAATTTAAGAATTGTTTGATAACCCAGCAATTTAGATGTAGGGTGTTAGAGCCACTGGTTGAGAGTTTCATTCCCTGGCGTGCCTCCCGGACAGGGTCTAGACCAGTGGTTCTTAACCTGTGGGTTCCCAGATGTTCCTGAACTGCAACTCCCAGAAGCCTCCACCACTCGCTGTGCTGGAAGGGGTTTCTGGGAGTTGCAGTCCAGGAACATCTGGGGACCCACAGGTTGAGAACCACTGGTCTAGACTCAATAAATCATAGGGTCCTTTTCATCTCTGCAGTTCTGAGATTTTAAGGATGGTGATGAGGAATTCCATTCACTTACATGTGCCCAATGTCTCTAGAACCACTGGGGTGTGTGTATCACTCTTGACACGAGAAGTAAAACTTAAGGCCATTGATCAGAACTATCATATTAACTAGAGATGGGCACGACCAGGAAAAATGACGTTTCGAGTTGTCGTGTGTCGGAGCCGGCCCGTTTTGGTTCGTTTCCGTTTGTTGCAAAAGTTTTCAAAAATTTGTCATTTTGTTTGTCGTCTGTCGTTAGTACTGGTTTAGGGGGGTAGGGTAGCGGGTTCCTGGAGGCACCTCTCTGGGGTGGGTGCCTCCTCTGGCCCGCTACGAAGGGAAGGCATTTAGCAGGCTCCTGGAGGCACTTCTCTGGGGTGGATGCCTCCTCTGGCCCGCTACAAAGGGAAAAGGAAGGGTACATGACCGTGTAGCCATCGTGTACCAAATGGCACTGGCAGAGGCACCTCTCTTTTGGGTGCCTCTAGCTCACTAAGCAGGACAGCATACTGGCGTACAGAGTTTTTTGGAACTTTGGACTGGTGAGAGATGTGAGAGAAGAATGCCTCTGCTGGGCGCCCTCTGGCTCACTAAGAAGAGAAATGTACTTGTGTGTAGTGCAGTGCGAATACAGATCTGGCTTAGGGTTGGGGTTAGGGCAAGGGCTAGGCTTAGGGTTATTACGGGTAAGGTTAGGGTGAGTTAGTGGGCTGCACCTCTTGGTGCCTCTGACACACTAAGAAGGACAGGGGGTGTTCCTGGTCTCCATAGAAACGGAGAAACAGAGAATATTCCTATCCCTGGAAGCCCAGACAAGCCTGAAGCATTTTTGCAGTCAAGAAGCAGCACCGGAAGAGAAAGCGTGAGCAAAAACAAACAAACCCAGAGATTACTCAACAACTTTGCATCTCTTTGTCAAGCTGTTCCTTCTTTTTGAAATGAAGATAAAGTAGGGATACATGTCAAAGAAAACCCACGCGGAAGCAAGCTGAGGCAACCATCAAGAAAAGAAACCAAAATCACCTTCAGCTGGGAAAACCTCACAAGCTGTTTTTCAAAGCATGACCAGCTACTATTCAAGCTAAAACGTAAGAACTTTAATCTGTTTATCATTTTCTTAAAACGTGTATACATTCATAAAGAAACTATTTGTGGATAAAAAGAGAAAAAGTCAAAAAACATACCCAATAGTTACACTGGTTGATAATCACTGCTTCTATCTAGAGACCCTCTTGAAGGTCCCTTTAAAGGCATTCTGTGAATAAGATGCAACTATAAAAGACTGGAAGTTGGCAGGGTGTGGTGACCACTACATGGCTCTCTCTCTCTCCTTGCATTAAACAAACAAATAAAGGGAACAGTAAAGGAAGGATCTGTCTTCCTCTTTCAAGCAAGTGCAGCCTACCATTGATTGACTTACAGGAATTTATCAAGATGAATCCTCAACAGAAAAAAGCAACGTTGATGGCAGGGAGAGGGGGAATCATCTTATCCCCCTCTTCACCCCAAACACCATCACTACAAACAATTACAGACATGTTGGCAGGAATGAACACAACTATACAGAAGGTAGCTTCAGAACTATCAGAAATTAAAAATGATATTCAGGAATGCAAAAGAGACATCAGAAATTTTAAATGTCAATTAAATGCTTATGAAGATAAGACAATTGAGTTGGAATTGCGAACAGAAGCCATTGAAATATCAGCACAAAGAGCTTCAAGGGACATTAATCAACTAGAATTGGATAGATCAGCTTATATTCTAAGATTTCAATCAATCCCTCAGCAAGAAGGGGAAAACCTACTTAGCCTGATGACAGAGGAAATTGCAAAATACTAAATATACCTCCAGAAGAAGCGCATTATGAAATAGATACAACATATAGAGTGAGCACTTTTTTACAAAGAAAAATAAATATCCACCAGAAGTCCATGTCAAATTTGTTAGGAGATCTACGAGAGATAAAATATTGAGAGATACAAGAGAAACACAGATAGAAATCAAGAACCAAAAAATAAGAATTGTCAAAGATATACCTTGGAAAATCCGACAAATCAGAAAGGAATACAATTTCATAGTGAAAGTACTAATTGCAAATCAAATACAATATAGATGGATGTATCCGGAGGGATTGGACTTTACCTGGGATGGGAGGCATTACAGACTTGACTCACTGAACAAGGCCAGCAAGTTCCTGGAGAGGAACAATCAGAAATTAGGATATCAAGAATTAGACCAAAGAGAAATTATGGAAGAGGAAGAAGAGGAAGAACCACAAGGCGTAGAAGAAATAGAAATAAGGAAAGAAAGAAAGAAAAAAGCAACCCAGTTTCCAAAAGAAGGACAGGACAAAACAAAACCAGGAAAAACACAGGACGCAACTGGGGGAGAAGCCTATAATCTAAGGGAAATCAAAAACAAAAACTACAAAATATAATGGAATTACAATTTTTTTCCTGTAACGTTAATGGATTGAACACCCCGGAAAAACGAAGGCAAATTTTCCAAAAACTCAAAAAACTGAAATTGGACTTGACATGTTTGCAAGAAACACATATTAAACTTAGTGATTCAAAGTATTTAACACAGGAAAAACTTGGTATTTTATTCCATTCTCTAGATGAAAAGAAAAAGAAAAAGGATTGGCTGTTTATATTAAACCTTATCTAAACCCACGTCTGATTAAGTCTGATAAAGATGGAAGGTTCCTCTTGATTGAAATTCAAATTAATAAGAAACCAACACTATGCTGTGCTATTTATGCACCAAATGACAATAAAGAAAAAAATATCTTCTTCAAAAATATACGAGAAATTCTATCAGAATATGAGTACTCTTCAATCTTTATAATAGGTGATTTCAATGGAGTACCCTCTCCAATGATAGATAAAAACAGCCTGAAACCTAGAAAAGATAACAGAAAAGGGAAATTACCACACTCATTTTTCCAACTAGCGCAAGAATGGAACCTAAATGATATCTGGAGAAGAAGAAACCCACAGAAGAAGATGTATACTTATTTCTCACACCGTCATAACTCCTTCTCCAGAATAGATATGTGTTGGTCATCAGTGGATTTACTGACAGAAACAAAAGACATTGAAATACTGCCTAAATCATTTGCAGATCATAATCCAATTCTGTGGACAATTTTCAATAAACCTAAGATATCAAGATGGAGATTCAATAACTTTTTGCTAAAAGATAAGGAATTTATAACTCAGTGCAAGAGGAAACTTCAAGAATACTATGAGAATAATAGAAACAAAGGGACAAGTCCAAGCATAGTTTGGGATGCAGGCAAAGCTTACCTCCGAGGACTGGTTATAAGCTACAACACAAAGAAAAATAGGGAAAGAAAACAAAAATATACAGACATCTTAAAGGAATTGATGAAGATAGAAATGGAATTCCAAGAAAACCCAACAAAGACAAGTTTACAAAATCAGATCAAGATACTACAACATCAGTATAACTTATTGATCTCTCAAGAAGTTGCCTTCAAAATCAAGATAGCCAGACAAAAATATTTTGAATATGCAAATAAACCTGGGAAGTGGCTAGCAAACAAATTACGGGCACAAAAACAGAGGAATTCTATAAGAAGTCTTAAAGACAAACATGGAAATAATTGTAACACCATGGATAAGATGAAAGCAATAGTTGAAGACTTCTTTCAAAATCTATATTCTAAGGAACAAACAGCAAGAAACGAAATAGCAGAATATTTAGAAAGCCAAGATCTTCCAAAAATAACATCAGAACAGAAAGAAAAATTAAATAACCCAGTCTCGATGATGGAAATAACAGAAGCTATTAAAAAACAGAAAAATGAAAAATCAGCGGGACCAGATGGTCTTACACCAGAATTTTTTAAACAATTTGAAGGAATTTTGGATATACCACTAAAAGAAGTTATAGCAGAAATAATGGAAGAAGGAATAATGCCAAAATCATGGCAAGAAGCAACAGTTACACTCATACCAAAAGAAGGAAAGATCCAGAGTTAATACAAAATTATAGACCAATTTCGCTATTAAACGTTGACTACAAAATCTTCGCATCAATTATGGCAAATAGATTGAAACATGTTTTAACAAATTTTATACATAAAGATCAAAACGGTTTTCTTCCTAGAAGACAACTCAGCCATAATATAAGAATTGCACTTAACTCTCTGGAATATTATGATCAGAAAGTCGACAAACCTGCTGCTTGGATCTTTTTAGATGCAGAAAAAGCATTCGATAATGTATCTTGGGCATTTCTATATGAACAACTCAGAATAATGGACTTTGGGGAAATATTTGGAAGAGTCATCTCAGCAATATATCAATATCAAAGTATGAAAGTAAATCTCAATGGGGACTTAAGCAAAACAATAAAGATATCAAAAGGTACAAGACAAGGATGCCCTCTTTCCCCATTATTATTTATTTTGACATTGGAAGTCTTGATGCGAAACATTAGAAAGAATCCTGAAATCACCGGAATTAAAATTAAGAAGCACCAATTCAAAATACAAGCATTTGCAGATGACTTGATGATAATATTAGAAAACCCAATAGATACAATTCCAAATTTGATGGACTCTTTACAGGACTATGGACGAGTAGCAGGCCTGAAAATAAATAAAGAAAAGACTCAAATGTTAGTAAAGAACATGACAGAGACAGAAGTCCAAAATCTGGAACAAAAATGTAATTTCAAGGTAGTTAAGAAAGTCCGCTATTTAGGTATCTATCTTACTGCAAAAACCAGTACTCTTATTCAAGACAATTACATCAAAGTAATGAAAGAGATACAAATGGAAATAAACTTATGGAAAAATTTACAACTATCCTTTATGGGTAGAATAGCGGCAATAAAAATGAATGTATTACCAAAACTACTATTCCTGTTCCAAACAATACCGGTCCTTAAATCAACTAAATTAATACAAGAATTGGATAAACAAATAAGGAAATTCATTTGGAATGATAAGAAACCTAGAATCAAAATTAAAGTATTGCAGGACAAAAAGGAAAATGGAGGCTTCGCGTTACCAAACTGGATTTTATACTATAAAGCCTGCTGTCTGACGTGGATGAAACAGTGGATGACCCTTGAAGATAATCGACTACTTACGTTAGAAGGATTTAATTTGAATTTTGGATGGCATGCATATCTATGGTATGGGAAAGCAAAAGCCCAAAAGATTTTGCAAACCACTGCATAAGAAACGCCTTGTTGTGGGTTTGGGACTCATTGAAGAACTCTATCTATACAGCAATGCCACTTTGGGTTTCCCCACAACTGGCACATACAAAACCCTCCATAATAGAGGACAAAAAAACTCTGAGATATAAAGATATGTTAACAGAAAAATTACAACTAAAATCAAAAGAAGAATTACAGCTACAAGGATTTAGAATAGATTGGTGGTTGGAAATGCAAATGAAATCTTGGTTTAGGAATGATAAAAAGCAATTTGGTTTCTCAAATCAAGAAGTTGCAGTGGATAAAATCATTTTTCTTCTAATGAAAAGTTAATTAAAAAAATTTATAGCTGGTTATTAGCCAGACACGTAGAAGATGAGATGGTAAAAGAATGTATGATAAGCTGGGCACAGGATCTAAAGTCAGAAATTCAGTTAGAGGAATGGGAAAAACTATGGAAGGTTAATATAAAGATCACTAAGTCAATAGCATTTAAAGAGAATCTCTATAAAATGTTTTATAGGTGGTATTTAACACCTGATAAGCTGGCTAAAATGTATAAAATATCCGATGTTTGTTGGAAATGTAACAAAGGACGGGGATCTTTTTCCATATGTGGTGGGTGTGCAAGAGGGCTAAAAAATACTGGTGTATGGTACAAAAATTTATTTTACAAACTATGTTAATTAATCTTGAGTTAAAACCAGAGATTTTTTTATTATCTATGATACAACAAAATATTGGTGATAGCAAAAAAAATGTAATAATTCATATTATCACAGCAGCTAGAATGTTGTATGCACAATTATGGAAGACAGACAATATTCCAGACAAAAATCAGTTAATTATGAAGGTGTTAAACTGCGCAGAAATGGACAAGATCTCGGCACTAATGAAACCAGAAGGATGCTATGAAGACTTCGAAGAAAGATGGCATGATTTCTACAAATTTTTAGATGAATATTACAAGACAATTAAGTTTCCTGTTTAATTTATGAGTAATTGAGATAGTTAAGGATCATACATTGTTAAGATGAGATGCAAACTTTGTTTGAGAAGATTAGAATCGCTCCAATGTTTTTTTTTTCCCTTTCTTTGATTGATAACTTTTTTTGTTTGAAAACTATAAATAAATTGCAAAAAAAAAAAAAAAAAAGAAGGACAGTGTACTGGTATATGGGTTAGGGTTAGGGTTAGGGTTAGGGCTAGGGTTATAGTGGGCTTTTTATGCCCGACTGGCACACCCCAGAAGTCTCAGTCAAAACCTGGCCAAGTGGCCATGCGATTGGTGGAATGGCTCCAAAAATTTTCATAGTCCGTCCCATCCCATGGCCAGCCCATCATTGTGCAGGTGTAAAAAAATAAAAATAAAATAAAATAAAATCAATGGGATTGGAGACAGACGTTTATTGCAAGAAAAACCCACTGCTGCTACTGTAAAAATTCAGGCAGTTAAAATACCTAATTTTCTCATGTTTCTGTGTGGTGCTTTGGTGGGTTTTTGGACCACGATTTCAAAAAAAATATTGCGGTCGCCATTTTGGATCCCTCCGCACCGCATGGCATGGCGAGACGACGAGGATGCCCCCCACCAGAGCAGCCCAGGACAGGAGAGGGGGGAGACCGGGGACCCCCCCCCAGAAACCACCCCTCTGGTAGGTGCCCTCACTCAGGCAGGCATATTTTCGCCTGCTTTTTTGGCCGGGAATCGGGGTTTTTTTTAACTTTTTTTCTGTGCCGCTTGGCATCGCACGATCGCCGCGATGCCATGAACGACAACGACAAATCAGACCCATTTTTTCTTTTATCGGTTCGAGTTCAAGTTCTGACAGCTTAATTGTTGTTACCGTTTCCGTTGCGTAACGGAAACGAGGAACGGAAACGGAAATGAGAATTTTGCCAAGTCGTGCCCATGTCTAATATTAACAATGAAGTAGCCCCAGGAAACTGAACAAATCATGACAGAATGCTCAAGGTGGTGCTTATTTCTTCCTATTTGAGGAAACGTCAACCCAGTGGCTGCCATCCAGTAGTGTGCTGCAGTTGGACCAGGTCAGGTCCATTTAACCACTGGGGAATTGGTTGGAAAACTCCTCTGTAAGTTCCACTGTTTCAATGGGCCCCCTCTAGTTGTGCCTTCCTAATGGATTTCAGCTACTGCATCAATTCATCAACTAATCAAGCCCACGTACATAAACAAGACCTTTTGCTCTTACAGTGGACCCTCATATAACAAACAGTTTGTATAATATAAAATCTGTACAACATAAAACATTCCGGAGATAGGGGAAATTTGCTTAACATAATCGCCTATGGGACAAATCCGTACAACATAAAATTAGGATCACTCTGTTTTCAATGGATTCCTATGGGAAAGTTGTATAAAGGAAAATTTGTTTAACATGATTTCATTTGGAATGAATTAGTTCCTTTATACAAGGTACCACTGTATTTTTGTTCCTTTAAAAGGCTGGAAATACAAACAGAATGGTGCTTAGGGAACAGGGAGGGGGACATGGTGGAGTAGGGGGGAAAGGACAGGACTCTACCTTTGGGAACTGACAATCTAAATGCTGGCCGGGTGGAAGCCACAGAAAGAAGAAATAAACCAAAGGCATTTAGATAACCATTTTCTATCATTTGTGGTCCATTTATCAGTAGAATGAGTAGAATTTTCTAGTCATGGGGGAAGAAGGGGCCTTTCCCAATGTTTTGGGGTTACAATTCCCAGCAGCCTCAAAGGCCGAGCCTAGGTCCTACCAGGGAGGCACAGTGGTGAAACAAACTCCCAAGCTCTGGCTCTGTCCAGGGAATACTGGCAATGGTGTCCAAGCCACACCAACACCAGGATCATCATGGGATACATGGTCTTTGAGATAGTTTGGACCCATGCCATTTATGGCTTTATACGTTAGGGCCAATATTTTGAGAATGGGTAGGTGGACTTTTCCATTGCTGCATGTGTATGGGAGCTAGAGGCTGCATAAAACTCCCATGTCACTCATGGAAGCTCATGAAACTGGACTAATTCCTCCATGGCTGAATTAGCTTATCCTGCTTATAAATGTCTCATCGATCAGAATGGAGAAACTGTTGTCTTTAGGCTGTATGTGGCCTCCCAAAACTAGAAAAACATATTTCCTAGAAAAAAGATATTTTCCACTTCCAGATGCCCTACAGAGTGGTTTGTTTGTTTGTTGGTTTGTTTTCTGGTCTTGATCTAGATAGGATGCAGACTTCTGGTCTTGATCTAGATGGGATGAAGACTAAGCTTCTCCTCAGAAAAAAAGTGAAAAAGAGAAATAACAATCCAGGCGCTTCTAATATTGATTCTGCATTTAGATTTATTTTTAGTTAAAACTTTTATTAAAAAATAGTTAAATTTATTTTGATTTCATGCAATAATTTTGATATCTGAGCCATTCCCAGGATGTGGTACAGCCTGAGAGACAAGGGGGAGGTGCAGGATTTACCATCTACCAAAGCTGACCACCTCCTCTGAGGCACCCACATGTATTTAAGAACCCCATTTAGGCAGCCAGTAATTCCAGGAAAGCTCCCTTGAAAAGGAATGTCTTTGCTTGCTTGCAAAAGGACAGCACAAATAGGGCCAGCCTGGCCTTCTGTGGGAGGGAATTCCAAAGTCTAGGAGCAGCAACAGAAGGGGCTTCTCCTATGTCCCTACTTAACTCACCTGTGAAGGTGGTAGGACCGAGAGAAAGGCTTCTCCTGATGATCTTAACACCCAAGCAGGCTCATAATGGGGTACATGGTCTTTGAGATAGTTTGGACCCATGCCATTTAGGGTTTTATAGGTTAGGAAGGTTCTGTGATCCCTGTGACCAGCCCCAATTGACAATCTGTCTGCTGCGTTTTGGAGCCAGTGTTTCTGGAAGGAATTCAAATCCTCGGGCATGACTGAACTTCTCCTAGTTAAAGGGGTGGGGAACCAAATATCAATCAAACCTGACGTACATGTACATTTCCCTCTAGTAAACAATATAATTTCTCGCTGTAAATTATATCACGGTATTAATTTGAATTTCCATTCACAGTGCTGTTTTGGTCTATAATGCAGCAGGGTATCTGATTAATAACAATAGAAAAATTATTTCCCCTGGGGTTGGCAAGCTCACCACAATTCTTGTGTGCACAGACCATAGCACTTATTGTATCTGAGATATTTTTTTTAAGCACAACAGAAGCCTTGAACATGCAATTATGGGTTGAATTATTTATACAATTCTGAAAAGCTATTCAATGGAACAATGCTAGATAAAGGAATCAGGGAAGGAACGACGGCCTGACACAGTGATTGGGATGCTAATAACCTGACTGTTTCCCCCAGCTTTCCCTTTCTTCTACAGCAGCTTTGCTGGATGAGAAGCGTTGGGATTTTCCCAACTGACTGGGGAACAAGAAATAGTGCTATGCTTCTACAACTTGTAATTGTTTTCCAAGTGATATTTACAGATCCTTGAAATAACAAAATCAGTTATTTGAGGAAGGGGCCTGGCATGCAAAATAACGAGATAACTGTCTCAAATGGCAGAGTGAAATAGAATCACAGAATCATGACGTTAAGGGGACTATAAAGCCATTGAGTCTAACTCCCTTTTCCAGGGAAAAATGCTATTTATTTATTTATTTATTTATTTATTTATTTATTTTATTTTATTTTATTTTATTTTATTTTATTTTATTTTATTTTACTTTAATGCCACCTATCTAGCAAATAGCTACTCTGCAGAAATAATAGGATATAGCACTAAATGGTGTCTTGGCATACCTGATTTTCTGTATGAAACAGGAAGTCACAGGCATTCCAAGCTTCACATTCGATTTCTCACCTGCTGAAGGCAGTACAATATTCATATGCAAAGGCTGTTTCCCTGCTCCCCCAAACAGGCCTTGAGATCAGCCCAGAGAACCTAAAGACTGATGTAGTTATCCACAAACAGCATTTGTGGGTGACATATTCTAAAAACAAATCTTGTGGAACAGGTGCAAATGAGGCAGCAGCCTCTAGCAAGCTACAGCTGCGTTTCCTGCTGCTTCCACATTATTTTGTGCTAAACTCTTTATTAAAAAAGTGAAGACATACAAGTAGAGCCTTGGGTTTCTGCAGGTTGTGTCAGGCAGTTATAGACATCTGCCCTGCTTTGGGTTGCCACTAACATCTAAAGATTAAAAAACCATGAGGCCCTGGGTACATCTGGGCAGTTGAAATTCTGGATAGGGAATGAGTAGGGAGATAAACTTTTGATATCTCCCTTTATGAAGGGGCATGCTGGCTCAGCGGGCTAAGGCTCTGAAAACTGTTGGCTGTAAAGTCAGCAGCTCAGCGGTTCCAATCCCCGGTTCCATGCAGCAGAGCGAGATCCCGCTGATAACCCCAGCTCCTGCCTTGCAGTTTGAAAGCATGTAAATGCAAGTAGATAAATAGGTACCGCCGTAAAAAGCGGGAAGTTAAAACAGTATTTCCTTGTAGCCATGCCGGCCACATGGCCATGGACTTGCACAACACTGGCTCTTTCGGCTTGATTATGAAGATGAGCACCACTCCTAGAGTCAAACACGATTAGCACGCATGTGTGTGGGGAACCTTTACCTTTATCTCCCTTTATGAGCCTATCTGAGTATCAAGATAATTCAGGGAGGCCTCTCTCTTGGTCCCACCATCCTCAAAGGTGCATTTAGCGGGGACATAGGTGAGAGCCTTCTCTGTTCCTGCTTCCTGGCTCTGGAATTCCGTACCACAGGAGACCCGGCAGGATCTCATCTTTTCTGTTGCTTCGGAAAGCAGGTGAAAAGTTTTCTCTTCAGGCAAGCTTTGAATAGGCTGCCTGAGAGGGGCTTTAAAATTCAGGTGGTAAGTATGTGTTGCTTTTAATCTGCTTCAAAAAATGCTTTCATCTAAACCTTTTAATAAAGAAAGGGGTGGTTTACCTCACTAAGAGACAGTTATTAAAGCTGAAAACAATACAGATATGGTAAACAGAAGCAATATGAAAAACATAGTAAAAGCAGTAATGGAGAAAAATCCTTCTCAAAATCCCATTCAGGTGGTTAATTCATGTCCCGTTCGTCCCTCCTTGCTGTCCCACTTGGGACGGGTACAAAAAAATCTTACTTCACGTCCATAGCGTGACAGCAAAAGTTGTCTCGACCATGCCCCTGGAACCGGGAACAGAGCATGACAAGCCATATCTGCCCCTGGGCTGGGGAATTATCTTGTCACGGTTAGTTCCCAGTTCCTGTTCTGAGACAAGGGACCGTGTGGTAACAACTGTCACGCAACAACCAGTGTCCACCTAGTGGTCAGTGGCTGAAGTGGCATTCGAAATTAGTTTCCCTATGAGAAACACCATGCAGTGCAAATGTTTATTAAAGAAAGTATTGAAAATTCTGTAGCATTGATGTGTAAATCCCGGAAAACCAGTAAATTGAAATATTGAAAAAGTTTTATTTATGATATTTTAAAAAAGGGTTAAGAAAGCAAGACAAATTCAGAATTTGTCACGGAACAAGACCGTGAAGTAACAGTTGTCACGAGACAAGTAATCACATCAGTGAGTAAACGGAAACAGGGACTAAACAGGGAGAAAACCACATGATTGTGACCAATGCTCTCACAGTACAAACGTAATCGCAGAACAAGGTAGGACTTGAAGTAACCGCCTAAGTGTCTTTTCCCTCTTCTTCTTCTTCTTCTTCTTCTTCTTCTTCTTCTTCTTCTTCTTCTTCTTCTTCTTCTTCTTCTTCTTCTTCTTCTTCTTCTTCTTCTTCTTCTTGTTACAGTTGTGACCGACCCTTTGTGACTCCATGTCCATAGAGTTTTTCTTGGCAGGGGAGTACTTTGCCTGCTGCAGTGAGAGAGCAGTTGTGAGAATGTAGTCAGAAGGAGCTTGCTGGAAACAGGCTGCAAGTCTGTGGAGGTCTATTGCGATAAAGGCGTCGTTTTTCTACAGTAGGCTGTTTTGATCTGTGAGTGAATGGACCCTTAATTCTTTCTCTTTCCAGTGCCTCTGAGTGAATTACTGAGAGTATAAGTGCCAGTTGATGAGACAAAAAGGGTGGCCTACTTTGGGAAGATTGGAAGTTAATTCTGCTCTGCAAGCCTCTGCACTTCAGCTGCACAGCTAGGGAGTTTTAACCAAAATTCAAAACTCTGCAACATGTAGTTCACCATGGCCTGCATCTTCTAGAAATGCTTGTGCCTTGAAAAAGAAAGTAGGGCAATTAGACATTTATGCTTTCTTTAAAATTCCTTTAGCCTCATAATGTCTCCAATCCATATTCAAACATGTTGGCTCTTTTGTATTCCCAAGTACTATATTTAATGTAAGGCCACTCTAATAGCCAAATAAATACAAATAAACTTGGCGCATCTGTATTCCCCCAAACAGATGGTGCAGCTGTCTGCCCACATGTCATTGGCACACAAGACGGAACAGATAATAAGAGAAGTATATAAAGGCTTAGTAAGAAAGCTAAGAAAGCTATTATTATACAGTAACTGTAATAAGGCGACTCTGCCAGTGAGTATTGGTTCTCTGTATGGGAACGCTGGATGCTCTATTGTGTAAATTTAAAATGGAACTTAATTAGCCCTTAATAGAACATTTTTTTAAAAAAACTGTATTCTATATTTAATCTGCTGAAGGCAATGAGGAAATAAATGAAGTTGCTGGAACTAAACTAATGCAGAATAAGGAAGACAAAATAAGACAGAAGTGAAGAAGGTCAGAACAAGCCATGAAGGAGATGCAGGTGTCAACTAGAAATGATATAGCTGCACTTGCCCCTCTTTTTGCAAAAAGTGGAATAGATGCAGCCTCCTGGCAAACACCTTCCATCCTCCCCCCCCCTTTTTTTCCTCAGGGCAGGGGTGGGGGAAAGGAAGTGACTCATTTATGGATGTGGAGTTGGTCTGGACTGTACTCTGGATGGCCATTCATAAGAACATAAGAAGAGCCATGCTGGATCAGGCCAAAGGCCCATTTAGTCCAGCTTCCTGTATCTCACAGTGGCCTCACCAGATGCCTCTGGGGGTGCACGAGACTAGATATCTGTCTCCTGATACCACTCCCCTGCATCTGCCCTTGAAGTACCCCAATTTTAAGCCTGGAGATTACACATCTCCATCATGGTTTGTAACATGTGATGGACTTTTCCTCCAGGAATCTGTCCAATCCCCTTTTGAAGGCATCCAGGCGAGATGCCATCACCACATCCTGTGGCATGGAGTTCCACAGACGAACAACACGCTGAGTAAAAAAAGATATTTTCTTTTGTCTCTTCTCACTCTCCCAGCCCTCAATTTGAGTGGATGTCACATGGGCTTATGTGGTATGGCCAAGAGTAAGAAATCATAGGAGCTGAAAACGAAACCACCAGGAGCTCACCTGTTTAACGGCAGGCGGATGTGGCCAAAATCTCATGCTGTGCCACAACCTCATGCCCAGTGCTTCCCCACAAAATAGTGGTGTGGCAATAGGCCTCATCTCAGAGAAAGGGTGGTAGTTGAAGAAGCTTCTGTTTGACCTTCTGAGCCTCCATTTTCCCCCAACCCCTAGTAACTATCTCCACAACCCTACAAAAGCCATCTTGCCACCTGGGGTTCCTAGCTGGCATCCATTATGGTATCCCTTGACACAATTTCCAATTTGATGGAGAAAATTCATTAAGCCAGATTTAAAATTAGGACTAAATGGGTGGCTTGGGAAGTAATAATTTTCTCCATTTGCAACAGGTGACTTGGCCCTAGGTCCCCAGGATAATTAATGTGGGGAGCAGGATGCATGTGGTCTGCATCTTGTATAATGATTTTTAACAGGATTTTTTTTACCTGAATGTACTTACTAGAGGTTTACAGTGCACTGAAACCTTGTCTTAATGGTTGTTAACACTTTTCAGTCTGGCTTTTTTCTTTTTTCAGTACAAAATGGCTAATTGCCAATATAGAATTAACAAAACAAAGTGTGCTGTTTATGTACCTCCCCATAGCACTTACAACCCTCTCTGGGAGGTTTTACAGTTTAATTATCGAGGCTATAAATTGTCCAAACCCCCACCCCCAAGAGCAAGCTAGGCACTTAATTTACCAAACTTGGAAGGATGGAAGGCTGAGTCAACCTTGAGTCAACTACTTTAGCCTGTTGGAATTTTAACTCAGAGTTTTGACTGCAATACTGTAGTTTGGCCACTGTGCCATGTGATGTACATTCAGTATTTATGAGGTTTGTTCAGTAGTTATGTACATTCAGTAGTTAAGAGGCTGGGTGGCATCTACACTTTGGAATCGGTTTCCCTCGGAGTTCTGCCTAGCCCCATTGTTGATGGTCTTCAAAAAACAGAAGACCTGGTTGTTCAGAACAGCTTTCTCTGGATATTAACGATTATTCGTTGACTGCTGACATTGCTGTCCGCCCCTGCCTGTTTCTAATCCATTCTTAATTTCTGGTTTATGAGTGATGTTCTTGTTTAATTTAGTATGTATATTATGTGGTTTTAGTTATTATATTTTTATTGAATATTGTATCCGCTGCTTTATGTTGAATTGTTGTAAACCACCCAGAGTGGACCTGTAGCTAGATGGGTGGTATATAAATCAAATGAATGAATGAATGAATACATAAGTTATAAAAAGAGAATATGTTGTTTGCTGCTGTCAAGTTGGAACTGACTTCTAATAACCCTATTAGGGCTTTCAGGGTGAGATTTTTAAGAAGTAGTTTTACCAGTTCTACCCCCACCCCTATGAATTTATGTGCTCAAGCCCAGTCCTCCAGAGACTCCACACCAGAGTCCTGTGTGTGTTGTGTCGTTACAGTCATGACTGACTCTTTGTGACCCCATGTCCATGGAGTTTTCTTGGCAGGAGTACTGGAGTGGTTTGCCAGTTCCTACTCCAGGCGCCTACAGCACCTGGTATTCCCTGGTGGTCTCCCATCCAAGTACTAACCAGGGCTGACCCTGCTTAGCTTCTGAAATCAGGCGAGATCGGATGTGCTTGGGGCATCTAAGCAGCTCACCAGAGTCCTAGCCCATCACCTTGTATCCTGCACCCAAGGCCGGTGCTTCCATTAAGGCGAACTAGGCAGTTGCCTAGGGCGCCAAAATGGAAAGAGGGCACTGGAAAGCCTGCCGCCCCCCCCGCTGCCCCCCGCTGCCCCTCCCCCACCTGTCGCTGTCCCCCGCCATCCGCCATCCCCGCAGCCCCTCCCCGCCACCCGCCCTACCAACCCCCGCCCCCACCCCCGCCCGCCCGTCCACCGTTTTTGCATTGTCTTTGTTATTTTATGGAGTTTGGCAGTTTGATCTGTCATTCTTTCACAGATGGCAGCTGAAGGATAGCTTTGTAAGAGGAGGCTGCAAAGTTACATATTAGAGTTAAGTTGGTTGAGCCAGCAGTATCATTGTTGCAAAAGGTGTACTAGATCCTTAACACACAAGAACCATTCATTCCATTTTGCAAAAATAAAAAATAAGGGTGTGACCTACTGGTATTTCATTTCACTTTTGCATTAATACAAGCAACTTTCCTGTTTTTATGTTTTGTCACACTTCTATCATCTCTTCTGGTTAAGATTCAGTGCTTTGTTACTTTTCCAAAACACGTCCTTTCTCCCCCTGGGTACGCAAGTTCCAAAGAGCTCTGTGACTGATATATTTCTCATTCCTTCTTACAGTGACTAGTAGCTGAATGAATCCATTCAATGGATTCAAAAGTGTGAAGGTACAAAGAGGCAGATGAACATTTCCTTTGGGTTGTTTTCAGTAACACCTTTACAAAACCCACAAAATCCTTTATAAATATGGTGCAAAGAACTTGAATCATTTTTTTAAAAAAACATACAGACACCTGGATTTGGGAGAACTTATAATTCAGGCAGAGCTGAGTTCTT
Source organism: Phrynocephalus forsythii (assembly GCA_029282475.1). Taxonomy (NCBI): domain Eukaryota; kingdom Metazoa; phylum Chordata; class Lepidosauria; order Squamata; family Agamidae; genus Phrynocephalus; species Phrynocephalus forsythii. The sequence goes on from JAPFRF010000004.1 coordinate 21,508,371, forward strand.
GACATTTCTGGGTTTGGCTCCATGTATTTTTCATTAATACTTGGCCTTATCCAGATGTTATTCCTGAACCCTTGGCGGGCTAAGTGGTTGGTAAAGATGTGATCACTCAAGGAAGTCCTATCAGTTACACCTTCATTCTACTTGGAAGACTTATGTGCTTACTGTAAATGCTGTAAAAGAGCATGTAAGCACATACAGCTGAGCACTTATACAGTGCTTCTGTAATCAGGACTTTGTTAAGACAGGGTTCCCACCTATGGATCATTGGAACTTGAATATCCTTACAGTATTTGTTTCACAATTTTATAGTTATCCCATAAAGATCACAGATTTTTTTGGGTCAAGTTGGAGGGCTTATGTCAGGCATGTCCAAACTTCGGGCCTCCTGATGTTTTGGACCGCAACTCCCATAGTCCTTTGCCATTGGCAATCTAAGCTTAGAATTCTGGGAATTGTGGTCCAAAACATCAGGAGGGTCGAAGTTTGGACATGCCTGGCCTATGTGTACGTCCCTGTCCTGCTGTGAGTTTTGCTGTACAGAGATTCAGTTATGATGCCTGAATAAGGATTTAGGCTTGTCATCTCATGTTTTCTAACAGTCTTGCATGGCAGGTAGATAAAACATTATCCTTTCCCCACTGGTTGCTGCCGTAACTATTAAATTTAGACATCAAAGAAAATTGAAAACCATTTGGTTCATTTTTGAGATGAACTTGTTCAGTAACACAGATTTCTTCAGAAACATAATGGCAAACCTTGAGGGCTAAAGAAACTGAATGTGAGAGAAAGCAACATTGACAGATTATTAAATCATTTGGCATAATTTGGCATCATTTAACTGGCACTGTGACACTGCTAACTAGGAAGAGAATGAAATAATATTTAAAATGCTATGGACAGCATTTGATGCAATAGTAGTATATTTAGGTCGCAATCCTAGGTGTGCTTACCTGGGAATAGGTCCCACTGAACTCAGTGGAACTCACTTCTTAATAGCGAATTCTACAATTGCTGCATTAATACTCTAATTTTGTTTTTACATAGCAATCGTATTAAAGTAGGGATAACTTTCTCAGCCAAAGGGTAGCATAAAGTGACCGCTGATTCTCATCTTTGACTTTCAACCATCCTTCCTGCTTGTTAATAGAGGAGAAAAAGCCTATCATTTATTTAAACAATGCCGGAGTGGAAAGGGGTACCATTAACATCTCAGTGATTCAAAAGAAATGGAAGACAGGTTGATCCTCATGAAATCTGTGTCAAAGCTCTCTGCGTGTTTCACATTGTCTTTTCAGTGGGTCTTCTGAAGAAAATTGCTTTGGCAGTTATAGCTAAAGTTAGTTCCAAACCAGTGCAATTCCCAGCCATTTCTGTGACATTTTCCTTTACCATATACATTTTGAATATAAACTCCCCGTCCAGGAAGAATGAATAAGATGTGTCAGAATTGAATACTGGGCGGTGTAAAGATTTTCCACTTTATAAATAAAGCCAGAATTAGTATCTAAATTTGTGTGCTGTTCAAATTTCCTACTTCCATATCCGTTCATTATTTAGGTCTAGATTGGCTTTTCTTCAAGTGGCAGATCCAAGTAGAGATCTACTAGGGATCCCTTTGGAGTTTGTAAAATTTGGTGAGCTATCAATTTTATGGGGCAGATCCAATCATTTTTTTAAAAAATGGGGGTGTGGTGGCTCAGCTGACTAGACCACTGAAACTGCCAGCTGCAAAGTGGGCAGCTTGGCGGTTCGAATCCTGGTGCCACACAGTGGAGTGAGCTCCCGCTGTTATCCCCAGCTCCTGACAACCTAGCAGTTTGGAAGCATGTAAACACAAGTAGATAAATAGGTACCACTGTAAAAAGTGGGAAGGTAAACAGTGTTCTATGTGTAGAAATATGTTTAGCCATGCCGGTCACATGGCCACGGACTTGCACCACACTGGCTCTTTGGCTTAAAAACGGGGATGAGCACCACCCCTAAAGTCAGACATGACTAGGAGTGGAGGGAACCATTGCCATTTTTACCAGTCTTTTTAAGTAAGATCTTGTATGTTGTATTTGTGTGTTCGAAATTGCTGCCTAGTCTAAAATCACCAATATATACACCTTTTATTGGATCATATAATCTATGAATTGCCTATATATAGCCCAATGGCAAAAACTGCACTTCCCACAATATAATAAGCCTTTTAGAAAGCATTGGGGCAGGAAGTAGACCCCAGATAGTCTACCGTCCTACCCAGCAGGGCAGTAGCAGTGGAGTAGAGGCTGCTCACAGTGGGTTAGGTAGGTGCTGGGACCCATGATGGGGTGGGGTGGGGACTTTTGGGGGTAGGGGAGAGACACAAAGCAAAATGAAACACTAACAATGAAAAAGTTCAGCATTTCATTTCACTTTGTGAAAGTGTGGTTGGCAAAGTGCTCATGAAACAAACACAAACTGTCTCAATTCTTGTTTCTTTGGTTCATGGATGGTTCATTTCATGCCAATCTCTATGCAAGAGCCTTAGAGTTTAACATAAGAACATAAGGAGAGCCATGCTGGATCAGGCCAAAGGCCCATCTAGTCCAGCTTCCTCTATCTCACAGTGGCCCCACCAAATGTGTCTGGGAGTGCATGAGACTAGATATCTGTCTCCTGCACCTGGCCCTTGAAATACCCTGGTTTTAAGCCTGGAGATTACACATCTCCATCATGGTTTGTAATCTGTGATGGAGTTTTCCTCCAGGAATCTGTCCAATCTCCTTTTGAAGGCATCCAGGTCCATCATTGCTACCTTGGCTTGAGTTCATTAATGGGGTCAACAGAATAAACTCTGCACCTGAGAAATCCTATGAATGTCAGGTGTGTTGTTGGTGCCTGAGGCAACAATCCATGAAGTTCTTCCTTATCTTCCTCCAGATGGTAACTCTGATATTTCAGGCAAGCTAGAAAGGCGATTCAATTTTCCTCTCTCTTTTCTTGCTGATATGAAAATGAACGTTGTTTTGCCTCAAAATGGAATGACCATTATTGTGTTTATTGGAGTATCCTAGTTTTTCTAGAGTATCTCCTCCTTTTTAACAAAAAGAAACACTGCCTCAGGGAATATTCAACAGTAAATAAAACTGTTCGTTCAAATTGCATACTCAGAAAATACAATAATACTAATTTTCTAGACAATATAAAATTGCAGCCCTGGCAAACTGTCATCTGATATGAATTTAGGATTGCTATTCTGTAATTTATCTCATTAGCAGTGCCAGCTTTGCAAAGGAGAGCTTTAGAGAGCAAGCAGTGTGATACTGAAAGGCAGAGCAGATTTAAAATGTGCAGCCATTACAGTTTCCTATGTGATAAAACACATCCATCAGTTTTTTGTTTATTTTTGACTAGAGTAAATGTAACATGTGTGTGTGTGTGTGTGTGTCTGTGTGTGTGTGTGTGTGTGTGTGTGTGTGTGTGTGTGTCTGTGTCTGTGTCTGTGTCTGTGTGTGTCTGTGTGTGTCTGTGTGTGTGAGCGCATTTAACTACATGCTATTATATATGATTTGCTCCAGCAGAGGAAAATCATTCCTCATTACTGTTGCAATTTATATTGCAAGCACAGAAGTGTATTCTAGTGTGGAAATAAATTGCATTGATTGGATACGATCATATGCCGTTTCTCTGTCTGAGTACATGCAACCGCTCAAACGTTTTCCATTTCAATGGACAAAAACAGGCCTTTTCAAATATGTACAACTGTTCAAAGACTGGATTTCCAAATAAGCTAATCATGTAACTGAGAAAAGGTGAAACTGGACACGTTGTTGGGGAAACGGCAGCATCTCCACAAAAAGGAGGAAGGAAAACAAAACAAAGCAAAATTGCTGATACTTTGGAACAGGCCTACCTTAGAATCTATAGCTAGGATTTGTGCTATTTGTGAAGATGGAAATACCTCGGCAATATTTACCATTCATCCATTTCGAGGCCATGACAGTCAACGAACTCCTGTGATTGTTTCTTGTAGATATCACCAGTATGTTATGATATTTATTCAGCTTCATCTGGTGACATGTAGTGGCAGTGACAGGATTGTAAGAGCAGAACAGTGAATCCACACCGGGGAGATAAATCAGCATGGGTCTGAATATTGCCCAAGAGCTTTACTACAAAGGAACCCCATAAAAGTTAGTATGAGACACAGTGTAGGAAAACAGGGGTGCATATGTAATCCGAATATAGGTATCCAAGGGATCAGCATCCGCTGATTCACTTTTCCACAGTCTGATAATATAAAAAATATTAAAAGAAAAAGAATCCAGAAAAAAAACTTTTAAAATGTATTACCTGAACCGGCCACTAGAGGAAGCTGAAAACCATGCTATGAATTAGAGATGGGCATGAAACGAGCGATTTTTCATTTTCGTTTTCATTTTTTCATTTTGTTACACAACGAAAACAAAATGAATTTTTTTAAAAACAAAATGAAAACGAAAATGAAACGACCAAATTTGCTGTGTTTTTCGTTTTCATTGCAGCAGATGCATTGAACTAAAAAGAATGCTAACGAAACAGCAATTTTTCATTTTCGTTTTTTTGTTTCATTACCTAACAAAACAAAATGAATTTTTTTGCAAAAACCGTCACAAAAACGAAAACGAATCAAAACGGACACCTAAATGACCAAACGACAAACAAAACACCATTTTTTTGAGTCGTGCCCATCTCTACTATGAATACTTCTTGTTAGCAAAGAATCCAGGGCAGGTTCTTTGGCACTGTTCAGTGCCCAGCTCTGGTAATGCACGTGAATACATTTTTCCTGTTTTTCTTTTCTTTTACCATGCTCTCTATATAGCACTCACTATTATTCATTGTTTTCTGTATCCACTGTGTATGTGTGTTCTTGGAGCCAATCCCCAGAAGATATGGGATCCTACCATACATACAAAACAATTCCCGACAATCTGTCATGTGTTAGTGTGACAAAAAGATGCAAGTCAGGGTAGGGTTTGCAGCCAGGATGATAAATGTGTACTTGATTAAAATCTGCAACATTCTTCTGTTCCTTCTTTGATATTTGGCTCATTCTATGATGGATACTTCATGTCCTTCCTTGTTCTGCGACTAGTTTTGTACCGTTTGGTCGCAATCATGTGGTTTTGTCCCTGTTTAGTCCCTGCTTCCATTTTCCATTGTGTTACTTCACAGTCTTGTTCCGTGACAAATCCTGAATTTGTCTTGCTTTCTTAACCTTTTAAAAATATTGTAAATAAAACTTTTTCGATATTTTGATTTACTGGTCTTCTGGGATTTACACGTCAATGCTACAGAATTTTCAGTACTTTCTTTAATAAACATTTGCGCTGCATTTCCCCATAGGGAAACTAACGTTGAATGCCACTTCAGCTGCTGACCACTAGGTGGACACTGTTTGTTGCCTGACAGTTGTTACCACACGGTCCCTTGTCTCGGAACAGGAACTGGGAACAAACCGTGACAAGAGAATACCCCAGCCCAGTGCCAGGTATAGTATTGTCACGCTCTGATTCTGCTCCAGGGGCATGGTCGAGACAAATTTCAGCTGTTGCATGATGGATGTGAAGTAAAAATTTTTGTACCAGTCCGAAGCACAACACTTACAGAGGCAAAACAGACATAAAGTAGTCGCCTATGTGGTTCTTTGTTCAACGGCTCCGTCTCATTTTCCTTTTTTTTGTCCCATCTAACAGAAATACAAAAATATTAGTTTAAAACAGATCAGATGGAAACCATGACTCACTCCAGTTAAAACAGTACCCTCCTTTTATTTCAGTGCTTTTCCAGATTGGACAATATGAGATTCTGGTCATATCATTATTTCTGAGATCTGCTGTCATGCTCTTGCTAACAGTGCCTGTGTAGACATTGTCTTGATCCTGCCAGAGACTGCTGTCCCTCCAAGCATTCACAGCTAGCTAAGGCCTCTTTGCAACACTGGATTTCTCTGACAGAAAAGCTATAAACATTCTCTCTGAACTCAAACAAGGTGTTGTCTTCAATAAATTATTGGAACTCATTAACATCTTCCTCTTCCTGTCTCATTTCTGCTTTGCTCCTGAAGGCATCACCCCTTAATTGGTTTTCAACTATCCCTTCTCCAAGACCTACAGGTAACAACAAATACCTATGCAGAGATTGACCGAATACACTGCACATCTCTCTTAAGCTACAAAAGAAGGTGGTTATTATGCATCCTTCATTAGAAGAAGGCTTTGACTGGATGCTAATTTTGAAAGGTCATGTTTTGCTTGACAGAGCAAAATATGAAAAGCTGTCGGAAGGCGCCAGTAAAAGGGCATCCAAGACGGAACCTGTGCTTTGCTAATAAGCAAGCAGTGAATCTGTCTTTCCTGTCACAGCTTTTTAGCCTAAGTAGAGAACAAAAAGGTGTTGTTTCTGTTGTGCCATCAAGTCAGTTCTGATCTACGGTGTCCCTAGAATCATAGAATCATAGAATTATAGAGTTGGAAGTAGGGATGGGCAGGAAACGAAAAAATAAAATGCTGTTTCGTCATTTTGTTACATAATGAAACAAAACAAAATGAAATGAAACGCGGAAGGAGCATTTCGTTATAGACAAAACAAAATGGCCATTTTTGCATTGAAACAAACCATTTTGTTCCATTGTTTTCAGAGGGCTCCTGCTGAGCTGTCAATGGCTGGATCCCTTTAAACCTGGCCCAGTCAGCCCCAGGGGTCCCACTGGTGCTGACTGGGCCAGGTTTCTGGTACCAACTGGGCCAGGTTTAAAGGGGTCCAGCCATTGACAGCTCGGCAGGAGCCCTCTGAATATGGTGGGGACGGAAGCCCAATCACATGGAACTGCCCTCCCCACCATATTCAGAGCACTCCTGCCGGCATGTCACCATATCTAGTCATGGGGCAGCTGGTCAAGTGTGTATAGGGCTACAAATTACACTTTATTATTGTCACATTAAAATTACAGAGTAAAATTCCAGTTGTTAGTCCCAAGCAGAGCAGATTCCGCAGCCAGGTACCTAAACCATGATATGGACATGGAATTCTAGGCAACTTCTTTCGTGAGTTTTGGCATTTTGTGTGCACAGTATGTGGTCTGTGGGACCCCAGAATGAATCATCTGAGTTTCCATTATTTCTTATGTGGAAATTTGTTTTGATGTAAGAGTGTTTTGGTTTACATGCATGTTTCAGGAACAAATCATGCTCATAAACCAAGGTATTACTGTACCAAGTCTGTTGGGCGGGGGCAATGTGTAGCCTGCATAATTAAACTGTAAACCACCCGGAGAGTGCTTTAAGAGTTATGGTTTGTGTATCAACTGACTCCACCAAAGAAGGTGGCGGAATTTTCTTCCTTTTAAAATTCTCTGTTGCTTCTCATGTGAGTCGTTGCCGACAGTCTGGTTTTGTAGAGGTTCCAGAATAACTGACCAAATCATATGTGAGTGGCAGATGAAGTCCAAGTGTCCATAGTTTATTGAGTGAATAAGGCCTGAAGCGAAATCCAACACAATCAAGCCGGCCCTTGTGTTAAACTTATCAGATGCGGCAGATCACTGAATCAGAAAACAAGGCAGAGCACTGAAAAGAAAGGAAAGCAAGTGAAATACCTCCCCTCTCTCCTTTCTGGAAATGACCCACAGGCTCTGTAGCTTATGTTATCAATTCCTAACATACTGCAGAGAATGAAAGCAACCGCAGCACAAAAGGGTTTTGTTAACTAAAGATTTTTGTTAGTCTGTGATATTTTGTTCCTTCAGCAAAAATGATGGACTTCTTCTTGTGTGTTTGTCTCCTGAACAGGTGTGGATTTGGGAACATTTTGATGTATAGAAGTTAAAAAAACAACCCCAAATGAACTAGGAAAAGTTGTACTGTGTGCACAACTCTCTGTCCTGTACATCATTATCAGCCTCTTAGAACAGGGAGATCTGGAATGGACCTCTGACAAAGAGACGCTGTGGGGAATCGAACTCACAACTGCTGGTTCCTCTGCCAGAGACCTAAACGGCTGAGCTATCCTGCAGTTCCATGTCACGTTGATAAGTGTGCAGTCTTAACATTTGGCCCATGTGAAATAATTCATCTGGGGCCTTTTCTAGTGATGCACTCCAGGGTTAAAAAGTAGTGATTCGTGTAGACTTGGTACAAAAAACGTCTCATTGCAAAGAATGTCTCCAAAAAGCTGGGACAGAATAAAGAAATCTGTCACTAATGCAAGGTGTGCAACCTACCACCCAGATGTTGCTCAAGGGCACTGTTTGTGTCCTGTCTGAACCAAAGCTCGGAAATAATGTGCAAAGAATAATGCACAGTGTTTATTTGGATGTGGAAAGAGAGATGAATAACAGTGTGAAATGACTTTCCATTCTGTCTTAATGGGATAAAACAAATTGCAAGTTTTGATCCCTTGTTTTGTTATTTTTCTGCTCAATTCTCTGATCAGTATCAGAAATCAGGAAGAAACCACTGTATAAACCTTGGGAAGGATTTGCAAAGGGATGCATCCTGGTTGGAATTCTGGGAAATTTTTATCTGGATCGGAACTGCTGGTGTTCAGGGTGTACAGTTTTGTACAGAACAAAAGCACTGGTGCACAGACGGGCACACTTAACTGCAGCCCTGGTCTCTAGGTAAAAGGGGAACTCCGGTGTTCAAACAACCCATGGTACCTTTAAAAAGTAACAGCATAATACATTCAAAACTTGTGCAACCAGTATTGATTATGGATGTCAAGATTTATACCCTGAATGAGAAACTGTTGCTAATGAACTACTAACAAAATGAATGCACGCTTAGGTTGATTTCCCAAGCTTAGGTTGGAAGTAGCATCTGTAGCCGATCTTCCCAAAGACTCCAGGCAATAAATTGCTGAGTCAGATCTCTGTTGGCTCAGCGGGCTAGAGTGCTGAAACTGTCAGCTGCAAAGTCAGCAGCTCGCCAGTTCAAATCCTAGGTGCTCTGCAGTGGAGTAAGCTCCCGCTATTAACCCCAGCTCCTGCCAAACTAGCAGTTTGAAAGCATGTAAATGCAAGTAGATAAATAGCAACTGCCATAAAACTTGGGAAGGTAAAGAGTGGAACACAGTGCATAAAAATGCGTTCAGCCATGCTGACCACATGGCCATGGACTTGCACAACACTGGTTCTTTGGCTTAAAACTGGAGATGAGCATTGGCCCTAGAGTCAGACACGAATAGCACATATGTGTGTGGGAGGAACCTTTACCCTTCTCTTTCCTTTCCCAAAGTGAGGGGTCTGAAAAAACTCTGTGGTGCCCAAATCTGAAGATTCTGCACTCTACCTTATTCCAGTGAGGAGGAAGATCCAGGATTGCCTTTGTAGAAACTCAGACTGCATTCCCACCATAGTTTGGCAATTCTCTTATTGTCAAGCACACACCAAAATGCTTGGTTATGACAAGATGCATGAAGAGCATTAAGAACATAAGAAGAACCATGGTGGATCAAATCAAAGCCTGGCATTCTGTCCATATAGTGGCCAGCCAGATATCTATGGGGAAGCCTCCAGCAGGATATAGACATAACTGTACTTTATTGTTCTTGCATTTGCTTGCATTACTTATTATCTCAGTCATCTAGTACAGTGTTTTTCAACCACTGTTCCGCGGCACAGTAGTGTGCCGCGAGATGTTGCCTGGTGTGCCGTGGGAAAAATTCTCCCTACACCAGCAATGCCCCCCCGCATCCCGCTCGCGACCAAGGCAGCGGTGCGGCGCCGGCGAGCCGGAGGAAGGCGGGGCATTCAGAAAGAAGCCGGCTGCCGCAAGGCTTCCTTGGGAGATGTAGTTCCTCCCGCAGGTCTGAGACGCGGTCCTGGGGAGGAGAGCAGACTACCTTTCCCAGCGTGCTTTGCGTGCCGGCAAGGAAAGGCTGGCCGTGGGTGGGGAAGGAGAAGAAATAAGGGAGGAGGAGGAGGAGGAGGAGACTGGAGAGCGAAAGAGTGAGAGAGAGCCGGGAGACCCGTGCAGGCGCATTGCGGCGAAGGGCGCTCCAGAAGTTGCTCTTAAAGGTTCTTGGGGTTGGTTACCCCTCCTCGCTCACCGAACCCCCCTCCCTCCCTCCCCCGCCTCGCACACTCGCTGTTTGCCTCCCAAGGGTGGGCACGCGCCCCTGCTGAGCCAGGTAGGAGCGCGCGCGCGCACCCCTCTTTTAAGGGTGGGGAGCAGGTGGCCGTTGACAATGGTCATTTTTTGTGGGGGGTAAATAAAGGGGAGGACGTGGGAGGCTGAGGAGGGGATACCTAGGACCTAGGGAGGAAACGGGGATGGGGGGTCCCTTCCGGGCCCTGTGGCTGCCTGGCTGGAAGGAGGCGGGGGGGAAGAGAAGGGAGGCTTATACTGGAAGGGGTAAAAGATGGGGGTTGGGAGGTCGTATATGAAGAGCCTCCCCCAGCCCCACCTTCCTGGTTTTGCAAGTTCCTCTGAAAAAAAGTGCCAAGAGGAGGGAGGGGGAAGGTGAGGGCAGGCGGACATTTTGATAGGGATGCCTTGGGAGGGCCTGGGCTGGAGGATGGATTTGTTGTTGTTTTTTAGGGGGGTGAGAAGTGTGTTTGTGTGTGTCTGATAGGCACAGAGTTAAATTTTTTAACATTTTCTAATGGTGGTGTGCCTCATGATTTTTTTCATGAAACAAGTGTGCCTTTGCCCAAAAAAGGTTGAAAAACACTGATCTAGTATATCGATTCATTAAAATTCCTCAATTTTATGAATGTTAAATATTGTCCTTCTGCACCCATGATTCAGAATGTGTGGAAATGGTCCAGTACTACTGTGCAGTATCATGTCCACAGGAAAAAAGGATGCCAAACTTTACGTAGCAAATAACGCTTGAATGTTGAGTAAAAATGGTGGAAGAAAGACTGGTAGTTTAAGAGATGCAAATGACACTATGTTAATGGGAGAAAGAAGCAATGACTTGAAATGATTCCTGCGACTGTTTCAGTCCTCTTCTGTTCACTTTGTTTATGGACATTATATATTTATAGAAAGCAAAATAAGAACATGTAAAAGCAGGGTCAGAGTTGAACATCACAAAGGCAAAAATTGTTTTTACAGAACTACTGTATACAACTTTAATGTTGACAAGGAAATAATTGAAATTATTTAAAACGTTGCATGCCTTGGCTCCGTTGTCAATCCAAATGAAGACTGCAGCCAAAAATCTGATGACTGAGAACTAGAAATAATCTTCAGGTGGAAGGATGTGTTACTGAAGGCTAAGGATACACTATTGGATTTCCAGTGTAAGGATGTATATAACCTGGACAGTGAAGAAAGCTGGGAGGGGGAAAAATTCATTTGTCAAATAAATTTATTCAAAAGTTGAATAAATAAATAAATAATAAATTTGAAGTACGTTGCTGAAGGAGAACTTTGTGGCTCTTTTTTTTTTTTTTTTGTTGCCAGAAAGACAAACCACTGAGTATGACATCAAGGTTCCATGCATTGGCTGATTGACATGGAATGACCCAAATCAGAGGACTCACCACTAACTTTCCTCAGACTAATGAAGCTGCTTGGATGAACAGCAAAATGTTTCCAGTCTCTCAAGAATAGAAGTCCAGTTGCCATGACTCAACTTCCAGATATCCTCAGCTGGATGACTGAGAATCTTCGCAGACATATGGACATTACAGTAGGACCTCCGTATCCATGGGGGAATCAGTTCCAGGACCCCCGTGGATAGGCAAAACAGTGGATAAGAACAAATGCTCTTATCCAAGGATCACAGTGCTCTCAGTGGTGAGGAGGAAGCAGCGACATCGGTGATGGGGTGGAAAGGGCAAAAGCGGGGCTGCTGCATGATGGGAGGGCCAGGAAGGAGCCACTGGGTAGGCAGCTGCCCCACCTCCTCTCATAGCCAGGTGGGCAGAGAAGAAGGAGGAAAGGAGGAGGAATGTTGGCCCTGATCCCTCAGCCCATCCATCTCGATCACCCCGCATGATTGCCCGCCTGCTGCGCTCCCTTGCCTGCTTGCCTGGCTCCATTTGTGCTCTGTTTCGCTGCTCACCTCCTCTCTCGGCATTTCAAAACAAAGAGGCAAACCGAGGAGGCAACAAAGCAATGCCTGTTCCTCTGAAGGGGACCCTGCAATTTTGCTGCCTCTGCCCTCGGGCTGTTAACCTGGGGAAGGAGGAGGAAGCAGCAGTGGCTGGGTTTGGTCCCTTTGCAAAAAGGGTCTCTGCCACCAAAACCACCCCGCTCTTGGGGAAAACCAGGAGCAGCAGCAACTTTTGCCACGTGGTGCTGGAGCCACTTCCACTTTGGAGGAACGGGCCTCTTCATTTTGAAATCTTGAGAGAAGAGGCAAGGGAGCGTGGCGGGCGGGTACTCGGGCCCATGCAGCTGCTGCCGCCACTGCCGCCACTGCAAACAAGCAAGCTGTGCCACCTCTGCTGCTGCCAATGTGGGTGGGCACTTGGGCCCATGCGGCGATTGTCACCGCTCCAAGTGGGTGTTTGCTGGCTGCACCGCCAATTATGCAGGTGAGAGCTCACAGGCTGATCCACCACCAGCAATGATGTTGCAAGTTTGCGTTCACGGGCTGTGCAGCCTCTGACGCCACCACTGATGTCCCATATGGGTGCCCTGGGCCGTGTGTCCTCTGCAGCCATTGGTGCTGCACTGCACCTTGCACCCCCGCTTGCCATCTGTGGATAACTGGATCTGCGGATGGTGAATCAGCTGATACAGGGGTGGTACTGTAACCTTCATGCATCTATATAGATATCCCCACACTCTGATTATGAAAGGGTATATCAACCCCCTAATGTTTATTCTGTTATAAAATGAAAACCCTTTTGCTTTGTCCAACAAATTTATCTTCATTTCTTAGTGGCAGTTGTCCAGTTAGAAGCACCACAATGGCTGCTGGAAAAGAGGAAATAAAGGAAAAGTAGAACTGTTGAAAGGTTTCCAGTTTGGTAACCAGTGGTGGCAGCATAGTCCAAGAGTTAGGATGTCTTAAAATAAGGTTGAAATGATATCCAACAGTTTGGCCAACGTTATATAGGCAGTCAGTGGGTAAGCTGTTTGAGTAGTAGCTGGGACAGATACATTGACAGGAGTCCTGTGTATTGCTTTATGGTGGCAATCCAGCAGAGGAAGGCTTGGAGGTGTTTCATCAGTTATCTCAAATTGAAAGCCACATTGCCTCTAAACTAGCCATCCTTATGCAGGCCATGTGTCCCCCCCCCGGGCTGATTTGAAGGGGGTCACAGACTGGACAGTTCTTCACACATAACTGTTGAGGGTAGGAGTTAATAAAACTAACTGTATCATGTGAACCAAAGTGACGCCATTTTGATTTTACATAAATGTCTTGCATCTGGGCTTCATTGGGTTCTTTTAACTGCTTGAACTTTGCTGGAATGTCTGTGCCTCAGCAAGAGTAAAAGGAGAGCCTTTATTAAATGTTCAAGGGCCTTGATAAGGAGGGTGGAAGAAGAATGGCACAGGGGTGGCTCTAATAAGAGTTACAGCTTGCCTAAACAATGCTGATTGGTGAGGGATGTAAATTTCATTTCATGCTTTCTGTATTTAAATATGTACCCTGCCTTTGTTGGACGCGATTCTTTCCTTCTGCTTTGGGGGGAAGTGAGGTCACCCCTTCCTTTGTTTCAGCTGCAAATAAACGAATGGTTATTGGATCTCTGCTTGTCTCAGAGTTATTGGCTAAGTTATTCTGAAACAAGAAAAGTTTGGGATTAGCCTGGACTCAACCATAGCCTTCTAAGGATCAGGATGTGTTAGGTAGCTCATTCATTCCTGTGCCAGGAACAGTAGTCCTGGCACAGGATTTAAGTTAACAGCTATCCCAGATACAGACTGGGAGGGGCCATTTGTTGGCACACCTCAACTGTGCTTAGGACCATGGGATTTAAAATATGATTCAGCAACCCCTATGGTCCTAACTATGGAAACTATCAGGCAGCTTATTTTTAAGCAGCAGGTTAACACAGCAGAAAAACGTGGAATAAAGTGTAGTTAAATTGATATAAGCATATAGCAGAGTTTAGAAATAACACAGAGAATGACAAATCATGGATTAGAGTAAAACTCTTATATTCCATATATACATCAAAATATACAAACAGCAAAAAAATACCAAGCAATATATACAAGCAACAGAGTTTGGGGTACTGTCTCTCACCATAGACAGACCCAGTCTGACATGATACAAGCCAGTGCTTATAAACAGTTACAGACCCAATCAGATATGACTCATCACTCATTACAATCTGATGCAATCCGATGCAACCATGATGTTATAAACTATTCCATCTGTGCTTAATCACATAAAATGCAGGTGATTACTAATCCCTTGCACTTGTGGATAACATCATGAGACAGGAGATTTAACTGCCTCCATTTTACAATTCTCTTTTCCTATCTGTTAAATATACATAACATATATTTTATCAACTTTTACATATCTTGACAGAAACAATTCATTGATTGCACAGGCATGATAGGCTGGCTCGTATCCCTAAGGCCTATCATGTGTCCACCACCCATTGTTCAACCATGAACTCACCTTCTCCATTCTTCTGGAGTGACTGTTTTGTCCTGTTGCCTATTTGTGTCATCCTCTTTCTCTGTGGGTGGCAGGCTATGCCGTGTATGCTCAGATCCAGCACTTCCAACATTCCTCAATGCAGATAAATGGGACATAATATTATCAGAATAATTGAACGCCCTGGATGATTTTGCAGTCCCCATTGCCATGGGGGACCCCTTAACCAGGTTTGGTCTTTGCATACCTGAACATTCAGGCAGACTAAAAGGGGAAGCAGGTCTTAGCCCCAACTTGCTTTTAACATTCATTGCCACTAGACATGGGCACAACACGGTGAAATTGTCGTTTCCGTTTTCGGTTATCGTTTCCGTTAGGTAATGGAAACGGTAACGATAATTAAGCTGTCAGAACTCGAACTCGAACCGAAAAAAGAAAAATTTGGTCGGGTTTTTCATTTCCGTTTGTGGCATCGCAGCGATTGCGCAATGTGAAGCACAGAAAAAGTTTTTAAAAGATTTTTTTAAAAAACCCGACTCCCAGCCAAAAAAGCAGGCGAAAATATGCCTGCCTGAGGCTTTGCCACCTACCAGAGGGGTGGTTTCTTGGGGTCCCCGGCCTTTCCCCCCTCTTCTCCTGTCCTGGGCTGCTTGCACCAGGCTGGGGGGGGGGTCATCCTCATCATCTCGCCATGCCATGTGGTGGTGGGGATCCAAAATGGCGACCACAATTTTTCTTTTGAAATCGTGGTCAAAAAACACACCAAATCACCACAGAAACATGTGAAATTTATTTATTTTAAATGCCTGAATTTTAATAGTAGCAGCAGTGGGTTTTTTATAGCAATAAAACGTCGTATTGATTTTATTTTATTTTATTTTATTTTTTATTTCTTTAGACCTGCCCATTTGGGCTGGGCATGGGATGGGACCATGCAAATTGTTTTATCCATTCCACCAATGGCATCACCAGGTTTTTGACTGACACTTCTGGATGTCTCGGAGGGCATAAAAAGCTGAGGCACCTTCCAGAAATCGCAGTCGGGTGTATGGATGTGGTTGAGTGAGGAGGGCTGGCTGCTGTTGCTGGTGTGATCCAATCGAGATTGATGAGGGAGGGTGGAGGCTTTAGGATTTAAGTTAGACAGGCAGGGAGGGAATTGAATTTAGAAAATAATTTCTTTGATTCCCTGCAGCTTTGTCTGCTGAAGGGAATAGCAGTTTATTCTTTATTTCTTCTCTGGCAGTTTGTGAGGAGTTTTTTCTGATATTGGATAAAGGGGGAGGTTCGAC
The DNA here is from genome assembly GCA_029282475.1 of Phrynocephalus forsythii. Taxonomy (NCBI): domain Eukaryota; kingdom Metazoa; phylum Chordata; class Lepidosauria; order Squamata; family Agamidae; genus Phrynocephalus; species Phrynocephalus forsythii. Next base: position 21,524,192 of record JAPFRF010000004.1, read on the forward strand.
TGGGAGTGGGAGGTGTGGATTTATTTTAAATATATATTATATACTACCATTTATTTCTATTTTCCCAACTTTAATTTGCTTGCACACACACACATTTGGGGTGCAAGCCAAGAACAGAACCTCTATCCTAAATCATATCCTAACTGCCCACTCGCCCGTCCACCCGCCCCGCCGCCCGCCGACTCGCCCGCCCACGGCCGCCGGCCGCCCGCTCGCCCCCCGCCCTGCCCGCCACCTAGGGTGCAAAAACACCTAGCGCCGGCCCTGATTGCGGCACACCCCTATGCTCTGGGAAGTCAAATCACGCTAAATCGCGGTGGAAACGACAAACGACAAACGGAAACGACAAATTTTTGAAAAATTTTGCGACAAACGGAAACGACCCAAGATGGACCCGTTCCGACAAACGAAAACTCGAAACATCATTTTTTCTGGTCGTGCCCATGTCTAATTGCCACCAAGGCCCATCTCAGCAGGAGTGGGTTACAAGGCCTGATGTCTTTCTTTCAACATTGGGCACAAGTAATTGAGACAGTCGTATGTGTACAGCTCCCTGCCAATTGTATCTTACATCTTTACTCCCCAGTCCCATAAGAAGGAGCTGCCTAGGCAGCCCTGATATCTCCTGCAGCCGTGCTTCTGTGCATACCTTCACTCTGCAGCTCACTAGAAGGCCATAAAAGGCTTCCTCAAGGCTAGGCTGTTCCCTGCCTTGGAGCCAAGGAGGCCCCAAAGAAATCTTGCAACTACAATGCTACAGTACATGTCACCTGTTCTAGTGCCCTGACCCACGGTCTCCTGCCCCCAGTTCACTGGGCATTCTGCTGGGTATGCCCCACGTGAGAGCTACCTTAAGCCAAACCATTCCAGTAGTACTTGGCCCATGCTTGCAATATAGCTCACACCAACAAAAAGAGGCCTGCAGCAGGGCTGGGCCTGGCTTATACATTCTGCTCCCCCAAATGCTAGGCAGAGAGGGAAGCAATTTGTGACTGGATGTGTATGGAAAGCCAAGAGCTTCTGGCATTGTTTGTTTTGCTAACTTTGGCCATCATCCCATGTTTGCTTTGGGGCCCTTTTTTCCGTGGTTATAGGCGCTCCTTTTTTGATGTCCTAATAATGGCTAGTCAAGTTTTCATTCAGAAAGAGGTGACCACGCCCCTTTTCACTTATCTGAGCGCTTTTTCTTGGAACCTGGGGTCTGTACAGTGGTACCTTGTATAAAGGAATTAATTCTTTCCAAATGAAATTCTGTTAAGCAAATTTTCTTTTGTACAAATTTCCCATAGGAATGCATTGAAAATGGATTAATCCCTAACCGTGACCATTTATCTGTTGTACGGATTTGCCCCATAGGCAATTCTGTTAAGCAATTTCCCCCTATCTCCGGAATTTTTTATGTTGTACAGATTTTATATTATACAAACTGTTATATGAGGGTCCGCTGTACTTTTCTCCAAGGCTTACAGAGGCACCTTTAAACAGCGAGTCTTCTTTGCTGTCAACATTAAAGGACACTTTTTATCACTAAGGGTGAGATGACAGGTAAAGCGCCTTTTGGGGCAGGCTACCACGTGACTGAAAAAGATGCCTTTTCAAAACAAATGCCTCAAATCTGCCGCGAGATAGCAGTCTTTGTCTTTCCCCAAAGGGCTTAGAATTCGCCGGCACGCAGAAACCGTCACAAGCAAAACCCTCCACACACCCTCAGCTTCCGTATGCCTCAGAGGTACACATATGCGTAATCTCATTATTCTTCAAGACACACCAGTATTTATTTTTCTCCTGCCACACTGGTTGGTAGAATTTAGTGAAAATGATACTTAATAGGAACTCCCTACTGTGTGAGGGTGACTTAAGAAAAGTAATGAAACTCATAATTCCATGCAAATTTAGGTAACTGTGGATACTGCTGACAGAGACGAGGATTGGGGGATGGGGCAAAAGGAGGGAAATAAGCCACCTACCCCAACAATGCCAGCAGTGCATCTAATGAATTGCTCTGCCTTTCATTTTTTTCCACCAGGGTTTAGAAGCGTATTTGCAATCATATGGCCAGCTCCAATTAAAGGTCTGTGATTAATTTAATGCTTTAGAAAAGATTAGGGGATTCTCAGTTTAAAAGAGAGGGAGGGAGGGAGAGGGAGAGAGAAAGAGAAAAGGATGAATCCTTCCAACCCATCTGGCATATTTTGCGAATGAACAGCTTTCAGAACTGGCAGGGTTCCTGCATTTTAGAAGGATGAAAGTATTTCATCGGTATGTCGCTTAGTGCACAGGTTTCTGATACTCAGCATATTATTTTTAATCCAGGGGAATGTATCTTAATCCACTTATTCCAACTATCTATAGTAACTCCTGAATAGTCATGGGAATGTGGAGCCCTTTATCAACAGGCTTCACTTTATTTTCTTTCAACCCATCGAACCCAGGAAAAAGAAAATCCAGAGATGGCATTTCCAGACTTTGGCAAGGACACCGCCATACCTACAAGAAAAGAGACACCAAAGCAGGGAGACAGAGAAAGCAATATCTTTCTCATCACTAGAGGCCAATGAGGAATTTCTTGGCATGCTCATGGACATTTTGTATCAATGAGAAATATATTTTGCATACTGTACCTATTGCCTGTTTTTTAATAGGAAAAATGTGTGCATTTCCCTAAACTAGGACAACAGCATCTTTGGCTACTTTTACACGACCCCTAAAATACGCTGCAAAATGCTCGCAGATGTGGATCATAAAATTGTTTTCTCACCAGCAGCGGACTTAAAAAAAATAAAGTACGACCACACCCACTTAAGCACGACCCCCAGTGCATTTTACAAGTACCTGGTCTGGAGGAGGTAAAATCCTTGTTGCTGTTCCTTGTTGCTGTTTTAAAGCATTGCAGGCCTGGCCCTCCTCCACTTTTTGTTTGTTTTTGTTGGGTCCCCCCCCTTAACAGACAGGAATCCTAACGGCCTGGAACAATTAGCTGCTGCCAACGGCAGGCGGAGGTGAACCTGCATTTTCTCTCTCTCCCCTCACCACAGACAGAAGCAATAGAATCAGAGTGTGGGAGGTGGGAACACAGGAAGCAGAACAAAAACCACATAGGGGGATCAGCATTTAAGTTGCCAGCAGATTTTAGGGGTCGTGTAAAAGCAGCCTTTATTTAACCTGGATGGGCTGTTTGCATCTTTTCTAGAAAACCAACTTTTTGTGGTTTCTGAGTGTGCACTTTGTTTCCCAGTGGTAAAGGGCACAAAAGATGTTTTGTCTTGTGAGATGCTTTAAAATATCTGGTGAAGGTGTCTCGCAACATCCAATAAAAGACAGTGAAGGGTGTGCATCAAACACGGATGACTCTTGGAAGCTCGAACAGATTTAGACCATTTTGGATGGGGTCTGGTCCTTCCCAAGAGAAAGAGGGCTTTCTTTTTCATTCATGGGAACTGATGCCAGATGCCTCCTTGGGGTAGCATGGGGGAGGTTGACGGTTCAAGACTCAGGCATTTTGAGATGACCCTGGTCATCTTAGTCATGCCGGGGTCTCGTTTGTGCCTTTTGATTTGTCATCCGCATGCAGACACACATGCACCTTCTATCCTGGAAGTTGAACTAAAGAAGTTTCTAAATAGAAAATTCATGAATACAAAATCCAAGCATCGTGAGAGACAGAAGTCTCTCACTTTGGATGGCATGGGAAAAACACACACATGTGGAGGGCAAGTGCGACAGCCAGGAGACTTTCCCCAGAGAAACTCAGAGAGAGGCATATGAAGGAGATAATGTTGGCTTCATTAGTGGGGAAGCTGTCAGACTGCTCTGTTGGACATGGCGGGCATCTTCCCGATTAATCCTGGTAGTGTTGAGTCCCCTTCCCTGGTGATGGCATGGTGTTTTTTTGGTGTTAATTTTTTTCATGCTACAGTGATTGGAATGGAGATGAAGGATGACGGACAGGGTACTTTGCCCCTGAACAACCCTGTTCTGTTTGTGATTGCCTTAGAAAGGCACAAAGAAACCCAGTTCTGTCTGTATTTAAAGATTTGTCTGAAGACAGTGCAGGACCTTAGTACTAACCATTTTCACATCATTGAAGAGACTCAGGGAACTGATAAAAAAGGGAGATCATCCTAAGCAGAGGGTGAACAGAAGCATGGTTCACATTTTGTTCCTCCGACGTCTGCAGTGAGTGTGTAAACATAGCCCTATGTTTCAGAGGTGCTAAACCCATTAATGTCAAATTGCCTCTTCATCCTTGCTTACCCTCCATCTGTACCTATTTAATTGCTACCCACACCAGATGCTCCTGTAACTAATACAGAGTCATGAGAGGAAAGCCACAAAAACCAGACAAAATTCACTGCTCTTTCCAAGTTTGTTCACTCCATCTGAGAGCTGTCTTTAATTATCAGATTTTTGTTTGCTTGTGTTTTTGTGTGTATTTTTAAATTGTTTGTAAGAAATAGTGTCTTCCCCTCTTGTCGGTTCTGTGTTAACTTATTTGCAGGTGCATGGAGACAAATCTTGGTGAGGTATGCCCAAGATAACCTTTGCTGAATGTGAGCTAAATGTTAATTTTAGGAAATAACAAGGAATAGCATTGCATGTTGTTGTACCTTATGACTTGCCTCTATGTCCTCCCTGCTGAATTCATTCATGTTATTTATTGGATTTGCTCCCCAGATGACCTTGAGGGTTTTTGTCTTTTTTTCTGATGAGGCCATGTCAAGTCAATTTGATTCCTGTCCAGATACTTAATAGTGGCAGAGTATCTGAGGGTTTTTGTAAGTTTTAACCATATGGGAGATGAGGTCATGTAATCAAAGAGAGGAACAGAAAGAGATGTTGGGGGAAGAAACAGATGTGGTACAGATAGCATTTGCTATTTTAAAAGTGTTTGCAATTATCTACGTTTTTGAGCATCCATAAGAACATAAGAAGAGCCATTTGGCCAAAATGGATCTTGCCCAGATGTGTTTCATTTATCTGTCTCCTGATACCACTCCCCTGCATCTGGCCCTTGAAGTACCCTGGTTTCTCCATCATGGTTTGTAACCTGTGATGCACTTTTCCTCCAGGAATCTGTCCAATCCCCTTTTGAAGGCATCCAGGCCAGATGCCATCACCACATCCTGTGGCAGGGAGTTCCATAGACTTACAATAGCTGGGTGAAAAATATTTTCTTTTGTCAGTTCTTACTCTCCCAGCCTTCAATTTGAGTGTATGTCCCCAGTTCTGGTATTTTGGGAGAGAGAAGAAGCTTCCCTCTATCCACTTTACTCATACCCCATTATTTTCAACCGCTTTTTCCAGACCAGGCCCAATTGTTTTAGCCTTTCTTCATAAGGGAGGTGCCCCAGCCCAGTAATCATTTTAGTCGCTCTCTTCTGCACCTTTTCCAGTTCCACTGAAATCCATGAAAGGAGGATTTGGAATGGATCTTGCCCTCATTTACCCCTTGTCCTTCAGTGCCTTGCACAGCATTAGTCCTAGCCCTGTCCCAGGGCCTAATCCCTACCCAGCTCAACCGCTGCCACCCACTTTCCCCCTCAGTCGCTCCCCAGAGCCCTTCCACCCTTTGTCCTTCAGTGCCTTGCACTGACCACGTGGCCCCCTCCACTACAACCTCAGGGGAGTGCTGTTGCACCCTCTCACTCCGTTGCGGCACTACACCCAGCAAGGTCAGTCGCTCCTCTCCCTGGCCGCTTTCCCCAAGGCTGAGCTGCCGCCACCACTCTCCACTCCCGACCTGGAAAATGCAGCCAAAATCCACATGGTGCTGTGGCACAGCACTGAACAAAATGGCAGCAGTGGTCCCCAAAATGGTGGGTGCCACATGGTCCGCCCCTAACAAACACCGAAGCTTCTACCCCCTGGAATGCTGGCTGAAAAAGATGCCAAAGATTGCGTGGAGCCCTGTTATATACTGGGCTTGGCCTCTCTTCGCCTTGAGAGAGTCCTGTGAGTGACACATTCATTCATTAGGGGAGGGGGGGACAAAGTGGTGCCGCAACAAGGAGCCCCTCTTCGGTGCTGAACCTTGTTCACAGACTTATTGGTAATGCAAAGACTCACAATTCATTTTGAATATTCTTTCAGATAATGTTTGGTTTAGGGAGGTAAAATGACTAAAATATATGATTAAAAGAAATGAATCAGAGGAAAAGGCAATAATGGAAGGCAGTAAGGAAAGAGGAAAACTGAACATGAGATGGATTCACTCAGTAAAGGAAGCCATGGTCTTCATTTTCCAATACCTGAGCAGGGCAATTAATGATGGGACCTTTTGGAGGTCATTAGATTATCAAGTTGCCATATGTTGGAAATGATGACAGGAAACAACATTTTTCTTGTGGAGAGTCATTAGATTATCAAGTTGTCATATGTTGGAAATGGCTAGATGACAGATAAGAAACAACATTTTTTTCTTGTATTTGTTTTAGGAAGTGAAGCTGGGGCAGCAAATCCTCCAGAACTGGTTAGTGATGTCTATAGAAGAAACCACAAGCTGTACCTTAAGCCAAATCCTTCCTTCAAGGAGAATGGGAGGAAGCCTATTAGAGACTATTAGGTACGTATTCCCAAAGCCTTTTGGGCAACTAATACATTTCTTTTGTAGGTCTGGGAGGAGCGTAGACATTGAATCAAAGTCTTGGTGATAGATGTTGATCAATATTGTTGAAGCAAATTATCATTGTAGCCCATTTTAAAAATCATAATTAGATGTACTAATCTATCTTATCTGGAACGACTTATCCATTATCTATTCAATTTTTATTATGGCCCTGCTCTGTGCAGAGAATAGTTATTTTGTCAACTATGATTCCCAGAAGCCCTCACTCAACATGGCTCCTGAGTGTGTCGTCGTTCAAAATAGAATGTCCCAAATACTGCCAAAGAGATGAAGATGCCCCTCTTTGAAACTTTATCCTTACAACAAACTCATCAGGTAGGTTGCTCCACAACAGTAGCTGGTCCAAGGTCATTGAATGAGCTTGCCACCCGAAAGCCGTTGAATTCCACCTCACAAGCGATTAGCGTTAAGAAAAATGGCTTGGTTTCCAGAGTCTTCAGTAATATAAACTCCCTCCTCCCTCCCCTACAGATGAAAGTATAATTAATTTAAAGTGACTCTGAAGATTATTTCAGAAGGTCAGAGCAAAAGAAAAATGAGTCCGATGGTTTCATCTTTTTCCAAGCTGACGTTCTTGAGAAGGCAAGGGTTTTGCAGCTTTCTGATAAAACTGTGTGGAAATGCTATCTCTAAACCAGTCTTTCTACAATAATCTCAATGGGCTTACTGTGGAAAAAAACCCCCACCACATCTTTTATTTCATGCTGACAGTCCTCGTCAAAAGCACAGTAGAGTTTCTTTTATTAACAGATGAGAAAATAAGGATTCCTGTTCATGTTTGCGTCTGTCTTGTCAGCTTTTCTGAAAGCCTTCTTTGCCTTAGAATCTGTTCTAATAGATTTTTAAATGGAGATATAAACACATCTGGCTTTAGACAGAGAAGGGCCTCTCAAGCATTTAAGACTAGAAATTTCTAAAGCATAGTTTAACATACTGATAAGTGTCAGGAGTAGCGCTCTGATATTTCAATGCCCAATTTGCTTCTGATAACTCGGGTTTCGGCAACCTGCTTTGCTTGTTTTTGACATGACATTTTGCAAGTAACAAAATACATAACTTAAAATATTTATAAGCTAGACTGAGAATAGAAATAGCATCAAAGGTGGGAGACAACAAGTACAATGGACTACATTTCCACTGAACAGCCATTCACAATGTCCCATTCCCAATCCCATATCCACTGTTCTGACTTCTGATAGGAAAGGGTTTTGACCCTATGGATCTGTCCTTGGGGCTAATGCAGCTAGTTGCGCATCAGCTGGTCTTCTTAACCCAGACTATAGATTCTTCCCTTCCTTTCTCTTCACTCTCATACAGTCACCCCCCACCATTTCGTGGTTCAGGCACTGCAGTCCCACTACATCGCAGGATCACAGTACCTGCATCTCGGAGCTGCGTGGGGGGGTGGTGGCAGGGGCGATCGGGTCACTCCACGCCACCCCCGCGCTCCTCCGAGAAGCCTCAGACAGGCGCGCAATCCCCCCACCCCAGCCCCCCCACTTCCGCATATCGCAGATTTTCATGCATCGCAGGTGGGGTGGGTCCCTAACCCCCACGATCGGTGGGGAGTGACTGTACCTCTAAAATAATAATAATAACAACTGTGTGTTGTCAAGTCAATTCTAACTTATGATACCTGCCCAGAGTGCCTATTGTTGCTAGATGGCACAATGTAGAAATCTAACAAACAAACAAATGTCATGTTTTTTTGGTGTTTTTTTAGTACAATAGGACTCCTGTATCTGTGGGGGATTGGTTCCGGGGGCGGATACTGAAATCCAAGGGTAATAGTGAATGCTATACAAAGTGGTACCACTACTTCTGAGTTGAATCTGTTCCGAATGCATGCTGATAAGTTGAACAACTCATAAGTAGAGCAGCCATATCTAAAAAACTAAAAAAAAACTTTTTAAAAAATCATTTTTAAAAAATAAATGTAAGTAGAGCAGACCACACCTAAAATTTGTAAGGCAGCAGCTAAAACACCAATGGTTTTCCACTCTTAAGTCAAGTTGCTTGTAAGTAGAGCTGCTCATAAGTAGAGGTACCACTGTATAGAGTAAAGGGAGAGAAAAATCCCAGATTTTTAAAAAAACATATTACCAGAACTGGCCACTAAAGAGTGCCAGATATCATGCTATGTATAATATTATCAGCTAAATTCATATTGTCAGATAAGTTAAACTGAATTAGGGGTCCTACAGTAGAGAGGACTCAGAGGTGGCTGGCCATTCCCTTCTTCGGGGGTGCATCTTGGGACTGTGCAACTTGCCCAAGGCTACCCAGGCTGGCTATTCTGGGATGTTCAGCAGAGAACTGAACTCCCAAATGTTAGCTCTGCAACCAGATGTCTAAGTCACTGAGCTGTCCAGCTGGAGCTTCTCAATGACTCTGTAGAAAGAAATGCGGGCATGAATTTACATAGGCACTTAACACTTGCTGCGGACACAGCTGTTCTCTATTTCTCTCTGTGTGTGTTTTCAGGAAAAGCCCTTCAAAAGCACATGTCATTGGGAAATAGGTAGCTCAAGGATGCCAATGGAGCAATGTCTCACTGTACTTGCCGACTGTAACCTTATTTGGAGGAGAGACCATCATCTTTGTGGTAGAACAGGCCATGAAATGTGCAAGTCTTTCAATTGTTTATAGGCGTACAGTGTTAGGGGGCAACTGCACTGGTAATTTACCTTGTGGTTTACATTGGATTTGGCAGAGATGAAGTTAAATTAAAAATCAGCAACTATACAATGCATAGGGTAAAGTGTGCAAGTCCCACAGAGATGGCTGTTTTTTGTTTTGTTTTTGTTTTGGTGTGGAAGTGGCTTTCTTGGTCTAGCAGAGGTCATTTAATATTGCTCTGGTGACCTGGCACTGCTTTTCCTTGCTTTCTGTGATGTGTGATCATCAGCTGATCCAAAACTGGGGGGGCATGAATGCCTGTTGCATACAAACACAGTTGTAACTAACACACATAGATGGTATGTCAGCTTTGGAATAAAAGAGAGACAAAGGGGAGGGACGTTCTGTAGAGGAAAGCTGTGCACAGCTGAGTGGCAGACAGGCACTGAATGCAAAAATGCTTGTCTGAATACACAAAAATTAGGAGGATCGCAGGGATGGCAAACAGAACATGGGTACCCAGAGTGGCAAAGAATATCGGCTTCTCTCTGGCTCTTGAAATCTAATAAAGAACTACGAATTTAACAGTAATGAATACACTTTGGGAATTTTACTCTTACACAACTTCACGTTCTTTAATCTGTTTATTGTTCTTTTAATTGGTTGGGTGTTTATTCTGTTTACTCTGTTTCTGCTGCTCCAGTTCCATAGAACTTACTCCCAGGCAGGCGTGCATCTTAAAGCATGCCAAGTGATACTAAAAAGGCTTGTTTAGCACAGTTGTTCCCAGCCTTGGGACCCCAGATGTTCTCGGATTGCAACTCCCAGATTTCCCAGCCAACACACTTGGTGGTGAAGGCTTCTAGTAGATTTAGTCCAGGAACATCTGGGTATGCATGGTTGGGAACTGCTGGTTTAGCAGAAGCAAATTCAGGTCTCAACTGGATGGCTACAGCAATTTTGACTGGGAAAACCAGCAAGGGACTCAATGTGAAAGCTTCATGTCAAAGCAGGCTTCCCCGGCTATGTAATCACACCCTTAGAAAAGATAGTTGAGTGCCCCCTTAAGGTACCCATGAGAGTAACCAAGGCAAGCTTAGGACTTTTTCAGGAATGCAATGAGCTGTAGTGAACAAATCAAAACAGGCATGTCTCCTGAAACCTCTCCCCACCAAAAAAAGTGATTGAGAATTATAGCATTTTAGAGGGAGCACTGACCAGACAAATGGAGGCTGCCTCTGTCAACAGCGGCTAGGCATGACAGTTTGATGGAATCTCCAGGTTTGAGAGATCCACCTTTATGAGAAGGAATGACAGAAGGGGCCATGTTATCCCTCTTGTTTGCTCGTAGGCTTCCTCAGGACATACAACTTTCAAGTTGAACTAAAAGCGAGATAGTCTGTTCTGAGCCACCAGTGCTTTTGTGTGCTAAAGAACACGATCTCATTCTCAAATGCAGACATCTAATGGGGGAAATGGTGGTATTCTTTCTGAAGTCCGTCTAGGCTTCAGCCCTTCTCATTATTCAACCAGCTTGTGGTACATAAATAATGATTACTGTGCCGCTGAGTGTTGTAGAAGTTAATTAAAAAGGGCTCAATGCTGGCATCCATGAAAGGAGCTTTCATTGGCAATATTGCTAAATGTTCCAGAACTGTCTCTGGGATATCATTTTTTTACAGCAAGTGCTGAACAATAGACCTCCTCACTCCTGTGTCGATTTTCCCAGCATCTCAATTAATGGTTCAACATTTCACCCAAGTCCTTCGTTTCCTCTTGCTGCTGTCATGGCAATATTTAGATAATGCACACTCTGCATGCTATCCAGCCCAGACAAAGTTCAAGCATGGAGCCATATATTTCAATGCTTCCACTGTAGTCAGATTTGCAAAAGGTGGGTGACTTCCACTTGTTTGATGATATATCTGTTTCCTCTTATCTGTTTCCTCTTTAGAAGAGCTCAACCAATGACCTGTAAGTGTTCATTCTCTCCCCCACCCTCCAACAGCCATTAAGAACAGTCTCAATACACTTATTGGTTGGTTTCAGTAATGTTGAGATCTTGTCCATTTCTGCAAAGCACCTTCATAATTAACTGGTCTTTGTCAGGAATCTTGTTTGTCTTCCATAGTTGTGTATACAACATTCTAGCTGCTGTGATAAAATGGATTATTATAAATGTTTTCCCATCACCAATATTTTGTTGTATCATAGACAGTAAAAAACTGGTTTTAACTCAAAATTAAGACTGTAAAATGATTTTTTGTACCACACATCATTATTTTTAGCCCTGTTACACGTCAATCACATATGGAGAAAAGATCCCTACCCTTTGTTTCATTTCCAACAGACAAAAGGCTAATTGTCACATTTTAATGTAAGCTTTCATGGACATGTACACTTCTTCAGACATATAGTAGCACAATCAGAATCTGAAGAAGTGGATGTGCCCACGAAAGCTTACACTAGAATATGAGAGCTAGTCTTTAAGGTGCCACACGTTTTGTCTTTAATTTAGTTTTCATTTGATGTTTGCCTGGAATTTTTGCACAGACTAACACGTCTACCTCTCACAAAATTACTTGTTTAGGAGGTAGTTTGGGAAATCATGTTGTTTGACTCTCTCACTCTCTCTCTCTCTCTCTCTCTCTTTTCTCTCTCTCTCTCTCTCTCTCTCATACACATACCCATCATTTTGCAATAGTCAGACAAAGCCCCCTTCTACTATCATAACAAGGTTTTAAACCTCTGATATCACAAGGTCTTGGAGCTGGTCTTGAAATCTTAAAGAACGGAAGCGGCCGACCTTACCAGAGGGTGCCTTAGAACTCAAGGGACCATTTTCAAAGCTAACTTTAGTGATCTACTTCTTGCTACCACTCCAAATTTGCTGTGTCAGTAACATAATTGTATAATATAAAACTTCAGGCTATCTGATTCTGGTAGACTGTCTATGCTCCCACAGCATGAAATAGCAGCCATGCGTATCAACCTGTCTTTGAACCTCTTGATCACCATTCTTGGCCATAAATAAAGCTTACTTTCTCCCTTGTACTTGATCGATTTTTAAAAAAGATGTATATGACAGGTTCTGTGTAGCAAGGACAAAGCTAACATATGAGAAACACATTTACGCCTTTGACATCTTTCTTGGCTGAGCTCCCCAAGCAGTAACTTCAACAAAAAATATGGTATTGTAAACAGCTTGATGGCTCATGGTGTACCTGCTACGATCCTCCAAAAGTCACCTTGCAAAAAAACCACCACAACCTGACTGTACATTGTGGGGAATAAAGATGCCTTCATTGCAGCTGTACGAGCAACATTAGCATCCCCCCGAGAAGAATTCTTCTGTTATTTTAAACAGACAATGTATACTTTCAATAAACTCTTTCCAAGTCATAAAATGCCTCATTTACAGGGAAGAAATCAATAGTCCCTCACTTCCCATGTGTTTCCTTTCTTTAAGCTTCTCAATTTAAATGCAGATTGTGACTACAGTGCTGCCGACAGGGACCGGTATGACGTTCCCAGTAGAAGGAGTAAGTAGACGAGAACTGTAACTTAGGGAAAGCGTGGCAGGGAAAAGAAATATATATTCATCCCACCATTCCCTAAATGTTGATTCTGTGCAACGGAAATGAAACTCAAGCTGCCTAAAAAGATTAATTGGCCAGGAATAAAAAGAGTGTTCTGCTTTGGATTATGACTTTGGGTGAGGAAAGGGAAACTGATCAAGATGAATTGCGTGCTGGGTGAAGATTACTGTGCTGAAGTAAAGCGGTGATACATTTGGCTCTCACTGAATGGATCACCATTATTAGAGAGGGGGCTGGTGGAGAACTGGTGGGCTTCTCTACGTGGTCTCAAAGCAGCAGGCTGGAGCGAACCAAGTAGGGATGATCAATGGTAGAGATGGGCACAAAATGAACAATTTTTTGTTTCCATTTTTGTTTTTTTGTTTCGTTATGTAACAAAATGACAAATGAATATTGTCCCTGGAATGAAACGAAACGAACAGAAACACCGGAAATTTTGTCGTGCGTTTCGTTCCTGTTACTGCAATATGAGTGAATTGCTTAAAATCCTTTAAAAAATCACCAAAAAATTAAAATAAATAGTAACAAAACGGTAACGAAATGAATGAAAACAAAAATGATTTTTTTCAAAAATTCGTGAAAAATGGAAACGAACCAAAACGGACCCTCCAAATGGCAAACGACAAACGAAATGCATTTTTTTTATTCGTTCCCATCTCTAATCAATGGTTCAGTATGTCATTTGGTACAGTCCTCATATCCCAGTGGCATACGACAGACCTCAAGATACCCTATTTGGTTCCAGAAGCCTGTTGTCAATTTGTCAATAGAGTGGTACCTCCAATTACAAATGGCCCTAATTAAGAAAAATTTGAGTTATGAAGGATCAGGGCTGCCCTGACCCGAGGGGGGGTGAGTGGCCAAGTGGTGACTTCACTGCTTGCCTGCTCAGCTCCCTGCTGTGCTGGGGAAGCCCGGATCAGTCTTGCTTCAGCCAAATGAAGCGAGACCGATCCTGGCTGTCCCTGAGTCAGCAGGGGGCTGAGCAGGTGAGCGGTGACTTCACCCCCTCACCCTCCTCGGGGTCAGGGCAGCTGCAGCCCCCTGTGCCACAGCCAGGTGGGGGTGGTGAGGGTGGCTCCGCAGCTTTACCTGGCAAAGTTGGGTGGCTGGTTGTGAGGCCTGGAAGCACAGGAAAGGCTTTGCAACCAGCCACCTACTTTTGCTCCCCACCAAACTGGTTGCTCTTCATTCATCGCTCGCTGCAGTGGGCAAAGGGCATCCGGTTTGGTGGGGAGCAATAGTGGGTGGCTGGTTGCGAAGCCCAATGGCTTTGGCTCCCTGCCACCTGCTCCTTTTCAGCTTTTGGTTGCCTGAAAAGGAGGAGGGTGGCAGGGAGGTGAAGCCTCTGGGGGAAAGGCACTCTGAGTGCCCAGAAGTATCCTGAAGTGGCTTAATATGAGAGCCATAATGGGATATATGCAGAAAAAAAATGTTTCCTAGGTAAATATTAATTTCCTTGGCCCCTCCATGGAGCCTAAGAAATCATCTCTCAAACCAACCCTGTTCCCCATTTCCTTAGCCTCTCTGTTGAGAGAAGGGTTTTCAATACACATGTGAATGGCTTCCTTGACCCCTCTGTTGAACCACCTATCTTCTTTGTCTAATGTATGCACATCCTCATATTTGAATGAGTGCTGTTTGTCATTTAAGTGAAGGTTACACTGCTGATTCTGGTCCTGCGCTGTTGCCCCTCCCGTGTTCAGAAGTTCAGTTGCCATGACTCAACTACCAGCTGATTTATGGAGGCCCTTTTTAGGGTTTTCTGAGTAAAAAGCACTCAGAACTGGTTTACCACTACCTTCTTCTGGAGGCATCTTGAGACTGTGTGGCTTGCTCAAATCCGTATAGGCTGGTTCCTCTGAGATGCACAGTGGTAATCAAACTCCCACCTCTGGCTCCTCAGCCATATGCCTAACACACTGATCTATTCAGCAAGCCAGAACAATCCTACCTGCACCAAATAACAGAAGTCCTGACACAGGGGGCAGAAAGGAGCAAGTAGTACTGCTCTGAGGGCAGGCTGGTTCACTCAGTACTCGCCATGAGATGGCAGTACTGCTATTGAAGCAGGAGCTACTTTGAAAAGGAATCTTTTCCTTTTTCCCTTTTGTAACTCGAAAAAAGCAGGCTATTTTGTAATCTGAATTTTTCATATACCTGCAGATTTCTATTAGTAACTCAATTTTTTCATAATTTGGGGTGTCAGTAACACAAGGTATCTATCTATCTATCTATCTATCTATCTATCTATCTATCTATCTATCTATCTATCTATTATTATTATTATTATTATTATTATTATTATTATTATTATTATTATTATTATTATTATTATTATTATTATTATTATTAGTAGTAGTAGTAGTAGTAGTAGTAGTAGTAGTAGTAGTAGTAGTAGTAGTAGTAGTAGTAGTAGTAGTAATTTCTGCTCTAAAGTTCATTCCATTCCAAATTTAAAGGTTTGTCTGTTTCAGGCCTACCCTTGTTCGGTTCAGATTTGGGTTTGTACAAATTTTAAAATAAAATCGTACGAACTCGAACTGATCCGAACCGGTTCAGGTCCTTATCGGGTGGTGGTGGCACCAGCAGTGGTGGTGGCTGATCCTGGCCCCTGTGGCAGGGGCTTTTTGAGGTGCTGGCTTGGGGCCAGTGCCTCGGTTGTTTTTCAAGTGCTGACCGCGTTGGCGCTTTTTTTCTTTATTTATTTATTTTAGAGCACTGACCCAGCCACCCCTGGGGCCGGGTCGGTGTTTTTTATTATTATTATTATTATTATTATTATTATTATTATTATTATTATTATTATTATTATTATTATTATTATTATTATTGGCGCTGTTTCAGGCCTACCCTTGTTCGGTTCGGATTTGGGTTTGTACAAATTTTAAAATAAAATCGTACGAACTCGAACTGATTCGAACCGGTTCAGTTCCTTATCGGGTGGTGGTGGCACCAGCAGTGGTGGTGGCTGATCCTGGCCCCTGTGGCAGGGGCTTTTTGAGGTGCTGGCTTGGGGCCAGTGCCTCGGTTGTTTTTCAAGTGCTGACCGCGTTGGCACTTTTTTTTCTTTATTTATTTATTTTAGAGCACTGACCCAGCCACCCCTGGGGCCGGGTCGGTGTTTGTTTGTTTATTATTATTATTATTATTATTATTATTATTATTATTATTATTATTATTATTATTATTATTATTATTATTATTATTATTATTAATTTTCATTTTAGAGCACTGACCTGGCCATGCCTGGAGCCAGGTCAACACTCCTTTTTTTAAAATGTGTTTTTTTAAAAAAAATTGTTTTGTTTTTCAAGCACCGACCACGTGGCACCTGGAGGCAGGTTGGTGCTTGTTTTATTTATTTATATTCATTTTAGAGTGCTGTCCTGGCCACCCCTTTTAAAATGTAATTTTATTTATTTTGATTTGATTTTGATTTGATTTGATTTTTTTTTTTACTGCCGACCACGTGGCCCACCTACCAGCTATAGTGTGGGCTGGTCAGCTTTTTCTTTTTCTTTTGCCGTCCTGGGACCGGTTCCACAGCCCATGGGCTGGTTCATTGCCCCTGGGTCACCACAGTGCTCGCAAGGCCGGTACTGGGGCCCGTGTGCCGGATCTTTAAAAAATATTATTGTATTTTTATTGTGCTTCTTTTTTTTTTTTTTTACTGCCAACCACGTGGCCGCCTACCAGCTGTAGTGCGGCCAGTCAGCTTTTTTTTTTTTTTTGGACGCTCCCTCCCTGCAGCCAGGAGGACCGGACCAGGAAGGACCAGCATCAGGTAGGGGACACCGGTGAACGAAATGAACTGAAACAAAACGGAAATTTCCGTTTCGTTCCATTTCTCTTAGAGGGGGCAGTTCGTTATTCATTTCGTTATTCGTAACGAAATGAATAATGAATAATGAAACGAACCAAATGTTCTTTTCGTGCCCTTCTCTAATACTGTATCATGTCCAAGCTGCATCTCAGAAACAAAGCAACACAGAAATGTTCAGTTCTTGATTTGCCAGAGTGATAGATCTAAAATAAAAATAAAGAATGGAACTGAGTGAAGGGGTTCTGAAACTAGAAAAATCAATACCTTTACAGCATGGTTTTCTGCAAATATTTTTCTGGGGTAGTTCTCTTACGTGATCCACTTGGATCATGTGCATCTCCCTCCCCCACAAAAAAAAAACCTTTCAGAACTGCATATCCCTAGAGAGGAATGGGTGCTAGTTCTCCAAGGGTGTAAAGAGCGTTATTAAAATTCAAGCTAATTAACAAATTTAATTGAATCTGGAATGAGAGAAGTCTCAGGGTGATGCTTTCCAAAATTGGCTGCAATTATATTCTCTATAAAATCTGGATAAATCCATGGGATGTCCCCCCTCCCCCACCTCATATTTATGAACTTTTGGTGCACTGGTACATGGAAGCATTTGATCTGCTGAAACCATTGAGTGCTTCATGTTTAAATCGTAGATGGAATAGCTGCCCTGCAACCCTCCGTAGAATAGTCCAGTGTTTCTAAATAGGTTGAAAGCCAAAATAGGCAAGCAAAAATATTGCTTTTTAAAATTCTCTTATCTGCTTGTGTAATCATATTGCTTTATATAGAATAGTTAAATCCTGTAGTTTATTTGGCTTTTGACAGCAAACTCATGTGATTTAACTAGACTTTTAAGCTTTCCTTATTTTTTAAAGAGATTTGTCATGGTACATGTGGTTGTGTGATGCTGATATTTGTGAAATGCACATTAAACAATGACTCGGTCAGGTGTAACTGGTTTTTATAGATGCAGTACTTGTCTATAGGTGATACCTTTATAAGTCACTAATAAAAATAATAAAAAAGTCATTGCAAGCTTTTGTGGACAATTATCCACTTCTTCAAAGCAAGTACCCAAATTTCAAATGTGGCAAAATATGTGGTTTGCCAGGAAATTATTCTTAGATGTAAAGTTCTTGGCCAGATTATCTTCACCAGGCACCTCTGTTTTACTGTAGCTGAGGCAGGAAGAAGCAAGGCTGTTGTATAGCTGCTGAAGTCAAGGATTGAGTTATAGCAAGTCCACCTCTTAGTAATTTGTGGAGAAATGGGGGCCATGTGGGTGGTGGACAAAACATAAAATAATTTAAGATTTGGAGGTAACACAGGTATGATGGCAGAAAGCAACAATGGCTTAAGGTTTCAGCTGCACACATTTAATGTTAACAATAAAGAAATTTAAATTGTTAAAGACTTTGTAGACCTTGGCTTAATCCAACTGGAGATAGCAACTAGAAAACCAGAATGCTGAGACTTGAAAGGGTAGCTAAGAAAGAACTAATAAAGATCATGGAGTATAATGCTGTGTCACTGGGAAACAAGGCTAAGATCATCCACAGTACTGCATTTCCAATGTGCAAGTAAGACAGTGAAGAAAGCCAACTGGAAATAAAAATGGATTCATCCAAATTATGGTGCTTGAGGAAAGCTTTGTAGATACCATGCAGAGCCAGAAATATAATCAAGTAGGTTGTAGGTCAAATCAAGGCTGAACTTTCTCTGGAAGCAAAAATGACAGAATTAAAACCGCCATAACCTTGGGCTCCTTGTGAGAAGGTAGGACTTGCTGGAAGAAAGTAATTTTGAGGAAAGCTGAAGGCAAGGAAAAGAGTAAAACCAAATATGATACAGAATGACTCAGTGAAGGAAGTAATGGCCTTGAATGTGCAGACTCAACACAAGGTTGTTAATGGCAGGGCATGTTGGTCTTCGCTCATTCATAAAGTCACCATAAGTTGTAGGTGACTTACAGCACATAACATCAACAAGAACCAAAGAGTGGGATACAATCTGGGTCAATAAAGAACAATACAAAGTACAGTATATGTCTTTACATGTTATGTAAAGACCAGAGTCTGCTCCAGAAGTGAGAATATTCTGTTGGCAGTGAAGACAAGTGGGTTCAAAACCTTACTTAGCCAGGAAGCTGAGCATGTAAATCTCCCTCTCTCTATCTAATTCATCATGCATATTTTGTGGTGCTAAAGAAGAACAATCTCCATGTTGGATTGTCCAAATTCTGTAGAAAAAGAGTGGTCAACAAATACAATTTGAAGATTAAAATATAAAAGGATTTCTAGAAATAAGAACTTGATGCATCCCAGTCACTACAAATGTGTAACAAATTCATTTATTTGCCTGTTTGCTACACTTCTATTCTAATGCAGGTGGCTCATGGTGGTTAGCAGTGGTATATACAAAAAATAGCAAGCAATAGTACACAAATTATATTGCTCTAAGAATGGTACAAGTAAAATGTAAAAACAAACAAACACACAATTTACCGGTAGAACAACCTGTTAAAACCAAATTTAACATGTTTATAAGTTGGATTGGAGGAAAGATCGTGGGTTTGTATGGGGCAATAGCTGTAGAAAGCAGAACAAAGTTGGTTGATGATATAAGTTGTATGTAGAGATAGGCACGAAATTGAAAAATAGTGTTTTATTTTGTTTCTTTGGTAGTTTCATTTAATTTCATTTGTAACAAATTTTAAGGTTGTTTTGTTACAAAATTAAACAAAACGCTGTGCTCCCCTGGGTCCTAGAGGCAACAAACTGACAGGGGAGCTTAAGAACATAAGAACAATCTTGCTGGAACAGGCCACAGCCCATCCAGTCCAGCATTCTGTCTCACACAGTGGCTGACCATTTGCTTCAGGGTATTCCCAAGCAGATGTCTTCACCTGCTTATGATTCCCTGCAAATGGTACTGAGAGATATCCTGTCTATCTCTTCAACCTGGAGGTTGTCCTTAGGCATCCATAAGGATAGCCATTCCTCAAGCTCTTCCCTTTAAGCCCCCGAAATTTGAAAGGTTTGGGGATCAGGGGGCTGAGTTATTAAGGTCCAAAAAGGGTGCCCCTAGGAAAAATATTTCTAATTGGATTTGGAATGGAAGCCAAGCCGCAGCCGTGCTAATTGCCCTCCTGCTGTGGCTTGGCTTCTGAATCCAATAAGAAAGAATTTTTCCTTAGGTGCACCCCTTTGGACCGTAATAACTCAGCCCCCTGAAACCCAAATATCTCCAAATTTCTGGGGCTTACCTAGAATTGCTCCCCTGCCATTTTTCTAGGATGAATTGTTTTGTTCTAGAGGGGGGAAATGCCATTTCATCACAAAATGAAACAAAACGCATCCTACCATAAAAAAATGACAAAACAGTGTTTTGTTTTTTGTTTCATGCCCATCTCTAGTTGTGTATCATCCAGAGGCAAACAATAGCACATGTTTAGATGAACTTTGCCTTTATTGTGGACATCTGTTGGTCTTTCATCTGTTTTCAAGTAGGGCTACATTGTGCCAGAATCTGAGTAGACAGAAGAAGCCAGTGGAGACCTAGTTATGTCCCTACTCCAAATGGACAACTCTCAGATTTCTGTATGTTTAACTTTCATGTTAATGAAAGTCCACAACTATCTTGCAACCTACATGTGACACCTTTAAGGAGTTATTAGGTGGGAGGGATCTTTTCTGGATTGGAGTGTATGTCAATCAATCAACTTAGTAGCGTCTAATTGTTCCCTCTCTATCTCAGGTTCTTTCCCCCCACTTTTTTTCCAGTGTTTGGCCTAGTAGAACTTACAGTATTTTTTGTGTGGACAAGACTACATTTCAGTCTAAAATTGTTAGACTAAAAATTGAGGGTCGTCTCAGACATGGAAGTATACTAAGGACACAACCACACTATTGTGAAACTGTAATTTTGGGTTGGAAAAGTGGAAGTTGTCTTACACATGGGGACATCTTATAGACTGGAAAATATGGGATCTTATGCAGTGACATCATTAGCACTGGTGAGGATAGAAAGCTAGAAGTCCAGAATCTCAAGATGGCACACCATGAGTATTGCTAGAATAGAGATTATGGAAGTAAATAGAAGACCTGGTTGTGGCTTCTATAGCTTCCTTCCTACCTGACATTTTTTCTTAGTAGTCAAAATAAATAAATGAACAATGAAGGACATCATTAATTTGAAGACATACTGGAATTGTAAATATTATCGTTCCACATCTAAAATTGATTCAGTGGGAATTCAGATGTGATGGAGAATGTTATCACCTCACTGATACAAAACTGAGATTAAATTGGTAGTGAGCTTCTAGCTATGGAACACCATAGTATTTATTATTTATTTTATTTATTAGATTTTTATATCGCCCATCTGGCAGCAAAATATCTGGGGCTGATCAATGTTCAGATTAGCCAGTAAGATTGGGACTTTCCCCCATTACCTTGTGAGGGAGAGTGGGATAAAAATAAATTAAAATGCCTGGCACCATAAAAAAAGGACAAGGCAATCTATCAAATCACAATCTATCAGCCAATATTCAAATCTAAAGACAATTTTTCTCAACCATTTTTGGATTTTAGGAACAAGGCCATATCATTTCATGTCAAGTCTCATAATGTCTTTTTAAAAAGCATGACTCATGATTATTGAACATTTGTTTCACCCCTCGGGGAGTCAATTAGCATGTGCTACAATTTGAAACCCAAACATCTAATGTGCCATTTAATTTTCTGGGCCACACAGAGCTCAGTACACTAATTACCTCTGATCTGCTTTAAATAAGTGAATTATTAATCATTAAACGGGTCTCTTTCATAATTCGGTGTAGCAGCGAAAGCATTTAATCTTTTTCTGTCTGGTGCATCTGCTTCTTAACTTCTTTACTCTTAACTCCAGTGCCAAATGTGTGTAGATTCCTCTGCAAAAACCTTCCATTTATCAAAGCAATTAATGGCTGGTGTTTGGGTCCTGAAGATGCACAGGGAATTTGATTGATAATTAGGCGGAGAGCTTCCTTCTGCAAAGGAGAAAACATCAGCACCGGAGGAGTTTGCTCACCCTTTTGGTGACCTTGAACTCATGACAAAGAAAAATGACGAGATTGTAATTATTAAATTAGGAGCTGTTCTAGGAGTCCCAAAACTCCCCCCGCCGCCGCCTGTTGAACTCAGCTTAGCTCATGACTGCATGTTTTAATGAATGAGGGACAATGAGGGACAAGGCACGCTATGAAGAAGCACATTGAAGTTTTTTTACAGGGTTGCAGACTTTTACCTAAGAGATGCTACAGTTTCTTCCAGACTTGGAGAACTCTTTGACCTTTCATAGAAACGCTGATGAGGTTTTCAAAGTATGTGAAATGTTGAAAGATTGGTTTACCACGGCCCCTACCACCACCCGAGTGAGTTTCCGTGGCTGAGTTGGGATTTGAAGCCTCATCTCCCAGTTCAATATCCAATCCCCCCCCCATTCAATCCACTCATTGTTAGAAAGGGCAAATTCTTAAGGGCTGAAAGCACTTGATCATCAGTCAGGGGATTCCTGATCTCCCATAGCTTACAAATTGCCTTGCTTTATTTTGTGAGTGGTTAAGCAGGAGATAAATGCTGCCTTCGATTGCATTTGGTCTGCTCATCCCCATGGCTCTGAGGAGGTGGTGTGGCTGAAATACTACCGTGTTTTTATTGTAATGTTACAGTGGCACCTTGTATAAAGGAATTAATCCGTTCCAAATGAAATTATGTTAAGCAAAATTTCCTTTATACAAATTTCCCATAGGAATGCATTGAAAACAGAGTAATCCCATTTTTATGTTGTACGGATTCGCCCCATAGGTGATTCTGTTAAACAAATTTCCCCTATCTCTGGGATTTTTTTATGTTATACAAATTTTATTTTATACAAACTGTTTGTTACACAAGGGTCCACTGTATTTTTTTTAAAAAATTAGCATGCCCATCTAGTGGCCAGGCCACTTCTCTGGGCTGTTTGCAATAACATGAACATAAAATTCAATAACAAAAATCAATTTAAAGAACAACTACAAAAAAACCCTCATAGACTAACAGTATATAAAAACAACCGTTACAAAAGATAGTGGCATTATAGGGGCAATTAGCCCCCAAATAACGGAATGCCAGAATTTAGAGGGGACAAATTAATAAAGGGCAAGGCTACAGGAGGCCTGGGTAAACTGCCACTTGTTTTCTGATGCCAATGAGGAAAGGTCCCTGTGACACCCCTAGAGGAAGGGAGTTCCATACTAAAGTAGCTGCCACTGAGAAGTCTTCCTCATTATTTTCTACTCATGATATTTGGATTTGACCCTGAAGTTTAGGTCTATTTTAAAGTTTGGTTTCTGGAAAATAATATACTGAATAAGGTTTTTCTGCTTCCTCAGTAATTCTTTGGATTACATTGTCAAAACTTGATTGCCATCGCTTTGCTCATTACTGACATGAGGATTTTTCTGTCCATAGTGTTAACAGGTAGATTATTTTTCCCCTGGTCTTTCCACAGCCCGTTCCTCAGCTGCTCACTAGTCCTGCATACATAAGAAAGGTATTCATTTTCATGCCCTATTTCTGTCCTTTGAAACAGACAAAAGATATTGAGCACATTCGTAAGTCCCTAGGTAGTAAGGAATATTCACATTTCTATATGAAACAATAAAGAATTGATATATGGAATTTATCAGTCCTTTTCCTAAGTCGGTACCAGGGCTTGTGTCAATTATTATTGCTTGCCCTTGGCAGAGTTGTGCATGATCTTACTCATGATCTGCAGTCCAAGGGCTAATTAGTTCTTGATTTCTTCCTCTCCAAAACAGGACTCAAGGCAGGTCACAGTAAGCAGAACATAGCTTCAAATATGCCAACACAATTAAATTTAAAGAAAACTCTTTCGAATGCAAAGCAGGCCTTCGACAAAGCAGTATCCTGACCCAGAAGAACAATGGATCAGCCTGAGACCCAGACCCGACGGAAGAACCTGGTCATTCCCTACATGACTGGAGTGTCTGAGAAGCTTAAAAGATTTTTGGTGAAAACATCCCTGTTTTTTAAGGCAGAACACCAAAAGACATCCCTGTTTATGTCAGTTCAAACCCTTTTTGGGCAAAGGCACACTTGTTTCATGAAAAAAATCAGGCAGAAAATGTTAAAAATTTAACCTCATCCACTATATATAAAAAGACCCAACACCAAAACACCAGAGGAGCAATATAGTATATGTGGTCCAATGCAGTGAGGAGTGTGCAGACCTCTACATTGGAGAAACTAAACAGCCATTAAACAGGAGGGTGGCCCAAGATAGGAGGGGCAACAGCTTAGGTCCAGAAGTGTACCTTCAGTTGAAGGACAAAGGGCACTCCTTTAAAGAGGAGAATGTACACATATTAGACAGAGAAGAAAGGTGATTTAAGAGATCACCTCATGTGTGTATTGAAAACCCCTCTCTCAACAGAGGTGGGGGAATCATACACAATCTGTCTGCTGCTTATCACGCTTTACTTTCATCAATCCCAAGGCAAATCAGAAGCACTTCACACCTCCAGCAGCAATGCCATAGCTAACTACCCGTACTTAATGGGTGTTGGGGAAGGTTGCATAGGTGGGGCTTTCACACACCCTATGCCTATTCAGATCA
This sequence comes from Phrynocephalus forsythii, assembly GCA_029282475.1. Classification (NCBI taxonomy): domain Eukaryota; kingdom Metazoa; phylum Chordata; class Lepidosauria; order Squamata; family Agamidae; genus Phrynocephalus; species Phrynocephalus forsythii. The sequence continues at coordinate 21,548,514 of JAPFRF010000004.1, forward strand.
TGGTCCACCTATGAAACTATTCAAGAAGTTGTCCACCTAATGAGCGTATTCAGGCCTTTGTCCATTATGAGCCTATTCACATCATGGGGGGAAATCAAGGTGAACTATAAAATAGAGGACTCACCACTAACTTTCCTCAGACTGATGAAGCTGCTTGGATGAGTAGTGAAATATTTCAATCTCTCATGAAAAGAAGTCCAGATGCCATGACTCAACCTTCAGATCAACTCACCTGGATGACTGAGAGTCTTCACATACTCTTTTGAATGCAATAACAAAAAGGAAGGAAGGAAGGAAGGAAAACACAGCCCCTATGTGCTTATGAGTCGATACCTCAGCAACTGCTGTTTCCAAATGGCTGCCATATCCACAAATATCTTACTCAGAAGAGGAAAGAGAAAAAGTTTTAGAAAGAAAGAAGTTAAGATGTCACACATTTCTGAAACTAATAAAATATAGGCACATTCAGGAACAACACTTTCAAATTCTCTGCTGCTCCTTAGGTAATTATCAGCCACACTTTCCTTGTTAGATGACAGAACTTTAAGTAACTTCTCCTTAATTTCAATTTGTATTTTTAATAGGCCAGGGAATAACAATTAATTAGGTTACACAGGGAAATCCTTCCAACTCTGAAACAGTTCAGCAATGTTAAAAAAAAATCCAGCTATGGGAGCTGTAGAGGTTTCTCTTTGGAGGCTTTCACGAAATCTTCTGCAAATGCCAAGCCAGTTCTTTTTTTCTTTTTTTTTTTTCTTTTTTTTTTTAACATGGCAAACACAGAACCCATTCATTTTTACTTGCATAGCTAAGGATTAATACAGCCTGATTTCTATATGTACCATAGAATCATAGAATTGGAAGAGACCTCAAGGGCCATCCAGTCCAACCCCCTGCCATGCAGGAACCCCCATGACATTATTTCCGACAGAAGGCCATCCAGCCTCTGCTTAAAAACCTCCACCACCCTCCATGGCAGCATATTCCAGTCATAGGTAATTAGTGTCAAATGCCTAATTTCCTAGCTGTAAGATGCCCCCATGTATAAGACATCCCCCACACACTTTTCCAACCCAAAATTACAGTTTCACAACCCTGCAGTTCTCTCCTTGGCTTACATTTTATAAGACAACCCTAATTTTTTAGTCTAACAATTTTAGACAAAATATAGTCTTATACATGGAAAAATGAAGGCCTGTTACAAAGGCCTTCATAGAATCATCATAGAATTATGGATTTGGAAGTGGTCTATAAGGCCACTGAGTCCAGCCCACTGCTTAGTGCAGGAATCCCAATTCAAGTAGATCTGGCAGGTGGCTGTTTAATAAGATGGTCTCCATTTAGTTACAGCATGTGATTATATTTAAACTATGTTACATTACTTTATTTATTTATATGCCACCCACTACCCAAAGGTCTCTGGGCAGCTTACAACAATTAAAACAATTAAAAACATTAAAAACAATATACTGTGATATTCCTGGAAACTCTCCCCACGAACTAGAACCCTGTAAAATCAAGGTTGCTGATCATGCAGACCGCCTGGATACAGGCTGTAGAGCACTTTCCATCTAAACATAGCAGTAATGGGGAAAGAGATGTCTGTCCCATTGTTTTTTCTGGCATGCTTAGCTGAACCCTGAGTGCCTGAATGGGGATTCTGAAGTATAATGGACTTATATTTTCATCCATGCCCAGCTCTTCAATTTATTCATGTCTTAGACTGATATCCTGGAGATGAAGATCAAGATGATGGCTGGTTTTCAACAGCTGAGATTTTGGCAAAATGCACCTGTCATTTGCCCTCCAGTCATTTCCAACTAGAGATGGGCACAAAAAAAACTTTTAGTTCATTTTGTTATTCATTATTCATTTCATTACTTAAAATGAATAATGAACCCAGAGTGAATTTAGAATGAAACGAAACGAAACGAAAAAAATGGCTTGTTTTGTTTTGTTTTGTTTCGTTAATGGTGGTGATGTCTCCTACCTGGTGCTGGTCTTTGGTCTTCCTGGCTGCAGAGAAAAGCCGACTGGCCCGTGCTACAGTTGTAGCGCGGGCCATGTGGTCGGAAGTAAAAATAAAAATAAAAATAAAATAAAATAGTTGTTGTAAAAACATGTTTGCTGAAAAAGTGCACTTCAGCCCTATAACATGTGTAGCAATTTTGCTATGCTTTAACAGCCCCTAGCACACTTAGCTTCCCCAAACCTTCATTACAAAAATACTGCTGCCTAGGGATGTGTTTTGGGGGCACTGAGTCCCTGAGGTTGACTAGCACGCTGCAAATGCTCATGCAGTATATGCATAGGTAAAGGTTCCCCTCTGCATATGCGTGCTAGTCATGTCTGACTCTAGGGGCGGTGCTCATCCCTGTATTCAAGCCAAAGAGCCAGTGTTGTGCAAGTCCGTGGCCATGTGGCCAGCATGGCTGCAAGGAAACAGTTTTACCCTCCTGCTTTTTACGGTGGTATCTATTTATCTACTTGCATTTACATGCTTTTGAACTGCTAGGTTGGTAGGAGTGCTAGGTTGGCAGGAGAGTATATGCATACCCATGCACATTTGTTTTAGGTTAAAAACCTTGTATTTCCCATGAAACATTAGGTTTTCTGGGGAAAAGATTTAATGCACAGAAATACAGATGTTTGCCCCCCCCAATGGATTGTTTCTTACAACTTTTCAATTAGTTTATTGCCTTTTACTCTCATTTAAAAACTTATTTAATTTAATTTTACTGGTTCTATTTTGTTTACAAATTTATTGTTGTTATTATTTTATTAATTTGGTTGTATTATATATGTAATTGTATTTTGGATAGCATTGTAAGCCATCTAGAGTGGCCAGTTGGCCAGATGGGTGGGGTATAAATAAATAAATAAATAAATAAATTACAGCAGATTTCTTGCAGAGAAAAAGTTGAGAATTTTTTTTAAAAAGACACAAAACATTTATAATCCATTCAGCAAGGCGAAAACATTTGAAGGGGTTTTTCTTTTTCATTCTTAGAAAGAAAGTATAAGGATTTGACACTTTTGTTTTTAACCTACAAGAAAAATCATGTAAAAGTGTGTTTGTAATGTTATCCTTCCATGCACACATTTGCAAATATTCATTATTGTCCTCTTGTATCTTCAAATGAATAAAGTAAATAGGGCATATCCAAACTTTGGCCCTCCTGATGTTTTGGACCACAACTCCCAGAATTCTAAGGTTAGATTGCCAATGACAAAGGACTGTGTGAGTTGTGGTCTAAAACATCTGGAGGGGCAACGTTTGGACATCCCTGAAGTAAATCCAAAAAATACTGAGAAAAAAGTCAAAGATTATCAAATGTTTGGCTGAAATCCGATTGCTTACAGAGTAAGTTGCCACTAGAGTAGATCTGCAGAATCTGAGATTTGGTGAGTGATCTTCTCTAAAAGTTCAGTGCATATCTTCTACTCTCTACTTACTAAACACTGCCACTGTAAAGTATAATGCAATGGCAAAACGCCAAAACAAAGTTCAAAAATCCAACACCCTAGCATTAATGTTCATACTCTAACATTTGCACACTGGTCAACCACATGACTAGAAAATAAATTCCAAACCACATCTTCTCAAAGGCATCTCATTCCGAATGAAATATCATGTACTGGGTGTAAAGGTTTGCTATCTGGATATCATTTGTGCAATAAACAACTTCTAGGTCCAAACTAAATTGCTTTCCTCTTGCTGCTTCTACTGCTTTGTAAATCCACTAATGAAGGGACAAATGCTTTCAGACAAGTAGATAGTATGTTTATTTGCACTGCCGAGGATTTCAGGAGACCTGTGAGCTTAAATGGATTCTGCTTTAGAGCATGTTTAAAGCTTGCTTTTATCCCCCAAATTGAAAATGGGATATTTGCAAGCCACGCTGTTACTAAGCGGTGCAGGAAAGAAATACAGCTACTTTACCATGAGAGCAGGTTAAAAATGGAGTGCTGGACTCCTGGCTCAATTATCATGGATTTAGCAGGAAAGGCAATTAGGTGTTACAGGTCAGAGTCTGCTAAAACCAGCTTCTCTCTTTTATTGTGAGAACTACTGCCTATCTGTGCCAAATATTTACCAAATGCATGTACATGATTCTTTTCAATATCTATGCAAGCTGAGAATAATTATATAACAACAATCTTAGAATTGCAAAGTTAGAAGGGGCTCTCTGCATCACCAAGTCCAGCCTTCTTCAAGGAGGTGCAGCCGGAGACCAAAAACACTGAGCTACTGGATATCAGTGGGGTGTTGTTGTTGTTGAACCTACAGTTCATCCCAGTCAACGCAACACAACAACCCCCTCAGGGAAAGGAAAACAAACAAACAATACAAAGCAGAATGGGCTCCCCAGAGGGCCACCTCCTCACACAGCTGCCCAGACATACCGTGTGCTGGTCTCACAGGAATAGAATCCTAGGACCCTAGAACCATAGAGTTGGAAAAGGCCTATAAGGCTGTTGAGCTCATGCCCCTCCTCAGTGCAGGAATCCAAATCAAAGTATATACCCGATGATGGCAGCAGGCTTCCTTCATATTAAAGGATGGAGCAAAGTTGCAGTTGCCTCTCCCCCACCCCACCCCACTTTGTAACCTGAGAGCTGTAAGAGTTAGAGCTGCCCCTCCTCAGAGTGAAGCAGCTGCCTCAGAAGGGCAGCAAATGGTTCATTGGGTCTATCCCAAGAGCCGGAAGATGCAGTTTTTTTTTTAAAAAAGCACCTTTCTGACTGACGCAAACACATGACCTGAGCAGCGTTTTTCAAGTCCTCACGATGGCAGAGCAGGGCTGGGAGGGGGTGGGGAGTGTATGCGCCTGCGCAAGGTTTGCACAAGACGTGGCCTGGTTTCTTAGGGCTGGAGCAGCATCGTGGGTTCCTGAAAGGGGGCGGGAGCAAAGAGAGAGAGGGAGAAAAGGGGAGGAAGGGAGAAGGGAAGGAGAGAAAGGCGGGACGCCATCCGGGAGGAGAGCATCCCTGGAGAAGCAGCCTCTCTGGCTCCAGCCGGGCTACCCAAGCAAGTGCTGTCTCAGATACACACACACACACACACACACACACACACACACACACACACACACACACACACACACACACACACACACACACCACCACCACCACCACCACCACCACCACCATCTGCCAAAAATTTTGCTCATCTTTTCTTGTGCTTCTTCTCCCCCCCCCCACAAATTCCACCCTCAATGGCTGTATCAGATCAGAAGCCTCTCAGCTGATGCTCAATGCGATTTCCTTTCGAAAGCAGGCAGATCACACTCCCTCTCGTTTGCTCTTTACTCTCGCCCTGACTCTGTTCATAGATAAGAAGTGGCTTTCGGAGTTTCCACCTTCCCTGCTTCATTTAAAAAGTGCCTTCTTAACCGTCACAAAAAAAGAGAAGACCCAGAGCTGGTTCGAGGAAACTGCGCTTCGGGGGGCGTGGCCGAAGGCCCCCCCAGAAAAGCCAGCTGCCCGTGAGGCCACATTTAAAAGAGGTGCCCTTGATTGCTGATAAAAGCGGCCTTTAGATGACATGAGATAGAGCTATAAATTTCTTCTCCTCGTACATGTATTTTCATGGAGAAGGGGATGCCTCCTGAACCAAAATCAATTGGCAGGCTCGAAGTTCTCATATACCCTGAAATAGGTATTTATTTATTTATTTATTTATTTATTTATTTATTTATTTATTTATTTATTTATTTATTTATACAACTTATAAGTGGTGCCATCTTCCACTTCTAGGGATCGAAAGTTGGGCTGATATCGTTTAAAGTGGAAAACATGGGGATCTAGACTACCTAATGTGACAAAACGCCATGGGAATCATAAAATTCAAGCCACATGGCACAAGTGTGTGTTTCTCAGCTCTGTCCACTCCATGTAGATTGAGATCTACATATTCAGAGAAGAGTTTTCATTGTCTCGAGGTGATGGTTTGCTCTTTCCTCATCATTTTAGAATTTTTGTGTTTTGATAGTAATAGTATTTTCTCCACCACTGCTGCTTTCCCACGCCAGCTTCCTCTCATGCTACCCCAGAGTGAATTATTTCCTGCTGCTTTCTGGAAAGGGTAAAATTTATGCTGAAATTTTTATTCAATGGAAATTCACAATCAGGGTCTTTTCAATCCCAGCTTTTGTTTATTGCTTCACTGTATTACTGCCCAAATTAGATAACTGGGGGACTTATTTTTCTACCTCCCAAATGAGCATATTTTGCATAACAATTTTTCATATGCTCTTGAATCAGCAAACTGCCTGTTAATTGCTTGAACTACTCCCAAATTGTTTGGCTGCTCTATTCGACCTGCCTTATAGTGCATCTATGTTATTGGGCAGCACAGCAAATCAGCATTCTACAAAGGAATTCTAAAACAGGGGCAGCTCAAACAAAAAATATATAATTTTGAAACTGGACTTCAGATCAGCACTAAATTTGGAACAGATGTAGCTGACAGTCAGCTCTTGCATAGTGCCAAATCTAGGCAAACAGTTTTTGAGTTAATATTTTTTAAAAGTAAAAACATTCATGCAGAAACGGGTGATCGTAAACATCCCCAGATCCAAAACAGATCAAAGCGAGGCATTCCACTGAAAAATTTCTTAAACCGAGGCATTCCCATTCCCAATAATTTCTTTTTGTAAACCAAATTTTTCAGTAACTGAAGCATACGTAAACTGAGGTACCACTGTACTTGTTAACTAGCAATTTATGTTATTGGCCCTATTGCACATAATCTGATAAAACCACACAGGAAGATTTCTAGCCCACTTATATTTGTGTATGACCGTATACAGTATTTGTATATACACATATAGACACATGCTCATAAATATAAAGTCATTGTTGCTGTTTTGGAAACAAGCAAACCACCATGTTCCCCCGTCATGAATCTGTCAATGAACTTGCATGCACCACTAAATTTTCATAAAAAATGACACCCATGTGCCAAGGTCTGCCCCAGCTTCCTAGTTATTTGCATAAATTAATGTTTTAGTTCCCTACTGATGAAGGCTGCGGGAAAGATTAGGAGTGGAACAATGTGATTGCTTTCTGAGTAGGAAAGAATCACCCTCTGAGTAGGAAGGATCACCTTATGTTGCCCCAAGCTGCTTGCAATTATGGGAAGGCTCCCAGATCAAAGACCCTGAAAACTCACTATTAGAGATGGGCACGAAACGACCATTTTTTCATTACCGTTCTCTGTTACTCGTTCCGTTACGTAACGGAACGACTAACGGAGAATGGTGTCATTTAGGAACAAACCGAACAGAACCAGAACAAATGAGTTCGGTTCTGTTCGGTTCGTTCCTCCTTGCTGGCAATGACAGCCCAGCTGTCATTGCCAGCAGCGGGGAAGGATTGAGAGAGCCCCGTTCTCGCCTCCGCAAGCGGAGGCCAGGCCACGGCTATCTCAATCTCCGAAGCAAGGGGGGTGACAGCCGGCTCAGCTGTCACATCCCTGCTGCGGAGATCAGATCGCTGCCCGAGATGGGCCTGCGACCTGGACTCTGCGAGGGGAAGCCGGATCTCAGCCCCCTCTTGCTGCCCTCCGCCCCACAGCGTGACAGCCCACTGGGCTACTAGGCTCTGGGGCGGAGAAGGAAGGGTCTGTGCGATCTGGTCTCGGCGCAGAGCCCAGATCGGAGCCCCCTCTCACAGCTCTCCACCCCACAGCCTGACAGCCCACTGGTGGGCTGTCAGGCTCCAGGGTGGAGCCGAGAAGGAAGGGGCTGTGATCCGGTGTCCGCAGTGTGGAACATGGATCGCAGCCCCCTCCCGATCAGCCTCCGCCTTCCCTGCACTGGATGACAGCACCAGGCGCTGTCATGGCCCGCACGGGGAAGGCGGGACCCCCGTTCAGCCCCTCTGCATGCAGAGGAGCTGAACAGGGGTCTCTGTCAAGTGGATCTCTGTGCGCGGAGACCAGATCGGAGCTCCTTCCTTCCTGACTCCGCCCAGAGCCTGCAGCCCAACGGGTTGTGAGGCTGTGGGGTGGAGGGCAGAGAGAGGGGGCTTCGATCCAGTCTCCTGCACAGAGACCGGATCGGAGCTCCTTCCTTCTCGACTCCGGCTCTGGGGCGGATTCGAGAAGGAAGGGGCTGCGAGAACCTGGCTCCATCTCCTCCGCCCTGGGTGGCGGCTGGGCAGCTGTCACCCGGGTCGGAGGAAATTGGCTGAGCCTCACGGGGAAGCCGAGTCCCCCACTTCTCCCCTCTGCACACAGCGGGGTGAAGGGGGGGTCTGAAAGGGATTTTCCCCACCCATGCTCTCTCCCCCACTTCCCCCCTCCTGAAGCCAGCACCCAGTAGCCGCTGGGTGCTAGCTTCAGAAGGAGAGAAGATTTAAAAAGCCCGCTCCCTTCTCCCACCTGATGGGGTGGGGAAGAGCGGGCTTTTAAAATCTCCCCCCAGCCTCAGGCACCGGAGCCGCTGGCAAGCCCAGGCAGGAGAAAAGTCCCACAGCCATGGGAGCGCTCTCCTGGCCGGCTTAATGGCAGCTCCGGTGGAGCCCCAGCCTGGGACAACTCCCCGCGGCTGTGAGAGGGCTCTCCCAGGAGGCTTGCCACCGCCTCTGGCATGCGCCCAGCCCCAGGAAGGCTCCCCGCAGCTGCGGGAACAATTTCCTGGTAGGTGCCCAAAAACGGCACCCGAAAAACAAAGCGGGCCCCTGGGGCGCGAAAAACGGTAACCGAATGAAGCGGACCCCAGGGCCCAAATAACGAGCACGAAACGCCATTTTGGCATTTTGTGCTCATCTCTACTCACTATCATTCCAGGAAATCTTGCAAATGCAGAAAACTCCCCACATGCCTGGAAGGGACCTAGTAAGCATGGAGACTGTGTTGATGCTGCTTTTCATTAAGTACATTGGAAGTGTGTCAGGAATGTCTGCATTTTAGTCACAGTTATATCTCTAATAAGTCATGAAACTCACTGAAGTAGATATTGAGCTATTTAACAATGTGATCAGATGGACATTTGTCCTGTCATTTAGTCTACTGTGAGGATAGGCTGCTTTGCTCCTTTGGTTAGCAAACAGACAAAGCAATTCCTATGGTGAACCAGCCTGTCACCGGATTGTTCCTACCCAAACATTTCTGGCTCTAGGCTCCGAAAACTTTTGGCTGCAAAGTTGGCAGCTCAGTGGTTCTAATCCCAGGTGCCATGCAGCGGAGCGAGTTCCTGCTGATAACCCCAGCTCCTGCCAACCTAGCAGTTCCAAAGCATGAAAATGCAAGTAGATAAATAGGTACCGCCGTAAAAAGTGGGAAGGTAAAACAGTGTTTCCTTGCAGCCATGCTGGCCATGTGGCCATGGACTTGCACAACACTGGCTCTTTGGCTTGATTACAGAGATGAGCACCGCCCCTAGAGTTGGACATGACTAACATGCATGTGTGGGGGGAATTTTTACCTTTTTAGCAGGGGCTACTGCCTTGTTTCATTTTGTTTTAATGTGGGTAGGATCGCTCCATTATGATTTGTTTCCAGCCATCACTTGTGACGGCTGGAAATAAACCAAAGCAGAGCTTGTGGCTTTAAATTTCTCTTTCACTTTCAGTTTCCTAATACTGTATTGTTGTGGCTTTAAAAAGCAGCTTAGCCATTTCACAACACCAGACCTTTAAATACTTCCTCCACTACTTCCTGGAGGGACACAGGAAGGAAGTAAAGGTCTGATTGTTTTCAAGTCTATTATGATGACAATGATGTAGTATAACACTTAGGAGGAAAAAATCTCCTGGAAGTGGGATCAGAGAGGAGGGAACAAGGAGGGATATTTTTGTTCCCTTTTTTTTTCATAAGGGAAGCAGACCAATAGGCACACTCGAGATGTGTATGCCATCTGGATGCCAGGATTGTCTCAAATGTCACAGAAGATCTCTCTCCACCCTGAAGCGGCCTATATAGCCCTCTCCAATTGAGGCTATGTGAACAAGCCCTAAGCTGCTGTGAACACATTGGAAGAAAGGTGGACTATAAATATAACCAATAAAATTCATAAAACACAGGGACTTTTTCATTTGCAAAACAATGATGCCAAAACCTTCAATTTTCTCTTCCCGTCTAAACCTTGATGAAATATTTGAAGTTGTGTGTGTAGGAAGGTGGCATTTGATTTATCCAGCAATGTATCTACCGGTATTTGGGAGGTATCTCAATTGCAATCCGCAGTATGGGGTGTGTACATCTTGATCTTGAATAAGGTCCACAAGCATTATAAAAGCCATGCTGTTTGGGGAGAGTGAAGTTGCTAGAAGTGGTTTCTTTTTATGGATTAACATAGTTGCCTGCATTTTTAACTCCCCTTGGAGTCCAACTTTGGTGGGTGGGCATCATGTGTGCCTCCCCCCAATTTATGCAGTTCCCAAGATACTTTTTAAAAGTGCCAGCATGGCTCCTAATTGTTTTTCAAGCTGATTTGTGATGGTTACACTTAAATCACTTTTGATATCTTGTACTTAATACTTACCTATTGCTTTCAGCCCCCTTATCTAAAACTATACATCTTTTTCACCTTGATTGACCTAATTGACTGAGAACGTATTCCCTTCAACCAAGCTCTTTCTGGTTTCCAACCACAAATTAACCTAGAAAAAAACTGATGGGAAACTTCCTGAATCAGCCAGAATAATTATGATCAAGGGCTTCGTTTTTACAGGAATTTTTTTCCTTCAAACATAGTTAAACATTTAAATAAGTTTAAATGAATTCTGCTAAGCACTGTATTAAAATTTTCAATCAATGTAGAGGGTCACATCTGTCCTCTTAATGTGGAACTACCCTCATAAGAAGAAGAGGGGAAACTGACCATCAACCTACGAAAGCTTTGGACTACCTAGAGCTGACTACTAGGAGCCTGGCCTTGGGCCTTCACATGGGGCACTTTTACATGACCCCTAAAATCTGAGGCAAAGGGCTCCCAGATGCGGAGCTTAAAATTGTTTTCCCACCAGCTCCGGACTTTAAAAAAAATAAGTACAACCACGCCCACCTAAGCGTGTCCCAGCGCATTTTCCAAGTACCTGGTCTCCGAAGGTGGCAAATTTCTGATGCGGATTGCAAAGCAGTGAGTGCCAGGCTCTCCTCGCCTTGTTTTTTTTTGGGGGGGGGTTGCCCCCTGCCCCTTTAAGAGACTGGAATGCTTCCCGGAGCAGCTCCCGATGGCAGAGCGGAGGTGAGCCAGCATTCTTTTCTCCCTCTTTTTCTTCCTCCCCTCATCACAAACAGGAGCAAGGGAGTGCGGAGGGGTGGGAACACAGCAAGAGGAGCAAACCCCCAAGATCTCTAGTCCGGGTTTAAGTTGCCAGTGGATCTTAGGGGTCATGTAAACGCACCCTTGGTCAACAGAGAAAAGGCACAAGACCAGGCACCTAGCTGTATCTGGCCAACGTAACCACCCCAATGCAGCTGCTGCACTTTAGTTAGCGGAGTTAGAGAACACCTTTTCTAAGCCTAGCATTTAAAATGGCCTCGTTTCACTATGCTCTGGCTTTTTCAGATGCTATTCTTGTGGCCAGGTTATAGCTTTCCTTTTAAACAGTTATCCCCAAAATCCATCTGGTAGCCTAAACACAACATGTGCTTACGAGATGTTTTACAGTCTCTTAAATGCTTTTTCATCAGTTGTCCGCAATGTTTCTGTTTAATAGGCCAGTGTCTTCATAGTTTACAGAGGGAGGGAGAGTGAATATAATAAGGGAGCCTCTTAAACAGTACAGACATGAACAAAAGGTTGTTTTTTAAAATCAGAGTTTGTGAATCCCCCTGCATCAGTCCCAAGACAGCTGGATGCTGCATTTGTTATAGAGGTGGGTACTTCATGCTCCACATGAAGCACAAAATAAGGCACCCAGATGGGCCAGAGGGCCATCTCCTAACCCCTCCAGGCCAGAAGACCCATTTAACTGGCTCTGTGCACCACTGGAGTCATCCACCATCACTCCAATCTGGGCAGGAGCCTGGGTGGCCCTTCCCCACCTCCTCAGGCAACCAGCCACTTAATGGCCATGCCTCCTTTCCATCCCGCTTCCTTGTTGTAGTGGTAAACTGTGTGAGGAGGCGGGGATAAGCCAGCTAGGCTCCTGCCTGGTTTGGACCACCCTTACCAATGAAGAAGGACCCTGGAGGCACTCAGAGCCAGAGAGGTGTCCCAGTCAGCCTGGGGGGAAGTGGAAGTTGGAACCTTGTAGTGCTGTGTTATGCATAAAGTGCCCACTTCTACTATATTCCCTACCATACATTGATTGATTGACACATGTCTCCCACTTTTCATCCCAGTGAACTCATGGGGTGTGCATGGTTCTCCTCACTACTTCATTCTCACAACAGCCATGCATGGTAGGTCAGGCTGAGAATATCTAATGCTAGCTCATCCAGTGATTTTCATGCCTCAGTGGAGGCTTGAGCCAAATCCATCCATCCCAAGTCTAAGAAATTAATGACTCCATTGTAATGTCCTGGCTTCATCTTGAATGACTAGTTAAATGACTGCAAAATGGGTTTCTTAGTGGGGTGAGCCTTCCAGCCAGTTATTGGCCATCCGAAGCACTGAAGACCAAGAAGATGTGCTGGAAGACAAGAGAAAAGCAGACCCTTATGCTCTGGTACACTTTGTTCAGGGCACATAGAGACCTTGGATACAATGTCCTACATCTCTTGTGTTTCCTTTCCTTTCCTGCTTTTGTCTACTGCCAGCATTGTAGCTGGTCTCTCTTTTAATTTATCTGTTATGTACAGTTATGGTAATGCATATACTCAAAACAGATTGCAAATCCTGAGTTGTATTTACCTCAATGAAGGACATCCTTCTGGCACTGAAGGGTTCTGCCGGGTTGCCATTTATCTAACAGTTAAATGGAGATGTTTTATCCTGCGGCGGATGTCACCTGAGTACTCTAGTGCACAATTATTTCTTTCCATCACTGACATGCTTGTCAGGTTTGATTTTATGACCGAAGCCCAAATGTTTTGGGACGTAAACAGAGTTCGAAAGAAATTCTCTCATGGTGTGCTATCTGTGGTTCTGAGAACACTTGGTTATCAGCCAGTCAGCGAGTCTGCTGCCTGGTCCAGTCCCTTGGACAATTCCCTTGCCCCCCACCTGTACCCTCACAAGTCTTCTTGACGTGGTGATAGGGCCTAGTCCGGTGGCTAGAGAAAGGGATAAGAGCAGCTGCTTCTTAGCACGCAGCTGCTGAATAGGAAACCCAGGCAACGTGTGGAGAGATGTCAGTGTCTGCAGTTCCTTGACAAGTAGAGGGTCGAACCGCCTCCCTATTGCCTGCCCCTCAGGAGATATGCCAGGAGATTTCAGGAAAGTGAGGGCAGGAGAAAAGAAAATTTAATGTTCTGTCAGGGAAGGTAATGAAACATGGCTGGAAGGACCTTCAACCTTAACAAGACTGTATTTCCTGGTTTAGAAGAAGACAGAGGAGAGGAGATTGAAATAAGGTGGTAAGAAGGAGGTGAAGGTGAAACCTTCTTAGGAAGGGGTAGCCTCAAAACACCTAGGGAATAAAGTATCCTGCATGAAGACAAGACCTAGAATAATGAATAATTACTGACCTGTATCTAATATCTCATTCTTGGAGAAGGCAGTGGCCTCTCAGCTCCAGAGGTTTCTGGATGAGACAAATTACCTGAATCCATTTCAGTCTGGCTTCAAGTCTGGTTATGGGATGGAGATTGCCTTGGTTGCCTTGGTAGATGACCTATGCTGGGAAGTGGATAAAGGATCTATATCCCTGTTGAGTTTATAGGAACACTCAGCAGCTTTTTACACTATTGACCATGGTATCATCCTGACCCATCTCTCTGGAATGGGACTTGAGGGCACTGTTTTACACTCTACCTGGAGAACAGAAGGCAGAAGGTGGTGCTAAGGGATTCTTTTTCAGTACCCCGAACGCTGACCTGTGGGGTCACTCAATATTCTGTTTTGCCCCTATGCTATTCAGCATCAACATGAAATCACTGGGAGAAATTACGTAGGGTTTGGGGGATCAGTATATGACAGAAGTGAGTACATGCCTTCACTGGGCCCCTTGCAGTTCCATGGAAGTGTCTGAAAGTTGAGTCATGGGTACTGGACTTCTTTTTCTTGAGAGACAGAAACGTTTCACTAGTCATCCAAACAGCTTCATCAGTCTGAATACAGCTAGTGTGACTCCTCCATCTTATAGTCAGCTTTGACCTCTTGTCACCCTGGTCTGAAATAGGCTCTTAAGATGAAAAATGGCCTGAATAGCCTTGTTAGGTAGACAATAGTATCCATAGCCTTAAGGTGAACAATAGCCTAAGGTGCTGAAACCTCTCCAAAAGGAAAACCTCTCAACAGAGGTGGTGGCCTCAGGCATAGTCTATCAGCTACTTATCAGGGTGTGCTTTCAACAATACCTAGACAAATCAAAAAGCCTTCACCACCAAGGCCATAGATAATGACCCATACTTTATAGGTTTCAGCACCTTGGGCTATTGTTCACCTTAAGGCTATGGATACTGTTGTCCAGTAGCACATCTGTTAAGTGATGGGTGATGGGTTCTGTCAGGGGGTCAAAGTTCCCAGCAGTGAAGGACCAAATATTTCTACTGGCTGTGGAGCAACATCATCATCTGCTACCCCATCAGCCACCCTGTTCCATCTGGATTTAGCTGCCATCCTCACTGTGACTAGGGTGTCAGGGTGTGTGGGAAGAGTTTCACTCCAGTACCAAGACAGGGCTCTGAGCTGTCCCTCTTGTAGGACTAATGGCAGATCCAATTCGCTGATCTGGGTCAACACAGTTGCCTGGACTTTCAGACTGTGTGGCTACACAGATTGCCATGAGGGGTACCCACACGTTTACCACTGATCTAATGAGTGTTACCCTTTAACAAATGATTCATTCCATTTCTGTGGTGCAGTGAACTTGGGATGCCCTTAACACAACATGTTCAGATATAGACCTTTTGGTTCATGGGGTATCAAAGACAATATCCATCTTTTAGTTGTACTGAATTTTGGGCACACAAACTTCCATGTAGACTGGAGGAATCATATGGAGTTGTAGAGCAGCCTGAAAGTGGTCAATATTTTTGAAAATTGGCTTGTATGATCAGAGCACTGATCGTGCGCCTCTCCTGAAGCTTTCCTGCGTGTTCGGAGGTGGGCATTATTCTGGGGGCATTTATCCCCCTCACTTTTCTCTCCCTTCCTTGCCCCACAGTGTTCAGGGTATATGGAAGCCTATACAGCAAGAGGTCTTGTGAATCCTTTGCACTGGATTCATTGTGGAACTTGATTTTGGTGATTTGGATCTTGCCCCCCCCCATTGATCCAAGACTGATTTGGACCAAAAACAGCTCCTGGATTTGAATCTAAACTTGAAAATCCAGATCTCTGTGCCTCCCACTTTCTTGCTGTTAAAAAGGGAAGACACACATACACAGGTTGTAGTATTACCTTCAGAGTAGGAAGGTTTCTTATCCTGGTCTTTTCTCAAATTATTGCCTTGCCATTTGAGTTGGCTTTTTTCCTCCCCAGCCCAAACAGGGTCCTCTACAAATACCCCCCAATATTGGAGGTGAAACATTAAGCTGTACTTGGCTACCCGTTGCCTCCCGGATCAGATTCAAGGTCTTGGTTTTAGTTTATAAAACCCTCCATGGCCTGGGCCCGGATTACCTGGCAGAGCAGATCGCCCAGCGGTGAAGTTCGACCCGACCTGTTCGGCAGGCACGGGCGCACTCGCTCCGGGTTCCAACTCCCCGAGAGGCAGGCGTTCCCTTACCCGGAGCCGGGCCTTCTCGGTGGCTGCTCCATTTCTATGGAACAGCCTACCCAGCGAGGTGCGCTCTGCAGAGTCCCTGCTGGCCTTTCGCAAAGTGGTGAAAACTATTCTATTCGCGAGGCCTTTGGTGACCTAGTTTAGCCCCCCCTTTTTTTGCCGCCATCGACCACCGACCACTGTCTATTATGTTTAGGACTTGATAGAGTAGCAGTGAGGCTTGGAACTAAAGGGTGCTCCCCTGCTGCTGTTCTCTTGTTTTTATTGTGTTTATATTGATATGTTGGTTTTTTTTCGTGTTATGTTGTATTGTATTGTTCTGTTTGCTGACCTGCTCAGCTGTGTTAGCCGCCCAGAGTTCCCGTTGGGAAGATGGGCGGGATATAAGTCTAATAATAAATAAATAAATTAATAAATAAATGTGTGCCAAAAGGGAAAGATAGGCTGCTCCTCTGGATTTGAAAAGCATACAGGTTATTATCAATAGATACAGGAGAAAAAGTAAAAAGAGAATAGAATAGCACAGGACACTATAGGCTGAACTCAAACTCAAAAGAGTAAAAATGAAAACAGCAACAAAAAACAATTCCAGGGCCAAAATAGGGATATGGGATAAGAAAATAAAGGATGCCTAATAAAACTAAACTACTGCTCTTACAGAAAAGCATGGAGGCAAATATACACAGCAAACCTAGCGTGGTATAGCGGACAGAATAATGCTCTAGGATTTGGGGGGACCTGGGTTTGAATCCCCAGTTCTGCCATAGTACATTCCAACAAACATATGCATAGATCAACATCCTTTCTTTTTAAAATGGTAGTTGGGAAGGATGAGTGACGTACATTCTTATTTCACATTGAAGCGAGAACAGTGAGCCAAGTCCATCTTTTCTTTGTATTCTTGTTCTGAGGTGTCCACATTAAAAAAGAAGATTTTATACCTCACAGTTTTTATACATATATATATATATAAAGGTTTAGCTTCTCACCCTGCTGAACATTCTTCTTTCATGAAGAAGACAGGGGATCTGTCTTCTCCTGCTGATGGCTGCCTTATTCTCACCATTCCCGAAGTTATTTTTATATGTCGTTATTGGAGACAAACCTTAGCTTTTATGCTTTAACACCGTTGGAAGCCTCATTTATGATTCACCCAAAGCCGTTCCCCATTACTGACAAGTGTGGATCAACAGGGTCCCTTTGATCTCCCTTTGCGGGTTTGACTGTGAGGAATATATTTTAAAGAGAATTGGAAAGTCAAAATATACCCCTGATCGTCCGGCCTTCTCAAAACCCCTGGCGGTTTCCTTCACTTTCCCTCCCATGTGGCTTTCTGGTTGCTCTGTTCCTTCCAAGTCTCCTTCTGTCGAGGTTTTTGGTGTGCCTCAGCAAGCAGGGGGCGTATGGCTCAATGTGACTGATAATGTCACTGCTGTTGTTGTACTGGGTTTTTATTAAAAACAAAGAAAAGATTTACATTTTGATGTACACATCAAGCACATACAAATGTAGACTTCTGTGCCAGGGGAGCAGTATCTGGCCTGTCCCCCCCACGCTGCTGCACATGGCTTGCTTGCTCCCCCCCCACTCGCTTGCCCCTCCTCACTTGCTCACCTCCATCCACCCGATCTCCTGGCCTCCCCCTGCTCACGGATCACTCCCATTTACCTGATTGGTCCCTCATTCAGACACCTGACACACACACACCGCACTCACTCCTAGGACACAGCACTGGGCTTTGCTGCCTGGATCAGATGGGATTCAGAGCATTCCATCAGAGGCAGTGGCTTGGCCTTGTTGCTGCAGCTAATCTCAGATGGCTTCTCCATGGCAGGGAAGCCAAGGTTGCTTGGGCTGATGAGATGCTGTGCTGCCTGGGGAAGCTAAGGTGGCAAGGTGTTGACAGAAGGAAGAATGAGTCAGCAGTGTGGTAGTGAGGGGCACATATGCTATCCCAAAAGTTTTGGATTCAGTCTCAAGTATGCATAACTTTAGTCTGGATAAAAAAAAATCAACCCCTCTCTCAGATTATTCCAGTCCTCTCCCTTCCTGTGACTTGAATGGGAATAGCGACTCAGAACCCACCCACCCCTTGTATTTGAGAGGGACTTGGACTTGAGACTTGGTTCCAAAGACTTGGACTTGGACTTAATTTTTCAGACCCAAAGATTTCCAATATCCTAGCCATGGTGAGTTAGCAGAAGGATTAATAAATGCAAAGCTTTTTTTCTGGGCCTCTAAAATAAGGTGGTTCTTAAAGTTTCCAGTCATACAGATCCCAAGTATCAGCAAGGGAAAAAGGTGCTTGAATGGAAAAGCAAAATGAATTCTGAATTATTTTCTGCTACACTATACTAAATCCTTCCTACCCTTTCCATCTGAATTTGTGGGAGCAAAAGTCAATGGATTTCTAGTATGTGGAGTAGAGGGCCAAAAGGGTATAAGCAATTTTCCCTTCTCTTTTATGTTATGCCTCTGATAATTCTAAGTCCTTTATTTGCATAAAACCCCATTACAAAGCAAAGGAAAGCAATGTTTTTTAATGTTTGTCTTTTACCAAATCTGAGTTCAAATAAATGCAAAACGCAAAAAAATATCCCCCTTCGGAACATGCTAGGGGGAAAAAAAAAGAAAAAATACAAATTCTCTTCACTTTTATGAAGCTTATTAAGTAAGTACCTGGGATTTTGTTTATTATAGTTTTCATCTGCATTTTCAAACATGGATCCCTCATGTTTGGGTTCCAGTGAAAGTATTCATGCTTTTGAGGCTTAAGCAAGAGTCGCAGTGGGCTGTTTAGAGCTGATCAGATGTTTGGATTTAAATCCAGTGAAATGTGGCAATATCCTTAACGTCATTCAGTCCCACAAGCTAGCGAGGACAAAATTGCTGACAGAAATGGCAAGGGCATAACTGTGGTCACCTTGAACGAGCAGCACACCATGACTTGGGAGCTGTTTTTCAACATAATTGTAAATCATTTCCCAGGGTACATAAGGACTCTGTCTGACTGCACAGAAACTCATCGGGACATTTTGTGTTCGCTTCTCCTTTCAGCGATGCTGGGGTTAGGGGCGCTGGAAAATTGTACAGCTAAGAATTGGTGTATAACTCTCATGCCCTCCCAAAACATAGCTGCAAAGCACCAACAGTTGATTCCCTCCCTCTCCTCCCCCTCCCCCTCCCACGCCCCTCTCTCACGCATACATATTATGGCTCTCACATGGAGTTGCCTTGTCAGAGGAAGACCCAACTGCACCAACAACAACTGGGGCCTTAGTAAGTCTGAGACCCACATTTTTCTTCCTAAATTTTTATAAATGTATATAACTAAGGCTTCAGAAAAACTGTCGGTTGCAAAGTCGGCAGCTCAACTGTTCGAATCCTGGGTGCCACGCAGCAGAATGAGCTCCCACTGATAACCCCAGCTCCTGCCAACCTAGTAGTTTGAAAGCATGTAGATGCAAGTAGATAAACAGGTACCATCGTAAAAAGAGGGAAGGTAAAACAATGTTTTCTTGCAGCCATGCTGGCCACATAGTCATGGACTTGCACAACACTGGCTCTTTCGGCTTGAATACGGAGATGAGCACCGCCCCTAGAGTTGGACACAACTAGCACGCATGTACGGGGGGGGGAACCTTTACCTTTTTATAACCAAAATAAACTTGCATAACCAAAACTGCAGTGTTTGGACCCATCACCTATGTAATTAAAGGAAGAAGTGCAGTGTTTTATTTTATTCCCCTCCCCCAGACCTTTGTAGTCTTTTCCTTACACAGACTGATTATTTAGTACCTAATACATCTCTTAATTTTCAGAACACAGACTTCTTGACACTTTTCCCCTTCTGAGCTCAGCGGTAATTTGGGTGCAGAGGTTGTTTCGCTTTTTAATGGGACACTGCATAATTTTGACATGTCCTTACAGGAGTTATCAGTCCCCTGCAGCCACATCAAAGATAAGCAATAATTAAATACCTGCCAAAGGTCCACCACCCACTACGGGCTCAACAGAAAGAGGCTTCGAACCAGCCATGACTCTTCATCATTGTAATCTGATTATTATTTATTTATTAATTTATTGAATTGATATGCCTCCCCTCTGGAAGTAAGGCCACTCTGTTTGCTCACTCATCTGGTCTAGGCCCCCAAATGGCAGGAAATTGACATGGAATCTTCTTATTTTGAACTACACACCCCATAGTTCTCTATTCTGGGAGTTTGAGCTCAATGGAGAATTATGGGATTTGTAGTCCCAAATAATCCACAAAACCCCCATGCCTTGTATTAAAAAAGAACAGCCTGCTTACTCATCAACTCTTTGCTGTGGCTCATAGTTAAAAAGATGAGGAATACCTGTTTGTTTGTTTGCTTGTTTGCTTCAAAATGCAGCTTTCAGGATATCACAAAAGCATACGAAGAGATGGATAGGAACCTGAAGGACCTGGCTGGGCAGGTGGTAATTCCGTCTCTCCTCCCTGTAGAAGGACGTGACTCATGAAGGGAAAGAACAATAGTGGAGGTTAGCAACTGGCTTCAGAGATGGTGCTGGCAGGAACGATTTGGATTCTTGGACCATGGTTTGATATTGTGTATGCTTTTGTGATATCCTGATATTTCATTTAATAAAGCCAGTTTTTGTAAATTTAGGAAGTTATTGGCTGTGATTCCATAGATCGAAACACTGAAAGAGAAGGGAGTCCAAGATGGATGGGAGTTACTTAAAAGAGAGATATTAAAGGCACAATCTAAAAGTGTTCCAATAAGAAGAAAAAATGGGAGATGTCTAAAGAAACCACAATGGTTTACTAATGAACTTTCAACTCAGCTAAGTATAAACAAAAGCAAGTACAGGAAATGGAAAAATGGGGGAATACATTAAAGAGGAATATAAGCAAATAGATAATATATGCAGGGGGTGGTAAAAAAAAAAGCTAAAGCGCAAAATGAACTTAGACTTGCCAGAGTTATTAAAGATAGTAAAAAGGGTTTATTTAGTTCTGTCATTGCTTGCCCCTTCTTTAGAGGTTTTTAAGCAGAGGCTGGATGGCCCATATGTCAGGAGTAGACATGAGCACGACTCGGCGAAATTGTCGTTTCCGTTTTTGGTTATTGTTTCTGTTACATAACGGAAACGATAACGATAATTAAGCCATCAGAACTCGAACTCGAACCGAAAAAAGAAAAATTTGGTCGGGTTTTTCATTTCCGTTTGTGGCATCATGGCGATCGTGCAATGTGAAGCACAGAAAAAGTTTTTAAAAGTTATTTTTTTAAAAAAAACCTGACTCCCGGCCAAAAAAGCAGGCGAAAATATGCCTGCCTGAGGCTTTGCCACCTACCAGAGGGGTGGTTTCTGGGGGGTCCCTGGCCTTCCCCCCCTCTTCTCCTGTCTTGGGTTGCTTGCACCAGGCTGGGGGGGGGTCATCCTCATCATCTCGCCATGCCATGCGGTGGGGGGGGGATCCAAAATGGTGAACAAAAATTTTCTTTTGAAATCGTGGTCAAAAAACACACCAAATCACCACAGAAACATGTGAAATTTCTTTATTTTAAATGCCTGAATTTTAATAGTAGCAGCAGTGGGGTTTTTTATAGCAATAAAACGTCGTATTGATTTTATTTTATTTTATTTTATTTTATTTTATTTAGACCTGCCCATTTGGGCTGGGCATGGGATGGGACCATGCAAATTGTTTGAACCATTCCACCAATGGCATCGCCAGGTTTTTGACTGACACTTCTGGATGTCTCGGAGGGCATAAAAAGCCAAGGCACCTTCCATAAATCGCAGTTGGGTGTATGGATGTGGTTGAGGGAGGAGGGCTTGCTGCTGGTGCTGGTGTGATCCGATCGAGATTGAGGAGGTAGACTGGAGGCTTTAGGAATTAAGTTAGGCAGGCAGGGAGGGAATTGAATTTAGAAAATAATTTCTTTGATTCCCTGCAGCTTTGTCTGCTGAAGGGAATAGCAGTTTATTCTTTATTTTCTTCTCTGGCAGTTTGTGAGGATTTTTTTCTGATATTGGATAAAGGGGGAGGTTCGACTGGGAGTGGGAGGTGTGGATTTATTTTAAAAATATATTATATACTACCATTTATTTTCTATTTTCCCAACTTCAATTTGCTTGCCCACACACACATTTGGGGTGCAAGCCAAGAACAGAACCTCTATCCTAAGTGATATCCTAACTGCCCACTCACCTGCCCACCCGCGCCGCCACCCACCTGCGGCCCGTGCCGCCGCCCACCCACTCGCCCGGCCGCGGCTGCCGCCCACCCCTGCCCCGCCCGCCGCCTAGGGTGCAAAAACACCTAGCGCTGGCCCTGATTGCGGGACACCCCTATGCTCTGGGAAGTCAAATCGTGCTAAATTGTGGTGGAAATGACAAACGACAAATGGAAACGACAAATTTTTGAAAAATTTTGCGACAAACAGAAACGACCCAAAACGGACCCATTCCGACAAACGAAAACTCGAAACGTCATTTTTTCTGGTCATGTCCATGTCTAGTCAGGAGCACTGTGATGAGGGTTGCTGCATGGCAGGGGGTTGTACTAAATGGCCCTTGAGGTCTCTCCCAACTCTATGATTTTATGATTCTATGACAGTACAGTAGTAGCAATCAGAGGTGGATGCTTATCCTTGATGGTTTGGCAAATCAGGTCCACAGACATCATGTGGGCACCCTGGATTCCCTCCCCTGCCTACACTCAAGGACACCTATCCAGAGGATGAGGCAGGGCAGTGAAGTCCCCAGTGCTCCTTCTGATAGAGCACCCATGGGAGGAGGTGGCGCATGGAATTTGGGGCATCTGTGCAACACCAGTGAGCCCGATCGGCTGAACCACAGTAAGTGCTTGCATCTAGTAGCAATGCCGGAAGAACAGGAGATGGAGCAGCAGTTATAATTAGACATAGGCACGACTTGGAGAAATTGTTGTTTCTGTTTTCGGTTATCGTTTCCGTTATGTAACGGAAACGGTAACAATAATTAAGCCATCAGAACTCGAACTTGAACCGAAAAAAGAAAAATTTGGTCGGGTTTTTCATTTTCGTTTGTGGCATCGCGGCGATCGCACAATGCGAAGTACAGAAAAAGTTTTTAAAAGTTTTTTTTTAAAAAACCCTGACTCCCGTCCAAAAAAGCAGGCAAAATATGCCTGCCTGAGTCTTTGCCACCTACCAGAGGGGTGGTTTCTGGGGGGTCCCCGGCCTTCCCCCTCCTCTTCCCCTGTCCTGGGCTGCTTGCACCAGGCTGGGGGGGGGGTCATCCTCATCGTCTGTCTCACTGCATGCCATGCGGTGGGGGGGGAGATCAAAATGGTGACCACAATTTTCTTTTGAAATTGTGGTGAAAAACACACCAAATCACCACAGAAACATGTGAAATTTATTTATTTTAAATGCCTGAATTTTTATACTAACAGCAGTTGTTTTTTAATAGCAATAAAACATTTTATTGATTTTATTTTATTTAATTTATTTATTTATTTATTTATTTTAGACCTGCCCATTTGGGCTGGGCATGGGATGGGACCATGCAAATTGTTTGAACCATTCCACCAATGGCATTGCCAGGTTTTTGACTGACACTTCTGGATGTCTCGGAGGGCATAAAAAGCTGAGGCACCTTCCAGAAATCACAGTCGGGTGTATGGATGTGGTTGAGGGAGGAGGGCTGGCTGCTAGTGCTGGTGTGATCCGATCAAGATTGAGGCTTTAGGATTTAAGTTAGGCAGGCAGGGAGGGAACTGAATTTAGAAAATAATTTCTTTGATTCCTCGCAGCTTTGTCTGCTGAAGGGAATAGCAGTTTATTCTTTATTTCTTCTCTAGCAGTTTGAGGATTTTTTTCTGATATTGGATAAAGGGGGAGGTTCGACTGGGAGTGAGAGGTGTAGATTTATTTTAAATATATACTATATACTATCATTTATTTTCTATTTTCCCAACTTCAATTTGCTTGCACACACACACATTTGGGGTGCAAGCCAAAAACAGAACCTCTATCCTAAGTGATATCCTAACTGCCCACTCGCCCGTCCGCCCATGCCGCCACCCGCCCACTCACCCGCCCACGGCCGCCGCCCGCCCATGGGCCCCCGCCACCACCGCCCACCCGCTCCTCCCCCCGCCACCACCCCCACCCCACTTGCCGCCTAGGGCACAAAAACACCTAGCGCTGGCCCTGATTGCGGGATGCCCCTATGCTCTGGGAAGTCAAATCACGCCAAATCGCGGTGGAAATGACAAACGACAAATGGAAATGACAAATTTTTGAAAAATTTCGTGACAAACGGAAACGACCCGAAACGGACCCATTCCGACAAATGAAAACTCGAAACATTTTTTCTGGTCGTGCCCATGTCTAGTTGTAATTATAGTTGTACAGAGACAGTTTCACTGAGGGAATCCAAGTACCTTCCATACCTTGACAACTTGGACATAAAGTTATTTGTATGTATGTATGTATGTATGTATGTATGTATGTATGTATGTATGTATGTATGTATGTATGTATGTATGTATGTAATGCAATGATTCCCAACCTTGGATCCCCAGATGTTTTTGGACTAAGACTCCTAGAACCTTTCACCACTAGCTGTGCTGGTCAGGAACCAAAGTTTGAGCTCTGAGCTGTCTCTTCCAGAAGCTGCCTCTGAGTGGGCCCCTGCCAGAGGAGGCGTGGCTTGGAAGCACCCATCACCTGTTCATCTGATGGTTTGTACTCATCTCTAGTGTAGGCTGAATGGCTGACACCAATGGGACAGATATCTGAATCCTCCAGTAAAGCCCGAAATCTCTCCTAGACTTTGCAGTCATTGAGGTGCTAGGCAGGGACCAGAAGGTGGTTACTACATGGTATATGTGCCTCCTTGGAGCCACAACTACAGCCAATTTGTGTGGTTTTAAGCCGAAGAGAATGACTTGTGCCACTCTTTAGGTAGCTATCTTGCATTTTGGAACATCCTTCCTTTCTTTAACATCTGACATAGCTTAATTTACTAAACTTTACTGAACTATTGTTACACCATTAGGACTGAACCTGTCTATAATTCTGAAAGGAAATTTATTTATTTATTTATTTATTTATTTATTTATTTATTTATTAGGTTTATATACCATTGCTACCCTAGGCGGTCTCCTCTCTCTCTCTCTCTCTCTCTCTCTCTCTCTCTCTCTCTCTCTCTCTCTCTGTGCCTGTGTGTGTTATTATTAAAGACTGGGGAATGCACAGAATATCAGAGATCTAAGGAGCATAACGGGTTGGAATAGTTCCTTTATTTAACTATGGAGGAGGTTGGGGGGCTCCTGTACACCTCTGAAATTAAACTATCTTTACTAAATGACTCAACTTCCAGATATCTTTATTAAAATGTACTAGAGTCTACATGTTGCCTGGTTAAAAGGGCATACCATTTTGTATCCTCTAAAGACCATCTGCAGTGGAAAACCCTTTTGAGCTCCCGCACCCACCCTCCTCATAACCTTTACAAAAATCAAAGTATAATTTCTCTTCATCTTCTCTGTGTTGGGAGAAAAACAGTCTTGTGTGTTATAAGGACAGAACACAAAGTTCTAAGGACAGAGAGCATATTGGTGCTTAGTTAATATTGATAAAGTGGCAGTTTGACTGCAGTTTAATTCTCAAATAATTATGAAGGCCAGCAATAGGTAAGAAACCCATATATTGACAAAATAGACTTAATCAGTTACCTCTGAAAGTCGACATACATCTGGACACAATACATAGCTGGGGATACAGATGTGTCTGGGCTTCTATGTGTCCCATGAAACAAAAGGGAGGAAAGTGTATTTATTAGCAGCCACATGTTTGAAACCTTTATGGAAAACCCTATTTATATGTTTAAAATATGCACAGATTCCTTGTAGCTGTGCACTGTCCTAATGCATCAGTTCACAAATTCATGTGGGAAATATGCTAAACATGCATGGGATTTCTTTCTACTTAAACAAAGTCACATGGAATGGATGAGAAACAGACTTGTTGGCAGAACAAAAGGAAATCCACAGAAATTGTTTTCTTTCTGTGGTGGCCCTCCCCTCTGGAATTCTAATGTGCTGGTCATTTATTTAACCACCTTTATATGCGTTCTTACCTCATAGCTCCTAGTGGATTAAAGTCTCTTTGCATGACCTTATTTATTGCCCAAAGAAAAATGAAACCACATTCTTAACTGTTACGCGGTCAGGAAGAACAATACAATGGATTCTCTATGCATTTATTCATAGAAGCAACTGATTTTTTTTAAACTTTGCATTCTTCATGTTTACATTAACTTGCTTTCAACTCATTGTATTTTCCACTGCATTAAAATGAGACTGCATGTTTTATTTTACTGCATGAGGCTGCCTGCTATCCAAATTTAAAGTTTCGCAAACAGTTATATTCATTGAAAGGAAGGTATGACTCATTTTAACAGCAGGTGTAGTTACATTTTCAAAATATGAATGGAAAACATAACCCACCAGAATCAATCTAATTGCAAAGTGCAATGGGGGTAGGGAGGAGCATACACACATCCAGCAGAAATAATGAAATGGAGGAATAAGAAATGTGTTACAAAAAGAAAAATTAGGAGCCTAGGGATATTAAAAGGCTTTACAGTCTTAAGGTATCTTATGCCAGGCGGCTGTTATGGTGTCGCTTTTTGGGGGAGGCGGGGGGAGGCATTTGATCCCACAAAGCTTAAGAAGCTACCCTATGGCAAGGATTGAATATTTCAGCTGCTGAGATGAAAAACATGAACAGATGGGAATAAAACCAAATTATTCGTGCCCAGAAACCTGTTCCGCAACTCCTAAGACATAAAGTCTGATTATATCATCAGCTGTAGATTTTAATCTTTAATTTCAAATTTCCTGTGCTCCCTCAGATTCAGAGGCTCCCTAGTAGAGATGGCCACAAATTGAAAAAATGATGTTTCAGTTTTTCATTTTTCGTTGCAGGTCCGTTTTGGTCCATTTTCATTTTTCGTGAATTTTTTGATAAAAATTCATTTCGTTTTTTCATTTTTCGTTCTTACCCACTTTTTGCATGACTTAAAGCATTTCGTTTTTTCATTTTTCATTTTTTGTTCTTACCCACTTTTTGCATGACTTAAAGCATTTCTGCGCACGGACGTCCCCCAACGCCCCAGACCAGAGGGAAAACACTAAAAAAAAAATGATGCTGGCAGAGACACAGTATAGACTAGATACACAGGGAGGCTGCAAAGGTAGCAGTGGGTGTTGCCCAGGGCGTAAGGCAGCCACAGAGTGACTGCACTGCGGGGCAGGGCAGGGTACTCACCGAGAGGTATGCACGCACACAGGGAGGCTGCAAGAGAAATCTCTTCTTTCTCTCCCCTAAGAGCCAGGCTGCAGCCAGCAGGAACACAGAGACACACACCTGCATGCCTGGCCTAAAGTAACAAGTCGCAGAGACAGCAATCCCACCGTAACTCCCACCGCAGACTACAAGGAGGACGGGGGCTGCCAGAGCTTTTTATGCCCTCTGTGGCTGCCACACCTACCCAGTCTGCAACCTGGGCATGCTATTGGTTGAAAGTGTCCAAGAATTTACATGATCCCATCACATGGCTTGTATCCATCTTGTGGCTGGAATCCATTTTGTGTCATCCTTAAAGAGAAAAGAAAAAATACATTGCGATGGGAGAAAGACAAAAACAAACATTTTAAGGACCGCAACCCCCTGGTAGGTAATAATTTCAAATAATTATCACTGCATTTTTACAGATGTCCTGGGCATTTTAATACCAAAGAAATCAATACTAGGCATCTGGGAGCCATTTTGGGTCGATGTCCCCTAACTCCCCTTAAAGGAAAAAAAAAAATACAGCGATCTGAGAAAAGACATAAATGCACGTTTTAAGGACCCAACCCCCTGGTAGGTATTATCAGGCAGAATAAATAATTATCGGTGGGTTTTTACGGATATTCAGGACATTTTTAACATTTAAAAACAGCTCATTTCATTGCGCATCGCCATTAACGAAAACGAAACGTAACAAACCTAATTTTTGTGGTTCTGTTCGGTTGTCCCAATTTTATCACAAATTTTGTTATTCGTTTTGTTACATAACAAAATGAATAACAAATAATGGAATGATTTTTTTCATTTTGTGCCCATCTCTACTCCCTAGGAATCCCTTTCAACCTGGACAGGACTTGAGGGGGCCTCAGGATAGTGATGGTGGATGCCTATACAGCTAACACTTAACAACTTACCTGTTTAATGACTACTTATTCCACAAAGGAGCAGCAGTGACCATAATGGCCACCGCTGCCTAATTGCCTTCCATCCCACAGGGTCCGGGCCAAAATGTCCAGCCAGCTTCTGCTTGTCTGCACCTACCTTGTCAGCAGCTGAGAGTGGTGGACATAGAGCTACAGTGTCCCCACCACCTTCCTCCTCCTCCTCCACTGCTTCCAAGGGACAGGTGTTGTGCAAGTGTTACAATGCCACCACCGGAGAGGAGAATGACTTGAGTGGGCAGAGTGTCAGCCACCTCCAACTCCATTTTGGTGTGCTTCTTCCAGAGAGCCTCCTTGCTCTGGCCTACCTGCAAGGAGGGCAGCCTCAACCCAAAACCAAACATCCACCTTAAGCTCCTCACATAACAACCAGTTCATTTAATGACCTAGTCATAGGAATGAAACTCTGTCATTAAGCCCTTGTCATGTCTGTAAGCCACTACTGCCAGTCCCTATCATGACAGCAGGACTGGTGGAGGTCATTTCAGCACATGGAAGACCTAAGAAACAGACATCCCACAGCAACCAAACTGCAGTTTACCTGGATCTCATCTGAGAGGCTGGACAGCTTTAGTTGGCCTAGTTCCATCTACTTCAGTGGTTCTCAACCTGTGGGTCCCCAGATGTTCCTGGACTGCAACTCCCAGAAACCCCTTTCAGTACGAGTGGTGGAGGCATCTGGCAGTCCAGGAACATCTGGGGACCCACAGGTTGAGAACCACTGAGCTACTTCCTGTTCGGAAAGAAAGCTCTCAACATGTACTGGGGCAGCAACAAGAACCTAGGGAAGAACAACACCCAGTCAAGCCCCAAAGCCTTCTAGTAGACACCCATTTCTCAGGTGAGCCACATTTAGATTCTGCCTCAGACAGACCTCCCAGAATAAAGAATTATGGTTTTTGTAGTTCAAGAAATGTGAAAACCCCATCAGCTCTAATTATAAACTGTCCCAAATATCTGTTTCCTTTGAGGTACTCAGACACACCAGATTTTTGCTAAATGCCACATCCCCACTCACTTCAAAACCCACAAAGACACTAAGGCAGAGACTCGTCCACCCAAAAAACAGACACCAAAATACAAGAGGACCATGATATTATGCAGTCCAGTGCAGTGTGCAGAGCAATACATTGGAAAAACCAAACAGCCACTAAACAGGACGATGGCCCAACACAAGAGGGGCAACAGCTGAGGACCAGAATCAGCAGTCTACCTTCATTTTAAGAACAATGGACTCATGCAGTGATGAAGATGTACACATCTTAGACAGAAGATAGGTGGTCAGGGAAGGCATTTATGTGTGTATTTAAAATCCCGATCTTAACAGGGGTGGAGAACTTAGGCACACTCTGTCTCCTTTCATCTAATCCCAGAAAAATCAGGATCACTTCACACCTCCACCAGGAAGGCCACTGGTGACAAGTGACAACCCATGCTTAAGGGGTGCTGGGAGGGGTTGCAGAGGTGTGATTTTCACACACTCCTGGACATTGTCCATCTAATGACCCTTTTCAGACCAGGGTGAAGTGAGACCAACATGGAGTAAAAGTTGGAGGTCCCCTACTAACCTTTCTCAGACTGAGGAAACTACTTAGATTAGTAGAGAATTTTGATCTCACAAGAAAAGAGGTCCAGTTGCTATGACTCAACCTCCAGATGTAAAAATGCTTGCTACTCATGTGTGGTGGTGAAAGTTATTTTATATCACACTCATTCACGCCATGTGTTGACATTTCTCTGACTCTTCCTCATCCTAGCTGCAGTCTTGGTGCCCTTCTGGACAAAAAAAAAAACAAAAAAAACCCCAAGCTCTTACTGGAAAGGAAAAATGGGTCAAACTCATTTGTTGCTATGCTACCTGCATTTTTTGAGTCCACTTCAGGGAAAATATATATATTGGGATCGTTGTGATGAATGGCTCCACTTCAAAACCTACTATGGCCTCACTGCTCCTACTATTTACTATTACACTACTGTTTCTACTATTATAAACAGTGGTGTTGATGATTAATGTCCTGCCTTCAGTTCCTCTCTCACCACTCTTGCCTCTCATTTTGGCATGTTTTCGTTTAAATATTGTCAAGAAATTAAGACTACTTCATTCTTCATTTAGTCTCCGATGTTGGAGAGGCACTGTGGGAACCCAAAGCTGGCATGGTGAGATACAGCCACAGCTGCTCGTTTGTTTGTAGATTGTGCAGCCCTGAAATAATTTGCAGTGGAATTAAAGCACAGGCTTCAGTACAACCTACAGCAAAGCATATCATTTCCCCTTTGTCTGAATAAGGCATGACAGAAGCATATCAAGGTATAGATTATTCATTCCAGAGGGTGCTCTTCTGGCTTTTAGTCCACTCTGAAACATCACAGATCCATCTCTTGTCCCAGCTACGTTGCACAACTTCCCTGTCATAGCTTTTCCCCTCTGTAGCTGTTTTCTCGTTTTCTTCTTTTTATGGCGTGGACCGTTCCTAACAATCCCTTAGGGGTGATTCTTTATTTTGGCTTGAAACATTTCGCTTTGGTGGTGGTGGTGGTGGTATGGGTGGGAAGGCTTCATTCAGCAACAAATCCAGGTCTTTCAATATGCAACTCTCTTATCAGCAGCTAAACAAGTTCTAAAGACATCTGAAGCTCAACTCCTGCATCCCCTTATCAGGGCTGGGCATTTCTTTTCCTAAGGCATTTCCCAGCAGGTTTTAACAGATACTAAGGTGGTTACTTCACATCCTTCTTTGTTCCGCAACTAGTTTTGTACTGTGACAGTGTTGGTCGTGATCATGTGTTTTTGTCCCGGTTTCAGTGTTCCCATGGTTGTGATAATTTGTCTCGTGATAAATGTTACCTCATGCTCTTGTACTGTGACAAACACTAAATTTGTCTAGCTTCCTTTTTCCTTTTTTGGGGGGGCTTATAAATTCTTTTTTGATATTTCGCTTTTGAAAAGTCAAAATCTTTGTAGGCAGGGAAGGAGTCTGCAGCTTGTCTGGCTAGCTTTCACTTTCTCCACATGGCCACATTGGAATGATCCGGGTGATAGCCTTTGGGCTTTCTTTGTTCTTTATTCCTTTTGCTTGCTAATTAATTGTCTGTCTGGTGTCCCTCTTGTCTGGCTTTGAAGTTTGGTTTGTTTTATTGGTATTTAACAGAAGAGGGCAAGGGGGTGGTGATCATCTGGGGTGGTTGGGCACTTTGAACATAACACTGAACCCAGTACCTGGGAGAAACAAATGTT
Organism: Phrynocephalus forsythii; assembly: GCA_029282475.1. Classification (NCBI taxonomy): domain Eukaryota; kingdom Metazoa; phylum Chordata; class Lepidosauria; order Squamata; family Agamidae; genus Phrynocephalus; species Phrynocephalus forsythii. The sequence goes on from JAPFRF010000004.1 coordinate 21,579,821, forward strand.
TTGTTGTGTGACATTTGTTACCTCATGGTGTCTTGTCTTGGGACAGAAACCGGAAATAAACCATGACAAGGAAATACCCTACCCCAGTGCCAGGTACAGATTTGTCTTGCTTAGCACCCGTTCCGGGGGCATGGTCAAGACAAATTTCAACTGTTGCGCGATGGATGTGAAGTAAGATTTTTTTTTAACCACTCTGAAGCGCAACACTTAGAGAGACAAAACGGACGTGAAGTAACCACCTAAACGAAGAATAAAGAAGTCTCCGTTTGTTGACGACATTTAAACAAAGACATCCCAATGTGAGAGGGAAACAATGAATGAAGTTAGGATCCTCTTAATCAATGCAAGTGTGTGTTGGACCTTGGTCACCTTTACTGGCCCTTTGCAGTAAAGTTCAAAAGAAGGAAGGACTTTTTTTCTTCACATGTTATGTCCTCATGGAACGTTGGAGATCAGTAGCCTGAACTGGTTTCAAAGGGCCAGTTCTAAGGCTATTCTAAGCAGAGCAGTTGTGCTCACTGTGGACCATTGGCTTAAGTTCTTAGGCCAGAATGTTCTTCTATGCCCCAGGCCACACTTCCCACCTATTTTTCCTTGAAGGATAACTGGCAGCAGATGGTATTTCTTATTGCGCATTCTGTGTCCGAAATACTGCAAGGATGGAATAGAAGCAACTTTTCAGGAATTGAGGCAAGCCTTGAAAGGAAGTTTGCAAAGCCAGGGTGGAAGCACCACTCCAAGGCACCCCAGGCAATGATCCTAGTCATGGATTCTGGGCATCTACATTACATTCAGGATAGACAGCAAAACCTGACATCCTTACACAGGGCTCCAGTGACCATTGGCATATACCTATGTGTTGTATTAAAAATGAGTTTTTGTTATTCGTTTTGTTATGTAACAAAACGAATAATGAATAACGGAATGAAATTTTTTCGTTTCGTGCCCATCTCTAGCCAGTATGATACATCTTAATAGAATTGCATGTGTAAACACACCTCCAGGGTTGTTTCAGATGAGGGTGGGCAGACCTTCAGATACATATGCCCCAAAGCACTTAGAGTTTTAAGGGTCACAGCTAGCACTTTGTTCTGAGCATAGGACAGTGATGTTATGCTTTATGAGCTAGGCATAACTACTCAGGGGCCCAAATGCAACCTATCCCCTCCAGCAGCCATGCTCCCTCCAAGCAATGCCTCAAATCTTCAAATGATTTTTAAGTTGCTCCAAAAACCTTTAAGAACCACCACCACCACAACATAATAAATAAATAAATAAATAAATAAATAAATAAATAAATAAATAAATAAATAAAAAGCCCTAAAGGTGATATGGAAGTTATTTTTTTAATGTCTTGAGGCCCTGCCAGAAGTTGATTGACCAAATCACCAGTGAGTCAATGGGTCTACTATAGTTGCAAACAGGGCTGTGGAGTCGGTAGATAAATGTTCCGACTCCGACTCCGACTCCTAAGTTTTTTTGTACTTCCGACTCCAACTCCAACTCCAACTCCTCTTTATTAGTATGCAAATGTATTTTATACATTCCTTGATGGAAAGAAAGGCAACATACATGTCATTACCACAGGACTAATGGCTGAGAAGCCAAAAGTCTACTGTATTGAACAGTTTAATCAAAAGACAAACACAATGAAAACAACAAAGTTTTATTATTATTTTTTATTAATGGAAAGTATAAGTATTGCCACTCCTAATTGTGCGTTGCGTGCCATATAGTGAAGCACATGAAAAGCATGCTTCTTCATGGTCACTTAACGTGTTCGTTTTCCAGTTACATGAGGCACTGCATGCATTGGTCTTTATTCTTAAGTAGAGAAGTCATTAATTATAACTTTTTGTGAATTGGGACATTTAAACTTTTTTTAAAATTCCAATCTAAATTTAGTAGGAGTTGGAGTCGGAGTAGGTGCATTGTTTGCCGACTCCGACTCCGACTCCGACTCCACAGCCCTGGTTGCAAATTATTACACTAAATAACAGGATTTTAGCCACTGAATCCTAATCCAAAACTACTTTCTGGATGGTAGTAGCAGATGGTATTGGTATTGATGGTAGATGGTAGATGGTATTGAAGCAGGATAGAACAAGACCAACAGACCTGGCTGAACTTTCTATTATCTTGTACCCTGCCTAATTACCTCTATATTTTTACATCCAAACAGGATAAACATCAACTCCATGGAATTCAGAAATCAAAGTTTTCCTTTTTCTTTCTTTTCTTTTTTAAGTGAAGGGCTAGCTTGCCTTTGTCACCCCTACTGCCTTTTTAAATTACTCTCCATTGATTCTTGTAGTGTTCTGGTGAGGAAAGAAATCATTTAGAAGCTCAGGACCACAGGAGTAAGAAATTATTTCAAGAAATGTGCAGCCTTGGCAGAAAAGGGACTTTTGTGCAGCAGAAGGAATATCTGCAGGTGTGGGTTTTTGTAGAAACTGAACTTCTTGGGATTCTGTGTTCTGTATAACTATTTAAGGTACTTGAGCCCTGCCCTGCTTTAATGAAATTATAAGTTCAACAAGCATAATCGGCTGGCACACACCCTTTTTTTACACAGCCACTAGAGATGGACAATTTGGCCCAATTTGTTGGCACAGCAGCATAGATATCCTGCATTTCTGTCCCCCCACCAGTACCTCCACTCACCCATCTCCCCCCGCCCTCAGACACATGCTGGCCAGGTCATCCTCTGGGGCTGGGCAGGAGCCTGGACTTCCCTGCCCCACCTCGTCAGGTAGCTGGTGACCTGCTTAAAAACATTTGAATTTGTGTAATTTTAGCTATATTTCATATACATCCAGAATTTTAAATTGCACAGACTGATACAGAAAGAAAGAAAGAAAGAAAGAAAGAAAGAAAGAAAGAAAGAAAGAAAGAAAGAAAGAAAGAAAGAAAGAAAGAAAGAAAGAAAGAAAGAAAGACTTTTACAAAAAAAATCTCCTTACTCTGTATCTATACCCTGAAAATCTTGGGTAGACTTAAACCTAACCACTGAACAGGGGGCTGTAAAATGTTTATCACCAGCTAATAAACCTAATCCCCAGGACAAGAGCCTGTAATACCGCAAAACAAATACTACTAAACCATCCTGTCAAAATTGTTCCTGCTATATTGCTTAGACTAGTTCTGTGAGTAGGTCTCTCTGGCACTGCATTTCTGAAATGAATTATGGTACTTTTGTTTTTCTTGGAAATGGTGTGCCTCCATAAACTGCAATTCTTGAGCAATGACCCCGGCGGATGCTGTATCTACAAAAGCCAACACAACTTCACCAGAAAAAAGAAAAGACTGAAATAAATGTTTGCTAGCAGGGATCCAACTTTTATGCCTCTGAAAGATGCCATAAAAACTCTCTAAATCAAAATTTCCCACTCGCTCTCAGAGTGATTGTGGCCCCATTCTCTGCTGAAGAAGCTCTTGCATCTTTTCTATTGGTTTTCATATGGCACAAGGCAAGCTTCAGATGCAGGTCATCCAGTCAGGTTGCAAAACAGTGAAGAAGCATGACAAACACACATGTGTACACACTAGGGTACACAAACTGGGCACTCCTGGCCACCTTGCAAGAGTACATAGGCCTGTGTACCAGGTGTGGATAAAAAGCAAATTACAAATGAAACTGGATCAAATTCTATGATTTGTATGAGGTCTAGCTTGAGGCAGAACACCCAGATTTCATTCTAGGGTGAAATGAGATGAATTTATGCACTTATCCAGAGCACAGATTTACTCATATGAGGGACTCGTTTTTATTATTATTATTTTATATTATTATTATTATTATTATTATTATTATTATTATTATTATTATTATTATTATTATTATTATTTTGAAACCAAATTGGGTCAGAATTGATTTGATGTTGCATAATTATTAGTTGAAAATAAATATCTGAAGCTGCCTACTTGAAATTTGGCAGGCTTACTCCTTCTCTTTGTAGTCTATCATCCTCGCCAAATTTCATGTACACCGGTGCAAAAACAAACAAACAAAAAGTTACAGCTGTTTTAGATCTCCACAGTGTATTGACTTTGAAAATTGATTTGTATTTGTAGTATCAGTTGCTTTGGAGGGAATGGGTGTTGCCCTGGTCTGAACTGGGATACATTCTGGAGGCTTTAATTAGTCTCCCAATCAGGTTCACAATCATCACAATAAATTAACATTGAAAATACCCCACTGGGAAATTCAGAACACCTAAAAAGGAAATATTTTCCCTACTTTCAGGAGGGAAAGTGAATACCTTTTTCATGAGGGAAGAGCATTTGGGAAACTGAAAGTTGGAGGGCCCAAGTATGAGAGAGAAATTGGAGGATTCTTGACAAAGGGAATAACTGCTTTAATGAAGCAGCTTCTGTGTCCGCAAATGCTAAATACAGTCCTTCCTCGCTTATTGCGGGAGTTACATTTCCAACCCAACCCGTGATGAAGGAAAATCCACGTTATGTGGACACTTTTTTCTTTGGGTTGAGTTGGGACCGGGGGGCGCTATTTGGGGCCTCCTGCACTTACCCCAGGCCTTGCACTGCCCCAATCAGACCTCCGATGGGCTTCCCAGGCCTGTTACACACCCCAGAAGTGGCTTCCAGCGAACCAGAAGTCTCTTCTGCCCAAGGAGCCTGTTGGAGTCCTCAGAAGCAGCGTCCGTGAACTGGACGTGACTTCCAGGCCGCTGGAAGCCACTTCTGGGGCCTGTAACAGGCCCAGGAAGCCCATCGGAGGACCGTTCCGGGCCGTGGCCTGAGGTAAATACAGAAGGCCCCAAACAAGCCCACATTGTGACCGCAGTATATGAACTGTGATATGCCAGGGGATTACTGTATATAGTATAATAAAGGGGGGAACCTAGAAAAATATTTTAAGATGCATTACCAGAACTGGCCAGATACCATGTATGTATAACATTTTCAGACCGTGGATAAGCGAAACAGCAGATACTGAATCCACAGATACAGAGTTGTAGTGCACTTGTATTAAGAAAATATTTACAGTTTACTGCTTGCTTAATTCCATACAGGTTTTAGTCCAATACTGTAAAAGACTTTTAATTGATCAATCCAAACAACTGACTGATTGGGCATTGTATTTCTAATTCTGTCTCTCTGGGCACTTTTACACGACCCCTAAGATCCGCAGGCCACTTAAATTTGGACCAGAGATCTTGGGGGTTTGTCGCTGTTCCTGTGTTGCTACCCCTCTGCACTCCATTGTTCCTGTCTGCCTGAGGGGAGGGAGAAAAAAAGGGAGAAAAAATGCAGGCTCACCTCCGTCTGCCGGTGGAAGCCGCCCGAGTCCCATCATCATCGTGATTCCTATCTCTTAAAGGGGCGGCGGGGACAAAAAAACAAACACAAGGCGAGGGAGCCCGGCATTCACAGCCTTACAATGCACATCGGAAGAATTTTTACCTCCTGGAGGCCAGGTACTTGAAAAGTGCACTGGGACGCGCTTAGGTGGGCATGGTCGTACTTAATTTTTTTAAAGTCCGGAGCTGGTGGGAAATCATTTTTAAGCTCCGGATCTGGGAGCCCTTTGCCTCGGATTTTAGGGGTCATGTAAAAGCGCCCTCTGTCTGTCTGTCTGTCTGTCTGTCTGTCTGTCTGTCTGTCTGTCTCTCTCTCTCTCTCTCTCTCTCTCTCTCTCTCTCTCTCTGTGTGTGTGTGTGTGTGTGAGAGAGAGAGAGAGAGAGAGAGAGAGAGAGTTTCCACAAGGGCTCAGAAGCATGGAGTTCTTTATTCGTTTTTATGCTGAGGTTAGTGAAACTGTTATAATTTCTGTGGTAACCCACTACTTTTGGACCAGCCTTGCGAGCGGTAAGGATGCTGATCAAAAAAAAGCCACCCTGAGCTTCTCTCCTCCCTTTAATATGCCCAGCCTTATTTTGCATTACCTGTTGTTTCGATGGCCCTGTATCTTAGCAAAAGCTTGGGTGTTTTCTGCCAGAGATTTCCAAAAATTCCCTAAATATCTCCCTTGTCACAGTCCCCTCAAAGGCAAAAAACATTGCCTGATGGTTGCTGTATCAGAGGTGAGTGAACTGATACTGAATGTTAGACCATTTAAAACCAAGAGACTTATATGTTGGTTCCTCAAGGTGAAGCTCATAGGACTTAATGCACAACTATACCATACATATGCCACCAGCCATGTGTGGCAGTTGTAAGCTGTACATGCAGAATTGCAGAAACAGAAGCTATCACCTACCCACCAGGCTACAATAACTGAAGGGATGAATTTAATTTGTGTGGAGAGCCATATAACCTACCTTGAGTTCACAGGAGGAAAAAGGCAGGCCATAAATGTGAGCTAATAAATAAAATATCCAAAATTGACTGTACACAAAGTAAGCCTACTGCCATTGAAATAAATTCACTTACCTTAGTTGTGAGTAACAATTACCATTTGTTTCAGTTATATAAGTCCATACTTTACTGTATTTAGCCCATAATCTTGACATGACTGTCTTTAATTATGAATTTTAATGATAAGGTGTTTTCCCTCCCCACCCTCCACCCCCAGACACTGAGGATTTGTTGGAGAGGACAATTGACTTACATTTGCAGTATATAAAGCATATCATTTCCTTGATCTATACGGAAGAGAATATTTCCTGTCATCTTGCTGCTGCCTCAGAATTATTTGAGGAAGGGAGGCATGGGGGGGGAGGAAACAACTTTGTCTATTTCATGAGCATTTAAAGCCTATGACAAGTTATATCTTCTTTTGGCTGATGGGAAGTGAAATAAATGATAGCACATCCTCAGTTACAATGACTGATGGGCTGCCGTTGAGAGCTAATAACAGTGAAACATTTATAACAAGGAAATTCTTTTTCTTTTTCTCCCCCGCCCTCCAGCCCAGATGCAAGTGTGTACAAGGTTTTGGTACTTTTAAAAAAGTGCTAGAAAGAGAAAAAAATTTCACACCAATGGTTTTCTTTCCTTTTTAAAAAGCAATGAAAATAAGACTCCCATCTGCCAGGTCTCCTTTGATTTGGATTCTTGCATTCAGCAGGGGGGAGGGGGGTTTAGACTTGATGGCCTTACAGGCTTCTTCCAACTCCATTATTCTGTGATCCTAGAATAACGTTTTTCCTGCCTGTAAATGTTCATCAAATAAATACGATTCAAACGTGAAACAACTTCAGTTCCAAATAAGCAGTGTGCCAGTGCTTATTCCGTTTGACAACAAATACTTTTGAAACATGGGAGGCAAGGAGCATAATCCTCAGAGTCTCCCCTTTTTCTCTCAAGTTTTTTTTTAAATGGGATTTGCTGCAACTAACTGCAGATGTATACAACTGCCAACTGGACATTTTGCTTAAAATGAAAATCACAGCCATTTAAAAATCCTCAACCAATATCATATGGTGCTTAAATGAGGACCAAAATTCAAGTCCCAGTTAATCCCAAAGCTTGAATCCTTGAGTCAGTCACTCCTATCGTGCAGGGATATAATAAATAATCCCTCTGGCAAAACAAAACAATAGTCCTCTGTCGCCAGACCTGCCCCCCCCCAAGCTTTTTCAAAACTTCAGAAATTGAGTATAAAAAAGGTAACAAAATGCAAATATGTTCGCTTTATAAACTACATTATCTCCACCACTACCAACACCACGGGTGGGTCATAAACCCAAGTCTGGCATTTAATTCTTACCTAGAACAGAGACCTTTGGGTAGTGGGCGGCATATAAGCTGTAAAAAAAAAAAAAAAAAAAAAAGCTGTAAAAATAGATGCCCGAAGCTCATCTGATCACACCTGATTTCGGAAGCTAAGCAGGGTCGGCTCTGGTTAGTACTTGGATGGGAGACCACCAGGGAATACCAGGTGCTGTAGGTGCCTGGAATTTGCACTGTCGAGGCACTCCAGTATTCCTGCCAAGAAAACTCCATGGACATGGAGTCACGAAGGGTCGGTCACAACTAGAGGTGGGCACGACTTAGCGATATTCCCGTTTCCGTTTCTGTTACTCGGTTCCGTTACTCTACAGAAACGGTAACGGGAATTACTCCGCCAGACTGGCAGTTTTGCGAGCTCTCGAACCGACGAACGAACAATTTTAGTCTGATTTGTCATGCTCGTTCCTTGCATCATGCGATTGCGCGATGCCACAACTGCAGAGAAAAAAGTTTTTAAAGTTAAAAACCCCGGTTCATTCCGAAAAGCAGGCGGAAAAATGCCTGCCGTGCCTCAGGGCACCTACCAGAGGGGTTGTTTCTGGAGGTCCCCGGCCTCTCCCCCCCATCCCCCGTCCTGGGCTGCTCTGGTGGGACTCGCCGCAGGCTCGCAGCCAGCAAAAGCCCAGTCTCGATTGCTCGGCCGCCACAATTAAAGTGCAAGCAAGCGGCACGGATGGCACAGGAAAAAACTTTTAAACTCTCCCCCCACCCATTCCCGGGCCAAAAAAGCAGGCGGAAAAATGCCTGCTTGACAAAGGGCGCAGGGCACCTACCGGAGGGGTGGTATCTGGAGGGGGAGTCCCGCCTCCCCCCCGTCCTGGGCAGCTGGACTCGCCATGCCATGCGGTGCGGGCGGGGGATCCAAAATGGGGCGGCGAAGGCAATATTGTTTTTGAAATCGTGGTCCAAAAACACACAAGCACAACAGAAACACGTGAAAATTTATAAACTGCCAGATTTTTCACAGTAGCAGTGGGTTTTTTCTTGCAACAAAATGTCTCTCCTCTCCTCCTCTGTCCTCCATTGATTTTATTTTATTTATTTTTTTTACACCTGCGCAATGATGGGCTGGCCGAGTGGCCAGCCATGTGGGAGTGGACGACCATGCAAAGTTTTGGAGCCATCCCACCAATCGCATGGCCACTTGGCCATGGAGACTTCTGGGATGTGCCAAAAAGCCCCCTAAAACCTGCCCTAGCCCCCTAACCCTAACCCTAATCCTTGACTCCAGTCCTTACCCATACGTCACAGACTGTCTTCTTAGTGGGTCAGAGAGGCACCCAGAGGTGCAACCCACTAGCCCACCGTAACCTTACCCGTCACTAGCCTAACCCTAGACCTTGCACTAACCCACCTTAACCCTAAGCCAGATCTACTTGCATTGCACTATACGCAAGTACGATTCCCTTCTTTGTGAGACATGGCGGTGCGAGAGCCTTAGGCATCACCTATGGTTCTGGGTTCACTGCCATCACTAGTCTCACTGTCTGCAACTGGTATGCATATCCATATGGCTATTGCATACCATTTTGCAGCAGCAGCAGGTGAGGAGGGGAGACCCCCATGTAGAGGGGTCTCTTGGAGCCTGCTTCCCTTTCCTAGTGGGTGAGGATAGGAGGCACCCACGGGTGCCTCCAGGAGCCCGCTTTCCCTTTATAGCGGGCCAGAGGAGGCACCCACCCCACAGAGGTGCCTCCAGGAGCCCGCTCCCCCCAAAAAAAACCAGTACTAATGAAAACGAAAAAACAAAAAAATGAACCGACTAATTTTTGCGAATTTTCACGAAAAACGGAAACGACCTGAAACGGAACCAGCCCGACTAACGACAACTCGAAAAAAAATTTTTTCAAGTCATGCCCATCTCTAGTCACAACTGTAATGATGCAACACACGTATTTGCGCTCATATCTGGCATTTTATGTGAATCATATAAGCAACAAAATGTTGAGAAATCGATATATTGGCTGATGGCAGTCCTGTTTGTTTTGCCAAAGAGTTACTGTTTTGGGGACGGGGTCACAGGTAAGCATGTACTGTACATCACAACCCATGGTCTTTGTTAATTGCAATCCCAGCATTCCTCACTGCTAACTATTCTGGCTAGTGCTGCTGGAGGTATAATCCAAAAAAAAATTGAGAGGCCATACTTTGTCCACTCCACATATACATATAGGCTTTTGTGAGTGTGTGTGAGTGTGTGTGTGCGTGGGTGTGAAGTATTTGAGAAAGCCAAAAAAGTTTCAATCAGTTTTCAGAATTATTCAGGTACATAAAAGGTAAAGGAAACAGGGGTATAAGGATTTATTTTCAATTTTAAAAATCCTCCATCCCATAATGGTCTGCTTCTGTCCCTTCTGGGAAACTCCAGCGTATAAATCCAGTGATGAACCCAACTAGGGATGCTTGTTGAAGAGAATGGAACTGTTAGCAAAAATTAACACACATCACATTGATTTCTTGGGTCTACTTTTGCTACAATAAACACTGTCCATGGAATTCTTCAGATATTTGTGTCTTGGCTTGACCTTTTTCTGCCTGAAAACCCAATCTTTCATAGGCTACTTGCACAATAATTTGAGCATCTAACAGTCAGTTCTGGAGAGCGTAACGCTGCTAAAGTGTTGCCTGCTTCACGTGTTCGAAGGCTCAGAGAAATTTGAAGGGACTGCTGATGTTGATGGGCTGATATTCTCATAGGGGGGCATTGTTCCATGTCACAGAAATATGACTGGAGGCTCTCCCCTTTACCTTTTAGTCTTCTGTTTGTGACCTCTCTCAAGATCCTCGCTCCCAGAAGCTGTCTTGCTCTTTGTTGCCTCATGGTGAGCAGCTCTCAAATGGAGATGTTCAGTTGGGGGCTACTGGGAGGTGGCTGAGTAGGTGGACCTTCCAACACCATGGGACTGAATTTAATTGCCCTCCTGGTCCTCTTCATGAGGCAAGGGATTAAGACATTTTTGTAGGAGACCCAGTCCTGAGTTTCATGATGTATCAATATTACAACAAGGGAAGCTGTGACTTTAGAAATAGTTAATCAACCATTTTCTAACAGCCCAGACTCTAGTCTCTCACAATTGAATAGGTGACAATATGGATGGCTTGTGTGGTTGCATCCAGGTGAAGGCTTTGGAATCCTGAACTCTCTGCTTTTGACCATGAGATGATTAACATCCCATCTTGGTTGCATCAACAGAAGCATAGTGTCTAGGTCAGTGGTTCTCAACCTGTGGGTCCCCAGATGTTCCTGGACTGCAACTCACAGAAGCCTCCAACACTTGCTGTGCTGGAAGGGATTTCTGGGAGTTGCAGTTCAGGAACATCTGGGGACCCACAGGTTGAGACCCACTGGTCTAGATCAATGGAAGTGATAGTACCACTCTATTCTGCTCTGGTCAGACCCCATCTGGAGTACTGTGTCCAGTTCTGCGCACCTCAATTTAAAAAGGATGTTGACAATCTTGAACAGGTCCAGAGGAGGGCAATCAAGATGATTGAGGGTCTGGAAGAAATGTCTTACAAGGAGGGGCTTAGGGAGCTGGGAATATTTAGCCTTATAAAAAGAAGACTGGGAGGGGATATGATAGCTATGTTTAAATATTTGAAAGGATGTTATATTGAAGGGGGGATTGGTTTGTTTTCCATGGCTTTAGAGATTAGGACTCGGGGCAATGGTCTCAAACTACAGGAAAAGAGATTCAATTTAAAGATTAGGAAGAATTTCCTGGCAGTTAGAACTGTTCAGCAATGGAATATGCTGCCACAGAGGTTGGTGGAGTCTCCTTCTTTGGAGGTTTTTAAGCAGAGGCTGAATAGTCATCTGTTGGGAGTCCTGTGATGGGGGTTCCTGCATGGCAGGGGGTTGAACTAGATGGCCCTTGAGGTCTCTTCCAACTCTATGACTCTAGGATGCTTTTCTTAGGAGAATGGAGGGAGGAGTAATAATGTTACTATTGCTGTGGTTACTGCCATTTTCTTCCTCATAAAGGGTTACTTTCTTCATGAAGAAGAATTTGCTTCACCTGAAAAATCTTTTCTACAGGAATAGGGGACAGGTACTTGAAAATATTATAGTAAATTACAGTATGGGGAAGGATACCAAAAACGTCCAATTTCTACTTCTTTGTGCTTTTTTGTTATTCAGGAGCAGCTATAGATCTGAATACTACCTTCTCATTTGGAAAGCATTCATAATAAAAGATGTATAAACTGACTCCATTAACAATGTCTTGATCTATTTTAAAAATATTACATAGTTTTATATTGTACACATTTGTTAGCTAAATTAGCTTTATAGACTTTTATGCTGTTGTTGCTATGCTCCTGCCGCTAACATTGGTGACCTATGGGACATTTGGTTGCTCGGAAGTTCATAAATACTTAAGAATATCACATACACATGCAAATGTCACCAACATTACCGAAGCATTAAGTCAAATGTAGTTCATACTCTAATTTGGTAATTTGACCTTCACTGAGACTGTTTGAGTTATGTTAGAGATAATTCATTTAATTGGACTGTAATAATAATTTTTATGGGGTAAAAGAGTCTGGTGACATTTCAATACTGTCTTGAATGTGCTAACAAATTATATTTGTTCTTCCAACATCACCTTAAATTCTAAGTTATCTGGGATGCCAATTCTCTTCCTAAAATATTTGCCTCCTTTAACGTAACTTGAAATGTAATGTGCTGTTACAACACTGTGAGGTCATTCATTAGAGGAAAACCACAATTTGAGATGTAAATTGGTAGTAGTGTCTAAGAAAATATTAAACAAGACCTAAGAAATGAAGCTGAACAAAAAAAAAAAAAAACTAAGATCATGGCCACTGGTCTCATCACCTCCTGGCAAATAGAAGGGGAAGAAATGGAGGCAACGAGAGAGTTTATTTTCTTGGGCTCTTTGATCACTGCAGATGGCAACTGCAGCAACGAAATAAAAAGATGCCTCCTTCTTGGGAGAAAAGCAATGGCAAACCTAGATAGCATCCTAAAGAGCAGAGACATCACTTTGCCAACTAAGGTCAGGACAGTCAAAGCTATGGTTTTTTCCAGTAGTGATGTATGGAAGTGAGAGCTGGACTATAAAGAAGGCTGATCGCTGCAGAATTGATGCTTTTGAGCTGTGGTGCTGGAGGAGAGTCTTGAGAGTCCCCTGGACTGCAAGGAGATCAAACCTATCCATCCTGAAAGAAATCAACCCCGAATGTTCACTGGAAGGACAGATTTTGAAGCTGAGGCTCCAGTACTTTGGCCACTTCATGAGGAGAGAGGAGTCCTTGGAAAAGTCCCTGATGTTGGAAAAGATTGAAGGCAAAAGGAAAAGAGGACGGCAGAGCACGAGATGGTTGGATGGTGTCATTGATGCAACCAATATGGATTTGACCAAACTCTGGGAGGCAGTGGAAGATAGGAAGTCCTGGCGAGCTCTGGTCCATGGGGTAATGAAGAGTCGGACACGACTGAATGACTGAACAACAACAACAAAGAAATAAAGGCCACAAAGCAGAGGGGGAAAGGGTCTCTTGACAGGTGGCAGGGAATCCCATGTGAACAAATGACCTTTCCTTTGCCAGCTCCTGGCCACTCCATCACTCAGCCAGCCTTGTGAAGGAGCCGCAAGTAACATGGAGTTAGACAATACATAACACACCATTGTCAAGGCATAGAGCAAAATAACTGTCTATCATAGAATGGGAGAGGGAAACATGCCATGGGAATGGCTGATTTTGCTGTCGGTGTTGTGTTTCTTACAGGGTTCACTTTTTCTGGGTGGAGGGGGAAAGTGTCATTTTTGCTTGCTACCATTTCTACAGCCCCTCAGTTCATACATTCTTTAAAGCCAAGCAGTGACAGAACTCTGTTTCTCATTCATGCCCTGAATATGGACAGTGGATGCTCTGATCTGCTTCAACCACTAATTGAGCTTAGCCAAAATCCAGAGACCTGGATCTCTCATTCTGTCTGTTTCACACACACAACACAGACAGTTAATTGCCTTAATTGCTTGGTTCACAAGCTCAGAGAGCTGGAGCACCTGCAGAGTCTGTTGCCATCAGCTCAGTTCTCTACAGTGCCTCTTGGGGGAAATCCCCAACTGGGGATAAATTTGCATCCTCCTGGAGCGCCCCCAAAAGGGAGTGGCAAACCATTTCTGAGAGGTCCTTACCCTAGATAACCCTGGAACGGGTCAGCATAAGTTGAAAGCAATTAGAGGACATGAATTTAACTCTCTCTCTGCTCACCTCTCCCCAATACACACCCTCAAAAGGATAGAAGTAGCCATTTTGTTGGGGTTTCTTCCACCACCACCCATCCTTTTGTGCTGCCAGGAGGGCCCTCCCTGCCACTCCGAAACGCAACTCTACGAGTGATGCAACTAAACGTCATGCTCGGCCAAGTCCTTGTTCAACTGCAACTCACTTCTAGCTTTGGGGGGAAAAACTCCTCACTTCATAGGAGAGCTCATGGAAGGGGCAAAGACCTGACACAATTGCTCCATACGCTTCCTAGAGCAGTGGTTCTCAACCTTCCTAATGTTGCAATCCTTTAATACAGTTCCTCAAGTTGTGGTGACCCCTTGCCCTGCTTGGAAGATGCCACAAGCCCTCTTTGGCAGGCCATTTCCGCAGGTGCCATGGGGAACTTCCCTCTACTGGCACCCTCAGCCAATCCCAGCCTCCAGTGCCATTGACTGACATCCCCTCCAACCTATCAAGCTGTAACTCACTCTTACACCCACTTCCCCCCCTCCTCTAGATCCAAGCCGTTTGGGTCTTTTGCTTCATTGGTTCATTGACGGAATCTGATTCAGACAGCTGGGATGGGGCCTAGCCAGAGTCTTCACTTTGGTCCAGAGTCTGCATTCCATGAGAGTGAAAGCACTCCTGATGGGGCACTCTGCTGAATCCACATGTTTGGAGACCTGGCTATCCCGCCAAACCAGCTTAAATAAATTTGATAAACTTCATTCACCTATTGCTTACTATTTAGCTAAAGCATTAGTTACTTTTCATTACCCCAGGTTGTGTACCCTGCCCTGCTCATCTCTCATTTATTTGCTGTTGGTTACTGGGATAATTCCTGTTTGCTTTCCATTTCCTATTCTTATCTTTCCTCCAACTATTCTTGTCTCCTTCTTATTAACTCACCCTCCTCATTAACTCACCTTTCTCATTAAGTTGCCTCCCATCTGCAAGCAGCAAGGACATGGGTTATGGTAATCAATTACTGGGCAAGGCATGCTCTGTTTACGAGGCAGTCACGAGGCAATTCTGTATACAGCAGCCAGCCAACCAGCATATGTAACCAATCACTGATTCTGTGCATACTGTGGAATGTAAATGATATGTAATAAAATGTGCCGAATGGCAAGGGGCGAGATCAATTCGCTCCGCTGGTCGGACAGCTGGACTCGAGTCTACATTCTTTAATCCGGATCCCCCACAGTTCATGGCAACCCCTGTGAAATGGTTGTTCGGCCCCCAAAAGGGTCCTGACCACCAGGTTGGGAACCACTATCCTAGATGGTTGGAGGGGGATTTTTATGGGTCACATCATTGCAACAAAATTTTGAGTGGAGTGGTGGGGCAGGTGTTGCCCTGGTGATGTGAAAGCATGTAACTGGGCTTCAGTGGGGTTGCATGCAGCCTACAAAATGCACTGTGCCCATCCTTGTACTACCTGAGCAGAACTGGTGACATTCCAATGCTTGTTCTGTAGACAGATATGTGATCACCAGTAGTTCCCAACCTTGGGTAACTCAGGTATAATTGGAATGCAGTTCCCAGGAATCTTTGACACCAGCTCTGCTTGCCAGGATTATTGGGAGTTGTGGTCCAAGAACACCTGGGTCAACCAAAGTTGGGAACCACTATATAGGCAAATAGCATGTATATCATATACACTCAGAGCAAATGGCTTCTCTGAGTACAGTTCTTTGGGTTGCAAAAAAACAAAACAAAACAAAACAACAACAAAATAAAACAACAACAACAACAACAACAACAACAACCCCCAGCACAATTCATGTACCATTGGTACCAACAGCCTTGTGGAATCTCTGAGGTTTGCAGAAATGCACACTGCACAATTTGTGTAAGGCACATGAAAGCCGTAAATGACGGCCCCCCACATAACAGCTCAGTGAGGGCAGATCATGAGCATGAAGGGAGGGCTTAAAATACTTTCCCCTTCCATTATATTAGTGCCCTCCATTTATTATTTTGAGCAATACCTAATTTGGAGCTATGGCACAAAAGCCCCCAAAAAAGCACACCTTGGTTGTTGCTTGCATTCAGCTTGGCTAACCTGACTGGTCCCAAATAAGCTTTGTTCTTATCCTGACAACGTTATTCTTCCTTAAGCCTCACTATTCGGACCTTAAGCAAGATCACACCTTGGCTTCTGTAATATGACTCTTCTGTGTTTTTAAGCTTTCTTGGACAGTAGCGTATTCATCCAATACAGATGTGGGCTGAAATGCACGGAAGTGATCCATAGCAAAATGATGTCTGGAACACCATGACATAAATAGAAGAGTGAAAGCAGCTTGACTGACCTCTTAAATATCAAGCATATTCCACAGAATGGTGCTTTCAGGCCCTTGATCTATGGTGTTAAAGCTCATGAAATTAACACACCTGCAAGCTAGGTCATCTAGCAGCTGTAAGAGATGGCTGGCTGGTTTTTCCCCAGACGTAAGTAATTACATCAGAAGAAACAGCCACGCAGTTGTATGAACGAGGTGTGATACAAAGTCGTGCTGTGACTGGGCCCAGTTCTGCTTCATCTGTAACTTCCTGTAACTCAGGAAACCTCTTTCCATTTTTATCCCAGCTTACACAAAGAATTGCTTGGCTGAATTGTAGGTTTTCTATAAGAACCCCCCCTTTTTTTCCGGCTTGCATATTTGATTCTTCTTATATATTACTTATTAGCTATTTTATGGCAACCCTGAGCAACATCTTCTAGAACTCATTAGAGAATTTCAAGCTGCTGGATAATAAAATATATAGGGAGAGATAAAATAATCTCTCAGCTCCACAGGTACATTTGGTGGGGACACGGGAGAGGGCCTTCTCCGTCGTTGCTCTCAGGCTCTGGAACTCCCTCCCACAGGAGGCCAGGCTGGCCCCGTCTTTGTTGTCCTTCCTCAAGCAGGTGAAGACCTTTCACTTCAGGCAAGCTGTCCTTGAGTGACTGGCTACCTGAGTGGGGTTTTAAAATGGATTTCTGTACCTTACTGATTGTATGTGTTTTGGTGTTCTTTTTTTTTTTTTAAAAAAAAGATATTTGCTTGATCCTTTAAATATATTTTTACTCTCTGTTGTTAGCTTTAATATTATCTTTTAATGATATAAACGAGGGCTGTCCAACTTTGAACAGGCCGAGGTCTACTTTTTCCGGATGAAAGTGCCTGAGGGCTACTACACTACTTAGGAATTTTATCTGTTCTGAGCATATGCTCATAAGTAAAAAAAAAAAAAAAATTGTAAGTAGAGCAGGGGTTTCCCATAGGAACGCATTGAAAATCAATTTATCCTTTCTGGAGGGAACATAGTTCAATGCACGGTAATGCTGACCGTGCACATGCTTCCCTTACACCCACTTGATCTAGTGTGGACGGGTGCAAGGTAGGCGTTGCATGCTTGCACAGATCACCCCTTCTGCTTGCCCAGGTTGCTGGAAGACTTTTTAAAAATGGTGCACTTTCCCTCCCAACCTGCCCGGGGCCTGATTTGACTCTTCTTCTCCTGTTTTCCCCATTCTCCCTTCCAGCCCCCTCGCTGCTACTGCTGCCGCCGCCCATAGCTCTCACTCACTTCTGCCATGTTCTCTGTGCAGCTGGGATGGGCCAAGCCAGCAGCAGGGCAATCACATCGCCACAGCAGCTCAAGGAGGAGGGAATGGCTCAGAAGGGGAGCAGGAGGAGCGGCAGGTCACAGTCTCTGTGAGGCAGCTGTGGGGGTGGGAGGAGGAGGAGGAGGAGGATGGGAGGATGGGAGGAAGGAATTCTCTGAGAGGGGGAGAAGAGGGGGACATCACTACGCAAAGGAGGTGGGCACGCCCATGTCCCCACCCCTCGCTGTCCCTTCCACTCCCCTTCCTCCGCTCTGCACCAACAACTCAATTGGTCACGAGACAGTGGCACGCCGATCATCTGGCCGGTAGGGAGGGCAGGGGACTGTGCCATGGCCCTTGAACTGCCCCACTCAGCTGAGACAGTGGGCTGCCAGACCCAGAGCTTTGCTGGGGCAGTGGTGGTCCTTGAGGTGGGGGAGGTAGACATGGAGAACTTATCCCCTCACATTTTTTATTGATGGTGGGCAGGCTACTTGTGAACCCTTCACGGGCTACTGGTAGCCCCAAGTCTACCTCTTGGGCAGGCCTGATATAAACTGTCTCGGTTCTGTTTAAGGAGAAAGGCAAGGAAATAAATAAATAAATTTAAAAATAAAAAATAGCAGCTTCTGTGCAAGTCCCACACCTCAAAGCCATAAAACTGCAAGCTTCATCGCCTCAGCCAGCATAATCAATGGCTGAGGATTGTGATAGTTGTAGTCCAACATCATCTGAAAATGGAAGGGAAGCAGAACTCTACATGCTGTTTAGTAGAGCTTCAGATTCAAAATCACCTTGGATACTGAGGTGAATGGGCAGATATAATCCCACAAAGATGTCACCAGGGAGAGAGTCTGTGATTATTGACAGTTCCAGAGTCACTGGCCTATAGTACATTCTACAATAGAGGTAGAGCTCATGAATGGAATATAGATTTTTTTTCCTGCTTGAGTCATTAGCATCTTCAGGTAGGGTTCGGGAAATATTGTTGCCTGAAGTCTTGGAACATTCCTGCTGCACAGTGATGAAAAATGCATACAAAAACTGTGCATGTGCTGGCTGGGTAAATAGCTCAGTGTTTTAGTTATCTCCCTGTAGAACCAGATGCTGCCATTTCAATCCCACATTGTGCCTCTTAGGGGAAGAGCTGGCCTCTGTGGCCTTGGGCAAGCTACACAGCTCCCACACAAAAAAAAATAAAGGAATGGCCAACAACTTCTATGCACTATCTAAAAAAAAAACCTGGGAAGAATAATCCTAAATCTGAATTGTTGATAGCATCCAATTATTATTATTTATGTGCTATGTTATAAAGGCATAATCCATGGTGATTCCTATTTATCTATTTATTTATTTATTTCTGCCTACACATTGAATGCTAGTGTTGTCTCTTATGTATGCACCATTATTAGCATAGAAATCAGTGAGACAAAGTTGTTATGATCACGTTTAAGATTCACTGATTTCTTTGGTCCGCTCTACCAATGAACAGTTGGTCTGCTCTAATATTGTCAACTAGAGATGGGCACGAAACAAGCGATTTTTTGTTTTCATTTTTGGTTTTTCGTTTCGTTACCTAACAAAACAAAAATGAATGTTTTTGCAAAAAAGTCACAAAAATGAAAACAAACCAAAACGGACCCCTAAACGACCAAACAACAAACGAAACACCATTTTTTGAGTCGTGCCCATCTCTATTGTCAACAGAGTTACGAAGGAGGTAAGTCTTCAATGAGATACACACTAGAAATCCTAACACACCACTTCATATGAAGTTGTCAGTGTGGTATCACAGGTATCAAGTTTTGCTTCCCCCACTGCAGTGGCTGGTCCACTTAACGGGCTCCACGTGCCACCAGAGACCTTCTCCTGTGGCACACCAGTCTGGACAGGAGATTATCCCCTCCTCCTCCAGTAGCCAGCTACACAATCCCTGTCCCACAGCCACCCATTCAGTGATAGAGCAGACCAACCAATGCAGCCAATGTGGGAGTAATCGGCTGCCAGAGGTGGCAGGGATGAGCCAGATGAGCTCTTACCTGAATTGGAGCACCACCAAGGAAGAAGAGCCCCGGTGCTTCACAGAGCCCGGTGGCCCTGATGGCCCAGATGGGGTGGACAGAAGGCAAAGTGAAAGGCATCACAGTGGTTCATTGAGCTAATATACACCAATAGGGTTCAATGATGGCTTAGACGTGTACACGATCCATAATGGAATCATAGATATCCATAATGGAGTGATAGTAGGATGGTGCTTAGAGATTTGGCGCGACATCATGCCACTGTTCCATCGCACATGGCTTCAACATATCATTGTAGGCATTCTTAAGGGCATCTTTCCACACCCTCCATTTTTCTCTCCTGCCTTCATATTGGGCAACCACATGCTGCCCCTCATTTGGGTCTAATACCCATCATGATATCATTGCTCAAATCTGCTTGGTAAAAACACAATTTTGATGTATTCTAATGGAACTCATTTTATAGCTCATATGCAAATCCCTTAAGAAAGCATCTTTCTCTTCAACTCATACCAGTCAGTGGTCCCTTGAGGAATCTCTAATGTGCTTTTGTGGGGGTTAAAAAAAACCTGTCTCAAGCAGCAGAATTCATTTGGATCCTGTGAGACTCTGCCGTTAACAGAGAAATCCGTTATTGTGCTTTATGATAGGAAATGCCACTGTGAAATGGCTTCATTTGTTTTTACTGCATTGTTTATTTCCAGATGAACAAAAAATAATATATATTGGACTCACAGATGATATGGCTTTCCTATGTGGCAAAAATATTTATAGGAAAACATTCTGTCTCCATTTGCATCCAGCACATCTTTAATGTGGGTGACTTTTATCAGGGGAAAGAGACAGACAATAATGAATGTACATCTTTGGTTGTCTTGCTTCACTTTCCCACACACAGTCCCATGAAATTCACCACATGAATGAACAGAGCAGAATAATGTGAGCTTGTTAAATGTAACCATAAAGAACTAAAACCTACTGCCACACATGACTAGGGATGAATGTTGTTGAGGTCCTACAGAACTCAACCGGCTTTCCCAAAAGCAATGTTCTCCCTCTTTGTACAGCTCCAATCTAGGATGCAGTTCTTAGCCAAATCTAACAGAGGCCCTTATTTCACGAGAGTCTCGGAGAAATCAGCTCCCACCCCTGTTTCTCAGAGCTGCAGTTTTAGGGATTTGAGCACAACCTCATGCTCCCATCATGCCACTTTTCAATGTTGTTATTTCCCATCCGGTATCGATGCACTGATGCTGGACTGTCAGTTGCAATGGCTCTACTAATTTCAACTGTTTCCTGGCATCATTGGCAGCTGCTACTCGGGGAGCCCCGCATGGCAGACGCTGCCTGCCCCAGGTGCCCTGCTCTGGCCGGGCGAGGCGGCAGCAGCTTCTCCTGCTCCCGCCGCCGCCGCCGCCGCCGCTACTCGAGCGAGGAAGTAACAGCCAAAGCGATGAAACGATATAGCAATGCATCGATATCCCTGTTTGAACATTTTTTTAAAAAAACTTGAAATAAAAGCCAAAAACCGAGACCACACGTCACGTTGGGAGCGAAGCAAGATGCGAAGCGAAAAGATTCCCAGCAGCAGCCAGGGGCACCACTCGCCCGGTTGGAGCACGGTTAAGGGGGAGTGGTCGGGTGGCACGAAGCTAAAATGGAGGGGCGTGCGGATTTCGATTCAGACAGAAAAGAAGGCTTTGAAGTAACGGCCAGAGAGTCTGAAATCAGAAGATGGGGACTGGCAACACGTCCCATCAACCATTGGGGAGAAAGAGAGACCTTGAGTGTATTTGAACATAGTAGGTGATGGATCTTTGAGCAGGTGAGAGAAGATCCACCAGCTTCCCTTTTGTCGCACATTTGGAAGCTTTTTATTTTCATTTTAAATCTCAGATCCTACAGCTTAGATAAGAGGAAATTTGTACAAGTTGTCTTTCCCCCAACCACCCCCACAAAGCCAAACTCAGACCAAAATTCTTGCCTATTTCCTAAAATTAAGGTGATAGTTATTCCTATTGTAGAGTAGCAGCGAGCTAGAGATCACTGGGGCCAAGGGAGAGCCTGGCCCCTGTGTTCCACCTTTCCAGTAGGGTTCTAGCCATAAAGAATGTTGAGTATTTAAGAGGTCTGATTTTCAGGGACTGCAGCCTTGGTCACTGTGCCACACTAATCGACATAGACATTCATCTGCATAGCCGCATAGGTGTACACACACTCACGTCTAGCTAGCGTTACTCTAGGTGATTTAATGCCCATGCCTCACTCCTCCTCTTAAATGCTGGTTTTCTCAATCTGCTGTGGGGGAGGAGGGTGAGAGGTATGGCAACTTTAAAAGATTTTGTGATCTAGATGTCTGAAATGAGAAAAAGATGTTGTGCACCACAAAAGGCCTCCCTCATTCTCTTCTCCACAAAGTTGCTTCACACTGACCTTGGCCATTTTCACATCATTTCACATCCTGGTGGAGTACTAAAAAAACAAAAAACAACAACTGCAAACCAGTGCCATTTGAAAATGGCAGCAGGGCTTCCATACCAGCTGCCCTTTGCTTGGGGTCTTCCCAGCTGCTGACCGGGCCAGGTGGGGGCTCAAGCAGTGGTTGAAATGTAGCCGCTGCGGCTGCCCCTCAGGTGGGAACAGTGTCGCTGCCCAACTGGTGCTTGAGACTGGTTTCCTAGCCACCTTGACGCTGGCGGACTGGTGATGCTGTTTTGTCCAAAGGACAGGGACAGCTGCTAGGGCATCTTTTCCCCTGCAGGGCAAGTGGGTGAGGCTGGACCCACCGCTGGATCTGGCAGTGTGGCAGAAAGCATCCTAGTGCTGGCCAGCCTGCATTCCAGGGCCGTTTCCCACCCTGCTTTAATGTATGGATTAAATCAGATCATCATCATCATCATCATCATCATCATCATCATCATCATCATCATCATCATCATCATCATTTTAGAACCACAGAGCCGGAAAGGACCCTATGGATCATGGAGTCCAGCCCCTCTCAAGGAATCGCAATGGAGAAACAAACTGCCAGCCTGTGGCTCCAGAGCCACACAGCTAAACCCACTGAGCTCTCCAGCACTTCATAATAGAGATGGGCATGAACCGCCAAGTTTGGTTGCTTGGTCTGGTTCGTTTCCTGACCAAACTGCTATTTGGCACTTCAAAGCCTTCCCTCCTCCAATGGGCATCCACTTAGAGGCAGCTGCCTGGAAGAGGTGGGGCAAGGAGGCCAGGCGGCTGCCTCTGAGTGGTCATCTGCCAGAGGAGGCGGGGATTTGAAGTGCCAAACACCAGTCTGGCTAGTAAATGGCAGCAAATGAAAGTCTTTAATAATAACTTTAGAAATGTACTGTGGGTTATTGGAAGCATGTAGTTCCTGCCTGCCTTTCCTCTTCCGAGAGTTTCTCCTTGCCGTTTTTCTGTGTTTCCCTTTTCTGGCTTTCTGCCTCCTTTCAAACACTTGATTGGTGGAAGTGTGTTCATGTTATGTTACTCATGCAGTACAAGCTGAGGACAATGAAAAATCTGCTACAAGGAGAGAGAAGTACATGCACTGGGCTTTTGAGGTTATAGGCTTTATATTGGATCTACTACCACCACCCCCACCTCCTCCTTGTGGACTATCCATTGGGGGTGCTGCATTAGCTGTTTCTCTGTGAACTTCCTTTTATAAATTGCTTTGCTTTTTTAAAAAAATAGAAAGAAAACAGTCTGACCCTCTGGGCTCCTCTCCCACATTGGCATTCTTGTGACTTGTGTTTAAGATGATGCCCTTTCGGCCTCCATTCCAGTCACTTCTAATGTTTTAGCTTGGAATATGCATCAATGGCCCTCCTTTCCCATGGTGCCCCTTCCCTGTCTCTGGGTCTTCGTCTTTGGACATACAATCATGCAGTTGACTTTCATCAGATTAAGTGAACCTTTCGCTTATACAAAACGGAGAAATCTGATAAGCAAAGCTAATGTTCCCCTGCCCCCCTCCTTAGCTACTGGATTTCTTGAGGGCCCAAAAGAAGAAGCTAATTAATGAGGAACCTATTCTGTTCCTACCTAGTCACCTACATATTAAAAGCCTTTCAAAGTAAAATATATGTTGAAAATGTAGCAAAGTATACCTCCATGTCAATGCAAAACTTCACATGAACACACACACACACACACACACACACACTACAGCAGGGGTGTCCAAACTTTTTGCAAGGAGGGCCAGATTTGGTTAGGTGAAAATGTGTGGGGGCCAACTATTCAGCCACATTTGGCCCCCAGGCCGGACTCTGGGCAAGCCTCTAGGCTAGGACATGCAAGGAGGCTGGGAGGATGCTGAAGCAATGGA
The DNA here is from genome assembly GCA_029282475.1 of Phrynocephalus forsythii. Taxonomy (NCBI): domain Eukaryota; kingdom Metazoa; phylum Chordata; class Lepidosauria; order Squamata; family Agamidae; genus Phrynocephalus; species Phrynocephalus forsythii. Next base: position 21,603,717 of record JAPFRF010000004.1, read on the forward strand.
GCTTGGGGCAGGTAGGCTGGGCAGGTGGCTGAGGGGATGGACAGAGGCAGTGAGGGCAGGCAAACCATAAAACTGCAAGCTGATGTCTCCATCCAGTATGGGCAGGGGCCAGCTGGTGGGGATGTATGACAGGCTGAGACTGAGGGGAGAAGAGGCCGCAGGCTGTTCAAAATTTGAAAACGGGCTGCATTTGGCCCCCGGGCCTGACTTTGGCCATGCCTGCACTACAGTATTTACCTCATAATATTAATGCACCATTGAATTTTTAAATCAATTTCCCTTCTTCTTACACCTACACACTGTTTCCACAAGAAGCAGGAAATTGCTTGAACCTTGAGCACATTTTAAAGTGATCAGTGCATACACGTATGAACTGCAATGGTTTAGATATCTGGCTATGGAGACTGGGATTTGGACTTCAGTCCCCTGATAGAATGTGCTTCCTTGATGGAAGCTGAACTCAATAATCCATAGGGTCCCTTCCAGCTCCTGCAGTTCTAAAAGGATGATGACTTGCCTTTCATCTAATGCATGCTTTTATGCACACATTTCTCCTAATATATACATTAGGATCAATACATCCAAATATACATGCATACATATCCCACTTGGGGGGCAAGCTTTAACTTCAACAATTTGCAAAGCTACAGAGGTCCTGGGGGCTAGCGAGATCTTTTGTAATGTAAGAGCTCCAGCAAATGACTTGCCTTGGAGTCTTCTGGATTTAACTGTGCTTGCATTGACGTAAGTGCATGTAACTCTGCATCCTGCAAACCCAGAACACCCAGGGCTAATTTTATTTCAGTAAAAATATGCTTTTCTGAATATTACCATCTCTGTTCCCCTTTCTTTCTTTCTTTCTTTCTTTCTTTCTTTCTTTCTTTCTTTCTTTCTTTCTTTCTTTCTTTCTTTCTTTCTTTCTTTCTTTCTTTCTTTCTTTCTTCCTAAGCCAGACAGCTGAGATCAAGTATAAATTGGAAAGAGCAGCATTTGCCCAAGAATCACAAACAGCCAGTTGGAGGGCTGAAAAGAAATGGTTCAAACTCAGCTGACAAAACAGATTCATCCAAACTGAGCCCAGTGATCTCTAGCTTGTCAAAGCCAGTTGTGCTCAGCTTCTCCATGGACTAGCCTCCATCTCTGCTACAACATTTAAACATAGATTAAAGCTCCTGCCTGAGCTCCCCTATGACACCAGCTGCTTCTTAGACCTAGATCTTCAGTGGCATCTCAGGTTGTTCTGTTGATGCTCAGCACCACATGTCCTGCATAAGTGTTAGTGTTCTGTTTATATACCGCCCCATACCACTTCAAGTAGTCAGTCTCTGGGCAGTTAACAGTTTTTAATTACCATATGCAGGCTACACATTGCCTCCTCCCCAGCAAGCTGGGTATTCATTTTACTGACCTCGGAAGGATGGAAGGCTGTCGACCCTGAGTCAGCTACCTGGGATCGAACCCCAGGTCGTGAGCACAGTTTTACCTGCAGTACAGGCATTTAACCACTGCACCATGAGGCTCTGTTCAACTTAGCGTGACAGCTTGAAAGGGTTGGGTAGGACGCATAGCCTCTCTCAGCTGCCAATGGCAGTGGGTGGCCGGGAGGGAAGGAAGAGGAGGAAAGGAGAGCCTAGGAATGCTTGCTGTGAGTTCTTCAGGAGATGAGAGACGCTGACACATCAACTACCTGGAAGTGGCAATGATAATGAGTCTTCATCATTTTTGTACTTGCCCTTCTATCTCCTGGGTCATTTACACTTGACCTCACTAAGCGCAATCAACTCAGTCAAGTTGCTATGACCCAAAGCAATTGGAAGCCTACTCTAATTAGACATTTGAAGCAGCACTGAATACCACTGTGCTCTGTGGCAGAAGCTCTTTCCTCCTTTTTGCTGAAGATGATCACAGATCATTACGTGCAGATGGCATGCCCATGACTTAACGCCACATGCACAATGCTGGAAAAGGAAGCTGATCCAACTCTCCTTTGATACCTCTGACTGGAGCCACCACTGGAGAGGAGAGTTGCATCTGTGTCAGCCCCTTTACTCCTTTTCTGTTGACTGTAGAAACTGATCTCAATGCAAAAGCAAGAGCAGATGCAAGGATTTTTCCAGGGGTAGGGAGGAAACATGTCTGTGAGCATAACATGTCCATAATGAGCACTGCTGTGGGATGATGTAGTTGTTTACATCCAGGATATGGGGAGGAATCCCCCTTCTCCCCTGGTGACAACTATGCACAAAACAATTACTCATTCTTATTTATTACTTGCATTGTTTATTTTATATGAAGCACCATTTCAATAGCCAGCAGCAGCAGTATTACTGGTGGGGGATGGGGTGCCCCCAAAGATGAAATAACCAACATTCCTTCAGAACAGGAAGTAACTGGGAGCACGCCAAGAACACAGCAAGAACAGCAGTCAAACAGGAACAAGTTTTCTGTTTTGAAAATGCATACAGTATATGGAAAATTAGGAATAAGCTGAAGCCTTAATGAGCAAGTCTGACTTTGGGGTTATGATATGGTGGCATCTTGTCCATGAGATGTGTTCAGAGAGATGTTTATGGGAACAGTATTATATTAAGGGCTACACAGAACCACTGTTTAAATATTACTATATGCTGGTGATAATCAACTAATCCAGTTCTTCAAAGAAACAACAACAACAACAACAACAACAACAACAACAACAACAACAACAACAACAACAACAACCTACCAACCTACCAATCAACCCTCCAGTTTATATTGTGCTTATGTACCCATGATTCAAAATGATAGGAAATGGCCCAATATTACTGCACAGTATCGTGCCCATGTTGCCATCAGGAAAAAGGATGCCAATCTTTACATAACACACGGCAGCCTGAATGTGGACAGCACCAATGACAGCAGTCGAGATGATTTACAGGATACCCTCTTCTACTTACTACCGTTGGCATGAAAAAGAAGGTCTGACAAGTGCTTTGTGTCTGAGTGACATGGTTAACAGATGGGGAAAAAGGAGTCACCTTCTGAGTTTTCCCCTCCATGGTATCACTTTGTGAATGGTAGTGAACAGCAGAGGGGATCCTATAGACCAGTGACTCTCAACCTGTGGGTCCCCAGATGTTCCTAGACTTCAACTCCCAGAAGCCTCCACCATTTGCTGTGCTTGAAGGGGTTTCTGGGAGTTGCAATCCAGGAACATAGCTTGTTTTACAATTGCTGTTTGTGACACTAGCTTGCTTTGTGGCTGCTGAATTATTTAATTTTTTTCCTCTGCCAATCATGGATAACAATCAGTGGATAATGAATCAGTGGATATGGGGGTCCTACTGTAATTACCTGCAGCAAGTTACACAAAACTTAAGCCAATACAGTAGCATTTCAATTATTCATGTAAATTCACACATACATGTACAACAATATCCATTGTCTTTGGACCATTATCTACAAATCAGGTGAATCAGATACAACTGTGTGTATTCATTGGGCAGGGACAGGGTGGAGCAAAGAGCCCATAGGCAATCCCATGGATTCTTCATGTTGAATCTGGCATGTGTGTGGTTAAAAATATTAAAACCAAGAGCACATGATGGTATTGCAAGCGGGAGAGGAGAAAAGAGTTAGATGTTGATCTGGCACCAACTGAGAATGAGAGCATACTTTTAGCCTTAGAAATGGACTTTCCTTGCCTTTCCTGCTGCAGAGCAAGTGATTAAATCAGGCTGGTTTCTGCAGGCATTATAACCCCTGATCAGCAGCAAGAGAAGGCCACAGTGCCACAAATTTCAGATCCAGGGTAAAGTAGAGCAAAGTGGGCAAGGTATATGTTAGGAAATGTGCAGATAGGATAGGAATACAAAGAGGGTTGAGCCGTGTGACCAGAAAAACAAATGTAAAACTAGGCTAGGGGATACCTTGATAGGTCGCTATTGAAACAAAAAAAAAAATGCAAGCTGAGCTTTTGATAGCAAGCTGTCTTTATCAAAGTGTTGTACCAAAAGTACATTCTTGGCAAAAGATGTAGTTTGCCAGGTGTTGAGATTCTTCGTGGCCAGATGCTATCAGCCAGGCACTCTTCTGAAAGGGCAGGAAGTAAGGCTGGTGTCAAAACTGCATCAGACTTCAGGATTGGGTTTTAAACCCCAGCTCTTCTCCTACATTTCTTTTTTTAATGGGGGGACTTTTTTCTCCTTTTTGAATATCTAAATGCTATGCTGATGGGCAGTTTCAGAAAGCGCTCTGTTTCTCTCTGTGTCTTTTCCTTCCCACCCACCCCCTGCTTGCCCTTTTCTCTCCCTTTTCAGATTCCCTCTCTCCCGCTCTCTTCCCTCCACCCCACTAATCCTGGATGTGCTTAAAAACGTCCCTGCACTCTGCTGCTTCTCTGGACCTACACCATTTTGGGCAACAAGCACATGGCAAAGGGTGCATCTTCCAGAAGCCACAGGTCAAGAGAGCTGAATCTCTAGATGGAATCCATTTCTCCAAGACATCGCTGGCACATAGGCAACAAGGATTAACCCCAGCCTGAGGCAGTCTATTGTTTCCACATCCACCAGGAACTCTGTCTAGCAGCTTCCAGGCTTATTCTATTGATACCTTGCTTTCCCATTGAGTTGTTCATGTTGCTTGTTGACTCACTGCTCCCCCTCCCCTTGATTTACTGATTTTCTCTGTTTGCCAAGACCCCAAAACAATACGTGCTCCCCCTTCTCATTGTCACACCCCTGATGGCCCATTAAGGGATGGATTAGGCCAGGCACACCTGGGCAGATGCCCAGCCCTGCATCACCAGGAACGCCTTAAGACTGCCCAGGACCACCTCTGGACCAACCTCCGGTCTGCATCTATTGGACGATTCCCGAAGACTGCCCCTGCCCACCCCCAGGGGAGGCACCACCTTGGAGGGAGGGCAAAGGAAGGAATAAAATGTGTCTCCATTTTGTCTTGGGGGCGGAGCACCTCTGCACTGTCCTGGTGGGGGTGTTGGCCTGCTGTTTTTTATTGAGCTCAATAAACACAGTATTTTTTCCTGGATCTCTCTCCTGTTGGATTCCTTATTGGGTCTTTGGGTTCCAACAGAACTCAGCAAGACTAGCCTTGCTGAAAACTCAACAAACTCTCTAGGTAGCATTGAGAAGGGCATTTCCCATGTTAAAGCCCATGTGAATGGGAAGCCCCATAGAAGGTAGACAAGGCCCGTGAAGACTGTGATGACTTGAGATCATTCTTTCCCTAGGAGGAATCGTATAACCCTGCACAGGTCAACAGGAGCAGACAATGTGCCGAGCCAATGGGCACTGAGACCACTCCCATACTGGCATTGATACACACCCTCCATCCTGATTGCATAATCAGTCATAATAATTAAATTAAAAGGGAAAGATGAGAATGTGAGGCAATGGCTGTCACTGTCATTATGGTACTTGGATGCAAATCCATCTCTTTGTACTGCAGCAAAGCCAAATGGAAGAGTTGCTGCAATAAACATATTGATAACCTCATCTTGAGACCCTAACCTATGCCTCTGTAACTATATCTGCAAGAAAAGTCTTGGACTTCATGAATGCTTGTGTGTGTGTCTGTGAAACTTTTAGCCTCCTCTCCATGAGCACTAAGACCTTTAGTTTCCGTCTCCTCACTTTTAATCCTGTCATGACTGTTTTTATTTCAAAAAGTTTAACCACACAAGTTTTGCACAAGGGAAACTGTCTGGGGGTGCTGCAGCTCCAGCTGCTCCACCCTAGGGCCACGGCAATTGTCCTTGCCAAGGTCACCCCAGAAATGCACAAAGAGCCTTCATTTGGTTATTTTTTTTCACCCAGCACATGGTTGAAAGGTGTACAAGAGACTTTATTTATTTATTCCAGACTTCTGCAATGGAGATATGTGAAGGAAATTTGCAATTAAAATATTTTGGTGGGGTTTCAGGTTTTTCCCTTGATTCTCTATTGGGACATGTGGATTAGAACATCGGTCTAGTGCAGTGATGGTGAACCTTTTAGAGACCAAGTGCCTAAGCTGTGATTTAAAACCTACTAATTTTTCGCAAAGTGGCAATACAGCCGTTTAACCTGAATACAGGTGGCTGTGAAGGGGCCATGTCAGATGCCCACAGAAAGGTCTCCAATTTTACATTAAAGCTACAAGAGAACGTGAGCAGTTAAAGGGGAGTAAAGTTCCATGTGAAGTTATGAGTGATGGAAACAAAATTGAAAACATAGGGCATGAGTAAAGTGGATGAGAGGGAAGCTCTTCTCCCTCTCACAAAATACCAGAACTAGGGGACATCCACTCAAATTGTGGGCTGGGAGAGTAAGAACAGAAAAAAGAAAATATTTTTTTCACCCAGCTAGTTGTTAGTATATGGAACTCCCTGCCACAGGGTGTGGTGATGGCATCTGGCCTGGATGCCTTCAAAAGGGGATTGGACAGATTCCTGGAGGAAAAGTTCATCACAGGTTACAAACCATGATGGAGATGTGTAATTTCCAGTCTTAAAACTGGGGTATTTCAAGGGCCAGATGCAGGGGAGTGGTGTCTGTTGACAAATATCTAGTCTTTTGCACTCCCAGACACATTTGGTGAGGCTACTGTGAGATGCAGGAAGCTGGACTAGATGGGCCTTTGGCTTGATCCAGCAAGGCTCTTCTTATGTTCTTACGTTCTTATGACATATGGACAGACAAACATACAGATGGATGAGCAGACTGATGGACAGACAGAGTGACGGAGTGACAATGAGACAGACAGAGGATGGCTGATAGATAAATGGACTGATGGGTGGACATCCAATGGACAGATGGATAGACAAATAGATGGACAAACAGTGGAATAGGCAGACTGACAGTCAGACGGATGGATGGCATGTGTAAGATACATCACGGTGTTGAAACAATTACCTTGAGGTGATTTTTCAAATTATCTCTACGTTATAATATCCTTTCAAAAACTATGTCCTTGTACTTCAAGGGAATTTTCCCCGACACACAATCACAGTCTGCATATGATCTATAAACAAGGTCTCCTTTGCTTGTTGGAGGTGTAGTGAGATTGCTGCATGCTTTACACGTATCCAGTATTTGTGACTAGTAATTAAATAGGGAAGCAAATGCCACCACAATTTAAAGGCCCCCAAGATATGAAGTCCCATCAATGGTTCTTTTATGTGACTTCCAGGGAAAGGTGGGGACCTGAGATATGAAATTTGTAATAACTCGTTATGTGCAGCAAGGATAAATGAAGGCGCTGATTGGAAATGTGTCTTGGTTGCAAAAGTTCAGGACTGTTTAATCATAAAAAGACAAGTAGGAGAAATGATGACACCTACAAATTACATTAGAACCCCAGGGTATGTGTGCCAAATGGCATAAGTGCATTGAATGTTGGTCTTTGTGTAACTGGTAGAGGAATGATAGGTATAGTTATTTTTACCCGTGTCATATTTTTGTTCTTGCAAGTACTGTATGATATATAACGTTGCAAAGTTATATTACTGCCACTTGTTTTTTAGAGTTGGAGAAAGAATTGAAACACCATTTTTGGCAGCTCTGCCATGTTCAGAACAAATATGCGCCTCTGTTGGGGCAGTTTTCCAGTAAAACAAACAAACAAACAAACAAACAAACAAACAAAAGTGAACAATTAGGTGGAATAGTGATCCAATGTGATATAGGTATTTAAAAGGACTATTAGCAGGAGAATGGCTGTCATTTACTTTTCCCTAACTCTCCATAATTCAGTATCATACTCTACACAGTTTCTTGCATAATTTTATTTCAACCAATTTACTGATTTCTTTGAATGCCTACTGTTTTAAACTATAAGTCCTTCAAAGGAACTTCTTGGGACAAACATCCTAGTTTAGATGGAGTTTGTGTGTCCCTTAGTTCGTGTAGCATGTAGAAAGCAAGATGGAGTCCTAGGTGATTCAAGTCAGTATGTTCTATTGTCGAGTTCTAGTAAAATTCATTTTGCTATGCAGTAGAAGTACATGGACTTACACAGGAGAATGCCTACAAATTCCCCAAAGTTCACCACTTCCTCATTAACTGGTACTTAATGTATCAGTATCTCAGTCAGACATTTGTAAAAGAAAGAATAATAATTTTTTAAACAGTTGCTTGAAATTACAGACCTGTCTGTACTTTTTTCTTTGCTGCACACATACTGAGCAACTAACTGGACAGATCAACAGCAAGGAATCAACTGCCACCAACAGATTAAAGAGAGGGGGAAAGCACACTCAACAGGACAGGTGGACTTTCTTTAAATGAACATGGGTAGAAATACAATCACTCCAATCTTTCCCAGTCACAGAAATGACGAATGGTATACAAGGTAGTAAACAAAATTCCAACAAGTTTCATCACTGCTTCTGTTCTTGTTCCCAGAAGGGTAGTGCAGTTCAGGACTATTTCATTTCGAAGGATAATGAGATATTCGCCTAGCTTATTCCATCTTCCCTAATTCCCCTAAGTTTACTTGCAATCTTCATACTATTACGCACATATGAAACGGAATACACATATTTTTAAGCTTTTGTCATTTAGTACACCGCTATATGTGCTGTAATGCAAAGTACTTTAGGGGAGCTTGGTCCTGAATGGGCAGTTATTTGCTTTCCAAAGTGCCTGCCTCTGATCAAGACGCATATTGCTAGAAGTAGCTTCCTCTTCTGGATCAGCGCCGCTGCTTGCATTGTTGGACTCCCCTTGAAGTTCCAGCTGCAAGGGAGGTCAGGATGGGCGTCTGCGCTACAGAATGTTCTAGTGACCAATGAGCATTCCTGTTTGAATGTGCCTGTGGTTTTGTCAGGAGGCTGGTAGGTAAAGCGTTGTTGCGGCAGTCAACTTGATTAGGATATAAGGACATTTTAACGGGTAAGCTACTATATTTAGTGGCATATCTTAATCTATGAAATACTGTATGTGTCTCTGGCCTCATGTAGGGTCTTCTCCAGCTCCACGTGTTGCCTCCACTCACCATCATTGTACTCCAGATAGAGGAATGAAGTTGACCAACACAGTGCCTTTCATCCAGTAAGGAACATAGTGTTTCAGATCCTATGCAATCCTGTACATTAATTGTTCATGCTTAATGAGTCAGTTGTTTAGTATAGGGAATAGAGATGGGCACGACTAGGGAAAATGACGTTTTCGAGTTGTCGTGTGTCGGAGGCAGCCCGTTTCGGCTCGTTTCCGTTTTTTGTGAAATTTTGCAAAATTTGTCATTTCGTTTTTCATTTTTTCATTTGTCGTTAGTACTGGTTTGGGGGGGGGTAGCGGGCTCCTGGAGGCACCTCTCTGTGGTGGGTGCCTCCTATCCTCACCCGCCAGCGCTGCTACAAAAGGGCATGCATAGCCATATGCTATGGATATGCATATTGCAGACGCAGCAGACTGGCAGAGGCACCCCTCTTTGGGGTGCCTTCCCTGCAACAGTCGGTGAGACACAGTCAGGCAGCACTTGCAGGCATGGTTTGCATGGCACACAAATGCTGCTGCAGGAGTCAGCCAGAGCCACAAGTGACGGACTGGCAGACTCTTTGCACCCGCTCCAAGGGAAATGTACTTCCGTGTAGTGCAATGCAAGTAGATCTGGCTTAGGGTTAAGACGGGTTAGCGCAAGGGCTAGGGTTAGGCTAGTTACGGGTGAGGTTAGGGTGAGTATTGGGGTGTACCTCTGGGTGCCTCTCTGACCCACTTAGGACCGTGTACTGGCGTATGGGTTAGGGTTAGGGTTCGGGTTCGGGTTCGGGTTCGGGCTACGGTTAGTGGGCTGTTTATGCCTGATTGGCACATCCCAGAAGTCTCTGTGGTCAACCTGGCCAAGTGGCCATGCGATTGGTGGAAAATTTGCATGGTCCACTCCCATGGGCGAGCCCATCATTGCGAATGTGCAGTTGTAAAAAAATAAAATAAAATAAAATAAAATAAAATCAACGGAGACGTGTATTTTTTTGCAAGAAAAACCCACTGCTGCTACTGTAAAAATTCAAGCATTTAAAATAGCTAATTTTCACATGTTTCTGTGGTGCTTTGGTGGGGTTTTGGACCACGATTAAAAAAAAATATTGCAGTCGCCATTTTAGATCCCCCCGCACTGCATGGCAAATGGATGCGCCCTCCCAGCCTGGTACAGTCTCCAAAACCTGGCCATGCGATTGGTGGAATGGCTCCAAAAATTTGCATGGTCCACTCCCATGGGCGAGCCCATCATTGTGAATGCGCAGGTGTAAAAAAATAAAATAAAATAAAATAAAATAAAATAAACGGAGACGTATTTTGGCAAGACTAACCCACTGCTGCTACTGTAAAAATTCAACCATTTAAAATAGCTAATTTTCGCATGTTTCTGTGGTGCTTTGGTGGGTTTTTGGACCACGATTTCAAAAAAAATATTGCAGTCGCCATTTTGGATCCCCCCCGCCCACACACCGCATGGCAAAGGCAGATGAGACGATGCCCCCCGCCTGGTACCAGCAGCGCAGCAGTAGCACTAGCCAAGGAGAGGGGGGGCGGGGAACCCCCCCCCCAAATAAAACACCCTTCCTGCCTGGTAGGTGCCCTCAGACAGTTTTCGCCTGCTTTTAGGGCCGGGAATTGGGTTTTTTTTTTTACTTTTAAAAACTTTTTTTCTGTGCCGCTTGGCATCGCAGGATCGCCGCGATGCCAGGAACGACCACGACAAATCAGACCCAATTATTCTTTAGTCGGTTCGAGTTCGAGTTCTGGCGGAGTAATTCCCGTTACCGTTTTCGTTGCGTAACGGAGACGAGTAACGGAAATGGAAACGGGAATTCCGCTAAGTCGTGCCCATCTCTAATAGGGAAGCACCACCAAAATGGCAGTTCATCTTGGCTCTTTGTTCATCTAGGGTGACAAACTGCAAACCACAAATTTTAACCTGGTTAAAAAAATGCCAATGACTGTCTTAAAAAATGGAGCCCACTGCTTGTTCCCTGCCCCTTTCCTCTTAAATTTAAAAAATAAATAAATCCCCCAGTCTAGTCAATTTAAACTGTCTATATACTGAGACATTTCAAGGAGGTATTTTGTAACCTTGTGAAATTCCCTTCTGCAGTCTGAGAGTGAGACAAAGAGCTCTCCCCCACATTTATTTATTTATTATTTTATTTATTTATTTGTTGCATTTATACCCCGCTTATCTACATAGTGTACTCTAGGCGGCTTACAAGGCTACTTACAAGGCTACTTACAAGGCTACTTACAATGCTCTCACACAAACAGAACTATAAATACACACACTATCTGAAGAGTCTGTAATCCCCCCAAACCATCTCTATTGTCCTCTCCTTTTGAGTGGCCAGGTACAGAGAACAATCATGGGAATACTGTCTTACTGTCAAGAAAGATGCAAACACTTCATCTGGGGCTTCAGATTTTTAAATGACGTAGCCCTCATCCTAATTTTTTGGCTATTCACAGTTGTGAGAATTGTACAATACTATGCAGACATAGTCCATTTTGAACAAAATCAGGCCCCGTTTGTGCCAAACACTGTTCTAGCCAATATTAGAACTCCACAAATGAGTGCCAAGCTAGTCTTAGACATGCTTTTTGTATCAGAGAAGAAAGGAGAAGCAAAGTGTTTTCATTGGTAGTCTGCTGGTACCAGTCCGAAGAAAACATGGAATCATAAGGAAAGGAGGCCAAGAAGAAGGAAGGTGTCAGTTCACATCTTCTTTCTCATCATTGCTACAGCTTCCTTCCTTCCTTCCTTCCTTCCCTCCCTCCCTCCTTCCTTCCTTCCTTCCTTCCTTCCTTCCTTCCTTCCTTCCTTCCTTCCTTCCTTCCTTCCTTCCTTCCTTCCTTCCTTCCTTCCTTCCTTGATAAAGAGGCATAAGGACAGTTAGGCGGTTACTTCACGTCTGTTTTCACTCTCTAAGTGTTGTTCAGAGCGGTACAAAAAAAACCCTTACTTCACGTTTATCACACAACAGCTGAAATTTGCCTTGACCACGCCCCCGGAATGGGTGCTAAGCGAGACAAATCTGTACCTGGCACTGGGGTAGGGTATTTACTTGTCACTGTTTGTTCACAGATTTTGCTCCAGGACAAGACGCAATGAGGTAACAACTGTCATGCAACAAAACATTTGTTTCTCTCAGAAAACGGTGTCCCAGGTACTGGGTTGGGTGTTACGTTCAAAGTGCCCACCCACCACAGATGATCAGCACCCCTTTGCCCTTCTCCATTAAGTACCAATAAAACAAACCAAACTTCAAAGCCAGGCAAGAGGCACACCAGACAGGCAATTAATTAGCAAGGAAAAGGAATAAAGAACAAAGAAAACCTGAAAGCTATCACCCGGAGCATTCCAATGCGGCCACATGGAGAAATCGAAAGCTAGCTAGATGAGCCGCAGATTCCTTCCCTGCCTACAAAGATTTTGACTTTTCAGAAGTTTGAAGCTAGACAGGTTCAGTGTTTGTCACGGTAAAAGACCATGAGATCACACTTGTCATGAGACAAGTTATCATGACTAGAGATGGGCACGAAATGAACATTTTTTGTTTCTGTTATTTGTTATTCGTTTCGTTACATAATGAAACGACAAATGAAAATTGTGATGAAAATGGAACGAAACGAACAGAAACATGAAAATTAGGTTCATTACGTTTCGTTTTCGTTAATGGCAACGCGCAATGAAATGAGCTGTTTTAAATGATAAAAAACGCCCTGGACATGCATAAAAATGTAGTGATAATTATTTATACTGTCTGATAATAGCAACCGGGGGGTTGGGGTCCTTAAAACTTGCATTTATGTCTTTTCTCAGATTGCTGTATTTTTTTCCTTTAAGGGAAGTTAGGGGACATTGACCCAAAATGGCTCCCAGATGCCTAATATTGATTTCTTGGGTATTAAAATGCCCTGGACATCCATAAAAATGCAGCGATAATGCAATAATTATTTGAAATTATTACCTATCAGGGGGTTGCGGTCCTTAAAACATTTGTTTTTGTCTTCTCCCATCGCAATGTATTTTTCTTTTCCCTTTAAGGATGACAAAATGGATGTCGCCACTCCAGCCACAACATGGAGGCAAGCCATGTTGCCTAAAATGACAGCAACAGGATGTTTCTCATTCTCCATCTGTTACATTCTGATCTTGTTCATTGAGTTTTGTAATGCTCATGTGATGGGATCATGTAAATTCTTGGACAACTTCAACCAGTAGCATGCCCAGGTTGCAGACTGGGCAGGTCTGGCAGCCACAGAGGGCATAAAAAGCTCTCGCAGCCCCTGTCCTCCTTGCAGTCCCCGGTGGGAGTTAGGGTGGGATTGCTGTCTCTGCGACTCTAGCTTCAGTCCTGCAGCCTCCCTGTGTGTGTGCGTGCTGCGTACCTCTCAGTGAGTACCCTCCCCTGCCCTGCAGTGCAGTCACTCTGCAGCTGCCTTGCACCCTGGGCAAAGCCCGCTGCTGCCTTTGCAGCCTCCCTGCGTACCTAGTCTCTGCCAGCATCAATTTTTTAAAGTGTTTTCCCTCTGGTCTGGGGCAATGGGGGATGCCCCTGCACGGAAATGCTTTAAAATTGTGCAAAATGGGTTGAAATGAGAAAAGAAAAAAAAAAAAAAGAAAATGAAAATTTTCCAAAAATTCATGAAAAACGGAAACGAAATGAAATGGACCTCTCAACAACAAATGAAAAACCGAAACACCATTTTTTTATTCGTGCCCATCTCTAGTCATGACCATGGGAACACTGAAACAGGGACAAAACCATGTGATCGCGACCAACGCCATCACAGTACAAAGCTAGTCACGGAACAAAGAAGGACGTGAAGTAACCGCCTTAGGAAGCAGCTGGTGACACAAATCTTTCCCACCACCATGATTGACTGGATCTGAGTAACAAGCAAACTGCCCCGCTGCAGAGGGAGAGCCCATTTCTTGACTGTTCTTGGCCTGGATTGAAGAGGTTAAGACAGTGTCTAAGGCGGGCTTTAGGATCTGTCTTCCAAAGCAGAACTTGCCTAGAGCCTTAATCCCTGTCCTGGACTCTGCAAGAAGGTCTAGGCTCATGTTTGCATGCTTGTGTTGGGTAAATCTTCTTGCCTCTGGCTTGATTCTGGCAATCTTGATCCCAGTGTTGGCAGTTCAGTGGCAGGTTTTGATAATAAACCTCACACACACACCCCCATGTCTTGTGGCTTCCAGAGGCTTCCCTGGGGTGATAGGGAACCCTAGGCAGCAGGAGAGGGGAGCAGAAAGATATAAATCAATTTAAATTAATGATTTCCAGCACCCTATCTGATCTAAAATGACAGCAACAGGATGTTGCTCATTCTCCATCTGTTACATTCTGATCTTGTTCATTGAGTTCTGTAATGCTCATATAATAGTTATGTTTTAATGTCCTTTTCAAGCTGTTTTGAATGCCCCCTCTGGCAATGAAGCAGCACAAATTTCAGATAAATAAATACACACAAACACAGAATACCATTAACCTCCAGAAGAAAAAGGAGAAGAGGCTTAAAAACATAACCAATATCATTTGCAATATGAGAACATAGATCTACCAACAAGTTCCTTTTAGAAGAGATTGTGCTTGTGTCGGCCCCAGAGCCAAATGAAATTCTCTGCAGAGGTTTTTCATTAAGTCTATGGGTTCTCTTTTTTAAAAGTCATCAAATCATATCCAAGGGAATGCTTTATTAATGTAGTGAAATTGCATGCACTTGGGCACGCGAGATCGCTTCTAGCAAAATAGAAAACACTTTTTACTGGCAGATAACTTTTAATTTTTTAATGGTGGGGGGAGATCAATATCAGAAGGGTTTATCTTCCTTGATTTTACACGTTGGAACACTACAGACCAAGAGATGAATCACTCCTGTGAAGCCACCTCAGTATCAGCAGTCTTTTTTTATGTGTTTCTGTAATTTTTAGTACATCCACTTACACATATCCAATACAATTCCATTCAAAGAATCAGTCAAAGGAAGGATTTAGACAGCAGCTGTAGGAGGCATAGTCAGATGTGTCAGGACTAAATGGTGAGCCAGCAAATATGGCAGGAAAAAAATTGTTTGTAAAATGTAATCCTCCCCTGCCCCCTGCTTTACACCAAGGTTTTTATGGAGATGGTCACAACTAGAGATGGGCACCTCATGAAAAACAACACCCTGTTTTGTCATTTCATAAGCTTTCAGAACATTAAAAAATGAAATGGAAAACAGTGTTTTGTTTTGAAATGAAACAAAACCCTTATTTTCCCCTTTGAAAATGAAACATTTCATTACTCTGTAAAATGGCTCCCTTGTAAAAAGCCACCCATCAAATTTGGTGCCTCTAGCATCCAGGGGATCCGTTTTGTAGAGTAATGTATCGTTTTGCTATTGTTTCATTTCATTACTTTCTTCTTCTTCTTTTTTTTTTTTTACAAAAATTCATTTAAAGACAAAACAAAATAAACCACTAGTAGAAACAAAACTGGGACCGGTGCTTTTCAGTCTGTTCATAAATGACCTGGAGACAGGGATAAACAGTGAGGTGGCCAAGTTTGCCGATGACACAAAACTTTTCCATGTGGTAAAAACCAGAGAAGATTGTAAAGAGCTCCAGAAGGATCTCTCCAAATTGGGGGAATGGGCTGAGAAATGGCAAATGTGTTTTAATGTAACTAAATGTAAAGTAATGCATATTGGGGCAAAAAATCCAAACTTCATCTATCAACTCATGGGCTCTGAGTTATCCGTGACGGATCAGGAAAGAGATCTTGGTGTGTTGGTGGACAGCTCCATGAAGGTGTCTCCCCAATGTGTGGCAGCGGTGAAGAAGGCCAATTCCATGCTAGGGATTATCAAAAAGGGGATTGAAAATAAAACAGCCAACATTATAATGCCATTATACAAAACAACAGTAAGGCCCCACCTGGAGTATTGTGTACAATTCTGGTCACTGCATCTCAAGAAAGACATAGTGGAACTGGAAAAGGTGCAGAAGAGAGTGACTAAAATGATTACTGGGCTGGGGCACCTCCCTTATGAAGAAAGGCTAAAACATTTGGGCCTCTTTAGTCTGGAAAAAAGGTGCTTGAGGGGGGATATGATTGAGACATACAAAATAATGCAGGGTATGAGTAAAGTGGATAGAGGGAAGCTCTTCTCTCTCTTCCAAAATGCCAGAACTAGGGGACATACACTCAAATTGAGGGCTGGGAGAGTAAGAACTGACAAAAGAAAATATTTTTTTCACCCAGCGTGTTGTAAGTCTATGGAACTCCCTGCCACAGGATGTGGTGATGGCATCTGGCCTGGATGCCTTCAAAAGGGGATTGGACAGATTCCTGGAGGAAAAGTCCATCACAGGTTACAAACCATGATGGAGATGTGTAATCTCCAGGCTTTAAACCAGGGTACTTCAAGGGCCAGATGCAGGGGAGTGGTATCAGGAGACAGATATCTAGTCTCATGCGCTCCCAAACGCATCTGGTGGAGCCGCTGTGAGATACAGGAAGCTGGACTAGATGGGCCTTTGGCCTGATCCAGCATGGCTCTTCTTATGTTCTTATGTTCTTATGAAACTCTCTTGTTCTGTTTCGTGCCCATCGCTAGTCACAATTCTTGTATTGCTGTGCAATTGTTCAGAAGGGACTAGAGTGTCTAGGTAGACACTGACTTAGAAAGTGTAGCCCTGGAGGCATCAGAAAAAAATATCAAGTATAAGAATGTATCAGTGGAGAGGAAGTTCAAGGTAATCCACACAGTCATATTTCCTATCACCACATATGAATGTGAAGGAGGAGAGTTAAGAAGGATGACAGGAAAAACTAATTCAGTTGAAGAATGGTGTTGGAGGAGAGCTTTCCAGTTAAGCTAAATCAGGCATGTCCAAACTTCGGTCCTCCTGATGTTTTGGACCACAACTCCTAGAATTCTAAGCTTAGATTGCCAATGGCAAAGGACTGTGGGAGTTGCATTCCAAAACATTTTCGGCCAAAGTCTGGACATGCCTGACCTAAAATGACAGAAAGACAAACAAGTGGGTGCTCGGTCAAATCCAGCCCGGACTCTCTGTGGAGGCAGAAGTGTTGAAATTTAGGCCGCCCTAATTTGGGTACATCACAAGAAGGCAGGTTTCTCTGGAAAAGGCAATAATGTTTCCTGCCTTCCAAAGATGGAAGGCAGCAGGAAAAGAGCAAGGCCAAATAGGAGATGGACTGACTCCTACAGGAACCCACAGACTTTGCAAGAGCTGAGCAGGGCTGTTGAAGACTGGGGCACAGAGATGGGCACGAAACGAAAAAATATTTTGTCCCATTATTCGTTACTCATTCTGTTATGTAATGAAATGATTAACAAAAATTGTGATGAAATTGGAACGAAAGGAACAGAACCATGAAAATTAGGTTTGTTTCATTTCGTTTTCGTTAACGGCGATGCACAATGAAATGAGCTGTTTTTAAATGTTAATAAACACCTGGAATATCCGTAAAAACCCAGTGATAATTATTTATTCTGCTTGATAATACCTACAGGGAGGTTGGGGTCCTTAAAAAGTGTATTTATGTCTTTTCTCAGATCACTGTATTTTTTTCCTTTAAGGGGAGTTAGGGGACATCGACCCAAAATGGCACCCAGATGCCTAATATTGATTTCTTTGGTATTAAAATGGACATCCGTAAAAATGCAGCAATAATTATTTGAAATTATCACCTACCAGGGGGTTGGGGTCCTTAAAACATTTGTTTTTGTCTTTCTCCCATCACAATGTATTTTTTCTTTTCCCTTTAAGGATGACACAAAATGAATTCCAGCCACAAAATTGATGCAAGCCATGTGATGGGATCATGTAAATTCTTGGACAATTTCAATCAACAGCATGCCCAGGTTGCAGACTGGGTAGGTGTGGCAGCCACAGAGGGCATCAAAAGCTCTGGCAGCCCCCTTGCAGTCTGCGGTGGGAGTTAGAGTGGGATTGCTGTCTTTACTTTAGGCCAGCCAGGCAGGTGTGTGTCTCTGTGTTCCTGCTGGCTGCAGCCTGGCTC
Organism: Phrynocephalus forsythii; assembly: GCA_029282475.1. NCBI lineage: Eukaryota > Metazoa > Chordata > Lepidosauria > Squamata > Agamidae > Phrynocephalus > Phrynocephalus forsythii. The sequence goes on from JAPFRF010000004.1 coordinate 21,621,730, forward strand.
TTAGGGGAGAGAAAGAAGAGAGATCTCTTGCAGCCTCCCTGTGTGCATGCATACCTCTTGGTGAGTACCCTCCCCTGCCCTGCAGTGCAGTCACTCTGCAGCTGCCTTACGCCCTGGGCAACACCCGCTGCTGCCTTTGCAGCCTCCCTGCGTACCTAGTCTCTACTGTGTCTCTGCCAGCATCAATTGTTTTTAGTGTTTTCCCTCTGGTCTGGGGCGTTGGGGGACACCCGTGCGCGGAAATGCTTTAAATTGCGCAAAAAGTGGGTAAAAATGAAAAATAAAAAAATGAAATGAATTTTTTTCAAAAAATTAGCAGAAAACAAAAACGAACCGAAATGGGACCCGCAACAAAAAACAAAAACAAAACATCATTTTTTGATTCGTGCCCATCTCTAAGTGGGGCATTTTGGAGATCGCTCATTCATAGGAGTGACAGAAGCTAGTGGTGACTTGACAGTAAGTAACAACAACAACTGGGCACTATAGGATGAAATGCAAATATGCTTGTTTCATCTGGGCCACAGCAGAGTCCATGTCAACAGTTTGTTCTTTTTTGTATTCTGTGTTTGCATGTACCTCTTCAAGTGCTCAGTCAGTTTCCATTGATGACAAAAAAAAAGCCATACAATATAATTAGCAGTCTTATTTGCAATTATCTGTTGCTAGGTTTTTTTAATTGAACAAATGTTTGATTTGTATTTGTGGGACCCAACTGCTTCTATTGTATCGGAATGCTTTATCTAACACAAAAACTCACTGATCATATCAGATTATAAGCATTTTTGTAATCAGTGGGAAGCAGAGATTGGAAATATATAGTTAATTGAATAAAATACTTACAGTATCATATACTTTAAATTATAGTTCCATGCTTTAAAAAGTAATTACCTATTTTCTCTTTTTCAAACACACTTCCTCTTTTATTTACTTTCTAAAATGCCTGAATGTTACAAGCCCCTCACATGAGGGATAAAAACATATTCTCTTTCTACCTCAGTCCCCGCAATGAACCATGAGGCACAGTGGAAACTTTATAATATTTTCCCAACATCATTCAGTGAGAGCATATTCCTTGTGACTATAAAGATAACTCAATACTGCAGTTACATCCTAAAGAAGTGAACATAGCACTCATAAAATTATACCTTTAATATGTTCAGTAGAGATGGGCACGACCAGGGAAAATGACGTTTTTGAGTTGTCGTGTGTCGGAGCTGGCCTGTTTCGGCTCGTTTATGTTTTTTCGAAATTTCCAAAAAATTTGTCATTTCATTTGTCATTTTTTGTCTGTTGTTAGTACTGGTTTTGGGGGGGATCGGGCTCCTGGAGGCACCTCTCTGGGGTGGGTGCCTCCTCTGGCCCGCTATGAAGGGAAAGCGGGCTCCTGGAGGCACCTCTCTGGGGTGGGTGCCTCCTCTGGCCCGCTACAAAATGGCATGCATAGCCAATTGGATATGCATACCAAGTTGAGTAGAGACTCGAGGCACCTCTTTTTTGGGTGCCTCTCTCTGTTGACCACAGGCCCACTGCTAACTGCAGTGTCACAGTGCGCACACTGGGGGAAGGCTCCTCCTCAGTCTGGGTGCTCTGTGGTTCACTAAGAAGGGAACTGTACTTGCGTGTGTAGTGCAATGCGAGTACAGATTTGGCTTAGGGTTGGGGGGGTTAGCGCAAGGGCTAGGCTTAGGGTTGTTACAAGTAAGGTTAGGGTGAGTTCGTGGGGTGCACCTCTGGGTGCCTCTCTGACCCACTAAGAAGGACAGTGTACTGGCGTATGGGTTAGGGTTAGGGTTAAGGTTCGGGTTCGGGCTGCAGTTAGTGGGCTTTCTATGCCCGACAGGCACATCCCAGAAGTCTCGGTCAAAACCTGGTCAAGTGGCCATGCAATTGGTGGAATGGCTCCAAAAATTTGCATGGTCCACTCCCATGGCCAGCCCATCATTGCACAGGTGTAAAAAAATAAAAATAAAAATAAAATAAAATAAAATCAATGGAGACGTTTTGTTGCAAGAAAAACCCACTGCTGCTACTGTAAAAATTCAGGCAGTTTTAAAATAGCTATTTTCGCATGTTTCTGTGGTGCTTTGGTGTGTTTTTGGACCACCACGATTTCAAAATAAATAAATATTGCTTGCGATCACCCCATTTTGGATCCCCCGCCCGCACCGCATGGCATGGCGAGTTGGCGGGACGACGAGGATGCACAGCCCAGGAGAGGAGAGGGGGGGAGGCCGGGGACCCCCCCAGAAACCACCCCTCTGGTAGGTGCCCTCACTCAGGCAGGCATATTTTCGCCTGCTTTTTTGCCCGGGAATCGGTTTTTTTATTTTTAAAACTTTTTTTCTGTGCCGCGCCGCTTGGCGAGTTGGCGAGACGACGAGGATGCGCAGCCCAGGAGAGGAGGGGGGAGGCCGGGGACACCCCCCCAGAAACCACCCCTCTGGTAGGTGCCCTCAGGCAGGCATATTTTCGCCTGCTTTTTTGGCTGGGAATCGTTTTATTTTTATTTTTAAAACTTTTTTCCTGAGCCGCTTGGCATTGCGTGATCGCTACGATGCCGCCAGGAACGACCACGACAAATCAGGCCCAATTTTTCTTTAGTCGGTTCAAGTTCGAGTTCTGGCAGAGTAATTGTCGTTCTTCGTTTCGTTACGTAAGGGAAACGAGGAATGGAAACGGAAACGAGGATTTCGCCGAGTCGTGCCCATGTCTAATGTTCAGGTATTCATTTGTTACTGAATAAAGCTATTAACTACAAGTAACTAGCAATTTGTAGCTAATGATTTCCAAGCTGTCATCACACATGGCTCTCTCCGGTGCTAAATAACACCACACAAGACTGATTTTGTTGTTGTTGTTGTTGTTGTTTTGCCAAGTCTTACTCAACAAAGGGAAGTTTTAGTGCAGTGACAGTACATTGTTGATCAAAAGGACAACATATGCATGGAGGCCTTTTTTTTTCATTGCTAGCAGCACAAGGTATCCATCCCTTCTCTCAGACAAGTGGTGCTGGAATTAAAGCCTGTGATTCTTCACCATTGACACACGATATCCCTCCTGATTTCACCACCCCATATAGCAGCAGCAAAATGTTGGACAGGGTCTAGCTGTTTGTTGGTTTGTTTAGGAAATCAGTGACATATTTAGTGGTATTGTGCTGTTAAATACATCTACATTAATGAAAGGTGGACAGCATAGAAGCAGAAGCTAGAAAATGCTCCAGGGATTGGCACCAAAGGCCGGTGAACGGTTTTTCAGGAACAACTACTAGGTGCCTCGGTCATCAACAAGGAATTCTGTCTCCCAGTTGTTTATCAATGGGAGCTACTAAGCTACTCTTCTTTTTGTCCCTAAATAATTCCACTGGAGTGATGAAACGTGTTTAATCACAAGTGGTCTCTTATGTGCAAGAACAGGGAGTGCAATTCAGCCTTGGCACAGCAAATGGTATATATCTACCATGGTCTGAATTCTTTAAATCTCAGTATTAGGAATATGAATAGGTGCCAAATTAAAAAAAAGCGGTGATTTGTCAGTTTGTTACATAATGAACCAAACCAGGGAAGCAGTGTTTTGTTAGTAACGAAACAAACTGGCAATTTTTTAGTTTAAAGTGAACCGATTTGTTTTGCTGTAAAATGGCTGCCCTGTGTCCTAGAGGCACCGGATTTGGTGTGAACCTTCATAGGACTCTCCCCTTTAAGCCCTCCAAATTTGGAGATATTTGGTGTCCAGGGGGCCGAGTTATTCAACTTCAAAGGTGGTGCCCCCAGAAAAAAAATTTAGAATTGCAATGTTATGTGCTTGGAAATAGTAATCCCAGGCAGTTAGCAGTGTGGAAATTACAGTGGAGCTTCCGCAAGCTCTTCCCCTGAAGCACTCCTAATCTGGAGAGGTTTGGGGTACAGGAAATAGAGTTATTGAGCTCCAAAGGGGCTGCCGGAGGAACTTAATTGAAGGAGTGTGGATCTGTGCGAGGGGGACCTATCAATTAACCTTATAATTAGAGATGGGCACAAAACGAGCGATTTTTCATTTTCATTTTTGTTTTTTCATTTTGTTACACAATAAAAATGAAACAATTTTTTTAAAAAACAAAACAAAAACGAAAATGAAACGACCAAATTTTCCATGTTTTTCGTTTTCATTGCAGCAGATGCATTGAACTAAAAAGAATGCTAACAAAACAGCAATTTTTCGTTTTTGTTTTTGTTTTTTCATTTTGTTACCTAACGAAACGAAAATGAAATGTTTTGCAAAAAAGTCACGAAAACGAAAACGAATCGAAACGGACCCCTAAACGACCAAACGACAAAAGAAACACCATTTTTTTGAGTCGTGCCCATCTCTACTTATAATGGTAAAGCATGCCAAAGACACTGACTCTTTCCATTAAGTACCTCCCCTCCTTTGGAGCTTAATATCTCTGTCCCCAGAAACACTAACTTTTCCAAATCTCAAAGGGTCCCTTAAAATTGCTTGGAGAAGAGAAGCCTGCCATTCGCATGCCTGAGATCAGTAATTTTCCATTGAATATTTTTAAAAATATTATTTATTATTTATTATTTTATTTCAAAAATAACATTATTTATTATTTTAATGAGGGCTGGGATTTAATTACACATGCCTAATTGAACTGTTTTAATGCAGTTAATTGTATCTCACGGCTGGTTCTTAAAACATTTCTTTCTACCTTGGAATTTTTACATGGGATGTGAAAGAAAACAAACAATTAAATTAATAGATGGAGGGTGCAGCTTTCCAGGCCTTCTGAGCTATCTTCTTATTTAAACAGTTTTTTTCCTTCAAAAGACCAATGCTGAAACCTCACTCATGAGAACTGGTGATATTTTTAATGAAAAGTCAAGAAGATCAGAAACTAATTTTTCCATTAAGCCTTTCAGCTTTGAATATTGCAATATTAAGCCACCACTTTTCTGTTTGTTTATTCCTCTTTCCACTCCCCTTGCAAATTAGGTTGCTTAATATAATCCAAATTAGGCTCAGAAAGGGAAGAAGATAATTTAGTGCATGTGAAATAGCCTTAAGCATGGTCTTTAGTAGAGGATTTGTGTCAGACACTATCCCTAGAGTACAAAGGATTTAAAGGACATGCACAGAGAAAGATGAATAGCTAGGAATGTATTTATTTATTTGTTTGTTCATTTGTTTGTTTGTTTGTTTGTTTTGAGTATTTTACCCCAACTTTCTCCTTGGAAAAGGACCCAAGGTGGCTTACAATAATGAGGGACAATATACAGTCCAGAACATTTGAGATATATTCAAATAAGGAACAGGGAATTAGGAGAGGCATCTTAGAACATTAAAAGGTAACATTAGAGCTACAAAGAGCATGCAAAATGAAAAGAAAAATCCATTATGAGGGGCGAAAAGCAACATGGAAAACACCTAGTGTTCTTGTGAAATCAATCAATGCAATCATGTATGGTAATCCATCTCACATCTCTGTTTCTGTGTTCCAGATGTGCTCTAAGTATAGTTGCAATTTTTACAACCTTGCATGCTGCTCTAGTAGGTGTGGCTGGCAGGGATCTTTCTGGGCTGAAGTGACTGTCAATCTATCCAACACCAATCAGTTGTTCCTTCCTACCTCTTAATTCAAAGAGAGCCCCCACCTCTCTTGCTTAGTGCTTTATTTTCCTCTGTAAGTCTCTCTTCTGTTTTTCCAGAAATTTAAAACTGTGCAACAACTATAATAACACATTCCAAATGGATTTGCAGTCAAACAAGGGATTAAACATACTCACTGCATAAGAAGCTGTGCAGGTAGACCAACATGGGAGAAGCACAACTGCAAGCTAATCAACACTGGCGGTTACTTCACGTCCTGTTTGTCCCTCCTTGCTGTCCCGCTTGGAACCGGTAAAAAAAAAAAAACCTTACTTCACTTCCATAGCATGACAGCAAAAAGTTGTCTTGACCATGCCCCCGGAACCGGGAACAGAGTATGACAAGTCATGCCTGGCACTGCATTGGGGAATTCTCTTGTCACAGTTAGTTCCCGGTTTCTGTTCTGAGACAAGGGATCATGTGGTAACAACTGTCAGGCAACAACCAGTGTCCACCTAGTAGTCAGCGACTGAAGCAGCATTCAACATTAGTTTCCCTATGGGAAACACCATGCAGTGCAAATGTTTATTAAAGAAAGTACTGAAAATTCTGTAGCATTGCTGTGTAAATCCAGGAAGACCAGTAAATCAAAATATCGAAAAAGTTTTATTTATGATATTTTAAAAAAAGTTTAAGAAAGCAAGACAAATTCATAATTTGTCACAGAACAAGACCGTGAAGTAACAGTTGTCACGAGACAAGTAATCACACCCATGAGTAAACAGAAACAGGGACTGAATGGGGCAAAACCACATGAGTGTGAACAATGCTGTCATGGTACAAACGTAATTGTGGAACAAGGTAAGACATGATGTAACCGCCACTAAGGGCCTTTTTACACGACCCCTAAGATCCGCTGGCCACTTAAATTTGGACCAGAGATCTCAGGGGTTAGTCGCTCTTCGGGCATTCCCACCCCCCTCCGCACTTCCTGGTTGCTGGCTGCGTGAGGGGAGGGAGAAAAAGAGAAAGAAAAGCATGCCGCTCACCTTGTTCTGCCTCTTGTCTCTGTAAAAGTAGCTCTTAAAGGGGCAGGAGCCAAAAAACAACAAACGGAAGCCAGGAGAGCCCCGCACTCACTATCCTTACACCGGATCAAATAATATTCACCTCCAAAAAGCAGGTACCTGAAAGCTGCGCTGGGACGCGCTAAAGTGGGCAGGGTCGCACTTAATTTCCTGTTAACTCCAGAGCTGGTGGATAAACATTTTTAAGCTCCAGAGCTGGGAGCCATTTGCCCCGGAGTTTAGGGGTCGTGTATAAACACCCTTAGTAGGGAACCAGACCCACATGGCTATCCTTTGCTTTGAACTGGCAGCATGATGGATATGTCTATTGACATAGCACACTTAATGGGGTGATATAGCTTGGTAAGGGCAAACGGCAGCTAATGAGCCATGTGGAGACATTGGCCAGATCTTATGTGACTCTTAAATGGATTTCAAAGAGCTCTATAGAAAGGATAAGTTCAGCCTTAAAAAAACCCCCAGCAAAATTCCCAAAATCCCACTCGATGGGAAAGAAGAGGGAGGCATAAAGAGACGGAAGGGGGGAATCCATCTGGATTTTGACTCGTCTATCTTCTACCACTGCTTCTATGGGTGTGAATATTTATCTTTTTAGAGAGCTGGGCTGCCTGGAGAATTGAGGGAAGTCGCAGTCCAAAAACACAAAACTGCACACCACTTATGCTTCAGTTCTATCCATCTCCTGCATATTCCCTTTATAGTTTACCCTAGAGGTGGGAAATATTGCAGTTCATAAATCACAATGAACCACAGAGCTTCCACCCATGAACCAACAAACTGGCCACTTAGCTAGCTGTGTGTGTTTTTAAAAAGAACCCATGGCTGTCTTAAAAAAACAACAGCCCATCCAAAATGCCCTTCATTGTCTCCTTACCTTTGTTACTATGGTACCTGGTGTCTGGGCCACTGCCACTGCTACTGCCATCTTGGAAAAGATGGCTGCCTGGTTTCCCACAGGGCCTAAGGGAAACTGATGGTGGCAACAGCAGAGGCCTGAACACTGGGATTCAGTGCAACAAAATTAGGGAGACAGCCACGGGCAGCATTTTAAAAAGAAAGGTGAATGGGGATGAATAAAAGGGGGAAATATTCATCCCTTCATATCTGTCGGGGGTATCCAGGCCTGACAAATATGAAGGGACAAATATTAAAGAAATCAGCAATATTTGTCAAATATTGTAATTTAAATAAATTCATCTTCATCTCTAGTTTACCCTTTAGGGCAGTGTTGGTGAACCTAAGGCACAGGTGCCAAAGGTGGCACTCAGAGCCCTTTCTGTGGGCACCCAACATCGCCCCTTCACAGCCACCTGTATTCAGGTTAAATTGCTGTATTGGCACTTTGCAAAAAAATAGTGGGTTTTGAATTGCAGTTCGGGCACTCGGTCTCTAAAAGGTTCACCATCCCTGCTTTAGGGATTATAAACCTCAAGGGAAGAAAGGTTTTCCACCCTTGTTGAATGAAGCATTGCCAATATGTTTGTAATCTGATTCTGGGTTGTCTTAGATTGAGAAATTCTAATCAACTTTCCCACCGATAAGTGTCTGATTTCTTTGTTTTTGCACTTGGTTGCAAATTTTGCTGCCAAAAAGCAAGAGAGAGCGAGAGCGAGTTAGAACCTATTTTAAGAGACTCTTACAATCATTTACTCCAGGAGTGGGGTACCTTTGGCTCTCCAGATGTTTTGGACTGTAAGTCCCAGAATTCCCCAAATCTAGGACTTGGGGAAAGTCCCAGAGTGGGTTGTGTCCTGTAATGGCTGGAAACCACAGCTCCAGAGGTTTCTGGATGCGATTAACTACCTGGATCCATTTCAATCTGGCTTTATGCCTGGCTATGGGACTTAGAAAACACAGGTTGCATTGGTAGATGACTTATGCAGGAAAATGGATAGGGAATCTGTGTTCCTTTTGGTTTTACTAGACCTCTCTGCTGCTTTTGACACTATAGACCATGTCATCCTCCTGGCTCGTCTCCCTGAAATGGCAATTGGAGGTACTGCATTAAAGTAGCTCCGGTCCTTCCTTCAGGAAAGAATGCAGAAAGTGGTGTTAGGCAATTCAGGTTCAACACCATGGCTGCTGACCTGTGGAGTTCCCCAGGGTTCAGTTCTGTCTCCTATGTTATTTAACAGTTATATGAAACCACTAGTGGAGATTATCAGGGTTTTTTTGGGATTAAATGCCACCAGTATGCCAATTATACCCAGCTATACCTCTCGTCCCCTCTGGATTCTAAGGATGCTACTATCTCAACTTTACATGAATGTTTAGCTGCAATAATGAACTGGATGGGGATGAACAAAAAGAAACTAAACCCAGACAAGATAGAAGTGCTCTTGGCCAGTCGAAAGCGAGAACAAGGGATAGTGATTAGAGATGGGCACGAATTAAAAAAATGGCATTTCGTTTGTCGTTTGTCGTTTAGGTGGTCTGTTTCGGTTCATTTCCGTTTTTCACGAATTTTTGCAAAAATTCATTTTCATTTTCGTTCATTTTGTTACCATTTCGTTACCATTTATTTCATTTTTTTGTGATTTTTTTTAGCATTTAAAGCAGTTCAATGTATTGCCGTAATGAAAACGAAACAGACGACAAAATTTCCTGTGTTTCTGTTCGTTTCGTTTCATTTTAAAGAGAAAATTTGTTTGTCATTTCTTTACAAAACGAAATGAAAAAATGAAAACGGAAATGAAAAATTGTTTGTTTCGTGCCCATCTTTAATAGCGATACAACCTGCACTGTTTGGGGTCACACTCAAATTGACAAAAGAGGTGCACAGCTTGGGGGTGCTCTTGGAGTCATCCTTGAGCCTGGATGCCCAGATCACGGCTGTGGCCAGGAGTGCATTTGCACACCAGCTCTGGCCACGATGACACATGCCCTAGTGACATCCTGGCTAGACTACTGTAATGCACTCTATGTGGGAATACCAATGAAAAGTCTCCAGAAACTTCAACAGGTCCAAAATGCAGCATCCAGATTGCTGACTGGGGTGGGGTACAGAGATCACATTACATCTGTATTAAAGCAGCTCCACTGGCTAACAATCATCTATCGGGCACAATTGAAAGTGCTGGCCCTAAACTACAAAGCACTGTATGACCTTGGTCGTAGCTTCCTCAAAGACTGAATCTCACAGTATGAACCTACTTGGATGTTTAGGTAATGAGGAGAGGCCTTTCTCTCCATCCCACCACCTTCACAGATACGTCTCGTGGGAACATATGAAAAGGCCTTCTTGGCTGCTGCACCCAGACTCTGGAACTTGCTCCCACTGGAGGTCAGGACTGCCCCATTTCTGCTGTCTTTCTGGAAACAGGCAAGGATTTTTCTCTTCAGGCAAGCTTTCCCTGAATGATCGACTACCTATTATGTATCCTTTATATGAATCTACTATACATAATCAAATAGATTTTGGGTTTATAACCACTTATAACCCTGTGTGATTGCATTGACACTATGTTTTCAATGTTAGTTTCCATTACTCATACGTTTTACATGGAATTTTTAACTGCTCACATTCTCTTGTAGCTTTAATGTTGTCCCTCAATTCCCTGTTCTCAAACTTGAATATGTCTTATTTGTACTGGACTGCATATTGTCCCTCATTGCTGTAATCTGCCTTGGGTCCTTTTCCAAAGAGAAAGGTGGGGTAAAATATTCTAAATAAAATAATAAATAATATTGTAATGATAAAGGACTGTAGGAGTTGTGGTCCAAAACATCTGGAGGGCCAAAGGTTCCCCACTCCTGATTTAGCCCATTGGGTCTCTCTGGCTATTTTTCGGATCTCTGTCACCTACTTCCCTTTGATGGTGCTGAGTTTACCCTGCTTAATTATTGCAGATGCATAAATGATTGTATGAAAAGGCTTTTAAAAAACAGCCTTTTCCAAGTATTGCTGATGTGCTGTGTTGGTTAGTAGCAATTAAAAAGAAATGGAAAATTTCCTTTCCCCTTCCCTCCTCTGGTGGGTGTATAAGAAGCTTTCCATTTCTGAAAACCATTAAGTAGTTTAGGAAAAACACAGAGAAGGAGATAGGAGGGGGATTTTTTTGTTTTTTGTTTCCCTTTAAAAAGAAAGAAAATCAGTCTAGAATTGACTGAAAATGGGTGCTTCAGGTGCAGCAGGCAGCTATGCATGAGAATGTACGGATTGTCCCAAATGTCATAATGCACATCAGCCCAAACCTGTGTAGCACAATCTGGAATGATCTAGCTCAGCAAAAGTGGTTGTTATGTCACACCCTAAGATGGTGCTGAAGTGGTGTGATGTGGCACCTCACAATGTAAGAAACCTTAGGTGACTCCCATGGATTCCCCACTAGTGTGTGTGAAGTCTGAGAAGCACCACCTCACACCACAATGAATAGTTTCTATTTTGGTACAGAAGGGTTTCTCCATTAGCTATGCTGCCGTCTTTTGGCTGACCCATTTATAATGAAAGTCACCTTTTAGGTTAGCTGTCATATTTCCTCTGCCTTGTTCTTGAGGATATCCCTTATGTCTTGTCAACCTGATTGTAGATAAGCCGTTACTCAATTAAAATCTTCCCACCCCCTCCCCTTTGTTACATACAGCTGTTTGAAAGAAGGAGGAGGAGGAGGAAGGAAGAGGGAGAATTTACTTAGAGGAAATATTCTGTTCAAGCATTCCTAAGTTTACTAATTTGAAGGTTAAAAAAAACCTTAGCCCATTATGCTACCTTATTATTTTTGCATATAATTCTTTTTAAAGAGGACTATGTTTAGTTCTGCTCTAAAACAAGAGTGCTTGGAAACTCCCCAAACCAGATGCCAGCTCAGCAGGTCTCCAAGGGAACAATTACCGAAAGCACACAGAGAGCTGGTCTAGTAGGGGGGATACATGAAAGATTAGTTCTCCACCATGAATTGGCAGCCTGCCTTTTGCCGAGCTAGCGTGGTAGGGCTCTGATCTTAATCTACCCAAATAACAAAGCTTCCTAATTTTAACTGCAATCTTGCATGTGGTGTTTTCCCCTCTCTTTCTCTTCTTGTTACAGTAGGTCTTCTCCTCCCTCCCTTTTCTCTTTTCATTGTATCTCATCTACCTTCTCTGTTCTTTCTGGGCAAAAGACCTGTTTCAGTGCAAGATGTCAAAGGCAAACCAACGGTGTTCAAGAAGAGGGTTAGGGAAGGTGGCCCTCAGTATGTTTGACCATTTAGAATGTACATTTCACTTCAAATTATTTTTCCAGGGCATTAACAGCTTTATTTTTTCCAGTATTCAAATTTGTTGCTAGCTTTCCTTGGATGAAATCAGCAGTTTCCATCAAAGGGATGTGGTGTCCTATGTAATTGATACTAATGCGTAGAGATGGGCACGGAATTGTTATCATTTTGTTGTTCATTATTTGGTTCGTTATGTAATGAAACAAATAACGTCCCTGGGGCAAATTTAACACAAACCGAACCACACTGAGAAAAAATGGTTTGGTTAGGTTCATTTCGTTAATGGGGGGCAGAGATGTCTCCTACCTGCTGCTGGTCTGGAGGTCCGGTCTTCCTGGCTTCTGGGATGGCAACCAGGAAAAAAAGCCATGTGGTCGCTTGGCACAGTAAAAAAGGGGGCACCGACCAGGCCCCAAAGGTGGCCTGGTCGGCACCCTAAAATTAAAAAATAAAAATAAAAAAACCCAGCACTGACCGGCCCCCAAGGGCTGCGCGGTTGGTGGTAAAAGGAAAAAACACAACAAAAAGTCTCGTGCTACAGCTGTAGCACAGGGCCTGAACCCGGAAGTGGGGGAAAAAAACTAAAATGAAATTAAAATAAATTTTATTAAAGGGGGAGCACCGACCAGACCCCAAGGGTGGCCTGGTCAGCACCCTAAAATAATAATAATAAAAAATTAAAAAACCCAGTGATGACTGGACCCCAGGGGCTGGGAAAAAGGGTAATAATGAATAATGAATTAACGAACCAACAAAATGATTTTTTCTGTGAAAATTTGCAAAAAACAAAATGAAACGAACCAGACCTCTCAACGAAACGAAACAAAACGAAACATCGTTTTTCTATTCATGCCCATCTCTACTAATGAGATAAAATGGTTATGAAGACAGCAGGAAGTTTACACATGTAACACAACACATAGAACAGAGGTAAGGGAAGGAACCTGGGCTGCAGAATTGTGGGTGGCCATCTCCTAAACAAAGGCCAGCACAACTAAACAATGTCTCTTACCATGGAAGAAGGCCAAAGAGATGTCCAGCACACAGAGATCTTCTGTTTATTTTCATTTTCTTATTTGATTACTCAGCCTAGTACATAAAGCAGGCATGTCCCCCAAAGTTTAGATTTTTTTTCACCCACAAAAATACAATCTAGCTAAACTGGATCATCGCTATGTTTTCACTAGGTTCAGTGAGAAGTAATTGTGTGCTCAACATGAACAGCTTCCCCTCCCATTATACATTGGCAATGCAATGCAGTGGCAGTGCAATGTCTTCTGACAATGTAATTTACCCGGTCTGTGTGCCACAGGTGAAGCTTATGCTGCAGGACCTCATCTGGAGGCCATTTTTATCAGAAATTGGGTACAACTTTTTCAGGGAAAAAATGCCAAATGGAAAAATAGCTCAAGGTTTTCTCCCTAACTTTTGTAGTAGAGGATGGAGTTCTTTTTTAAAAAAGGTGTAGGTATAGACTCATAAGAAACAACTTCTTGCAGCTTTGGGTGGATCTTGTCCATATTTTATTTAGAAGGGTACAGTTAGATGGTACTGAATGGCATACATTAGGATGACCCAGTTTTCAGCTGGTATCACCATGGATCATGACGACTATGGTGGGTCACATGCACACTTAATACTGAAACACTGCAACAGGCATATTTGTGTGCCCCACTGAGCCAATTATGTTGGCTCAAAACTTGGAAACATGACTTTTCCAAACTCTCTGAAGGCCTCAGTTGTCTTTGACAACCTTTCAGAGAGAGGTTGGAAGAGGCACCATTCCCAGACACTATCTTTTATTTCACAGTTATTATACAGTGGACACTTGTATAACAAATGGTTTGTATAGCATAAAATTTGTACAACATAAACAATTCCGGAGATAGGGGAAATTTGCTTAACATAATTGCTTATGGGGCGAATCTGTACAACATAAAAATTGGATCACTCTGTTTTCAATGCATTCCTATGAGAAATTTGTATAAAGGAAAATTTGCTTAACATAATTTCATTGGGAACAAATTAATTCCTTTATACAAGGTACCCCATTATACAAGGTACCACCAAGGTATCATTGAATTGCAATGTTAATCTGTTAAACAAGCAAGCAAGCAAACAAGCTCCAATCCTATATTAGAATTTTTACTACAAGAAAGAAAGAAAGAAAGAAAGAAAGAAAGAAAGAAAGAAAGAAAGAAAGAAAGAAAGAAAGAAAGAAAGAAAGAAAGAAAGAAAGAAAGAAAGAAAGAAAGAAAGAAAGAAAAAGAAACCTGAAGTCAGAAAATCGCTGATTGTCAAATCCTCACTTTGGAGGTGAACAATTTGCTGGCCCTGAAAATTCCTTGCTCATGAATCAGTGTAAGGTTGATTCAGGTTGAGGTGCCCAAATAAATGAGAATGAGGAGTTTTGCAAGCATTATTTCCATTGTCTGCTTTTATCGATGGATATAGCTAAGACCTTTCTCTACTGCCTTTCACAGAATCACATGGGTTATTAACTTCAAAACCTGGAACACACAGAAGAAAGAAACAGAAAGTTGCTAAGTGGCTTTATCTCTCCTGGCAAGCACTGTAAATAGGAAAGAGATTAAAGCGCATTATAACTGTTGCCCACTGAACTGTATAAGATATTGATTTCCTGGCAATTGCGGAGAACTTTATTATGAACTTTGGAGAGAAAAACTGAGAATTAGGCATAAAGCTATTGATATTCAAGCTCTACAAATATACGTTTGTGGCTAAACACCCCGAGAATAAGCCTTTCTTCTGTTATCTGTTCAGTTGATTTGATCAAATTATGGTGATTTTTTTCAGGAGAAGCTGAGGCACAAATGAGAATTGTGTGTAGGCTCTCATTTGCTCTAAGGACATAGGGATTTGCTTTCCTCCAGGCTGGAGAACACAATAAAGAGGGAAGCCGGAAACAGCGCTTATGATCTTTGACAGCAGCACTAAAAGGAACCAAAACAAAAAAAAGGGTCAGGGCTTACTATCTCAAATAGGAAAGAGGCATGAATCAGAAAAAACGTGATTCATTTCAATTCTTGATTTGTCCATGTCAATTAATCACATAAGAACATAAGAACAGCCTTGTTGGAACAGGCCCCAGTCTATCCAGCCCAGCATTCTGTCTCACACAGTGGTTCGCCATTTGCTTCAGGGTATTCCCAACCAGATGCATTCACCTTCTTACGGTTTCCTGTAAATGGCATTGAGAGATATCTTGCCTATCTCTCCAACCCGGAGATTGTCCTTAGTATCCATAATGATAGCCATTGATACCCTTGTTCTCCCTGAACTTGTCCAATCCTTTCTTAAAGCTGTCAAGACTAACAGTTGTCACACCACTTCTTCTGGCAGTGTGTTCCATAGACCAGTGATCCTCTGGGTGAAAAAGTACTTTCTCTTATTTGTTTGAGATCTAGCACCCAAAAGTTTCATGGAGTGCCTTCTAGTTCTAGTGTTGTGTGAAAGGGAAAGCAGTTTTTCCTTATCTACTTTGTCCACACTGTGTATGATTTTATAAACTTCAATCAGGTCACCTCTTAGGCGCTGTCGTTCAAGAGTGAAGTGGCCCAGCCATTGCAGCCTCAGATGGTAAGGAAGGTGTTCCAGTCCCCTAATCATTCTAGTTGCCCTCCTCTTAACCTTTTCCATTTCCATAATATTCTTCTGGAGGTACGGTGTCCAGAACTGTTCACAATACTCCAGATGGGGCTTCACCATATAATCACCATATAATTATCAAGAGGCAAAATGACACTTGCTGACTTCTTTTCTATGTCCTTCCTAATGATCCCTAGCACTGAGTTTGCTTTTTTTCACTGCTGCGGCACACTGGGTTAACACCTTTATAGGGCTGTCCACCAGGACACCAAGGTCCCTTTCCTGGTTTGTTGCAGAGAGTTCAGATCCCAACAGTTTATGAATGGAATTGGGTTTTTTTTTTTTGCCCCAACGTGCATCACTCTGCATTTGCTAATGTTGAATCTCATTTGTCACTGGTTTGGCCTCTCCCACAGTGTCAAGACATCCCTCTGAAGCTCTTCACAATTTCTTTCAGTTTTTACCTGTATAATTTAGTGTCGTCGGCAAATTTGGCTACTTTGCTATTTACTCCTACTTTTAGATCATTTATGAAGAGGTTGAAAAGCAGGGGTCCCAGGGGTCCCAGTACTGAACCTTGGGGAACCCTCCACTTGGAGAAGTGTCCATTTAGTGCTACCCACTGTTTCCTGTCCCTTAACCAGTTGCTGATCCAGGACAAGATCTGTCCCTTGATTCCATGATTGGCAAGTTTATTCAAGAGTAGACATGGGCACGGAGTGGCGAAAATCTCGTTTCCGTTTTCGGTTCTCGTTATCGTTACATAACAGGTAACGGTAATGAGAATTACTCTGCTCCAGCTCGAACCTGACCCGATAAAGATAAATTCGGTCTGATTTTTCGTTGTCGTTTATGGCATCGCGGCGATCGAGCAATGCCAAGCAGCACAGAAAAAAGTTTAAAAAAAAACACCCGATTCCCTGCCATAAAAACAGGCGAAAATATGCCTGCCTCAATGAGGGCACCTACCAGAGAGGGGTGGTTTCTGGGGGGGATCGCTGGCCCCCCTCCTGTCCTGGGCTGCTGGTACCAGGCTGGGGGCATCCTCGTCGTCTCCATTTGCCATGCGGTGGGGGGGATCCAAAATGGCGACTGCAACATTTATTTTTAAATCGTGGTCCAAAAACCCACCAAAGCACCACAGAAACATTTGAAAATTAGGTATTTTAAATGCCTGATTTTTTATAGTAGCAGCAGTGGGTTTTTCTTGCAATAAAATGTCTCCATTGATTTTATTTTATTTTATTTTTATTTTTTTACACCTGTGCAATGATGGGCTGGCCATGGGATGGGACCATGCAAATTTTTTGACCCATTCCACCAATCGCATGGCCAGGTTTTGACTGAGACTTCTGGATGTACCAGAGGGCATAAAAAACCCACTAACCCTAACCCTAACCCTAACCCTAACCCTAACCCTAACCCTAACCCTAACCCTAACCCATATGCCAGTACACTGTCCTTCTTAGTGGGTTTTAGGATAAAGCTAGCAAGTTTACCCTGAACCCTCTGTGGGAGCAACGCATCACTTACCTTGCCACCACGTTCCTGTGTGTTATCTTGACTTTGTTTCCTGACTTTGGATCGGCTTTCTGACTACGGTGTTCTCTGTTTCCTGACCTTGGACCGGCTTCCTGATTACGACGTTTCTCTGTTTCCCTTGAACGTGGCATTTGGCTCTGTAAGTTACTCTGGCTTGACTCGGACTGTACTTTGTACTTTATCTAGATTACAACTAAAGTTCCTGGCAAAGAACTGAACTTGGCTTGCTGTGTGTTCTGTGTGTGGGGCTTGACACCCAGAGAGGTGCCTCTGCCACTTACCCCCAACCCTAACATAATGTATGATACGCTTCCCTTCCGTTCCCTTCTTAGTGGGTCAGATGTCAGAGGCACCCAGAGAGGTGCCTCCCAGAGCCCACTTACCCCAACCCCAACCCCAACCCCAACACAAACGACAAACGACAAACGGAAACGACAATTAAAGCACGTGCCCTGATCCACATGTTCAGCTATGGGCTGAAACTTATTTTTGCCCCATCTGGCTTGGCACCCCTAGTATTAGTGGATACATTCCAATCAACTTGGAAAAGGAATCTAACTGTTAACCTACTGCAGCTGGGTTTTTCCTTAGAGGCTATTTTGGCCATGGGTTTTGGCAATGCCAAGGCTGCAATTAAAAGGAGAATATGGGATGTAGAACTACAAGAACATCTAGCAGCCCATGATAAACTCAGCACAGTTAGGAATAGTTCCTTTAGAATGGCCAACTACCTATCTAATATAACCATTCCCAAGTTCAGGAGAGCCTTCACCTTAGCTCGATTTAATGTTCTGCCCTCCAGATTGTTGGAAGGCAGATACCAGGGTCTTCCAGTGGATAAACGTCTTTGCCCTTGTGACGAGGAGACTATTGAAACTATTGATCATGTCCTCTTGGAGTGTTCCCTTTATCGGGATATCCGGAGGACTCTTCTTCAGTCTATCTTGCAGCAAACTCAGGGGAGGCCAAGGGAGTTTTGTGTCCAACACCTGCTAGGAGATAAAAAGCCAGATGTGACTGAGGTGGTGGCCAAATTCTGTGCTGCAGCAATGAGGCATCGCTCATCCCTGCCCACTTCAGGTGGCGAGGTCAGATGATTGGCAATATCCATTGTGTATTTATCCTTACCTCTTCTCATGATGTGGGTTGGAGGTGGTCTAGAGCACGGCCATGGAGACAATTCTAGTCCTATTGAGTTGATTACCCTGTTATTGGGCCTACTGGGCTTCGAAGATTTTACCTGTTCTGCCTTTTATACAAAGAGTATGCCATTGTATTATGCTTGTCTTGTGTGCATGCTTTTATTGTTTTTATACACTTTTATTTTGGTTTTATGTGGAATGTATCTTGTATTTTATCTGGTCAGTGACTGAAATAAAGAGTGAGTGAGTGAGTGAGTGCTCACAATCCCAATTTTTGAAAATTTCCGCGACAAACGGAAACGACCCAAAACAGACCCTTCCCGACAAACGACAACTCAAAACGTCACTTTTCCTGGTTGTGCCCATCTCTATTCAAGAGCCTTTAGTGTGGGACCTTGTCAAAAGCCTTCCGAAAGTCCAGATAAACAATGTCAACTGGATCTCCCTTATCCACATGCTTGTTGACACTCTCAAAGAATTCCAACAGATAAGTGAGGCATGATTTGCCCTTGCAGAAGGCATGTTGGCTGTCCTTCAGAAGCGCCTTCTATGTGCCTATAAATTATATATTTTAGGATGGTTTCCATCACTTTACCTAGGACACATGTCAAATTGACTGGTCAATAATTTCCTGGATCACCTTTGGATCCTTTTTTGAAGATTTCTGTTACATTCACTACTTTCCAGTAATCAGTCACAACTCCTGATTTGAGGGAAAGATTATATATTTTGGCCAGGACCCCAGCAATTTCATCTTTAAGTTCCTTGAGAACTCGTGGATGGATGCCATGTGGTCCTTTGTTAGCATTTGCTTTAACAAGACATGCAAGGACCTCCTCCCTGGTTATTTCTATCTGTCTTAATTCTTCGGTTTCCTTCCCTATGAAGATAGGCTCTGTTTGGGCATGAATTACACAAATTACAAATTTATGATTTTGTTTATGTTTTCAAATTTATTATTTTTTTTCTGATGAATTGACAATTCATTTATTTGTCTTGCCTTTAAAACCATATGAAATGCACCTAGAGACATCAAAACTGCAGGAAAGCTTCCTTCGACTACTTTCTACAAGTCCTTCATGTTTGATGAAGTTTGCACTCCAGATGTCCATATCATGCACCCCAAAGAGCCCTTCCCAGAAAAGTGCCCCCCCCCAAAATACTGAGAGACTCGAAACATGCAGAGTTAAGATGTTATGAAGAATGGGTTTTAGACATCTAAGTTAGGTTCCCACAAAATGCCCTGCAGGAAAGTGCCCTTTAATAATTGGCTTGGGGAAGCCCAATCTTCACCTTGGTGGGATTGTACAGGAGAGTCAGAGGAAGCTTCTCCATGGTTTTGGTGCTTCTAGGTGCCTGGGGTGGCATTTTATAGCCTGCTGAGTCAATGATTTTTGAAAAATTTTGCAATTCCTTTTTAATGCATGGCCATCTCTAATCAATCTTAATGTGAAAGCCTGAATTATCTTCAGGAAAACAAACACAGGAGGTCTCTGTATACATGGGCAATCAATTCCAAGCCCCACATAGATGCTGAAATATGTGAGTTATAGTGAACACTATTTTAATAGCAAGTACTTCATGTATGATAGTCTCTGGTTCTCTCCAGTGGCCGGTTCTGGTAACCTCATCTTTGGAAATACATATTTCTAGGAATTTTCTTTTAATTTCTTTTAATTTAATATTTTGGTCCACGGATAAGTGAATCAACGAATATTAATCTATGGATGGGGGGGTCTTACTGTAATCCCGAGATACACAAATACAAACACATACATCAGTTACTAGCACTGTAAGTAGAAAAGTTCTTCAAGAGAAAGGAAAAGGGAAAACTCAGGCAAGATGCTACAAAAGTCTCTCATTTCTCAGTGCAGTATTTGTTTTATTTAAAAAAGTAGACAACACTTGGTAAACTGTGAGGCAAGTGTACGTGAGAAACCTTGGATTTCAACTGGAGGGTACAATTGTCTGTTGCTGCCACGTCAGCATCTTTCTTTAAGGCAGTGGTTCCCAACCTGGGGGTCGGGACCCCTTTGGGGGTCGAACGGCCATTTCACAGGGATTGCCATGAGCCAGTGAAGAAAAAAGGCACAAATGTCTTCGGTCTGGAGGAGGAGGGGGAGAAAGAGTGAGATACAGCTCGATAGGTTGGAGAGGATGCCAGTCAATGGCACTGGAGGCTGAGATTGGCTGAAGGTTCTGTAGAGAGAACTTCTGTATGGTACCTGCGGCCAAACCCCCTGCCAAAGGGGCCCTGTGGCCTCTTTCAAGCAGGGAAATCTAGTCAGCAGATATGCAGGGATCCACAAGGCAGAACAGTTTCAAGTGCCCCTGATTAGTCCACCCCTTTTACTTATAGGCCGACAATTACAGTCCCAGTAATTCACTCAGAGACATTCTGGGGGGAAGGAGAATAAAAAGGTTTCATTATTTATAGTTGAACAGATCAAACACTAACACAACTGCTTCAAGCAACAGCCCTCAACAGACTACCTTACAGATTCCAACCGACAAAAGAGAGGGAAAGAGAAACAGAATTAAGGGGCCTGGCTCTCTCAGAATTGAGAGGCAGGGAAGGAATGACAAACCTATTAAAGGCAGCATGCAAGGTTGCAAAAACTTCAGCACCCCGTAAGATAAGATGTATTTGGTTACTCTAAGAAAGTGTGAGTGGCTCAAGATCATACAGTAAATTTCATGATAGAGTGGGCATTTGAACTCAGGTCTCCTGAATCTTCATCATGGACTCCAGCCATTATACTGTGTTGCTGCTCCAGTCTTCTGTATGCAGGTTTATTTTTCTTAATGAAAGAGGATATTGAAAAAATGACACACACACCCCACCTGAAACCCGAAGCCGCAAATAGCAAGCTTCCACCTAATTTTGTTGCCCGTGGAGATCACAGTTGATAGGTGTATGATGAATAGAATTCACCTACTAGTAACTCCATCTCTGATAGATTTGTGAGATTCTATGTTGCTGCTGCTCTTGAGAAATAAAGACTGACTACACCGGATGTTTAGCCCACTGTTTGGAAAGCTGCAGGGATGGACTAATGCACTCGGAAAGACTCCAATCAGATGAGGACTTTGCTTGAATGAACCAGCCTGCCCCAGAGTGTTCCTACCTGCACGTTTTTGCTTGTCAAGAGGCTTTTCCTTTTTCAGTGTGGGTAGAGTTGTTTTGGTTTGGCTTGTTTCCACCATGTGTGATCACTGGATCTGATCCAAAGCAAGCCTACCACCTTCAATTTGTCAAACTTTTGAAGCTGCTTAATAAGTATCCCATTTCAGAAAACTGGAAAAAAACAGTCACTTCCCCTGCTCAGCAGAGGCCAGGGGGAGTGGGGGGAAATGCAGACTATTGGCAATGTGCTATGTCAGTTATAAAAAAAAAAACTTAAAGAAAAATCCTGACTAGAGATGGGCACGACTAGGGAAAATGACGTTTTCGAGTTGTCGTGTGTCGGAGGCAGCCCGTTTCGGCTCGTTTCCGTTTTTCACGAAATTTCACAAAAATTTGTCATTTTGTTTTTCGTTTTTTCGTTTGTCGTTAGTACTGGTTTTTTTGGGGGGGGTTAGCGGTCTCCTGGAGGCACCTCTCTGTGGTGGGTGCCTCCTATCCTCACCCGCCAGCGCTGCTACAAAAGGGCATGCATAGCCATATGCTATGGATATGCATATTGCAGACGCAGCAGACTGGCAGAGGCACCCCTCTTTGGGGTGCCTTCCCTGCAACAGTCGGTGAGACACAGTCAGGCAGCACTTGCAGGCATGGTTTGCATGGCACACAAATGCTGCTGCAGGAGTCAGCCAGAGCCACAAGTGACGGACTGGCAGACTCTTTGCACCCGCTCCAAGGGAAATGTACTTGTGTGTAGTGCAATGCAAGTAGATCTGGCTTAGGGTTGAGACGGGTTAGCGCAAGGGCTAGGGTTAGGCTAGTTATGGGTGAGGTTAGGGTGAGTATTGGGGTGCACCTCTGGGTGCCTCTCTGACCCACTTAGAAGGACAGTGTACTGGCGTATGGGTTAGGCTTAGGCTTAGGGTTCGGGTTCGGGCTACGGTTAGTGGGCTGTTTATGCCTGATTGGCACATCCCAGAAGTCTCTGTGGTCAACCTGGCCAAGTGGCCATGCGATTGGTGGAAAATTTGCATGGTCCACTCCCATGGGCGAGCCCATCATTGCGAATGTGCAGTTGTAAAAAAATAAAATAAAATAAAATAAAATAAAATAAAATAAACGGAGACTTTTTTGCAAGAAAAACCCACTGCTGCTACTGTAAAAATTCAAGCATTTAAAATAGCTAATTTTTGCATGTTTCTGTGGTGCTTTGGTGGGGTTTTGGACCACGATTTAAAAAAAATATTGCAGTCGCCATTTTAGATCCCCCCGCACTGCATGGCAAATGGATGCGCCCTCCCAGCCTGGTACAGTCTCCAAAACCTGCCCATGCGATTGGTGGAATGGCTCCAAAAATTTGCATGGTCTACTCCCATGGGCGAGTCCATCATTGCGAATGCGCAGGTGTAAAAAAATAAAATAAAATAAAATAAAATCAACGGAGACGTATTTTGGCAAGACAAACCCACTGCTGCTACTGTAAAAATTCAAGCATTTAAAATAGCTAATTTTTGCATGCTTCTGTGGTGCTTTGGTGGGTTTTTGGACCACGATTTCAAAAAAAATATTGCAGTCGCCATTTTGGATCCCCCCGCCTGCACACCGCATGGCAAAGGCAGACGAGACGATGCCCCCCCCTGGTACCAGCAGCGCAGCAGTAGCACTAGCCAAGGAGAGGGGGGCGGGGAAACCCCCCAAATAAAACACCCTTCTGGCCTGGTAGGTGCCCTCAGACAGTTTTCGCCTGCTTTTAGGGCCGGGAATAGGGTTGTTTTTTTTTAACTTTAAAAACTTTTTTCTGTGCCGTTTGGCATCGCGGGATCGCCGCGATGCCAGGAACGACCACGACAAATCAGACCCAATTATTCTTTAGTCGGTTCGAGTTTGAGTTCTGGCAGAGTAATTCCCGTTACCGTTTCCATTGCGTAACGGAGACGAGTAACAGAAATGGAAACGGGAATTCCGCTAAGTCGTGCCCATCTCTAATCCTGAGAATTCCCAAGTGCCCCACACCAGTTTGCTCTCTGCTGCTAGCACAGCCCTATCCTCTACTGTTAGCAATTTGTCCTAGCTGGTTATTCCTTCTTGCTGCTCATATGGAAACAGACTTCCAGGGGTACAAACAATGGCTCACTGTTGAAATGCCAGCTATATTTTCAAGGAGATCTTGGAACCTGGCTACCCTTCATGCCTCTTTAAAACCCTGGAGCTCGATCACTTTGCGTGGGAATTAAGTACTTAGCTGCCATCTGTTTCACCAGACTCAGTTCTTGCAAGAGGTTTACTCCTAATGTGTCTACTTCCTTGTTATGACATGAAATATGTTTTTCAAAGCAAATGTGGCATGGAACACATTTGTTAGAGTTTTAAATATTATACTCTTGTTAAGCATGCTTTGCAGCAAGTGTGCAATTATGCTATTAAAATTTCCTTAAAGATAATTCTGCAGTGCTGTTGTAAGGAGCATATGGTTGTTATCTTAATTGCTCTGCCCATATCTTACAATTTAGACTTGTATTATTATTATTATTATTATTATTATTATTATTATTATTATTATTATTATTATTATTATTATTATTATTATTATTATTATTATTATTATATTTTAACAGGTTGTCTGGAGTTACCAAACTAAACTGTTGATGGCTTTATTACTGGCATCGTTTCCCTCTGCTAGAACAACTGTTTTCTTCCCCATAGCAATCTAAAGCAATGTTGTGACTCTTAATCCACCAGCCCATCACCTCCTTCTATAGAGGTCTAAGACAGCCAAACATTTTTAAGGAGAAAACATATAGTGATGTATTTTAAGAAATGCTTGGGATAGTAGATGTCAATATTAGGGGTGGCTGGTCCCACAATGATTCTATCCTGCATTTGGTCAGCATGGTAGCATTGTGAAATTGGATCGAATTTTAAGTTGAGTTGTGGCAACTGGACTTCATTTCTTGAGAGATGGAAATGTTTTGCTGCTTATCTAAACAGCTTCATCAGTCTGAAAAAAGCTAGTTGAGATTAGAGATGGGCATGAAATAGAAGAATTCCATTTTGTTTCATCTTTTGTTTAATTTGGGGGGGGTTCCATTTCATACAAAATGATAGTTTTAGGAATATCTCAAGGGGCAGAACAATAGCTCTTGATCACTACATTTGGCATAATTGTATAGAGAGCATCTGTATGTCTGCTTCCGAGTCTCTAGACCTTGGCAGCAACTTGTATCAAGTCACACTTTTCGTTAACATGTTACTTGGGGATTGGGGTGAAGATAAGTACTGCCTTTTGGAAATGATGGGATAAGTAGTAATGTTGGGTCACAGGAAGAAAACACTGTGAGGAGCATGAAGAACATAGCCATGTACACTACGGGATATGTCTGTGTATGCAATGACTAATAAAAATAAATAACAAATTATATATTCAATAGCCCAGCTCAGGGGTTTTTCCTAGACAGAGGTTTTAAGAGCAAAGCATCCCGCCTCCCCAATTAACTAAGCTGGTCCCAGCCCTGCAGGACAGGGCAATACAACATTCAGGAAAAAAAAATAGTTTTTTCCATTAAGAAGAAAACTATTCACTTAGGTCAATCCTTTGTTCCCTGAGCACCTTCTGAGTAAATCCCCTACACAATAGGAGGCAACTCTCCGTTCTCTTTATCCCCTCAATTTCCCTTTCCTTCCTAGGTTGACACTACAATGCAGGAGCTGGACAAACAATGCACCCACAATTAAGCTCATCATTATCTTCTAATTTCCATCTGTAAACAGTGTAGGAAAACTCTGTCTCCTCCCTTTGTCTCACTCCTAATCCTTCCCCCTCTTCCCTCCTCCCACTACAGAACCAAGCAAGACAACAGACTTACAACAAAGTTTGTTTCCATTTGTTTCACAAACATTGGACTTGCATCCAGATCTTCCTTGGGGACTGTTGACCAACTGTGGACTTTTTGTTTACCTGAAGCCTCGCACCATTGGACAACTTTGTAGTTCCTTGTTTACTTGGAGCTACACCATTTGTCCATTTTGTTCACCTGAAACTCACATCATTGGTTTATTTGTGTCTCTTTGTTTCATATGAGCTCATAACATTTGTCCATTTGAATGTCCGAAACCCACCTCATTGGTTTATGCAGACCTCTTCCTTGCCTCTTGAAGATATTGGGTCTGTAGTTTCTTTGATGGATCCATTCAATGAACGCAACTGGACTCTCTCTGTGTCAGATCCTCATTGGCAGTTTAGATCGGGTGTAGCTAGCTCCAATGACTCAACAGTATTGCTACTCTCCCCCCCACCCCCAGTAACAAGTCACATTTACTCATGATTTTCAGCCAAATCCTATTGTGTCACTTTGTGCTGCTGTTAACTGAATTGGGGTGCCGGGATTAATTTAAAATGAATGAAAGCTTCCTATCTTCCCCTTTTCAGGTGTCAGAAAAGTTACCACAGGGGTAACTGGTTTGTGGCAGCCAAGCGTTTATAACGACGTCGCTTTTTGATCCTTCAATGTCGGCTCTTCCTATCATTGTGAAGCAGAATCCACCAAGCGTTGGATTGTTCACCCACTAATAGGGAACGTGAGCTGGGATTAGACTGTCGTGAGACAGGTTAGTTTTACCCTACTGATGATGTGTTGTTGCGATAGTAATCCTGCTCAGTACGAGAGGAACCGCAGGTTCAGACCTTTGGTGTATGTGCTTGGCTGAGGAGCCAATGGGGCGAAGCTACCATCTGTGGGATTATGACTGAACGCCTCTAAGTCAGAATCCCCCCTAAACGTAACGATACCGCAGCGCCGAGGAGCCTCGGTTGGCCTCGGATAGCCAGGCCGCCCGTCTCGGGAGCGGAGCGCGGCCGGAAGGGGGCTGCCTCTCGCCCGTGACGCACCGCACGTTCATGGGGAACCCGGTGCTAAATCATTCGTAGACGACCTGATTCTGGGTCAGGGTTTCGTACGTAGCAGAGCAGCTCCCTCGCTGCGATCTATTGAAAGTCAGCCCTCGACACAAGCTTTTGTTTAGGAAAGAGATCTTGGTGTATTGGTGGACAGCTCCATGAAGGTGTCCCCCCAATGTGTGGCAGCGGTGAAGAAGGCCAATTCCATGCTAGGGATTATCAAAAAGGGGATTGAAAATAAAACAGCCAACATTATAATGCCTTTATACAAAACAATAGTAAGGCCCCACCTGGAGTATTGTGCACAATTCTGGTCACCGCATCTCAAGAAAGACATAGTAGAACTGGAAAAGGTGCAGAAGAGAGCGACTAAAATGATTACTGGCCTGGGGCACCTCCCTTATGAAGAAAGGCTAAAACATTTGTGTCTCTTTAGTCTGGAAAAAAGGCGCTTGAGGGGGGATATGATTGAGACATACAAAATAATGCAGGGTATGAGTAAAGTGGATAGAGGGAAGCTCTTCTCTCTCTCCCAAAATGCCAGAACGAGGGGACATACACTCAAATTGAGGGCTGGGAGAGTAAGAACTGACAAAAGAAAATATTTTTTCACCCAGCGCGTTGTAAGTCTATGGAACTCCCTGCCACAGGATGTGGTGATGGCATCTGGCCTGGATGCCTTCAAAAGGGGATTGGACAGATTCCTGGAGGAAAAGTCCATCACAGGTTACAAACCATGATGGAGATGTGTAATCTCCAGGCTTTAAACCAGGGTATTTCAAGGCCCAGATGCAGGGGAGTGGTATCAGGAGACAGATATCTAGTCTCATGCACTCCCAAACGCATCTGGTGGAGCCGCTGTGAGATACAGGAAGCTGGACTAGATGGGCCTTTGGCCTGATCCAGCATGGCTCTTCTTATGTTCTTATGTTCTTATGTTATGTTCAATTCTGAGGCTTCATGGGGCTCCTTTTTCCATGGGGAAGCCTTTGAGAATCCCAGGACTGCTGAGAGGGATACTTTAAGGTATGTGAATGCAGATCCAGAGGTTGAGAGTTCAGTTGCTCATCATGCATCCTAGAAGAGCCAGCCCATGTGGTCTTGGGCAAACTGCACAGTCCCAGAATTCCCCCAGCAGAAGGGAATGGCAAACTCCTCCTGAATACTCTCTACCTAGAAAACTCTGGAAAGGGTCACCCTAAGCGAGAGTTGATTGACAGCACATCACCACCACCACCATTTGCATCTGATTTGTCCCCCTTTTTTGGTTCCAGAAACTTGCAGAGATGGGCAAATTGGAGTATTAGATAGCAGTAAGTGTGGCAGCTGGGACAGTGGAGATTAAGGCGCTGGTCCCCACATCTACCTGTAGGTCTCAGAGTGTGGCAAAGGTGTGCGTGCAAACACATGTGGGCGCATGTGTAGATACGAAAAATATTTACCAAGCTGCCACTGTGGTGTCATCTTTGCTTTGCCTTTTCGGTGTGGTACCTGTGCTTTTTTGTGCATCCAGATGCTAAGGTTTGGCCACTGAATTGATTGTTTCACTTAGTTTCCAATTTATAATCATCATGCGTGCATGCACAGGCTCCAGTTCTTTCTGAATATCTGTGGCCCAGTGCTCTAAATCTGGCTGGTCATGTTTGTAATGTTTCTCCCTGGAGTGCCTGAAGGCGGAAGGCTATTTTGAGGTTGTGTGCTGTTTCCCTTGTCCTTCACTTCCGATTTGCATTTTGATTTGCTGCAAGCCTGCTGTCCGTGTGCTCCTCGGCTGCTTCAGGCCCCCGAGCCAGAGAGTCCCAGAGAATCACGCCGATAAATGAAGGGAATCAATCTTTGCATCAGGAGCGGAATAGATTAAGAAGGATGTCAGGGGACCTGTTCTCACCATCTTGGTTGCTTGATGGAAGTGACCATGAATATATCTACTTGTTAGTGAAGGATGAATTACATTTGAACCTTTGCGAGGGAGGTGGTTAAGGTAGAGAATATCTGATGAGCACCTAAAAAACGAATTTGGATATCTTGTTTAGCTACCTTGAAAGTTGTTTCTTCTGGCTTTTCTCAGAAGCGTTCCAGAAATACATGGAACAAATTTATTTATTTATTTTAAAAAATCCATTCTCTGTTATCATTTAATAGAGATGCCATTTGCTTCACAATTAATGTTCCTTGGTGCCAAATTCTTTACGCTAGCAGTGAAACAAAATGTTGTTGATCCTTTTATGTGGGTGTATGGGGTGTTTGTTGGGGACAAATGAGGCACAAACTATTCATGAAGCATCGTTCTCAACCAAAACAGAGAATCCAGAAGTGTTTCTCATCCCACGCCTGTGTTCCAGAAGTGAGCAGAAGATAACCCTCCAAGATGCTTTGGGCTTCAGAACACATCAGAACCCACTAAGCTAAGTGTTTGTGAGAGTTGAACTCTGAAGCATTTGGAGATCTCTCATCTCCCGCTCATGTCAATTTTGAAAAATTGGTCTGAAGGAATTATAGCCCTCCGACTGAAAAATATTTTCTGTCCCTGGCCCATATAAGCTGGGTGGCCATGGATTCTTGGGGCCATTTATACAAAGGTTCAACCTAGTAGCTTTGATTGTGCTAGGAGCAAATAATGTAACCCGGTCATACAATCAGCTCAACATTCTAGTTTTTGGTACATCTCCCTCCCTCTGTGTGTGTTTGTGTGTATAACTATGGGCAAGTGCCACCTTTGCAACATCCTTGACTGGACAATGTTAACAAGTACATTAATATCTTGGTTTAAGAGTAACTTGGTTTAAGAGCATTGATTGATTTTATTTATTTATGGCCAATGACCAAACTAGACAGATACAGCAACAAAATACATAGCATCAATGTGTATTCCATGATAGTATTTCAATTAATACATAAAATTGGTAGATAAAAAGTATGGGTTAAAATTTAGCAGCCATTAAAACATGAGTATTATTTTTCTTTATCTCCATTTATAATCTGATTTTGGACCCTTAGTGCTACTACACAGAATTTGGCAACCTGCTTATTTATTTGGTAACATTTATCAGAAAGGCACACATTTCTTTTAAATTTCACCTTGATCAACAAGCAATTTCTTGCAATATAAGCACTGGAGCAAGTCACACGATCGCAAGTGAGCCAATGGTGGCACTCCCCCCCCCAGATTGTCAGTGACTGTCTGAAATGCAGGGCGGGGTGGTGGGGGGCGGGGCGGTGGGGGGTGGCGGATGGTGGGGGATGGCAACGGGCACGAGAGGGTGGGTGGTTATGGTCGCGGTGGGTGGCGGGGGGCAGTGATGGGCGGATGGCGATGGGCAGTGGGTGGGCAGTGGGGGGACAGATGGCGGTGGCCAGCGGCAGGGGGGCAGCAGGCTGTCCAGTGTCCTCTCTCCATTTTGGCACCCTAGGCAACTGCCTAATTCACCTTAATGGAAGCGCCGGCCCTGAGCATATCTCTTACCGGTCAACATCTACAAGTCAAGAAAACAGTGGAGGCATTTCCTATCACACACAGAATCACACAGGCTGTGTGTAATGGGAAATTCTTACCCCAACATCTTAAATGGCAGCAGCTCAGAGCTGAAGGTTATATCCAAGTGAGGGTACCAGTTGCTAATAAACTACCTTTCATCATGGTAGTGAAGACAGTGATCGGGTGACCTGCACTCCTGCTCAGTCTGCTGTATTAGTAGTGTTGTTTAATTAGCAGCTTCTAGGCTTTTGCTCATCTGCCTGTTTATGAGTCATTAATTTTAAACAGAATGGGCCATCTTTCAAATACAGGATCCTTCTTTGTAGAATAGGATCTAGACCCTCCAGCCAACTGCAATAGGGAGTGAGTCAATATGTCTGGTGTAAACCACTTGCCGTGTCAAATGAAGGCTTGATAGATTCCCCTTGTGCTGTTAAAGTTAGGCCCTTTGTACATGACCCCTAAACTCCGCCGCAAATGCCTCCCAGCTCCGGAGCTTAAAATTGTTTCCCCACCAGCTCTGGAGTTTACAGATAATTAAGTGTGACCACGCCCACCTAAGCGTGTCCCAGCACACTTTTCAGGTACCTGCTCTCTGGAGGTGAAAATTCCTGATGCGGATATAACGTAGTGACTGCCCAGCTCTCTTTGATTCTGTTTGTTCTTTTTTTGCCCCCCGCCCCTTTAAGAGATCTGAATGCAGTGCCAGGACGGCAGAACAGAGGTGAGCGGCATTCTTTTCTTCCTTTTTTTCTCCCTCCCCTCACGCAGCCAGCAGCCAGGGGTGTGGAGGGGGTGGGAACGCAGGAACAGCGACAAACCCCTAAGATCTCTGGTCCAAATTTAAGTAGCCAGCGGATCTTAGGGGTCATGTGAAAAGGCCCTTATTCACCAGACAAATCAGTGAAATGTGGGGCAGTTTATTAAATAAGCATCCTTTATAATAAGAACATGCATTAGAGTTCAGGGACAGAACACATTGCATATGTTGATAAAGTGTTGGATCATCCGAAATACAGTATGTGATTCACAAATACCAGTGGATTCTTCAGAACAAGAGGAACAAGATTCAGGGGGGAAAAACTGGTATTGGTTAAATGGAAAGACTCCAAATGAAAGGGAAAGTCATGATTCCTGTCATCTCATTGTTAGCTAGAATTTCTATACACTGGACCCTTGAATAACAAGCAGTTTGTTTAACATAAAATCCACTTAAAGGGAAAAAAATTCTGGATATAGGGGGAAATCGCTTAACAAAATCTCCTATGGGGCAAATCCATACAACAGAAAAATGGTCGTGATTAGAGATTAATCCGTTTTCAGTGCATTCCTATGGAAAATTTGTACAAAGGAAAATTTGCTTAACAGAATTTCATTTGGAATGAATTAATTCCTTTTTTAATTAATTCCAATTTTTATGTTGTATGGATTCGCCCCACAGGCAATTATGTTAAGCAAATTTCCCCTATCTCCGGAATTTTTATGTTGTACAGATTTTATGTTATACAAGCTGTTTTTTTATACGAGGGTCCACTGTACTTGCTCTATGCAGGAGCATCCTACACTCTTTTGGATGCCGGACTACAGCAAGAAAAATGGAACCCTGCATTTGAAGGTGTTGTCATCTCAAAACTGTCTTCATTCTGGTTTATGACAGAGGTTGCGGATTCTGGTAAACCAGCATCAAGAGTAAACCGAAACCATGTTTTCATGCTCCCCTAATGCAGAAAATCTGACATTTGGTTTCTGGCCCCAGTTTAAAAAACAACAACAACCACAAACATTGGGCAACAAGGTGACCTGAGACCTTACTGCTTCTTCTTAAGGGGGCAGGATGTGACTGGGTGGCTTGATGATCTCTTCTAGTACAGGACCGTGCATTCATTTGTGTTCACATCAGAGTAAGCCACCTAAACACCCATGTTCCTGTATATATAACCAAGATTCTCCCCCACTCCACATGCTTCTTTAAGCATACAGCCAGCTCCTCTGTTATTTACTTCGTGTGCAGAGGCCAAAGATTTGCCTTTAATCTTATTGCAGCCTGACAGGAGATTTATCACCAGAAAATATTGGTCCTTGCCCTTTGCCGGGAAGTAACGTAACTAGGCTTACAGGTTGTTTCTTTTCTTGGTCCCAGAAGGCATTTCTGCAATATTGCCTGTCTTGTAATGAAACATTGTTTCATGTTTCTCACTTCCTGGAGTGGTAGAAAGTTCTAGTGGGAGCATTTTACAGTGTCCGTTTCCTTGAGAGAGGAAAGTCTGAGAGACTCAACGAGGAGTCTTCTTTTTCATTTTGTATCATCCACTGATTTACAAATACCCAGCTTGAAGATGGAGGAGCAGCCTCGCCTCCGACATGCCAGGTGGCATAATCCCTGGAGCCTGTTCTGAAGTCATCTGCAAACAACCCCCCAGATTTCCACCTTTTTTACCAACTTCTAACTGTTACCTCCTTTCTGTATCCCAAGGACCCACTGACAAGGATCAACTATTAAAATCAAGAATTGTCAATTTGAACGAGCAGCCATCAGTGCAAGCCAAGAAGCCCGTCTGTTTGCACCAAGCTCAAGTCTCGAATCAAGTTCATTCCCTCACGTGGTAACGCCGGCGGTAATGCTGCATCACTTCATTTCTCACCTGCAGGTGGTAAGAAATGGTACATTTCCCTTTTGCCAGACACCTCCACTTTGGAATGGAGGCCCAGGCTGGCCCTTATGAAAATAAGTTTTCCTTTTCCAATGTGGAAGATATGTTTACTTTTCATAGCAGCAGGAGGAGAATGTCCTGCCGTAGTGCTGAATTAATTAGCGTATTATGGCATACATTTACATGAAGTATACTTCCTGTGATGTACAAAGTGTTAGCCTGAGTGACAAGACCATGGACACACATGGCTGAGGTGGAAAATCACAGAGAGCAGCGTCAGAGGGAAATGCAGGCTGGAAGGTAGAGACAAGGACAATTATATTAACAGTGACCAATTGTAAAAGAGTTGGTAAAAATGACTCCTGGGCATCAGTGAACTAATTAACAGAGGTAGCAGGGTTTAGGGAGTTAACTACTCTCATGGTTGATTTCACATCATGTCCTCAGTCCTGCCTGTATTCTATGGCCCTCCTCCTCCTCCTCCTCCTCCTCCTCCTCCTCCTCCTCCTCCTCCTCCTCCTCCTCCTCCTCCTTCTATCATATTGTGAGACTTCGTTTTAAATCTTGCATGGAAATTCATTTTTCTCCCTTTGCATCTTCCTTCAATTCATTTTTTTTTGTAAACATTTTCCTCATGGATAAATTTATTGGCTTATTATACACCTGGATGGAAGTGAGTTTGTGCATCCACTTGGTGTGTATTTTTAGCTCTTCAATTTTTTTTCAAAAACTCTACATATGGTTTTGTGCAGTTTTATTTGTTCAAAATGTACCACATTAAATGTATAGACTTCTGATTCAGATTATATTTTGCTTCCAATGGATGCAAAATGGATAATTTCACTATGGATATTATGTCTAATAAAATTATCTTCATTCCTAAAAGGGATTAAAACATACACCTGCCTATTCCGAATCAAGACAAGGGAGGTTGAATTGAACCTGTAACTATTTCACGGTTTAGGGGCTTCAAAGCAAATGTCCATCTAAAGTGTGTCCCGATGCCTTGCCCCAGGAAATACTGTGTTAAAGCCACTTAGAATGTTCTGGGACGTTAAAAATCTTCCATTACTTGTTCCTGATTATTGTCGTTTCTGATGTCAGATTTGTGTCAAGCTGTTCTCCTCTGCAGAGATGGGAGATTTTATTCTATGCAGAAGGGCATTGCTGGCAATTCTCACATTGGAAGATAAAATGAGTGAGTCATCACCTGGTATTACAGATAACATTATTGAGATGCTGGAATTATGTCACCAACGTGGACTTAGACAGAGAATGAGCATCTCACTCTGATTTCTGTGGCTATTGTCTTTATTACAGATGGGATCTAACTCACAATTGCAGTGGTTTTATAACTGGCAGCTATTAGTCTCGGGTATCATCCTGGCCTTGAATCTTTCCTATTGTTTTCACTGCAGTGGGTGTGTCTGTAACCTGAGAAGTCACAGAAGAGTTGATTCAGAGGAAGAGCTGAAGCTACCTTATATCAAATCTAAAGACATGAGTTTGACTACAGTTCCCAGAATAACCAGGCGAAGGCTACGTAGTCCACAAAACAAATTTCTCCTATTCCTGACCAAGGAAACCCTTTCCAGAAGCTGGTTGCCTGGTTTCTTCAATGACAGTGAGGAATGGCCATTGCTTTCTAGAATTGCTCCTTGCTCTTTGCACCAGTACTCTGTTTGACACCTGCATGTCACTGCTTCTAAAAGCTCTTGTGTGATGCAACCAACAGATAAAGGTAAATCAGAGCAGATAATCATCATTATCATTGCCATTGAGTCAATTCTTACTGATGAAGGTGCTTTTCAGGGTGCTCTACATAGAAGTTACTCAGAGTTGGTTTCTTTGATTTAGTTATATCATTCATTTATTATGGGCAGCCACACAGTACAGATTCAGTGGGGGAAACATCTCTTTTCTCAGTAACTAGCTATGGATCAATAGGGATGCCACTTTGTATGGAAGGGAGCTCTGTCCCT
Source organism: Phrynocephalus forsythii (assembly GCA_029282475.1). Classification (NCBI taxonomy): domain Eukaryota; kingdom Metazoa; phylum Chordata; class Lepidosauria; order Squamata; family Agamidae; genus Phrynocephalus; species Phrynocephalus forsythii. The sequence continues at coordinate 21,656,006 of JAPFRF010000004.1, forward strand.
CTGGCATTTGCTGTGAACAAACAGACCTTGTCGGTGTTAAATTTTAAAAAGTCTTATCCCCTCTGACCCACCCCAACTGTCCAAGATGAACCCAATCCATCTGGATTCACCACCCAAATGCAATCCAAGAGTGGCCTCAACATGAACAGGGGAAAACAAATTAAACATTTCATTAAATATTTTCAGGGCACAGGGTATAGTACAGCCAGCCTCAATTCCCCAAGCATTGATTATCTGAATCTTTCTCATTCACCACAAGTACCCTTCATGTATCAAAGATGCAAGATTAGCCTAAGGCCCAGAGGTATATTTGTGCCAGTGTGTGCACACACACATGTGCAGGAGTGGGTATGTATCTAGTAGACATGGGCATGACATGGCGAAATTGTCGTTTCCGTATTCGGTTATTGTTTCTGTTACGTAACGGAAACGGTAACGATAATGAAGCTGTCAGAACTCAAACTCGAACCGAAAAAATTAAAATTTGGTCGGGTTTTTCGTTTCCATTTGTGGCATCGCGGCGATCACGCAATGCAAAGCACAGAAAAAGTTTTTAAAAGTTTTTTTTAAAAAACCCGACTCCCGGCCAAAAAAGCAGGTGAAAATATGCCTGCCTGAGGCTTTGCCACCTACCAGAGGGGTGGTTTCTGGGGGGTCCCTGGACTTCCCCCCTCTTCTCCTGTCCTGGGCTGCTTGCACCAGGCTGGGGGGGTCATCCTCGTCATCTCGCCATGCCATGCAGTGAGGGGTGATCCAAAATGGCGACCACAATTTTTCTTTTGAAATTGTGGTCAAAAACACACCAAATCACCACAGAAACATGTGAAATTTATTTATTTTCAAATGCCTGAATTTTAATAGTAGCAGCAGTGGGTTTTTTTATAGTAATAAAACGTCACATTGATTTTATTTTATTTTATTTTATTTTATTTTTTATTTTTTGAGACCTGCCCATTTGGGCTGGGCATGGGATGGGACCATGCAAATTGTTTGAAGCATTCCACCAATGGCATCGCCAGGTTTTTGACTGACACTTCTGGATGTCTCGGAGGGCATAAAAAGCCAAGGCACCTTCCAGAAATCGCAGTCGGATGTATGGATGTGGATGAGGGAGGAGGGCTGGCTGCTGGTGCTGGTGTGATCCGATCGAGATTGAGGAGGGAGGGTGGAGGCTTTAGGATTTAAGTTAGGCAGGCAGGGAGGGAATTGAATTTAGAAAATAATTTCTTTGATTCCCTGCAGCTTTGTCTGCTGAAGGGAATAGCAGTTTATTCTTTATTTCTTCTCTGGCAATTTGTGAGGATTTTTTTCTGATATTGGATAAAGGGGGAGGTTCGACTGGGAGTGGGAGGTGTGGATTTATTTTAAAAATATATTATATACTACCATTTATTTTCTATTTTCCCAACTTCAATTTGCTTGCACACACATACATCTGGGGTGCAAGCCAAGAACAGAATCTCTATCCTAAGTGATATCCTAACTGCCCACTTGCCTGTCCGCCCGCGCTGCCACCCGCCTGCGGCCCGCGCCACCGCCCACCTGCTTGCCTGCCCCCCGCCCCACCCGCTGCCTAGGGCGCAAAAACACCTAGTGTTGGCCCTGATTGTGGGATGCCCCTATGCTCTGGGAAGTCAAATTGTGCTAAATCGCGGTGGAAATGACAAATGACAAACGACAAACGGAAATGACAAATTTTTGAAAAATTTCACGACAAACAGAAACGACCCAAAACGGACCCGTTCCGACAAACAAAAACTCGAAACGTCATTTTTTCTGGTTGTGCCCATGTCTAGTATCCAGAATATAAACATACCATCTTTCCTCTAAAACAGAAACAGGGAATATATTACTCCCCACCAGCTGTTGGCTTGCAGCTCCCAGGACCATTCCTCATTGGCTTTGACGCATAGACACATATGACACAAAGCAACTATTAAACCATCTGGGCATCCATAAAGCAATTGGAAGCAATTCCATGAAGCAACTTGAAATGAGAAGAACAGAGATCATTCCAGCGGCGTGCAGTGACCCCAAAACCCTAACTAAAAGCTTTAGCCCATAACACAAGGGTGTAGGCTGGAATTTTCTTTCCCAAAGGAGTCAGATCTACATGTTTGTTTGCATGCTGGGACAAAACATTGCCTTGCAGTGTATACAGTAAAATAAAAATGAAATTTGCCTTGAGAATAGTGAATTGTACTACCTTTTGCATTTTGGATAACAAATTGCAATCTATTCTTTCTTAATTTGTGCATGAGTGCCGGTTTGCCTTCCCAATGACTTTTGACCTAACAAGATGACTAAATGTCATATTTGGCTTATTGGTATGAATGTGATTATCTTCTGCCTGGCTTTTTTTTTTTTGGCTCCAAATCAAAGCAGCCTGGGCTTTGAAAAGAAAAATACTGTAATACATCCACAAGGGGGCACAGTCAGGCTTTAGTATACAGTAGAGATGGGCACGAAACGAGCAATTTTTTGTTTTTGTTTTTGTTTTTTCGTATCATTACATAATGAAATGAAAAATGAATTTTGTTTCCAGAATGAAATGAAACGAACTGAAACAACAGAAATTTTGTTGTGCGTTTCGTTTTCGTTGCGGCAAATACATTGAACTGTAATGAATGCTAATGAAACAGCAATTTTTTGTTTTCATTTTTGTTTTTTCGTTTCATTACAAAACAAAACAAAAATGAATTTTTTTGCAAAAAAATAACAAAAAAACAAACCGAAACGGAACCCCTAAACGACAAACGACAAATGAAACACCATTTTTGAGTCGTGCCCATCTCTAGTATTCAGAGAGGAGAGAATGGTGGTGGTGGTGAGCCAGGGCTGGGCAACCTACAGAGGTCTAGGGACCTCAAATATCAATTACTGTACCTGTTCTCATTTTGACATTCCCAATCTATTATCTCACAAAAAACCCAGAAGAGTTTCTTTTCCTGTAAAAAGAACCTTCTTTGTGCCATCAAGTAGCCAAAATGTTTTTAACATATTGATTGACTGATTGGTTGGTTGGTTGGTTGGTTGGATTTTATACCTCTTCCATTACTGCTAAAGGTGCTACTCTGAGCAGTCCATATAAATATAAAACAAAGAATAAATAACATAAAGGATTAAAAACCACCACAAAAACAATAAAAAGGGAGATGGCACAAGCAGACACCCACAAAAAGCCAATCATAAAAACTCCAGACTGGAATGGGGAGAAATAAATACTCCGCCAGAGTCTATGCAGAATGCCTCCTTGTAGAGCATGTTATTTAAATGTCTCCTGGATGTAAACAGGGAGGGGGGGCAAGGCCAAGCTCCTCTGGGAGATGGTTCCATAGGGTAGATGCCACCACAAAGAAGGACCTATGTGGAGGACCTATGGACCTCCCTTGGAGTAGACACCCAGAGGAGCCCTGAGTAGGAAGATCTTGTTAGTCAGGTGGATAATAATGTTTAGGCTTTCTACCTCAACACCATTGTTTTCCTCTTGTTCAACAACCCACTTTGCCAGCAATTTTCTACTAGAACAATGACCATTCCTCCTTGGAGGTATAATTTTCTTTTTAACTTTCTGGGCATTTTGCTTCTTACTTGTCCCATCAAATTTATAAACACTTCTGCAGGAAGAAAAGCTCTGAAGGACTCAGAAATCTCACTTTCTTTGTAACCTTTTAATCATTTTGAACAATGATTTTGATATTACTGAATTCAGGAATTTATTTATATACATTACATAATGCATCTATCCCTTCTACAACACCTCATCTGTATGTGCATTTCCCACCAATTGTATAGATCTATTTTAGCCACTCTGATGATAAAATATGCATATTTTTCATGTGCTCTTTATTTTACTCAAATGCTTTATAAGTCTCATGAATGTGCAAACTTTTCTTCTTCTTCTTCTTCTTCTTCTTCTTCTTCTTCATTTGTTATTTATTTTATTTTTTTAATTGATATGAATATGATTGTTGTAACCTGCCTGGAGTTCCGCTATGGAAGATGGGTGGTATAGAAATAAATAAATAAATAATAAGGTAAGGCATAAAGAATTTTTCCTTCCTTGTGACAAGGCCTTCTTAATCAAATACAGTGGACCCTCATATAACAAACGGTTTGTAAAACATAAAATCTGTACAACATAAAAATTCCAGAGACAGGGGGAATTTGCTTAACAGAATCGTCTATGGGGTGAATCTGTACAATATAAAAATGGTCATGATTAGGGATTACTTTGTTTTCAATGCATTCCTATGGGAAATTTGTATGAAGGAAAATTTGCTTAACAAAATTTCATTTGGAGTTGTCAAACAACGTCAAAGTGCTTTATTTTTTTAGAGAAAACTCTGATATAGATTGCCACAACTATTGTTAACTCAAAGGCTATGGTGGTCTCTTTCCATTCCCTATACAAAAGCACTAGACGGATAATGGAATGTTGTTTTAATGAGAAAAACCAAAGCACCAAAGTTTGCGTGTAAAGTAGGAGTGACAAGACAGCAACCAGGCCTGGAAATCACTGTCTAGCTTAGGAGAGATAGAAGGGCCTCCGTGTTGAAAGACAACACCACTCTTGTGGCGTCCCTTGGCCTCTGGAGAAACATAACATATGAGGCTGTGGCTGCTGCATTCTTTCTGTTGCCTGAGGCATTTGCCTCAGCCTGCCTGAAAGGCACACCTGACCCTGTTCTTGCAAGTTGAAACAGTTGCTTCCAGAAAAATCACAAGGAATGAAGGCAACAAGTCCCACCTGCTGTTCCTTCTCACAGATATTGTATGACTTTGCCTACCAGCCTAATCAAATATAAACAGTGGGTTGCAGTGTACATGGTGCATTCTAAATATGCACTGCTTTGTATCTAATACTGCATAGTCTAAATATTATGCATACATTTTATGCATTGTTTGGCAGTAGGCATAGCAAAAGAGTTTAAAATATATGATGTAGCAGACTGTAGCTCAAAATAATAGTAAAATATGGTTTGAATGATGAACAACAAATGGGGGATTCTCCCTCTCCCAAAATGCACACAGTTTCATATATTTATTTATTTTATTTATTTATTTATTAAATGTATATACTGCTCCATCTAGATACATGGCTACTCTGGGCGGTTTACAAACTGAACAGAAATCAAACCATAAACAGTAAAATACAATACAACAGATAAGCACAAGTATATAAATAAAAAACACTATAACTAGTAAACAATATATAATAACAGCATAGAACAGGAGCAAGATGGGCTACAGATAAAAGCAAATAAATATATAATAGCAATCATTATTAGAACAGATTAAATGTATAGGAAATATTTTTCCTGCTATTAGACCTCAACACCTCTATTAGAGCAGTGCTCTAGAGAGGCTGTTCAGCAAAGAGGCTTGAAGTTGAAACATTGCGGCATGAAAACCTCGCTTTTTGTTGCCAAATCTATAAGGGATTCCCTTTGAAGGGCTCCTGGATATAAGTCATTAAAAATCTCACAATCCATCATTTCAGACACTGAAGTCAAGGGAGATTCTTCCATTCTCTCCCCTTTTGTCTTTTAGGCTTCTTTTAAGGCTTTGCAAAATAGGATTAAATTGAATTATTTTTCCAGACTAGTAGACACAGTCAATCATAATTTTTAAGGGAAAAAAGACTGGTATTATATAAGAGATAAAAGTTTCAACCCAAAGCCTAAGTTTCTGTTAAATAGTGGCAAAGTACGTGTGCTGTTGCTAATACTGACGTTGTTTAGTACCTTTTGGAGTATTATTTCTGAGATCTGCAACTGTTTGTACTATTGTGTGAATTATTTTTTAAAAAAATTCCCAAAGGCTCAATGACTACAGGGACAACTGGAGAGTGTTTCATCCACAAGTGAGATGTTTTGATTGTTGGGTCTCTGTATTTCATAATTTTTTCCAGTTCTTTAGCTTTAACTCTGGCACCCCCTGGAAGTGGATCCAGAAATCCCATAAGATCATGATGTCACCATTTTTGGACTCCTTTTCTACCTGATGGTTTCATGGGTTTCTGGGGGCTAGCAAGTTATATTTTTTGCATAATGACCAGTGCACTAATATTGCTACTCTACTATACCATATCTACTTTTGTAATCTCCTTGTGCATAGAGATGTGAAGGCCTGAAAAAACAACAACAGAAAAATTCGGGGCGAAATCTTTTCTTTTCTGTTATTTTTCCTGAAGCCTTTTTTTTTCAAATAATGAGGTTTTTGTTTTATTTTAAAATATTAATAATTGTTAATGCTGGATTTTTGAAACAGCCAGGTCCATTTGGATTCTCCTATTTCACTTCTCCTCCACCCACCCCCTGCTGTTTTGTTTTCTTTTATTTCCAGGAATGCTTGATTGCCCTGCTCTCTGCTTTGTTCTTGTTGGATCAGACCCTTCTTTTTTGCCTGAAAATGGACTTATTAATGGGTTGCTCCACCCCCAAGCATTTCCCTGCAAAAATGAGAGATCTAGTCCTTGCAAAAACAAAGCAGAGATGAGTTTTCAGAACATGGAAAGGAAACAGCAAGGTCAGTTTGGCTTCTCACCCCCCACCCCACCCCCAGAAAGACTTACTTCTGTGTATATGACACTCCTTAATTTTTCATGCCAATTTTAGAAAAAATAGTGCACACATAGAAAAATACAGTGCATTACTAACATCCTTAGTATTAGCAATATTGGTAGTGCTGATTTTTTTTATGGGCTGTCATCCCATGCAGGAAGATAAATCTTTTCTGCAATGAGCTCACAATGTAAATTAGAGATAAGGAGACTGTTAGATAAATAGTGCATACAGACGTTAAGCTGGATACAATGCTATGTAGAAAAGCACTGTTCCGGTGAAACCAAGGGGATGGCTCTGTACATACCTGCTCACTGGACCATCCTTGCTTCCAAACGGAAGGATGAGGCACACTTGACTCCCAAGTGGCTTAAATTTGAACATGTGTATGCAATGGAGGGACAAAATTCCCTCACCCTGGGAGACCATGCCTGTTGGAAGCCTTATGAATACTTCTTTGATTAACCTCTGGGTTTTTCAAATGCCTTGTCTGATTTGGGGGGAAGGGCCAGCAGAGAGGAACAGCGTTCAAAGTGGTTGAATTATGTATGGTGCTCAACATGATTTTTTCAGTCTGTCTCAGCAGTTAGAGGTGTATAAGCACACATGCTTCCAGTAATGACTGTCTTTCCTTCGCCTCTTTTTGGTTTTTTAAAGAAAATAACCTGGCAGATTAAATATTCAGCTGTTGATGGTGCCAGTTTCAAATGGCATCCCGGTTTCCAGAAAGTGAACTCAGAACAAGATTCTAAACAGATTGTGCATATTTTGCCATTTAAACAGTGACACTTCTTTGACAGAAATCATGAACTCAAAATGTACATAACGAGTACTTTAACGTATATCTATATTTTCTTTGGGGTAGTTAAACTTCCAAAGCAGCAATGCGGAAAACTGTATTATGCACAGTAGAATTCAAAACAAGCAACACAGTGTAATCAGTAGGGGACTGAACAGCACCACAAATTGCACGGATAGTTCCAGGTTTAATTTATAATAGCCTCTTCCCAGCTCTCTGTGTGTACTTAGATATGCATGGCTCCATCTATAAATACCATAGGAAATACACACATTATGAAAAAGAAACCAATAGAAAAAAATCTCAAATTTACGTTTGCTCTGCATATACGTGCAAGATGGTAGTTGGAAAATGATTTTCAGCACAGACAGAACCCCAGGCCCAGCATGTTTTATATTGTTAGATCTATATTCATTTCATAATTTGTTTGTACCCCACTTTTTCCTGCAAGACAAAACATCACAATGCGTGCAATGTACGCCGCACCAATGTAGGAAAGAAGGTATAGTAAATGGCTGTAATAACAGGATTGAGCTAGTCTTTCTCTGGCCCAAAAACAGTACAATTATTTTGATGTTTCAAATTCATTTGAACTTTATATTTCATATATGACAATAATTTTAAATTGTACAATGCTCTGATATGAATCAAGAAAGAGCCTTTGAAGCTCCACCCTGGGACTTTCAGGAGAGATAAAAGCAAGAGGTTCTTTATGCAGTGCAAAGTGAAATTCTTGAGGTTGCTAGCATTTGATGGGGGGTGATGACTGCTATCTTGGGCAGCTTTCAAAAGGAGGCTGGTCAAGCTGTCAGTGATTGCTAGTCATAGAGATGATCCCCTCCATATCAGAGATATTGTAGTGTGTGCTGGAATTTAACTACCTTCCTATGCTGATTTTTGGATGGGAAGGACTTTTTTGGACTGGTGTGTCTGTCAATCAATCTAGTAGCACCTAATTGTTCCCTCTCTGCCATGCTACTCTAGAAAAACATTCTTTTTCTTGGCCTTTTCCCGTCAGGAGTCAGAATTCAATTTAGAACTATATGGTCTGTGAACAGCAAGCCAGTTTAGCCCATCATGAAGCTAGTTAACCAGTCAAGCTCTGAATATGTAACCAGTTAATATATTTTTTTCTACAGAATACTTTTTGTGTGTGGTATATGAAGAACTGTGAGTAAAATGAAAACCTTTTTATTAACATAAGAACATATGAAGAGCCATGCTGGATCAGGCCAAAGGCCCATCTATTCTTTCTCAATCCAGTGTCTCTGAATGAATAACTGAGAGTAGAGATGGGCACGAAATGAGCAATTTTTTTGTTTTTGTTTTTGTTTTTTGTTTTGTTACGTAACGAAATGAAAAACAAATTTTGTCTCCAAAATGAAATGAAACGAAATGAAACAACAGTCGTGTGTTTTGTTTTCGTTGCGGCAAATACATTGAACTGTAATGAATGCTAACGAAACAGCAATTTTTTGTTTTCGTTTTCATTTTTTCATTTTGTTACGTAACAAAATGAAAAATGATTTTTTTGCAAAAATTCACGAAAAACGAAAACGAACCAAAATGGACCCCCTAAACAACAAACGACAAACCAAACACCATTTTTTGAGTCGTGGCCATCTCTAACTGAGAGAATAACTGCCAATTGAGGGGAACTAAAAATAAAGCAAAGTGTGCTACTTATATACCACACTACGGTTCTTAAAGCATTATCTGGGCAGTTCACGATTCAATTACAAAGGCTACATGTTGCTGGCCACCACCACCAACCAGCAAGCTGGGTACTCATTTTACTGGCCTCAGAAGGATAGAAGGCTGAGTTACCCATGAGCCAGCTACCTATCTAAGCAACAAGTGGTAATCTGCTGAAGAAGACTTGAAGCTAATTCTGCACTGTAGGTCTCTGAACTTTTTCTGTTGGTAGCTAGAGGTTTTTAAGTCACAAACCTTTCCACACCCTGCCAGCAGTGTGCAGAGGAGGAATGCGAGAGTGTTGAATTGCTTGGGAGCTTGCTCAGATATCACATTCGTAACTTGGCTGCCATGTGAAAAATAAAATGGTGGACTAGATCCTGCATTGCAAGCTTTCAGAGTGCCAAAGGTGTTTCAGGAAAATATTTTGCCTTTCTGGATCTCTAGGTATGGAGACAAAATCCCAGGATCAATGGCAATGGAGAAAGAGAAAATCTTATTTATGAATGTAAAAGGATTCTTAAAGCCTGGTCATCCATCTCAGAGCACAGTTTGAGGAAAATCTGCCTTAGGAGAGAGACCTCTGCAGTGAGACAAGGAGCAAGGTGCCAATGTTGTGACTTGAGATCACTTTTTGTTTCACAACTCCTGATAGCATCATGACAGGGACAGGAGAGTAGTAGTAGTAGTAGTAGTAGTAGTAGTAGTAGTAGTAGTAGTAGTAGTAGTAGTAGTAGAAGAAGAAGAAGAAGAAGAAGAAGAAGAAGAAGAAGAAGAAGAAGAAGAAGAAGAAGAAGAAGAAGACGGCACCCTGGGAAATGATCATGCCCCTTCCACAAATCTTTGCAGCTCTAGAAGGTTTTTTGGGTACCATCCAACTGCAGGGGAAAAAAAAAAAACTAGCTCTTGGTTGATGTCATGCCTCCCCCACCCCCACAAGATGTTGGGCACATTTGCCCAGATTTCCCTTGCACTCACTATCATCATTATATGGTTTCAGGTCTCTCCCCCTCCCAACTCTTGCCTGACATGCTTCTGTGACATGATGATGAGCCACCTTTGTGATATCATAGGTGCTCGTCCCATAGTCTCTGTCTCTGCTCCTGGAGTTTCAAGGAATGGGAGGTGGCTGACCTGGACACTCAGATGTGTCAGTTTTTTTGGTCTCATCCAACGTGGATCTTCTTCCATCACTCTGGTTTGGCCTACAAGGCCCATCAGCAACACCCACCATGTTCAGTGGCAAGGGGCTGATGATGTTTCCATCTAAACACATGAAGGGCCAAAGGTTCACTGGTAGACAGCATCAAGTGACCTTTCAGGTGGTTAACCTTTATCCCGTGCTGTCTTTTTGTGGAATTAACACTGTTGTAAATGGCACAGAATCCTTCAGACTTTATTCAGCACTGACGTCTCTCCCCCCCCTCCCCCAAATCAATCTTAAACATATTTCCTCAAAGCAAATCATATGTAGCTCAAGGTAGCTTTTCCCAGTAACTATGAACTGCACAGTCAGTTCTGACCTTCAGACATTTTCTGCAAAAATCTGAACAAGACAGCAGGGTTGTGTATGATAGGTCCTGATGATGTCCAACATTTTTACTACCCTAGGACTAGAGATTGAATTTGAAACCTGTATCAATCTGAACTTTTTTAAAAAAAAAACTACGCTAGCCTAAAGTAAGTGCTCTGCACTGTATCTGGATGACTTCCCATAGCTGTGCTGTAATTGATCTTTCAAAATAATTCTCCTTTTGCTTAAATGGGGCACTATTTTGCTCAGTGGTTTAGCCTTCTGGCTAGAGAGGGCTGGCCTCAGTGATCCATAGGATCCTTCCAGCTCTGCAGCTCAAATAGGATGATGATGATGATGATGATGATGATGATGATGATGATGATGATGATGATGATGGTGATGATGATGATGATGATGATGATGATGATGATTTCAGTATAAAATTGCTAGTGGAGAGGCTGAAATTTAGACTGCGCCCATAACAAAGGATCAAATCTCTCCTCCAATATACAATAACTTCATGGTCCATAACACATGTGTGTTGTGTCATTAAAGTCCTGACCGACCCTTTGTGACCCCATGTCCATGGAGTTTTCTTGGCAGGAATACTGGAGTGGTTTGCCAGTTGCTACTCCAGGCACCTAGAGCACCTGGCATTCCCTGGAAAAAAATTGTTTGAAATGTGATGATAGAAAAGAGGCTTAAGGATATCCTGGACAGCCATGAACAAGGGGATCCTAGATCAAATCAAGCCTGAATAATATCTCTTCAAGTAAAACTGTTGAAACTGATACTATCCTACTTTGGGATACATCAGGAGAAGGCAAGATTCTCTGGGAAAGTCAAATGCAAAGACAGATGGAAGGCAACAGGAAAAGAGGAAGATCAGGATGAGATGGACTGGCTCCCTAAAGGAAACCACAGGCTTGAGTTTAAAACACTTGGGCAGGTCTGTTGAGGTCAGGGCCTTCTGGAGCTTGCTCATTCATAGGGTCACAATAAGTCGGAGGTGATTTAACAGCCTGTGGGAACAACAATCCGTTCTGCCCATTGCCTTTTTTGCATAATAGTCGTGTGCTGAGGGCTATGGGATCATGTTGCTGCTATATCTGGCCTAGCAGTTTATCTTTTACCCACTCAGTGGCTGCCATTTTGTTTCCATGTTCCTCATAAAATACCCTTATCAGAAAAGAAGGTAAACTGATTTCAAAAGGGTTACCTCTATATGAAAGTATCTCAAGTTTTAAGGTGTTAAGATTAACATTATTTTTGCTTGTTGAGCAACAGAATCTGTGGTTCTCATTTCCCAATTGGTTTAATCCTCTCAGAAATTTCGTAGCTGATTCAGAACCTTGTTTTAGAAGCCAGTGACATCTTTGCCTGACTACGGGACTTGTATAACAGAAATTCCAAATGGCTGAGAGTCTGTGGCCCAATTCTGATCCTTTGGCTTGTTTGAACTAGCGCACTGCTCAATGAGTGACTCCGCAAAGCTCATGAGGTCTTGCTGCACGAATCCTAATAAGTGCGAGAGGGTAGCTGCATGCATCACATTCTACCTCGCATTCGTAGCTGCTCATAGATCATGACTAAGAGCACATTTGACAGCTGCCTTAAAAAAATTTAATGTCATACCAGAAGTAATAAAGTCATAATGAGCTCATTATCGAGCCAATATAGGCCTTGGATAACGAACAGGAACCTTCATTTGTCAGGAACTTTTGCAAATGAGAACTTCCAACTGAAATCAACAGTTTGTCAGTTCTTTAAAGTGTTATCCCCCCCCCGTTCATGGCACATAGAGACACCATGACTTCAGAGAAGCTTCCTTTGACTGTCCTCTACAATACCTCCAGATTTAGGGAAGTTTGGGGTTTGGATGTTTGAGTTATAATATGTGGCCCAAAGAAGTTCCCCCTCCCAAAAACTGCCACCCAGGCATCTAGAGACAAAAAAAAAACACCTCTCCAGCACCACCAAGAAAGTGTCCTTTAGCATTTCTCTTGGGAAAAATTCTAGCACTGGTTCATACCAGGGGCAGGGAGTGTAACTCACAGAGGCAGCATAGAGGGGGGCTTTGGCTGGTTCCACTCTGACTGTCTAACAGTTTTGGCTGACTCACAGTGTCAAATGGCTGCAATGAAATGGCTTGTCGTGTCTCTTAACAATCAACTGCCCCAAAGCTCTTTGAGTGTCTCTGCCTGAATCTAGGAGGCTATAGGTCCCCCTGCCTATGGTTGCCTAGCACTTCTCCTGATTGACAGAAGCAGACTGCAGATATAAGCCCCCCACCAAAAAGACACAGAGAGAAGAAATGGGCAAATGAAGAACCAACTCAATAATTGCTTTTTAAAAAATTCATAAATGCATATTTGTTGAAGTTCGCATTTAAAAAATACGAAATGACAAATTTCAGAAGAACCAGCAATTTCCAATGAATATCGCCATTTCTTTTGGGGTTCGTGCTCATCAGTACCACCGAGCCCCTTTCATCTGGAGCGGGTGGGTCCTCTGCCATGCCACCACCGGGCTGAGACTTTGCCTGAGCTTCCAGGGATGACTGGGGAGTTTTACCAGCTGAGAGCTGAAGCAGGGCTTTCCTCCTGAGAAATGGCATCACTTTTGTCCAAGAACTCCTTTGGGTAGGACACCATACTGCCATTGAGCAAATGGCGGAGGTGACATCACAACAAACACTTCTTGGTTGGAGCAGCACTCTTGGACATTCTGTTGAACATTGTTACCTGAGGAAATACTGTAGAGACAATCGAGCAGTCACCTGTTGCAATGCCTATGTAATCGGTGGAGTGGGGTCATTCTGTAAGAACACATTTTGCCCCCTGAGGAATTCAATTTTTTATACCTTTAATACCCTACAGAGCATGGGGCATGTTAAATTTTTGGACTACAGCTCCCAGAATTTCACAGCCAGAGGCCATGCTGGTTGAGGGATTCTGGAACCTGTAGTCATAAGAACATAAGAACATAAGAAGAGCCATGCTGGATCAGGCCAAAGGCCCATCTAGTCCAGCCTCCTGTATCTCTCAGCGGCCCCACCAGATGTGTTTGGGAGCGCATGAGACTAGATATCTGTCTCCTGATACCACTCCCCTGCATCTGGCCCTTGAAGTACCCTGGTTTCTCCATCATGGTTTGTAACCTGTGATGGACTTTTCCTCCAGGAATCTGTCCAATCCCCTTTTGAAGGCATCCAAGCCAGATGCCATCACCACATCCTGTGGCAGGGAGTTCCAAAGACTTACAATGCACTGGGTGAAAAAATATTTTCTTTTGTCAGTTCTTACTCTCCCAGTCTTCAATTTGAGTGTATGTCCCCTAGTTCTGGTATTTTGGGAGAGAGAGAAGAGCTTCCCTCTATCCACTTTACTCATACCCTGCATTATTTTGTATGTCTCAATCATATCCCCCCTCAAGCGCCTTTTTTCCAGACTAAAGAGGCCCAAATGTTTTAGCCTTTCTTCATAAGGGAGGTGCCCCTGTCCAGTAATCATTTTAGTCGCTCTCTTCTGCACCTTTTCCAGTTCCACTTGTCTTTCTTGAGGTGCGGTGACCAGAATGGAGGCTGCCAGCATGTGTCTTACTGGACCCAAATACGGAGACGAACCAGTGCTGAGCAAAGCTTTTGTATACTCGTAAGTGACAAAAAGACAGCAGCATTTGGGAATGACCCTAAAGCAGCAGAAGGGACACCAGCATAGATGCCACAGAAGCCACCGGCCTTCTTAAATCCTTGAGGACTCTGGAGTCTAGTCTTGACGGTATCCAAAGGGAACAATATCAAGTCAACACAAACTCCAGCCAGCCCACCAGCCATCAGAGAGACGAAGAAATCCCCCCGATCCATTCGCTCCCTCGATCCCAACTGCATGCCCCAAATGTAACAAGCCACCAGGTGCACATGGGCGCAGCCATATTGCAAGCGCTCGCCCTGCCCAAAAGTAAATCACCTAAGCTTTGTAATTATTCTATTAATCATGGTATAAACTTATTACTCTATAAAGTACTGTGTACAGTAAGCTGCAGTATTGTATACAGTACTCTTACTGCCCAGAGTGGCCTCACTGCCAGATGAGCAGTATAACAATCTAATAAATAAAATGAAATCAAATAGATAAAATACAGTAGTAGCATATGAAAAAAATATTTAGATGTATGTCGCATCAAAGGCAGCAAGGCTTATTTATTTATTTTGAATGTTTTTACCCCACCTTTCTCATTTGAAAACAGCCCAATTACTTCCAAGTTAGGGTGCTTAGGATTTCATTCACTGTGCTTAACAAATAATAGGTAGTTTTGCAGTTTCACCAGGTTATTGTGATGCATTTTATTCATCTCCTGCCTGGATTTCAATACAGAGTCAAAGACATTTTTAAAATCTGTGCTTGCTGTTGACAGTTTACAACTGAAGTAGGGTCAGGGAAGAAGAGTAACTTACACATCACTGTTATATTACCACCTGACTTGGATGGTTGGTGAACAAATTTACACTTTTCCTGCCATGGATCCCAAGGATAAAATTAAGAGGATCAATGTTTGGGGGGGAATGATGGTCCAGAATGTCCAGGTGATCAATAGCTAATTGGGTGCCTGGGATAGGTAGAAAACAACATCCCCTTCTTCCCAGAACCAAGGTACACAGTGTCAAACACCAACCCAGTGATTTAAGCACATGAGGAAATATAGCACAACCACCTTTCCCAATTCCTCACAGTAAAAGTGCAACAATAATCAATCAACTGTGGAACCACTGGCTGGCCTTTCATAATCCCCAAAGGTTGTTGTTGAAGGGGCTGCCTCACTAGGTCTAGTCATTAGGCTCCAATGATGGGGCTGGGGTTGGGCCAAATAATTTGTCACAGGTAGTTTGAGCAGCCAATATAACAGCTCCATCCAACAGCCTAATCAGATATGTAAGTCCTTGCTTATATTGTCGCTCAGGGAAGAATGAAAAAAAAAACTATAACTCTCCTCTCTCTGCTGGTGATAATGCTAAGGATCTTCCTGCTATTTCTCATGAGAGTTCTTACATTTTACACTAAATTATGCCATCTGTGCAATTCTGCAAAAAAAAAAAAAAGTGTCCCTAGGGCAGTGGTGGCGAACCTTCGGCACTCCAGATATTTTGGACCACCACTCCCACAGTCCTTTGCCATTAGCAACCTAAACCACTGCCAGGGGCTGGGTTTAGAAACCTCACTCGAAAATGCTTACTTATCTGCTTCTGTAACCACAACAGGACCCTGAAAATATGCAGTGAAATCAGTTGTTCCCCTTTAACACCACAGAGGCTTGGAAACTAGAGCCGGAAAGAAGGACAAAATGCAAAGTAGACAGGTAGAGATGGAACCAGAATACGAAAATACGACACAGAAGAGAGGACACTAACTGCACATTAAAAACCACGTGACCACCTGAAAAAAAAACACAGGAAATTTATATACGCAGAAAACTCTGGTAAGACCATGGCCCTAGGCTCAAAGTTCTGGGAGTTGTGGTCCAAAACATCTGGAGTGCCAAAGGTTCACCACCACTGTGCTAGGTCAAACAATTTCAAGCGCTAGATGGGCTGTTTGCAGTTTTCTTAGCTCTCAGACTTCTGCGCTTGTTAGATTTGTGTTTTTCAAAAGGAAAGGATGCTGGAAGCATGTCATGAAAAATGTAGGTGCCTTGAGGGGAAAATGACAGCTTTTGGCCTTGCCCTCAGCTGCAAATGGGAAATCTTGCGGGTCTTTGACAATTCCTCATCAAGGTGTCTCCTTCTGTCGAGACAGGCTAAATAATAAAAAAGGCTAAATAAAAAAAAGAATAATTTGTATAATACAATATTTTTTAAAAAAGAATGAGGCATTTATTAAGCATTCTTTGCATTCTTTCACTCAGTATTTTCATTCCTATTTCACATTAAACAAAAAACGGTACATGTCATGGCAGATTTGAAGTAGACTTCCAGACCCACAGCTTTTATGTTGAACTAATATGCTGGAATCTGTTCATTATGAAGTAACTAAAAAAAAAAACAAAATGAATTCCCCCTTTTTTAAAAAAGATCATCTCATAACAATATATGGCAACTGTATTAATATTGTCAATATACATCAAATAATGAGGTACACATATATTGGAAAGAGATTCTTTTTTTTTTTTAAATAAATTTTTATTGGATTTTTAAGAGGGGAACAAAGGGAAGGAGTATGGGTAAGAGGAAAAAGAAAAAAAGGAAAGAAAGGGGGGGAATACAGTTTTTAAGATTTACATTGAGTGTATCAAGCAAAATAAAAATAGTAATTAAACATATTGCTAAAATTGCCAGATGTTGTCACAATACTAATAAATTTGTTACTTCTTGCCATCTTTCCCGAAAGATCTATAGTCTCCCTTTAAATAACCAGAGAGTTTATCAAGATGCATTCTCTTATCTTTCCATGAAGATCCTTCTCTGTTGGCGTGATTGGTTGTTTCCAAAGTTTCGCGTACAGTATTCTTGCAGCAACAATTACATGATGAAGTAATGGAAAGAGATTCTATTTCCGGCATGATACCCAAAGGGCCACTGAAATATTTAATGATACCTACTTACCTCTGCGAAAATCACCCATGGCCTAAAATGTGCTGTGGTAGGGCAGAGTAGGGACTGATGCTTTCTATGATTCTACACTAATGGTATATACTTTTCCTCTTCCATCTGCAAGGGACTATACATTTGACATCCTATCTTCTTCAGTTAAAGGAAGGCAGAAGACAAATTTTAGAAGCTGGTGAAAATAAAGGGCAGAAATACTGTGCCATAATCCTACTGTATCATGTAATTTATTTATTGGACTTTGTTGGACTAATGTAAGCAAAGCCTTACATTTCATCCTGTTTGTTGTGGCAAAACAAAGAACTCACACTATGGATTCCTGTGGGGTAGAGTGCATAAAGACAGGCAGTTTTTTGCTGGGTTTTTTATTTTATTTCTCCATCAATTGACTGAAATGTGCATCTTTGATCAGTTTATGCCATAGCTCATTTGTAGAGCTAGAGCTTAACAATAAGAATAAAAATTCATTTGACATTTGTACATGCTGAGATGTCGTCTCTCTATATAACTTGGACTACATCGGGTGCACCAGTTCCTTTATTTTGTTTTGTGGTGATCGAGTTTTCATCATTCCCTTTCTTTTTAACTTGTGGGCAATGCGTGAATTTTGGCTTCTGTAGTTTAATATATCAGAGGACGTTGGTGAACCCGCCGTAGGCAGGAATATATGGAAGGACACATTTCCACTAGAGATGGGCACGACTAGGGAAAATGACGTTTTCGAGTTGTCGTGTGTCGGAGGCAGACTTTTTCGGCTCGTTTCCGTTTTTTGTGAAATTTTGCAAAAAATTGTCATTTCGTTTTTCGTTTTTTCATTTGTCGTTAGTACTGGTTTTGGGGGTAGCGGGCTCCTGGAGGTACCTCTCTGTGGTGGGTGCCTCCTATCCTCACCCGCCAGCGCTGCTACAAAAGGGCATGCATAGCCATATGCTATGGATATGCATATTGCAGATGCAGCAGACTGGCAGAGGCACCCCTCTTTTGGGGGTGCCTTCCCTGCAACAGTCGGTGAGACACAGTCAGGCAGCACTTGCAGGCATGGTTTGCATGACACACAAATGCTGCTGCAGGAGTCAGCCAGAGCCACAAGTGATGGACTGGCAGACTCTTTGCACCCGCTCCAAGAGAAATGTACTTGCGTGTAGTGCAATGCAAGGAGATCTGGCTTAGGGTTAAGACGGGTTAGCGCAAGGGCCAGGGTTAGGCTAGTTACAGGTGAGGTTAGGGTGAGTATTGGGGTGCACCTCTGGGTGCCTCTCTGACCCACTTAGAAGGACAGTGTACTGGCGTATGGGTTAGGCTTAGGGTTCAGGTTCGGGTTTGAGCTATGGTTAGTGGGCTGTTTATGCCTGATTGGCACATCCCAGAAGTCTCTGTGGTCAACCTGGCCAAGTGGCCATGTGATTGGTGGAAAATTTGCATGGTCCACTCCCATGGGCGAGCCCATCATTGCGAATGTGCAGTTGTAAAAAAATAAAATAAAATAAAATAAAATAAAATCAACGGAGATGTTTTATTGCTAGAAAAACCCACTGCTGCTACTGTAAAAATTCAAGCATTTAAAATAGCTAATTTTCGCATGTTTCTGTGGTGCTTTGATGGGGTTTTGGACCACGATTTAAAAAAAATATTGTGGTCACCATTTTAGATCCCCCCGCACTGCATGGCAAATGGATGCGCCCTCCCAGCCTGGTACAGTCTCCAAAACCTGGCCATGCGATTGGTGGAATGGCTCCAAAACTTTGCATGGTCCACTCCCATGGGCGAGCCCATCATTGCGAATGTGCAGGTGTAAAAAAATAAAATAAAATAAAATAAAATAAACGGAGACGTATTTTGGCAAGACAAACCCACTGCTGCTACTGTAAAAATTCAAGCATTTAAAATAGCTAATTTTCGCATGTTTCTGTGGTGCTTTGGTGGGTTTTTGGACCATGATTTCAAAAAAAATATTGCGGTCGCCATTTTGTTTCCCCCCGCCCGCACACCGCATGGCAAAGGCAGATGAGATGATGCCCCCCCCGCCTGGTACCAGCAGCGCAGCAGTAGCACTAGCCAAGGAGAGGGGGGGGGGGAAACCCCCCCCCCCAAAAAAAACACCCTTCTGGCTTGGTAGGTGCCCTCAGACAGTTTTCGCCTGCTTTTAGGGCCGGGAATCGGGTTTTTTTAAAAACTTTTAAAAACTTTTTTCCTGTGCCGCTTGGCATCGCGGGATCAGACCCAATTATTCTTTAGACGGTTCGAGTTCGAGTTCTGGCGGAGTAATTCCCGTTACCGTTTCCGTTGTGTAACGGAAACGAGTAACGGAAATGGAAACGGGAATTCCGCTAAGTCGTGCCCATCTCTAATTTCCATGGGTATTCAAAGTTTTGGGGGGCTAAAATACAAAGCTTCAATGCTCATTCATGCGACGCAATCCCAAGGTAGCCATGGCAGTCTTATCCTCAAAGGTAAAGATGAAGTTATCCTTTTCCAGATGGGCCTACAGAAGGAACAGTGCATTTGAAAACATACAGACAGAAGTTTGGCTTGTGTTTTCAGCTGCTATCCTTTCACCTATTGATCAAACCCTGACATTCAGAGTGTTGTAGACCGTGCAGATTGTTATAAACCATGGTGAGTGCTTTGCATTCATCTTAGTGACACGAGAAGATGATATTTAACATGTGCATCGTAAGCGTATCAGCTCTTATCCTGACACTTTATTCCTGAACTTTGTCTTGATGTTAGTTGAGGTATGAATAATAAATCATGCTTTCATATTACCAGATACAGGACATGTATCATACACCTTAGCAGGTCTTAAATAAATTGAGCAAAAGTCATTAAGTATGCCTTTCTCATGTTAATAAACTACTCCTTCAGAGAAAGAGAATAAGATAAATACTGGGAAATACTCTTTGGAAAATTCCTCAGTTGAGTTGAAATATAGAACAAATGGAGATTATCCTTTTTAAAACATGTGGATATATGGTATAACATTCTTCGTCTTATATCCTCTCCCGTTTCAGTAATTTGAGGAAACATATCCATGCTGGTTAAGGATGTCTGAAAAATTAAATATCTGCAAGTTAAAATGCAAGCTGAACACGGATTACTCGCCAGCTTCCATACGTCCAAAATGTTCTGGGACAGTCTTCAGCCTCAGAAACAAATAAGTAAATAAATAACACCTCCATGTTAAAATTCATTTAAAAAGGCATATTTTGAGAGAAACTTTTAGAAAAGTAATGAAACATGTTTGTGTCTGTCATCATTTTTCCAGTGACAGATTAGAGCAGGAAAAGATTTAATGAGCAGTCTTAACAGAAAGGAGCATATGGGGACATGTTTATAGATAGATGATATTTTGGTTAATAAGCAAAATGGGGCTGAATCCAATGTTTTTATGAAAAAATAGATCACCCAAAATGGAAAAAAGTATTGTTAGTTGTAAGTAAATACTAGGAAATGGCACAAAATGTAAATATAGCATTTCATTTCCTTTTGTTTCATTTTGTTATTACTTAACAAATTTTAAAAATAATTTTGGGAATGAAATGAAACAAAATGAAACAATGTGTTATGCTACAAAATAGCTCACCTGGGTCCTAGAGACATCAAATTTGGTGGGTAGCTTTCTTGGAATCTTGTCTTTCAGCCCTCCAAATTTAGAGTGGATTGGAGTTCAGGGGGGCAAGTTATTAAACTCCAAATTGGGTCCCCCATGGAAAAAGAGAAAGAGGAAAATGTGGCATTTTTAAACTCCAGCCACTCTGTGCTGTGGAATGTGAAGGAGGGGAGTTGAGACAAGTGCTGAAATGATTCTGTTCTGTTCTAGTTTCACTTGCCTTTCCCTAAAGGAAAGAAATAAGCACAAGCTCAGGGCCATAAATTTTCTCTTGCTCTTACAGAGAGTGAAACTGGGTTTTTATTGCTTCATTGCTTAGCAAGCCTTCTAAATAAGACCTATCAGCACTCACCTCAACTCCTCTACTTCACATTTCATAGCACAGAGGGGAAAGGGGCTTGAGTTTGAAAACACCACATTTTTCCTCTTTCTCTTTTTCCATGGGATACCCACTTTTGAGTGTAATAACTTGCCCCCCTGACCCCAAACCTTACAAGGCTTACAAGGAAGAGTCCAAGGAAGCTACCCACAAAATTTGGTGCCTCTGGGATGCATTGTTTTGTTTCTAGAGCCAAAATGGTGGTTCATTTCATTTCATCACAAAATGTATTCTACCATTTCATTTCATAATGAAATAATTTGTTATATAACAAAACAACAAAATGGCATTTTGTTTTTTGTTTTGAGTCCATCTCTAGGAACTATGGTATGTTCAGTTGCTTTCAGTGAGCATTGTTTAGCTGAGACTTGCACTGGGTCCTTTAGTCGTGCCAGGAATGTGCTTTTCTTTCTTTCTTTCTTTCTTTCTTTCTTTCTTTCTTTCTTTCTTTCTTTCTTTCTTTCTTTCTTTCTTTCTTTCTTTCTTTCTTTCTTTCTTTCTTTCTTTCTTTCTTCTTTTTGGTATGATTAAAAGGGTGCAAAATATAGGGCATAATATTGATATTGACCACTGGACACACATATGGGAAAGTGACATAAAAATGACAAAACCAGTGAGTTTTAAACAAAATATATAAAACATGTTTTATACAGTCACCCCCTGCCATTTCGCGGTTCAGGTACCGCGGTCCCACTACATTGTGGGATAGCAGTACCTGCACTGCTGGGGGGGGCAGGGAGCATTGGGTTGCTCTGCGCCACCCCTGCCCCTCCGAAAAGCCTCGGAGCTGTGCAGGGGGTGGCAGGGGGCAATCTGGTCACTCTGTGCTGCCCCTCCAGGCTCCTCTGAGAAGCCTCAGAGCCACGCAGGGGGCAGAGGGGGGCGATCGGGTCACTCCGTGCCACCCTGGGCCCATCCGAGAAGCCTCGGAGCCATGCAGGGGGGCGGCAGGGAGCTATCGGATCGCTCCGCGCAGCTGCCCCAGGCCCCTCCGAAAAGGCTCGGAGCCGTGCATGGGGGGTGGCGGGGAGCATGGGATCGCCCCCCTCTGCCCCCCTGTGTGGCTCCAAGGCTTCTGGAGGGGCGAGGGGCAGCGGGGGGATCAGGTCGCTCCACGCTGCCCCCAGGCCCCTCTGAGAAGTCTTGGGGGCCATGCAGGGGGCGGCGGGGGGGCGCAATCTCCACTGAAATGCATTGTCAATGGATTTGAATGGAGAAATTTTCCCCATTGGAAACCATTGATCCAACGTTTTCCAATGGAGACAGCCCTGGACAAGAAGTCTCCGGTAGCGCAGGTGGGCAGCAGCGGGAGGTCAGATCCCCCTGCCACCGCCAGTGCACCCCACCCCAAGACTTCTGCAATCGCACCCCTGCCCCCAGCCCCCCCCGCTTCCGCATATCACGGATTTTCATGGATGGCGGGTGGGGTGGGTCCCTAACCCCCGTGATCGGTGGGTGTGGGGTTACTGTAGATGGTATATAACCACAGGGAAGCTAGTCAAATTGTATCCTAATACAGTGGACCCTTGTCTAACAAATGGCTTGTATAGCATAAAATTTGTACAACATAAAAAATTCCAGAGATAGGGCAAATTTGCTTAACAGAATCGCCTATGGGGCGAATCTGTACAACATAAAAATGGGATCACTCTGTTTTCAATGCATTCCCATGGGAAATTTGTATAAAGGAAAATTTGCTTAACATAATTTCATTTGGAACGAATAAATTCCTTTATAGAAGGTACCACTGTATATCAATGCATGTTGGAAATGTAAGAAACAGCAAGGAAGTTTTTATCATATGTGGTGGATTTGTTCTGAAGGTAAAAGTTATTGGAAAATGGTGCATGAATTGTTACAAAAACCTTTTCTATTATTATAACTTTTAAACCAGAATGTTTTTTTTTTTTTAATATGTAATATTGCACCCCACTTGCAAGAGATTGGAAGAAAGTAGTTGTCTCCAAGAAAGAAGAACTGTTAGAAGAGATTTTGGAGGTTGCAGAAATTGATATTTTAACAGAGATTGTAAAAGAGCAAACAATGCAAAGAGCAAAGAAAATTTGGGAACCAGTATATAAATGGATGTAAGATAAGGCTAGAGAACCACCGGGAAATATATAAATCTATAAAAGATGTTAACTAGACAATAAAAACTAAAAGGAACAATAGCCAAACTCTTCCTCTCCCCCTTTCTTCTTTCCAATTTTCTTACCCCTATCTCTTATACCGTATATCTATAAAATAAAACATGATTACAAAAATATATCTTTTAAAAAAATGAACTGTAGGTTAGAGGCTAGAGTATTTTTCTGTATTATTTTTCATTTGCAGATAACAATATGGGGGTGGGGTAAAATCTTGCTGTGTAACTTTATGCTGGCATAACCCAGATAGAGCCTCAGAAATATTTGTTTTAAAGTGATTAAAAGTTTCATATATTCCTCTTTTAGATTCCAAATCCCCATTAGTTTAGATTAGAATGCTCCATTAAAATGCACAGGTATATGGGAGGGCTAGTAGGTATATATGTTTACGAAAGAAAGAAAAAATAGGCATCTCTTTGTTCTAACAATTGAGGATCACTGCTTTATAGATACAGGTGTGTGTGTGTGTGTGTGTGTGTGTGTGTGTGTGTGTGTGTGTGTGTGTGTGTGTGTGTGTGTGTGTGTGTGTTGTACTTTTTATGGTATACCATATATACCATATTTTTCCATGTATATGACACTATTTTTAAAAAGTAATAATCAGGACACTAAAATTAAGGAGAGTTGTATACACAGAAGCAAGCCTTTCCCAAGGGGTGGGAATGGGGTGGGGGAGAAGCCAAACTGACCTTGCTGCTTACCCTTTCCTTTTTGGGCCCTCACTGGCTTCCATTTGGGTTCTACATGCACGCACGCACGCGCACACACACACACACACACACACACACACACACACACACACACACACACACACACACACACACACACATGCACTGCTTCCCCTTTCCTTTTTGGGATCCAATCAAAATAACAAAGCAGAGAGGCATTTTGGAAAGGTGAAGGGCTGTGAAAGAGCCCCAAAAGATAAGGGAAAAGGGGAAGCAGCAGTGTGTGTAGAGGCGAACCCAAAGTGAAAGGGAAACCTCAGCGGGGCAGGGTCTCTGATCAGCTCATTCACTGGCAGCAGGTTGGGTTCTCCTCCCCAACTCCACCCCCCCACTGTTTTCCTTCCTTTCTGGCAGGATTTGTTCATTTTGTTAATTTGGGGTTCAAAAAGTGTGTGGGGGGGATCTTGTGCATGGTGACATCTTATAGACGGAAAATACTGTGTGTGTGTGTGTGTGTGTGTGTGTGTGTGTGTGTGTGTGTGTGTGTGTGTGTGTGTGTGTTTGTACACCAGCTCTCACATTAGTTCAACAAACCTGTATCAACTGGCTTGTTATGTGTAGAAACATTTCTGTATTTTCAGTAATGTAAGGAGAAAAAAATGACATCTCAGCTAACTTTAAAGGTTGTGTGGATTTGATGTTTGAGAAGGAGAACAGTCCTTGGGTAATTCAGGTAATACCTTAACTCCTGTGCATATATTAAACTTTTAATTCAGTATAAGATGAACCTATTTTGAATGGCAGACTGCAGAGTAAACTAAAATATCATCTGATATTCATAGCTGTATTTGCGATAGTCTCTTTTCCATGCTAAAAAGCTGGCAAATGGAAGGAAAGTGGGAGAGGTTCAAAAGATCACATGATGCTTCTTTACGCACGCACGCGCGCGCACACACACACACACACACACACACACACACACACACACACACACACACACACACACACACACACACACACACACACACACACAGAGAGAGAGAGAGAGAGAGAGAGAGAGAGAGAGAGAGAGAGAGAGAGAGAGAGAGAAATCATGTATATTTGTTCAGTGTAACTATGGCAACAACTGTGGTTTATGCCCTATATATACAAATATTGTTACTGGGCAAAGATGCAATTTATATGGTGGCTTTAGTTAGCAGATTTGCTTAATTTTGTACTTAGACAATGTTTTCGAAAAAAGAGAAAAGGGCCTTTAGATAACAGAAGCACAATTCCTTTCTGATTTTCTCTGTCAAAAAAGGGAGAAAGGAATAAAACTTAATTTTTAATTTTGGAAGAAGCTTCTAGGATTCAGAAATGGAACTCTTCTTCTTTATTTAGAATTGTCCACCTGGACATATGAATCCTCACCTCTTTACTTCACAATTTACTCTTTGTCACCTGGAGCATCCTGAACATTTAAGACAAACTAATAATAAATACTCATTTGTAAAGTTTGTATCTTTTTCCTGGCTGGAATAATTGAAGAAGATGGAACATAAAAACTGTGAAATTAAAAACAAATCTTTCACTTTGGTAACACTTCCAAAATTTATCTAAGTTCAGATACTGGCCTCTCTGTACTGTAGAAGCTTATCGATCTAGGCATAAGCAACTGAGTGGACAGAACTTTTGAGAAGATGATCTTGATTGATCCTGAAGATCAGACATAGAGAATGCCACACTCATAATTTGTGTTTAGTGGTATAAGAGCGTGTCATTAGCATCTTGAATTGAGCTCAGCAATGTACAGCCATTTTCAGAAATGATACTGTCCATCTGCAAAGGCAATATGTGAGTTCAATGAACATATTCAAAAAAAAAAAACATATCAGAAATTTAGGACATGCCCTGATTCCCTTTTAAGTGAGATTTCTAGGCAAACACAAGCACCAAGATAGCTAGGTGTTTTATGCATTTGACTGTGGAGCCAGAGGTTGGGTGTTCGATTCCCCATTGGGCCTCCTTGGTTCTCCTCCCTTACACATTTAAATTAAGCCTTGTCTGATCCTCTGAACAGAGCTTCTGGCAAACCTGGTTTGTGATGCAAGTACTGCCCTGTTGCCTCCGTTCAAACCATGTTGAACCTAAGTACAGTATTTGTGGAATGGCAGGCAGGTAGGCAGATCGTGCCCTTACTGCATATGAGATGAACTTGCCTGTACCTGTTTGGAAAAAGTCCAGGTGAGGATATCTGGGAGTTGAGTCATGGCCACTGGACTTCTTTTCTTATGGGGTCAAAATGGACACGCTCCCCTCCACCCTGTGCGGGGGCGGGGCGCCTTTGCCAGCTGGCTGGGCGGGCGAGATAGGCTACGCAGTTTGTGTGGCCTACGCTGGGAGCGCAAAGCTGGAGTTGTCAGTGCGCTCCCCGCTGCCCACCCGGCTGGATCGTCAATTGGAGCCTCTCACCGCGCACCTGTTTTACCTGCAACGGGAGCACTTGGCTTCTCTTTTTCTGGGATTGCTGCTGCGCTGCCGACAAAAACACCTGATTGGCGGCTGGCTTTATCAGCTTTCCCGATCAGTTTGAGGGTGGGGAGGGAGGGTCTGTTCGCTGGCGCTGCTCTAGTGAGCGGGCCGGACGACTGGAGGGTGGGGGGTGGGGAGGGAGGGTCTGGTCGCTGGCGCTGCTCTAGTGAGTGGGCCGGATGACTGGAGGGTGGGGGGTGGGGATAACCTTTCTGGAGGGTGGGGGTAGGGGGATAACTTATTTCACCCCCGGGAGGGTTGGAGGCTGCTTAAATGTGGAGGCAGCTTTCTGGGGTGTTTCTGGCAGGTTTATTTTGGAGTATAATTCTTGAAGAGGGTTCTTCTGTCCGGGTCCTGGGTTAGGGCGGCCATTTTGTATACCCACATTAGATCCTAAATAAATTGGGGTTATCAGCTGCCATCCACCTCACATTACCATCGGCCGGGGTGGGGCTGGGGGGTCCTCCTTTTTTACATCTCGTTCGGGGCAGAGGCACATTTATTTGATTACCTTTCAGCTCATATACCGATAGGTGGCTCATAGGCCACACGGCCGCCATTTTCTTGTAGGCCTTGTCTATTTTACTATCCCTTGTCATCTGTGCCTGGGTTGGGGTGTGCTCATCCAGACACCCATAGTTGGTGTCTCTGTTAATCAGTGTACCCTGTTATCCAGTTATTTCTGTCGCCTTATTCTCTGATCCCCTTTCGCCTGTATCTTCTTTTGGTTCACCATGCCCTCTAAATAGGCTCCAAGTAAGGGAAAGGGTAAGGCACCAGCAGCTAAGCGTCCGCCCCCCCCGATCTCAACCTGAGGTGTCCTCTTCTGACGATGAGGAATGGCCGCAGTTTGCGGCGGCCTGGCAGAAATTATCGCGCTTGGAACGTGAACATGCCAAGCAGAAGGGGATGGCATCTTCTTATGGGGGTGGTCATCATCCTAGGGATGCAAAAGCTCAAAGCAAGGCAGGCCTTAGGATGCTAGGTAACCTCATGATGACACGCCTTTCTGCTCTAGAAGTGGCACTTGCTGGCCCCTCTGGTCAGGCTGCTTCAGATGTTTCCCAGAGGTCGGCGGTTATGTCACCAATGTCAGCAGTGATTTCACCAGTCGAGGACTCGACAGACAACGTTCCTGCTGGTGCGGCTCCTGTTGTACCAGGGGAT
The DNA here is from genome assembly GCA_029282475.1 of Phrynocephalus forsythii. Lineage (NCBI taxonomy): Eukaryota > Metazoa > Chordata > Lepidosauria > Squamata > Agamidae > Phrynocephalus > Phrynocephalus forsythii. The sequence continues at coordinate 21,683,668 of JAPFRF010000004.1, forward strand.
GGCCATCTGCAGGCGCAAGACTTGTCGCTGTCGACAACGTCGGCTAGCGGTTCCACGCCATCGGCAATGTGTCGACCCAGGCTGGGTGAGTTCAGCATTACCCCCTCTAGTACTACTGGGCAGGTCACGTGGCCTTGGCCGGCTCCGACGGGTGACTTGCATACCCGGGTGGAAGCTACCCTCACTAGTCATTCTCCTGTCCTGAGTCTTGGGCAGCGCACTGAAGTAGTGCCTCGTGGACTCTCTGAAGCTGCTGGCCAAACTGAGACCTTACCACACGAGACACCTGGCGCGGTTGCAGGTGCGCCTCATAGCGTACTCCCATCGGGGACCTCCCCTCCTGCACTGGCTCAGTCTGATAGCGCATCAACCCCGTCTGGGAATCTTGATCTTCCGGAGGGTGATGAATCTTTGCCTTTAGGTGACCATTTGTCAGAATCCATGGTGGCAAGGATCACTGCGGGCAAGTATGTGGAAATCTTTGATTTGCTTAATCGGGAAATTGATCCTAAGGATTTAGAGCATCTGGATGAGAAGGAGAAGGAGCGGATCTGGAAACGTAATCCGGATCGCTCCTGGAATAATTGGCTAAATGCCTTTGTCATTTTCGCTGGGATATACTCCCAGGCTCATCCTGAAAAGGGGTCAGCATTGTGGCATTATTTGGACTTGATTATACGCGCTCGCAGTGATTTCCCTAATATGGCTTGGCTTATTTATGATGAAGGCTTCCGTCGCCGGATAGCCAAGGAGCCTAGTTTACGCTGGGATCGCCTGCATAATTATTTGTGGCTCAGGGCTATGAGTGCTCGGACTAATGAGCGATTTGACAGTGGTCACCCGGTCTTTCACGCAGGCGCTTCGTCTGGTCCCCACGCCATCGCGGGCCAGCCGGTTCAACCCCGGTTGGTCTGTTTTGAGTACAACAGTAGGGGATCTTGTGGAAGGCGCCAATGTAAATTCAGGCACATCTGCTCCACCTGTGGAGCGAACCATCCCACCTCTACCTGTGCTAGGGGTAAGCCCGGGGGTGAAGGGAGAAAGGATTCTGGACCAAAGCGTGGCACTTTGAGCATGAGCGTGCCCCCAAAAGGAAATTAGCCCGATTAAGGTCTCTGTGCTACAGGTGTGGCTTCGTAGCTACCCTGATCTGGACGAGGTGCATTACTTATTAGGTGGCTTTATGCATGGCTTTCACATTCCGTTTGTTTGGGAACGGGTTCCGTGCATGTCTAGGAATTTAAGATCAATAGTGGGCATGGAACACATTGTTCAGGATAAGATCGCGACCGAATTGGCTGCTGGTCGCATAGCTGGCCCATTTGATCATCCACCCACTCCTCGATTTCAGGTTTCTCCACTGGGGGTGGTCCCTAAAAAGACACCTGGTGAATTTCGTCTGATTCACCACTTGTCGTATCCTGCGGGGACCTCGGTGAATGATGGGATACCTCGTGAACTGGCCACTGTCCATTATACATCTTTTGACGCCGCGTTGCGCATGGTGCGCAGCTACGGCGTTGGTGCAGAGATCGGTAAGTGCGATCATTCCACCCATAACTGATTGCGCTACCTCACAGGTCCTCCTTGAGTTAAATCATTATGCTTACAGTTAATATTTGGATCCTGTATTCAATAAATTGTGGCCCATGTTAAACCAACTTAAAAACTGTGTCGTCTCATTATTCCGGCCTAGACTGGCAATGGACGCTCCCCTCCGCCCTGTGCGGGGGCGGGGCGCCTTTGCCGGCTGGCCGGGCGGGCGAGATAGGCTACGCAGTTTGCGTGGCCTACGCTGGGGAGCGCAAAGCTGGAGTTGTCAGTGCGCTCCCCGCTGCCCGCCCGGCTGGATCGTCAATTGCCCACCCTCCCGCCGCCTACTTATGGTTCTGGTGATGCTTTGCTGGTCGCTTCGGGGCCGGATGGGAATTTTTGTCTGCTATTCGAATTGGCTGTGAATGGCAGTGCTTTTTTGCCCATCCCATGAGTCACCGGTTGGCATGGAGTTGTTAAATTCTTCGGTCACAATTGGGCCTGTAGCGCTTATAAAATTACTTATGTCACGGTCCCTTGGTTTAATGAATATCTTCAAGGTCCCGGCAGCCCTCAATTAAATTAGAGTAGGGTTTAGATAGGGAACCAATTAATAACAAACCCATGATCCCCTAGAGGGCGGCCAACGTGTTGTTGTTAAAGGGGCCGTGTAAAATCATTCCACCCATAACTGATTGCGCTACCTCACAGGTCCTCCTTGAGTTAAATCGTTATGGTTACAGTTAATATTTGGATCCTGTATTCAATAAATCGTGGCCCATGTTAAACCAACTTAAAAACTGTGTCGTCTCGTTATTCCGGCCTAGACTGGCAATGCTTCACTACTCATCTGTGTAGCTTCTTCAGTCTGAGAAAAGTTGGTGGGAGGCTTCCAATTTATAGTTCACCTTGGTTTCACACATGGACTGAATAGACTCCTTAGGTGGACACTGACCTGAACAGGCTCATTAGATGGACAATGACATGGGCTTTGTAAAAGTCCCACTTAAGCAACTCTTCCCAACACTCATTAACTATGGGTTGTTAGCAGTGGTCTTCTTGGTGAAGGTCTGACATGTTTGAAAAAAGTCTTAAGAATTTCATCCAGTCAACATCCAGGGTTTCCCTCAGAGCAGCATTTCACCCTACAGTCACATAGCAAACATGGAAAGACTAGATGATTAATAAGACCAAGCCTCCCATAAGGTAGGAGGGAGTGGGAGGTGGGAGGGAGTTGAAGAGTGGCTTGGGTGGACCATCTTCAAGATCTAGTGATGACTGTTCCAAGAGAAACCTTGCCCATCTCTTGGCCTGACTACTCTTGCAACTAGAGATGGGCACGAAATGAAAAAAAAATTGTTCCGTTATTCGTTATTTGTTTCATTACGTAACGAAATGAATAACAAAAACTGTGATGATATTGGAACAAACAGAACAGAACCACAAAAGTTAGGTTCGTTACGTTTTGTTTTTGTTAATGGCAATGCACAATAAAATAAGCTGTTTTTAAATGTTAAAAACTGTCCTGAATATCCATAAAAACCCAGTGATAATTATTTATTCTTCCTGATAATACCTACCAGGGGGTTGGGGTCCTTAAAATGTGCATTTATGTCTTTTCTCAGATCGCTGTATTTTTTTTCCTTTAAGGGGAGTTAGGGGACATCAACCCAAAATGACTCCCAGATGCCTAATATTGATTTCCTGGGTATTAAAACACCCTGGACATCCATAAAAATGCAGTGATAATTATTTGAAATTATTACCTACCAGGGGGTTGCAGTTTTTAAAACGTTTGCTTTTGTCTTTCTCCCATCACAATGTATTTTTTCTTTTCCCTTTAAGGATGACACAAAATGGATTCCAGCCACAAGATGGATACAAGCCATGCGATGGGATCATGTAAATTCTTGGACAATTTCAACCAATAGCATGCCCAGGTTGCAGACTGGGTAGGTGTGGCAGCCATAGAGGGCATCAAAAGCTCTGGCAGCCCCGTCCTCCTTGTAGTCTGCGGTGGGAGTTACGGTGGGATTGCTGTCTCTGCGACTCATTACTTTAGGCCACGCAGGCAGGTGTGTGTCTCTGTGTTTCCTGCTGGCTGCAGCCTGGCTCTTAGGGGAGAAAAAGAAGAGATTTATCTTGCAGCCTCCTGTGTGTGTCCATGCGTACCTCTCGGTGAGTACCATCCCCTGCCCTGCAGTGCAGTCACTATGCAGCTGCCTTACGCCCTGAGCAACTCCCGCCGCTGCCTTTGCAGCCTCCGTGCGTACCTAGTCTATACTGTGTCTCTGCCAGCATCATTTTTTTAGTGTTTTCCCTCTGGTCTTGGGGTGTTGGGGGATGTCCGTACATGGAAATGTGTTAAGTCATGCAAAAAGTGGGTAAAAACGAAAAACAAAAAAATGAAATGAAATTTTTTCAAAAAATTCACAAAAAATGAAAATGAACCAAAACAGACCCACATTGAAAAATGAAAAACCAAAACATCATTTTTTCGATTTGTGCCCATCTCTACTTGGAACTGGTAGGTAGGAAGAAATTAAGCAGGCATAGATTGGGATGGTTTGGAGGAATGATGAGAGAAGAGAAAGGAGTTTAAGCAGCCAGGGAGAGAATATTACTAGTGGTGGACCATCCTCAAGATCTAGTGATGACTCTTCCAAGTGAAACCTTGCCCATCTCTTCACCTGACCACTCTTGCAACTGGGAGATAGGAAGAAAATTAAACAGGCATAGATTGGGATGGTTTGGAGGAATGATGAGAGAGGAGAAAGGAGTATAAGCAGCCAAGCAGAAAGTATTACAAGTGGGGAGTGATAAAAGAGGTGAAGACAATATATCCCTCCCTCCAGCCCGCCTGTTTATACTGTTCTGCTATTTATTTATTTATTTATTTATTTATTTATTTATTTATTTATTTATTTATTTCTGGGACTTATATACCACCCATCTTCCTGGTGGGGAACTCCAGGTGGTTTACAATGATAAAAAAACAGCAAAGTGCATATACTAATAGAATTAACAGATAAAACAGCAATTGCAGGAAATGGTGATGGCGGGGAGGAAAAGAAAAAAAAATCACCCAAATGCCTCCCGGAACAGCAAGGTTTTCAGAGCCTTCCGGAAGGCAGGCAGGGACTCTGCTAGGCGCACTTCTGCTGGTAGGTGGTTCCACAGCGTTGGGCCAACCACAGAGAAGGCTTGGGAATGGGTGGAAGTCCTCCGAGCCTCCCTGGGCGTGGCCACGCGCAGCATGTGCGCCCGCGACGACCTAGTTGGATGGGCCGAAGTTGACCGCTGGTCAATCCACTCTGTCAGGTAGCCAGGTCCTAGGCCATGGAGGGTTTTGTAAACCAAAACCATGACCTTGAATCTGATTCGGGCTGCAACGGGTAGCCAATGCAGGTGGGCCAGAACTGGGGTGATGTGGTCGAATCGACGCACACCCGCCACCAGTCTGGCCGCCACATTTTGGACCCGCTGCAGACGCCGAATGAGAGTCAAGGGCAACCCCATGTAGAGCGCGTTGCAATAGTCCAGTCTCAAGATCACCAACGCCTGGACCACTGTTCTAAGGGAGTCCCCATCCAGGTACGGGCGAATCTGGGCAATTCGACGAAGGTGGAAAAAGGCAGCCCTGGACATGGCAGACACCTGGGCCTCCATGGTGAGTGTCGGGTCCAGGACTACTCCCAGATTCCGGATTAAGTCCGATGGCCTGAGGGAAATGCCCTCCAAGGTGGGAAACGGGCCACCGTAGCTGGATGGGGTAGCCCCGAAGAACATAACCTCAGTCTTATCGGGGTTGAGCCTGAGCCTGTTAATCCTGGTCCATTCCATAACTGCGCCCAAGCACTGGTCGAAGGTCCAGACAGCCTCATCTGCAGCGGTGGAAAAGGAGACATAGAGCTGCGTGTCATCAGCATACTGATGACAGCAGACTCCATGTCCCCTAATGACCTCTGCCAGCGGTCTGATGTAAATGTTGAACAGCATGGGAGAGAGAGATGACCCCTGTGGAACCCCACAAGGGAGTATCCAAGGGGCCAACAACTCGCCCCCATGCTGAACCTGCTGGGGACGGTCCCCGAGGAAGGACCGGAACCAACTGTGAACAGTGCCTCCAATCCCAGCCTCGGAGAGCCGATCCAGCAGGATACCGTGGTCGACGGTATCAAAGGCCGCTGACAGGTCCAGGAGGACCAACAAGGAGGAACACCCCCTGTCGGCCCCCCGGAGGAGGTCATCTTGCAGAGCGAGTACTAAACTGCAGCTTTCCTCTTTGAAAATGATGGCTGTAAAGGAGGAAGGGGAAGAAAAGGAGGGTCTTCCCTCATTATGTAATCTGGACAGAAAAAGGCCGCTACCGCACTTTAAACAGCAACCACTTTTTAAAAAATTGGCTTTAGCCCTCCCCATCACGTGATCACTGAAGCGACTCAGTGTTCCACACTTTTGAGTTTTTTGAGGGATCAGTTCAGCCGTCCTCACTTTGACGAACCAGTTTTTGTTTCTATTTACTCCAACAGGATCCCATTGCCTGCTTCGATTTTATAAATGTGTGGCTGTCATAACGTCATGGCATTATCCTTACCTTCAAATTAAACCCCAAAGTGGAAGTAGGATGTATGGGGGGGGGAATAGAAGCAATGAAAATGAAACTGGGTGCCTTTACTCTCATGTTGAACTTAAGGATAAGGCTAGAAAATGGCGAAAAGCGGGAAAAAGCAATTCAAGGAGTCTGCAGTTGAAGCTGAATCACTTCAAGAAGTGGTATAGAAACCGGTTCAGGAAAACACCATCCCTGGTGGCCGTCACAAGAAAAAGTGACATAGCCACAAAATAGGGGCGTGGCCATGGAGCCGTTGCCAAAAAACCAATCGAAAGTGCAGTAGGTGAGTTTTAAGGAGATTTGAGTTTTGGGGAAAGGCGATTCAAAACCCAAGTGTGGTAGGGGCCTAAGCTGAGGGAGTTGACTCCTTCCCCAAAGATTGTATTCAGCTCATAGTGCCTAGAGCAGTGTTGGTGAACCTATGTCATAGGTGCCAAAGGTGGCACTCGGTGCTTTTTTTCAAATACGTTTTTAAAACCCTGCCCCCCCCAATTGGGGAGAAATGCCGGGTCATTTCAAATGTCTCTAGCCACCTAGGCAAGCTCTTAACTCAGTGGCTAAAGACATTTTAAATGATCCTCTGCTTCTCCTCCAACGCACCTGATGGAGGAGAAGTGGTAGGTAATTTAAAATTATATTTTAAATGACCCACTGCTCCCCCCCAAATCGGGTGCATTGGGGTAGAGGTGTGTGTCCTTTAAAATGTATTTAGTCATGGAGGCAGCTTTGGTGGCTCAAGGACATTTTAAATGACCCGCACCTCCCCCATATGCCCGATTGTGGAGGAAGGTGTGGGATGTTTTTAGTGGTTTCCCATAGGAATGCATTGCTTTTCAATGCATTCCTATGTGAAATCTTGCCATAAATGGAACAAATGGAAAATTTCCAGTCTGTTTCATTTCATTTTTCTTTAAAAATCAGTTCATTTTTTGTTTTGTTTTGAAATGAAACAAAAAACAAAAAGGAAACGAAAAATCATTTCATGCCCATCTCTAGTTCCAAGGTTTGGCGAATGGTGGCAGCTGATGCATTTTCCTCCCCTGCCCACTAAGTAATGTGTGGAGGGACTCGCAGAAGAAAAAGAAGAGTGGCTTCATCCTTTTTAGTTTTGTGAAGGCTTTTAGAAGGACAGATATACTGTACAATGTTTCCCCATTACTCCTTAATTATGGTTTCAAGACTCTGTGCATGCAATTTTGTTTGTCTAGTTTTACGGTTGTTACTTTTAATTATGTATAAACAAGATAGGGTTTCTCTTAAAGCATTCAAGATATATTTTGAACAAGTCTGTTCTGCTTCCCTGAACAATGTGGCTAATTGCTTGAAGACATACTGTATACTCGGTAGAGTGAGTAATAACATGAAAACATTGTAATGCTACTCATAGGCATTTTCCTTTTCTATCATCTTCAGGGCCTTTGAGTATAAGGTATTTTGTCCAAGTGGGCAGTTACAGTATAGCAGAGAGAGTATTTCAAAGTGGAAGGATGAAGATAGCTTTTATCTTCCTGGTTCTAGCCATGAGATGCTAGAGGGCTCTTCTTCTTCTTCTTCTTCTTCTTCTTCTTCTTCTTCTTCTTCTTCTTCTTCTTCTTCTTCCTCCTTCCTCTTCCTCCTCTTCTTCCTCCTCCTCCTCCTCCTCCTCCTCCTCCTCCTCCTCCTCCTCCTCCTCTCTCTCTCTCTCTCTCTCTCTCTCTCTCTCTCTCTCTCTCTCTTTTTCCCCCGTCTCTCTCTCATAGAGCCTCGTGGCACAGTGGTTAAATGCCTATACTTCAGCTGAAACTGTGCTCACGACCTAGGGTTCAATCCCAGGGTAGCTGGCTCATGGTTGACTCAGCCTTCCATCCTTCTGAGGTCAGTAAAATGAGTACCCAGCTTGCTGGGGGAGGGCAATGTGTAGCCTGCATACTCTAATAAAAACTGTAAACCACCCAGAGATTACTTGAAGTGGTATGGGGCGGTATATAAGCAGAACACTTCCTTCTCTCTCTCTCATATGCAAAAAACTTACCTACTTACACATTCCACTTTTCCCTGAGAATGTATTAGTGCCAAGGGTCAACCTCTTCATTTCCTATTCCAACACTAACACTTATTAGCAGGTTTTCCAGTTAACCATTTCTTTTCAAGTCAAATGCTCCCTCTGACAATTCTAACTGAATGTTAACACATGGCAGTTTCTCGTTGCTTGGTGGTTTAAATATCTGACTGCAGAGCCAGAGGTTAGGAGTTTGATTCCCCTCTGTGCCTCCTCTACAGGGACTGGACTCAATGATCCACAGGGTCCTTTCCATCTCTGCAGTTCTAAGACTGATTGATTGATTGATTGATTGATTGATTGATTGATTGATTGAGCTCTTTACAAGACTTGGGGATTGTTTACCTTTGAAGGCTTTTTCCTGTTCAGTCCTGTTTTCAGTGCTTAATATTTGGCTGTACACCATTTCTCCACTCCCCAATGTTCCTGAGAAACACCAGCCTTCCTGAACTTGGTACCTTCTGGATGTTTTGGCAAAATCCAAAGAAGCAAAACAAAAAGGCAAAAGCTTGTGGCACCTTAAAGCTATTATATTTTAATGTGAGCTTTCATGGACACACCCACAAAACCATGTGGTCGTTTGGGCATACAACCCCCATCATTCCTGACTGTTTGTCATGTTGGCCCGGAGCTGATGAAAGTTGTCA